>CM062297.1:508900995-509639761 GCA_031216915.1 Pictodentalium vernedei | reverse complement strand
GAGTCTTTCATCACATAAAAGAGGTAAATGTATCTTTGGTAGGGTTGGGTTTGCTCATAGGTATAACTGTTGTAAATATTTTAATTAGATTTACCTGCCTCGAAAAGTTGCGCTCGGAAATTATGTAATTCCCAAAACTAAGCAGTCTTGGGGAAATATATTGTTTCAATAAACATTTGAAGAAGTCTACTGACATTTTGCATTACTGTTGAATGTTCCAGATGAATAAAGAGGATGATTTGAGGACTTTTAGAACCTAAAAAATTGTTTGACTATTGGTGTGTTTTGTTTGGGAATTCCCTGAGAAATATGAACATGTGACCAGCACTTCCCTTTCTGTTAGTTTTTCTTTTATTTGTTGCATGACCCCCTGTTTAAAAATCATTAAAAGGTTGTCTGAAGGGCTATACTTGACAAAAAATATTTGAATGCTAAATTTAAAATGATACGACCATATTTTTTTTCGCCTGAACGTTATAATGGTCGCCTATGGGAAAATATTTAGTACTGTGAAACGTATTCATGTTTGGCTGAAATTAAACAATTGCAGTAATTCGACTGAATAAACCAAAATGTTTTTGGAGTAATGGTTGCGGAATGAAATATTTCAATATGTTGGATACTTTGGGGGTTCCTTCTTACGCCTTGCGTATTGTCATATTAGCAAACGGTTACCGGTTACAAAATTTACTAGCCATTTCAGCACTACAGTTTTGGCCATAATGTAGGTAAAAGGCTAATCTAGTGCATTATGATTTTTTTATTTTTTTTATTTGCAGCTTCACCAACGGACATTCCTCCACCAACCAGTACCCACATTGATATACCATCACAAGATCAGAAAAACAAACCAGTGAATGCAGTCTCACCAAATAACCACATCAATGCACCTATCACAGCACAGCCATCATCTGTATCACCACCTTCATTGAATGCCTCAGCACGTCCTTTTAAACCAGTCCCAGTTGAACGAGAATCTTATATACCAATTAATGAGTGCACAACAGGCACAAAGGCTCTTAATCTGGAGTCAGGGAAGAGACGGAAAGAAAGTGAGAGAAGTACAAGCAGTGTACCAGAAGAAATAGCCCCTCCGCCTCCAGCTAAAGGTCGCACAGACAATAGCCATGTAAAACCTGATGATATTGGAGGCATTGAATTGTATGATGTTCCACCATCTCACAATGCCGTGTTTGATGATGAACTTGACAATATTTATAAATCGCCCCCTAATCGACCTAAAGACACTATTAGCAATAGTCCCAGATCAAGCAGCAGTAGTGGTAGTAGGTTGTCAGAAACAGCTATGTATGACTATCCAAAAGATGGTCGAGCTGTTACTCCACCCCAAGTTTATGACTATCCACCACAGCAACCACAAGATGTGCCACCTGTAGTCCCACCTAGACCAGCTTATACTGAAGAACCAGCAGGTCCATACCACAACCTACCTTCAAACAGTAAAATAGTATTGAACCTCAGTAATGTTCCAGAACCTCCACAACCGCATATATCTCCAGTTCAGGGAGAATTGGATGACTTGTACAAAATACCTGTCCCTCGCTTTAAAAGTGAGAGGAACATAATGAAATCACCACCACCTCCAACTCAGTGTGGTTCAGTTAAAATACCGCATAGTTATGTCAATGCTAGAACCACTTACGTTGAGCATCAAGAAAGTTCCTATATCGGTATGGGTGGTAATGGTGGTGGTCACAATGGAGTAGGCAGCCCAAGCTCTAAGGATGATGTTGAGTATACTGATATGACGGGAAGACAGACATTGGGCTCGGCTGCAGAGTATAGCAATATGAACAATAGGGGACCTTCACCTAGTGTGTATCAAGTTCCACCACCTCCCAAAGCTCACACTATTAATTCGAAGTTTGGTACAAAACAATCATATGGTGTTAATGACAGAAGTAAGTTTTTATTCATCATAGTGCAGTGGAACTCTGTTGAGTTGTCACTTTGCCAGGGGAAATTATTCAATTAACAGAAGTATTCCATTAACAGGGATGTGGTCACTTTTGTAGAGATAAAATGAGCATTTATTATATTATATCTTGTTTGACAGAGCTATTGGAGCTTTGTCAAACAAGATTTTATATAATAAATGTCTATAATTTTTTGACAATCCAGAAGATGTTTTATTCAATTAACAGGAATTTACTCTATAACCTATATGCAATTAACAGGTCCAGTTTGTACTGAAGGTAAGGTAAATGGTTTTGGATTTGAAAGTTATATTCATTTAAAAGGATTATTCAATTAAGATATATCCAGTTGTGAGATTCGCTGTATTTGTGCTCTCAGTGGGACCATATACAGTACTGTGTTCACAAAAGTGGTCTCTCTATTTATCAGCTTGTGACCTCATCACGACACACTTGCACCAGTGGATTCAGATTTCCTAAAAATAAAAAAATAAATAAATAAATAAATAAATAAAGATGGAATCGAGAAAAACAAATGAAAAAGGCATTTGAGAATGAATTTTCTCACCCTTCAATTTTAACAGGTGAGCTTCTGCACTTGACAGTGGTGTGGAGAGAAAAACGGACCAAAGTTCGGTTGGATCACGATCTCTTTGTTATTTGGTTGAAAATCTATCTCTACTTTAGTGATCACAGTAGTGTACCTTAGATTCCACTCATGAAACTGTGGTTAATAGAATAATCCTGTTAATTGCATAACAGTTGTAAACACCAAATCACTTATCTTATCTTCACTACCAACGTGACCTGTTAACCTTTTACCTAATGAATCTTGGATATCCCCCTTCCTAATTCATTTGAAGAGCTATAAAAAACATTTTAACAAAAATGTCAGTTTTTAACAAAATTGTCAGCAATACCATATCATGTGACCCTTCATTGGAACAGGCGAAACAGGCTGGTCGAGCTCATTTCTAAGAGGGGGTCACATGACATGGTTTGGTTGAAATTTTGTGAAAATTTTTAAAAAATAATTTAAAAAAAAATTTTTTGTTAAGGGTCAGTGCTTTAGAGTGGAGCCCACTAAACTAGCTGAGTACTAGAAGCCCCCCCCCCCCCACCCCTCATCATGGAAACCCTAAAAGGTGAAACAGTATTTTTTTAATATGTGGTAAACAAGCTCTGTTTTGCTGGTCAAATAGGGCCCAGTCACCAATGCTTGGGGTGCAAGTCCTCTAAAATGGGCAACATGGGTATAAACAGTTGACTGAACTTGACTTTATCTCCATGTTGCGGTCACGATTAGCCGTTGTGCAGAAGTATGTGACCTTAAACACCAATAAATAAATAAATTAATAAATATCACAATTTAGTATTTTAATTATTTTTGTAAAAAAAATTCCCAACATTTCAACAAAACCATATCTTGTGGACCCCTCTTTGGAATGAGTTGGACAAATCTGGCCAGCAGCATTCACAAAAATCATAATTCAAATTTTATTATTTTACAAAAGAGGGGGGGGGGGGGGGGGGCATTATGCAGTAATCACTTTGTGCTTCCATCCATTTCTACATTGTCAATCCATCCATCCATCTGTCCTGCTCATTTCTGGACAATAACTTCCATATCCTTCATAGAGCAATGCTCATACTTTATGCTTGGTTTGCTTATCATTGGGATTGCTTTTAGAATCTGTAGGTCTGAGGGTACACTTACTGTTACTATAAACAGATTGTTTGGTTACCATACCAACTTAGTTTTCCCTTTCTTACAAAACTGTAACTTTGTACACAAGATTCCTTATAAGGTGTCGATGTTGAAATCATGTGGGTCAATAGGATATATAAAAGAATTATAAAAAAGAAGAATTTTTGTTTCCATGCAATAACTTTAATATATTTTGCATATAAAAACTCTTAACGTCATACAAAAACTGTCGATCAGGTGATTGGGATGGTCTTTGGGGTCAGTAGACATAACCACATAAATTTTTGTCAATAGAATATCTCACAGTGTCATACAACCTAATGAGAATGTTTTGAAAAAAACTAAATTTCAGGTCTTGGATGCTCAGGTGGGAGGAAGATACATAGGCTACAATATCTAAACCTCATTGTGTGGCAAGTTATGTGAAAGTGTGCTCAGTCACTTAGCTATCTTCAGATATTGGGCGGGGAACATGTTTGCCTAGCCATGACATGAAATTACCCAATGGTTCTTATGTATACTTACCTATGGTTTTTGGCAAGTAATCCACACAAAAAGTCGAAGTTTCTCATAATTAACCATGACAATCGCCAGTACCATGGTAAAGCTGTGGCATTTTGCCACAGCCTTTACCATTGCATTGCCGATTGTCATGACTAATTTCTTAAGCTGGTTAGACTCACATATCACCAAATTAGCAACCTTAGGGATGTACCTATATTATGGTATGTAATAATACTAATGGTAACAGAAAGAAATCTGAGATCCAGCAACAATAACTCCAATTTAACCATTCTAAAATTGAATAATAAAAATAATTTGAGATGAAAATGGTACACAATCTTTTGCACTGTGTGGTTTGCAGAAAAATAAAACAGAAATAGTCAGTTAGTCCAAAATTCAGTTCAATAGATTAGAACCCAGTAACAGGTCTAATGAAGAAACTTTCCAGCTGGTATTGTAATGGCCAGGAATATGTTTGCAGAAACAGTATCCAGTAAATTGTAATGAACTGTTTGTTCAAAAATCCTGCAGTATCGAATAAATCGCAATAAAGCACTCGGCAAAATTCAAATGGAAGTAATATCCAACAAGTACTGGCTTCACAGATAGTTTGAAGATAAGTCACAGGAGTGAAAACCAGGTTCACAAGAAGAATAAATTCTCTTCAAATTTTGGAAACACTTTTCCAATGCAAAAAGATGCACAGATCACAAAAATGATATTCCATAGAATGTATAATAAACTCCACTGCCAAATATAATAACACGCTGTCCTGTAATATAGTCTCCAGTGTTCAATTAATGCTGAATGTATAATTTATTTATTTATTTATTGATGTTTAAGGTCACATATTTATGCACAATGGCTAATCATGACCGTGACAGTTTTACGGGTGGAGGAAGCCGGAGTACCCGGAGAGAACCACCGAGCAACGACAAGCAGCTGCCGGCTCCCCAACATCATAACTCCACACTGCAGCACAGGCAGGGTTAGATTGGTTGAAGACATGCGAACCTTCGACGTGCAGTATGCCTTAGTACACAGCGTCATCGTGCCCCCACATGGGCAATGGGGGTGAAGTGTCTTGCCCAAGGACACAACGCAGTTGCCGCAGGTGGGGTTCGAACTGAGGACCTCTCGGCTTGCAGCCTGCACCTCTACCTACTGAGCCACCGCGCCCCCGCTGAATGTATAAACATTAGTCACTTCTCAGTGCTGTGTGAGATGAATGAATTCAAGTCTATTGACAGAGGTTTTTATATTGTCTTCAAATAGAAAGTTCCAGAATGCGAAATTTCTCCAATGGCCATTTTGTCCACTAATTTATGATTGGCTAAATTAAATCACATCATTAAGTTTCAACATGCTTCTGTCCAATTTCAAGTCAACAAATGTTACCAAATGAACAGTTATTTTGCTAAAAATAGATACTGTACAACAGTATTTGTAAACATGTTGATAGGTAAATTCAAAGGTCACACCATGCAAATAAGTTATCCACCCAGCCAAAGACTGCTTATTATAATTAAAATTAATTTTAAAAAATAGATTAATTGGTTATAATTATCAACCAAGGACATAAATTCTGATATTATAATATGGGCCTATAACAACCTATTTTAAAATGAGTGCTGATAGAAGGACCCTGCGAACCTCAAATTTTGTGTTCAATTGGATCAAGCACCAGATTTCAAATCAAATCAAATCTCAAATCAAATCTCACCGCTTTTCAAGTTGTGGATATTGCACCTTCTTACAACTGTAAATATTGTCAGTCTCCACTGAAGTCTTATGTGCAACGGCGTCTCATGCAAATCAAGCAAAAGAGCAGAATATTCCAGAATGGAATCAATGTAATTTTGAATGTGGAATCTTCTTGAACTCTACTTCTGTCATCAGGTCACCTGTACAGGAGAAAAAGAGCTCTAGAGAAGACGCTTTGTATGATTTTGTGAACATCTCAATGATTCGAAAAATTTTGAATCAGTGCGATTGAAATCGAATCGAATCATGGGGACTATTACAAATCAAATCCAATTTCGAGGCTTCGGGGGGCCCTAAGTGCTGGGCAACAATCCCAAGAGAGGACAGGGCAAACTAGTTCAGCAATCTGAATGTGGTGGCTGAAATTCTCTGTCTGGTTTTCTAATAACAGTACTGTAAGATGAATCTAAATGGAAAACACCACGGTTATAAATGATAATAACATTCAGTATCATGTTCACACAGTGTGCAGCACTTAAAGAAAATTTACCCTGATACCGTCCAAAGTAGAAGGGTGTTATTCTGTGCAGTACCGTACTAAATGTACATAAGTATTATTTATTATTAGCCCATTCCTCTCTCTTGATTTGAAATATAATCATATTGTGTGTTTCAGATGTAACCAAACTATAAGAGAAGCATCGCAAACCTATGCAAAAATGTTTTTAACAAAAGGCTTGAAAATATTTATACATTTTTGCTGCAATTTTGGAAGTATACATTCTGTGGCTTTCCAGGTGGCTGATTCATTGGGTACAAGGTTAAAGGTTGAAAACCACAGAATTTTGGCACAGTTAGCACAATTTGGTTCAGCATTTACCTGGTGAATTGGAAGAATTTAAAGGCTTGATACCGCCATTTGTTTTCCTTGATTATAATGTTGTTCAGGATATTTCATCTTACTTGTCAAGATATATGGTGACTTCAAGATAGATTATTAAATATTGTCTGGGTTAGAAACAAGATTCTGTATGCACGGTGTGGTAGAACATAAAAAATACATTGACTTGCTCTCAAATATTTTTATTTCAGCCTTTCATCTCACAAACTGGCTAGTTCCACCTAGCGCTATACACAAAAATTGCCTTTCAAAGTATATTTTTTTAAAGTTTTTCTCCCAAATCTCAGCTTATGATCCCTCATGGGAACAATCCTTTTGAAGTGAAAGATAGAAGTTTATAATATAAAGGATTAATAATGTTTTAATGCTCAAGAATGGAATTAGCATTAAAAATTGTTAACCACTTAGGGCAAAGAAAAAAATGGTTTGATTGTTAGGTAATCCCTCCAAGAAATTGAACCTGCTCATTGGTCTTTTTTATTGCCTTACAATGTGTTCCAACTTCCAATATTACTACAGGAGACTTGAATCTTTTTGGCTGAGCTGTGTTAACAACTGAGACCTATGGTTTGGCGACTGTCGGTGTGAGTCCGAGTGGGCGTCCGTGCAGGCATCCGTGCAGGCGTCCGGTCGTCCTTGCATTGTTAGTGCAATAACTTGAACAAACATTCTCCGATTTGACTAATATTTGACATACAGGTCTTTTACAATAATATTTCAAGCGAGTTCGAAATCTGGCCTAGCCTGATTTCTTTCGTTATCGAGTTATGGGCCTTAGTCAATTTTTACAAATTTTGAGCTAGTTAGCGCAATAACTTGAAAAAACATTCTCTGATTTGACTAATATTTGCCGTGCAGATCTTTTGCAATAATATCTCAAGCAAGTTGGAAAACTAGCCTGGCCCGATTTTTTTGTTACAGAGTTATGGGCCTTAATTAGTCAATTTTTACAAATTTTGAGCTCGGCAATAACTTGAACAAACGTTCTCCAACTTGACTAATATTTGCCATAGTGGTCTTTTGCAATAATATCTCAAATGGGTTTGAAAACTGGTCCGGCCCAATTTTTCCTTACAGATTTATGGGCCTTAATTAATTTTTATGAATTCTAAACTTATTAACTGTATAACTTGAACAAAGGTTCCAGATTTGACATCTGGCACGGCACATGATTGATAACCAGGTTATGGACTGGCAACACTCTCCGATTGCCACCACAACTTGACACATGCATCTCTGATATGCACCTCTTGTTATGTTTTTTGATTGATGTATTTCACTGAAATCTCAAGAGCATAACTAAAGACAATATACATCCTGCGGCTTTGCAGTTGTTTCTAGGCAAGTCTTGGCTGGTATATAGACAGCCAAGACTTTCCTAGAAACAACTACCAGTGCTCTTAGAAACAATGCACTTAGAATGTAAGTTTCCCCAGAGATAGCATGTTGGAACACCTGTTCTGTTGCAGAAAAAAGTTATCAAAGTTGGAATTAGGCCTTGTGTAATTATGCACATTCTGTGCAAGAAAAAATTGAAAATAAAACCCACCTTCTCTCAAAATAAAACCCATCCTCCCTCATGTATTTAAAAAAAAATTGCCTGAAAATCAATTATTTTATTTTGTGTGGCCCTACTGTTTTTAGTTCAACTTGACAACGTTTAACAATTTGGACGGGTTGTGATCTGTCCTACGTCTGTACGTACATCCTTATATATGTTTGTCCATCCACAATTCCTTTAGCATACCCTACAGCCCACAGCTCATGCCCGATCTGTCCCAAATTTCATATGTAGCTTTGGGGTAATGTCTAGATGTTAGCTATCGATTTTTTCAGAATTTCATTGAAAATATGGCCGCCCAGCAGCCATCTTAGGTTTGGCATATAAATTGTCCACATTTCTATTAGCACACCCTACAGGCTGCATCTCTCACCCAATCTTTTTCAAATTTCACATGTAGCTTTGGTGTGATGTCTAGATGGGAGCTATTGAATTTTTCCAAATTTTGTCATCTTGGATTTGGATATAAATTGTCCAACAATTTCTTTAGCACACCCTACACGCCTACAAGCCGTAGCTTTCACCTGATCATTCATATTCATATGTGGCTTTGGGGCAGTGTCTAGATGGAAGCTATTGAATTTCGTTGAAAAACATGGCTGCCAGTGGCCATCTTGGATATAAATTGTCCATCAGTTTCTTCAGCACACCTGACAGGAAGCAGCTCTCACCCAATCAGTCTCAAATTTCATATGTAGCTTTGAGGCAATGTCTAGATGGGAGCTATCAAATTTTTCCTAATTTCATTAAAAAACATGACCACTAGTGGCCATCTTAGATTTGGCATATAAATTGTCAACAATTCCATTAGCACACCCTACAGGCCGCATTTCTCACCCAATCATTTTCAAATGTCATATGTAGCTTTGGTGTGATGTCTAGATGGGATCTATTGAATATTTCTGAATTTCATTGAAAAACAGGGCTGCCAGCAGCCGTCTTGGATTTGGATACAGATTGTCAACAATTCCATTAGCACACCCTACAGGTCACATCTCTCACCTGATCGTTTATGAATTTCATATATAGCTTTGGTATGATGTCTAGATGGGAGCTATCAAATTTTTCTGAATTTCGTTCAGAAATAAGCTGCCAGCAGCCATCTTGGATTGGCATTTGAATTGTCAACAATTCCATTAGCACACACTGCAGGCCACATCTCTCACCCAATCTTTTTCAAATTTCATATGTAGTTTTGGTGTGATGTCTGGATTGGAGCTATCAAATTTTTCTGAATTTTGTTCAAAAACATGGCCAGGAGTGGCCATTTGGCATTTAAATTGTCAACAATTCCATTAGAGGACCCAACAGGTTTTCATCAGTCACAATATTTTGTTATTAATTAACTGGCATACTGCGATATCCCCCCCCCTCCCCCCGACATACCAGACCACACCTGGTTTATCTAACCCCCCCCCCCCCCTGCACCACCTGAATTGTTTTCTATTTCATTTATAAACAGAATTTGCATTTTTATCTGTTTGTGATATTACAAATAAAACAAATGTATAGTGTAAAAATCATCAGTCGGTGTGAGGTGTCTAACAGGAGTAAAAAAATAATTGTATGCTCGAATTACCACTGCTGGTGGGGGGGGGGGGGGGGGGGGGATACCTCTAGTTGTTTTTCAATATAACACAGAGGTACCAAAGTAAATTCTTTAAAAAAGTTCTGTGATTAAATGGCAAGGTAAAGGAAAAACAGGTGTGGGAGGAAAATAAACTGTTAAACCAAGTTTTAATTTTAATCTTTCTACATTTAACAGTCTGATTTGTACTAAAGGTTTGGCAATTGATTTGGTGTTTACAAATTATATGCAGTTAACAGGGTCATTCTAGTGCATTATATTCATTCAAGTGGGCTTGACTGCACACTTATTGTTTGAATTTGTTTTGTTTTGTCCTTTTTGGTGGTGGATAGTGGAGTGGGGGCAAGAGTGGGAGTGTCAGGGTCTTTGGTGAATTTAGTTTAAAACAGTCACGACTGCTTTTATTGGAATAGGTTTGGGGACGTTGTAGTACTATTACATTGAAGGGCCATACGTTTTTCTTCAAAAAAAAAAAGAGAAAAATTGTTGGCTAACAGTTTTATACCCGTTCAGTCTAGTTCAGTCTACTATGCACAAATTTTTATGTGAGCAAACGTTTGCAGTCTGTGAGTAGATAACACTATAAACACTTAACTGGATAGGAGGATCAGCGCTAATTTAATCCTACAGCCCTCTGGGGGTGTAGGATTAAATTATAACTGCCCCCCCCCCCCCAATGCAACATAGACACGTACCATTTGCCATATACAGTAGTGTATAAGATGATTCCATTCAGGGAATTAGGGTTGACAGGGTTAAGATATATTGTGGATTTTCCCAATTTGTTTGGTCAAGGGTCAATTGTATTTCACTATTTGTGTAATTGTGCTGTGGTATATTATAGAATGGTGACTTATCCAATTGTTTGTGTTTCTAAATGCTGTTGATGTGCATGTTTATTATGGTGAACAGGCTCTGTTTTACTTGTAAAATATGACCCGGTAATCAATGCCTGGGGTCCAAGTCCTCTAAAATGGGCAACATGGGTATAAACATTTGGCTGAACTTGACTTGATATCCATGTTGAAGTTATGTTTACCATTGTAAACAGGCTCTAGTGTGGCTGCCAAATGCTTACTTTCTGTCCAACCTCAAAGTTGCATTCTCGGTTTCTGATAGTGGGTCATCTGATTCAGAAAAAGTTTACTGGACGTCTGACAGCATTGAGCAATTTGAGATATTCATCGCTGAAAGGGGTACCCAATTTCAGTTCGCAAAGTTAGCCTAGATGCTGAAATTCTAATATATAATCAGCATTTACTAGAAAAAATCTAGAAGTTTATCTCATATTGATATAAATGACATTATTCAATGTATAAATAAGTACATGTTCACCCAAAACTGCTATTTTATTTTGAAAACAAGAATGGCACACTTTTTTTCGGGGGACGTGTGGCCGGGCGGCCTTTTATTAGACCGGTAGTATTTGAATTTTTCTGTCAGTTTATGTGTAGAATCGTGCCAATCATTGCCTTTTCTCGCCGAAATTAGGATGTGAAATTGTTAGGTTAAGTGGCCATCTGGTAAATGTGACATCGAAGCAAATCGAGAACATAATCAGATGCAGCAAACTGTATAATGATGGTCTGCATATGGATTTAAAATCGCTGCTATATTTGGATGCCAATTTAGTCTTGAGAAGTCACATATATTGTGTAGAGAGATATCTGCAACCTAAAAGTGTCAGACAAGCAGAGATATTACTACCAAGGCAGATGCACCACCCGTGAAAAGATCTAGGCAATGTCAGGCACAAATTGTGTTTGATTTCAAACAACACTGTCTATTTTGTGGTTGCAATTGTGATCTGACAAAACCCCTAAAAACCCTGCAAGGTGGATAGAGACTTATATTTTCCGTCAAGTAGTGAATCTTGGAACCAGCAGTAGTTCATCACAAAAATATTAGATACAAGGGGTTTGTGATCAGCGAAAAGATAAATGGGGGGAAGAGGTTAGGTTAAGGGTTCCAGGTGCTATGAGTGATTTGCATGCGACAGACGCTCGTTATCGCTCAGTCTGTAGAGCTACATTTATGAGTCCAAGATCTGTAGCGTCCTTGGCAAAGCAGTTCAACTACCTCAACAGATTCAAATCTCAGTGCCAACGCTTTAAAATCAGGGGTTGCTTTCATAAGAAATGACCAATTCCTTATCTGGAATTTGGTTGACTTGTTCAAATTGTATGGTGAGTGTGGGGGGTACTTGTATTTCCCCATCAAGTTTTTGTTGCTAAGCTTGCTGAGATGTATGGCAACAACATTTTAGTCCTTTCCCCGCCAGGGATAGCCACAATTTTAGCAGCTAGGTCGAATGCTGGATTGGCTCTATGTATTACACAGGATCCTGATGATTGTGATGCCAAAAGTGCAATGAAAGTTTTGAAGGAAAGTATATGTGCCGGAATAAAGGATACGGATATTGATCGAAACACTTATGATCTCCAGCTCAACTTTGACAAAATATCAGAGTTCTCAAGCGGGACGTTGTTTGCTTTTTTGGGTAGCTTGTCACCAAAATTAGACCACACCCTACCCGGGATGCTGATCAGCAACATTGTAACATCACTGGTATGTGGGATACCAACAACAATGCAAATTCGTCTTGCTACGATGATGACACATTCTAAAGACCTTATAAAAACAATGCATGACTTTGGAGTAACATGCTCCTATGATGAATTGTTGCATTTCAAGAAATTGGCAGAAAGTATATCAGCTCGCAATGTTGAATTCACACCAATATCTAGTTCTAATGGTAGGCTAATACAGGAAGGTAGATAATTTTGATGCTGACATTACATCTCAGAATGGAAAAACTTAGTACCCATTCTCTGGCTGTTTTGTTAACTGATGCAAATAACATGTCCCAGTCACAACACAGTCAGCTCCCGCAACTTAAAAAGTCTGAAATGTCAGAGACTATTGACTATCAGTTGTATGTTGTTCGTTATCACAAACCAAAATGATATATATGGCTATTTCCCACACAAAAAGATGCATCTTGTCACTCCAAATTCTTTGTCACATTCTACTCTTGCATTGCCACACTAGAGTGTTGCAATGAACAAACAAGGTTAGCAGATACATCAGCTGTGAATAGCAAAGATGAATAAAATCACCAAACATCCAAAACATCTTTTTAAAATGTATATAGGCTTGGATGCAACCTCTTGTATGTGCCCAGAATGTTGTATTAGCCGCAGCCAAACATTGCAGTCTGCAAAATGATGATATTGTCACCTTAAACATGGGTATTTCAAATTTCTCAATGCTGCCAGACATCCAGTAAACCTTTTCGTAGTCAGGAGATGTTACTTGTACACATTCTATCGAGAAAAAAAAAACTTACCTCTTTGAGGTTCATTGCCCTAGCGGCTGGACTAATCTGTTTTACTTGTAAAATAGGACCGATAACCAATGCCTGGGGTCGAAGTCCACTAAAATGGGCAACATGGGTATAAACAATTGGATGAACTTCACTTTATATCCAGGGCGTGGTCGCAATTACCATTGTGCAGAACTGTGTGACCTTAAACACTAATAAATAAATATAATAAACTGATATGGAAAAGGCCCCATTAGCCATTTTCAAGCTTGTACAACTCCTGAAATTGATAACAGATTTGATATGATGGATAGAACAGGTGCAATGGATATGCTTGCTTGTTTGGGTTTTGAAGATTTTAGTTTTCAACAGCTCACTGCATTGTTTGAGGTCATTGAAAAACTTCACAGCACAAGAATATTCTGATTATTCTTCACAAGACATCTCTATCCTAAAAGTACCTTCCAGTTGTTACATACACAGAACGACACATGTGTGTGAATGGGTTAATCGAAATGGCGAGTGCAAGTGCGAAAGGATAAAACGAGAGGCCCCAGGCCTAGAGTAACCAGGAGAACCTGCCGTGAGTAACCAGGAGAACCTGCCGTGCTTTGGCTTACAATAGCTTGAAGATATGTGTGCCACCAATGTTCACAAGTGCCATATCCCTTAACCCATTTACACGCGTTTGTCATTCTGTGTTTATTACATGCCTTCGCATCTATAAAAACAATTATTAGAAGGACACTCAGCAATTCATTTGACAACTATCAACAGAAACAACACATTTTATCACCAACCAAATTTGTGAGGTGAACCTGTGTTACTATTTCGTCCCATCAGTTCCTATGTGTTCTATGTGCCTACTGGCACATAGATCACATTGGAACTCAGGGGACGATTTTTAGCTATCCCTAGGGATTCAAATTGTAATTGCGGTGCATGATTTGTAGAAAATTCCAGTGAAATTTCGCTTCTGTTGAAAAATAGTCTGTCAACAATTTCCATTACGCCGCTATCTGTGGAACAGATTTTCATTTTCTGCATGGCTTAGTGTTGCTGTAGATTTGGATTTCATAGAACGAGCATGTAATTAATATCCCTACTGGAGGAATAATGACTTGATGATTCTTGTTACAATTACACCACTGTGATGACAAAAGCAGTCTCTTTCTCAATCAGATTGCTATCTGGCCACAACACAATTACACCATTGGGTCGAGTTTTCATAAATAGAATATTTTGAAATCAGTACCTAATCAAGAGGGAGCGTGGTGGCTCAGTGGTAGACTGTTGGACTTCTATGCTAGAGGTCCCGAGTTCGATCCCCATCCAGGCCGACCCACATTGTGTCATTGGGCAAGGCACTTTATCCCAGTTGCCACATGGGGGCACGATGATGCCGTGTACTAAGGTGTACTGCATGTCGACGGTGCACATGTCTTCAACTGTTGTAACCATGCTTGAGCAGAGCTTGAACAGAGTTAGAATGTTGAGGAGCTGACAGTTGCTCGTCGATGCTCGTTGGTTCTCTCCGGGTACTCTGGCTTCCTCCACCCATAAAACTGTCATGGTCACGATTAGCCATTGTACATAAGTATATGACCTTAAACACCAATAAATAAAAAAATAAATAAAACCTAATTAAGAAAAAATAAGAATCAAGAAAACCAATTGAAAATAGCATCTAAGATTGAATGATTTTGCTGTTGTGTTTTGGCTGGTGACATTCTACGTTTTTTTGAACAGGAAAACGGCCAGAGAATTTTGACAAGATCAAGATCTAGTTGCAATCTAGTCAAAATTTGTGTCCACATTTGTTAACGCAGTACTGTACAATTTTTGCCTGATGTTTTATGTAAAAATGTCACATGATAACTGGGCTGATTATTAGCTCACCTGACTTTCAGTCAGGAGAGCTATAGTGATCACTCACCGTCCGTCGTCTGGCGTCCGTCGTCCGTGAACATGGTGTTTGCGTCTTCTCCTCCCAAACCGCTGAACCAATTTAATTGATATTTGAGATAATAGTTTGTTATGACATCGCAATTTGATTTTGTTCAAATCAAGTTGCCTCGCCCGTGGGTAGGGCCACACCCAAAAAGTATGCTGAAATCTTAAAAAATCTTCTTCTCATGAACCAGCAGTAGCAGAGACTTGATATTTGGTGTGCAGCTTCCTTTTGAGGTGTAGACTCAGATTTGTTCAAGAGAAGTTTGTGGGGCTATACTTGGCGTCGTTATGGGAGGGGCAAAATTTTTTGCCCCGCCCAAAATTTATATTTTCCAAACCGAGAGGCTGATTTGAACCAAATTTTATGTGAGGGCTTATTGGGTCATAAGTACCTAATTTATGCTTATTTTTTTTTTCCCGTAGCCCCATGGGAACCGCAGGAGCTAAAAAGAAAAAAAAATTAAAACGCCCATATCTCCAAAACTGCATGGCACCGAGAATTTTTAGTTGGTGTGAAGCTTCCTTAGGACCAACAGAAAGAATTGGTAAAAAAAAATTGCCATCGGTTTTATCATAGGGTATAGTTTCGGGACTTTGAAAAAGTGCTGAGTCAGCACTTTTTAACACTGTAGGCAATGGGAAAAACATTAAAAAATCTTCTTCTCCAGATCCAGCAGGCAGAATCTTTTGATATTTGGTATGCAACATTGTAGGGTGGATCTGATTAAAGTTTGTTCAAATCGGCCCCCTGGGTTCATATTTGGGCTCAGTATAGGAGCCCGATTTCGAACTTAGTGCATTTCAGACAAATTTCTTACAAAATCTTCTTCTCCACATCCAGCAGGCAGAATCTTTTGATATTTGGTATACAACATTGTGGGGTGGATCTGATTCAAGTTTGTTCAAATCGGCCCCTTGGGTTTATATTTGGACTCAGTATAGGAGCTCAAATTTGAACTTAGTGCATTTCAGGCAAATTTCTTTGAAAATATTCTTCTCAAGATCCAGCAGGCCGAATCTTTTGATATTGGGTATGCAACATTGTGGGGTGGGTCTGATTCAAGTTTGTTCAAATCGCCTCCCTGGGTTTATATTTGGGCTCAGTATAGGAGCCCAAATTTGAACTTAGTGCTTTTCTGGCAAATTTCTTAAAAGATCTTCTTCTCCAGATCCTGCAGGCAGAATCTTTTGATATTTGGTATGCAACATTGTGGGGTGGATCTGATTCTATTTTGTTCAAATCGTCTCCCTAGATTCATATTTGGGCACACTATAGAAGCTCGAATTCGAACTTAGTGCATTTCAGGCAAATTTCTTCAAAAATCTTCTTCTCCAGATCCTGCAGGCAGAATCTTTTGATATTTGGTATGCAACATTGTGGGGTGGATCTGATTCCAATTTGTTCAAATCGGCCCCCTGGATTCATATTTGGGCTCACTATAGAAGCCCAAATTCAAACTTAGTGCATTTCAGGCAAATTTCTTCAAAAATCTTCTCCAGATCCAGCAGGCTGAATCTTGTGATATTTGGTATGCAACATTGTGGGATGGATCTGATTCAAGTTTGTTCAAATCGGCCCCCTGGGTTTATATTTGGGCTCAGTATAGGAGCCCAAATTTGAACTTAGTGCATTTCAGGCAAATCTTCTTCTCAAGATCCAGCAGGCAGAATCTTGTGATATTTGGTTTGCAGCATCCTTAGGGTGGTGAGATGCAAGTTTGTTCAAGCCATGTCCCTAGGTCCATATTTGGGCTCACTGTGGGAGCTTGAATTGTAACTTCGTTCGAAATGAGGAATTTTCTTAAAAAATCTTCTTCTTCAGATCCAGCAGTCGGAATGGTTTGATATGTGGTGAGTAGCATCCTTGTGGTGGGGGTGGGGGGGGGGGGGGGGGATTCAAGTGTGTTAAAGCCAAGTTCATGGGACTATTTTTGGGCTCCCTGTGGGAGCCCAAATTATAACGTAGTCAATATGAGGAATTTTTCTTTAAAAATCTTCTTCAGATTCAGCAGTTGGAATGTTTTGATATTTGGCATGGAGCAACCTTAGGGGGCTGAGATTCAAGTTTGTTCAAGCCAAGTCCTTTGGTTCATATTTGGGCTCACTATGGGAGCCTGAATGACAGCTTAGTTCAAAATGAGGAATTTTCTTTAAAAATCTTCAGATCCAGCAGATGAATGCTTTTGATATTTTTTATGCAGCATCCTTAGGGGGGTAAGATTCAGGTTTGTTCAAGCCATGTCCCTAGGTCCATATTTGGGCTGATTGTGGGAGCTCGAATTGTAACTTGGTTCAAAATGAGGAATTTTCTTTAAAAATCTTCTTCTTCAGATCCAGCAGTCGGAATGTTTTGATAATTGGTGTGTAGAATCCTTAGGGGTGTGAGTTTCAGGTTTGTTAAAGCCAAGTCCCTGGGTTCATATATGGGCTCCCTGTGGGAGCCCGAATTATGACTTAGTTCAATATGAGGAATATTCTTTAAAAATCTTTTTTTAGATCCACTGGTCAGAATATTTGGATATTTGGTTTCAGCTTTTATTAGGAGGAGCAGATGCAACTTGTGGAAATCAATTCTCTGGGTTGATATTTAGGCTACCATGTCAGGTGAGCGCCCTCAGGCCCCCTGGGGCCTCTTGTTTTATTTTATAAAAGAGTTTTTAATCCCTTGAACCCAAGCGGCTGCTTTTCCGGCCAGGAACATGATACGTCATACCATCATTAAATAGGATGGCTGCTCAGTAAATGTGTGGGGTAGACCAATCAATATTTTCAAGGTGCAGCCTTGGGTCTGCACGTTGAAAATATTGATAGGTCTACCCCAAATAATGAATATTGACTCTTCTAATTGCTGCCATTGAACTGGCATGGAAGGTACCACTAGAGTTTAAAGGGTTAATGCCTCAAATATATTGAGATAGACAGTCAAGACTGGATATTCCAAGGAAGTGTTGGGACTAGAACTTTCTTCTGCAAAAGCACCTATAACATGGTTGTGGCTATAACATTTATATGTTATGGTCGATCTGTTCTGCAAAGTTATTTACTACCTGTGCCAAGGCTACTCTCACCAGTTTTTTAGCTCACCTGACTTTCAGTCAGGAGAGCTATAGTGATCACTCACCGTCCGTCGTCTGGCGTCCGGCGTCCGTCGTCCGTCGTCCGTGAACATGGTGTTTGCGTCTTCTCCTCCCAAACCGCTGAACCAATTTAATTGATATTTGAGATAATAGTTTGTTATGACATCGCAATTTGATTTTGTTCAAATCAAGTTGCCCCGCCCGTGGGTAGGGCCACACCCAAAAAATGAGCTGAAATCTTAAAAAATCTTCTTCTCATGAACCAGCAGTAGCAGAGACCTGATATTTGGTGTGCAGCTTCCTTTTGAGGTGTAGACTCAGATTTGTTCAAGAGAAGTTTGTGGGGCTATACTTGGCGTCATTATGGGAGGGGCAAAATTTTTGGCCCCGCCCGAAATTTCTATTTTCCAAACCGAGAGGCTGATTTGAACCAAATTTTATGTGAGGGCTTATTGGGTCATAAGTACCTAATTTATGCTGATTTTTTTTTTCCCGTAGCCCCATGGGAACCGCAGGAGCTAAAAATAGAAAAAAATTAAAACGCCCATATCTCCAAAACTGCACGGCACCGAGAATTTTTATTTGGTGTGAAGCTTCCTTAGGACCAACAGAAAGAACAGGTAAAAAAAAATTGCCATCGGTTTTATCATAGGGTACAGTTTCGGGACTTTGAAAAAGTGCTGAGTCAGCACTTTTTAACACTGTAGGCAATGGGAAAAACATTAAAAAATCTTCTTCTCCAGATCCAGCAGGCAGAATCTTTTGATATTTGGTATGCGACATTGGAGGGTGGATCTGATTCAAGTTTGTTCAAATCGGCCCCCTGGGTTCATATTTGGGCTCAGTATAGGAGCCCGATTTCGAACTTAGTGCATTTCAGGCAAATTTCTTAAAAAATCTTCTTCTCCAGATCCAGCAGGCAGAATCTTTTGATATTTGGTATGCAACATTGTGGGGTGGATCTGATTCAAGTTTGTTCAAATTGGCCCCCTGGGTTTATATTTGGGCTCAGTATAGGAGCCCAAATTTGAACTTACTGCATTTCAGGTAAATTTCTTTGAAAATCTTCTTCTCCAGATCCAGCAGGCAGAATCTTTTGATATTTGGTATGCAACATTGTGGGGTGGATCTGATTCAAGTTTGTTCAAATCGGCCCCTTGGGTTTATATTTGGGCTCAGTATAGGAGCCCAAATTTGAACTTAGTGCATTTCAGGCAAATTTCTTTGAAAATCTTCTTCTCAAGATCCAGCAGGCAGAATCTTTTGATATTGGGTATGCAACATTGTGGGGTGGATCTGATTCAAGTTTGTTCAAATCGGCTCCCTGGGTTTATATTTGGGCTCAGTATAGGAGCCCAAATTTGAACTTAGTGCTTTTCAGGCAAATTTCTTAAAAAATCTTCTTCTCCAGATCCAGCAGGCAGAATCTTTTGATATTTGGTATGCAACATTGTGGGGTGGATCTGATTCTATTTTGTTCAAATCGGCTCCCTAGATTCATATTTGGGCTCACTATAGAAGCTCGAATTTGAACTTAGTGCATTTCAGGCAAATTTCTTCAAAAATCTTCTTCTCCAGATCCTGCAGGCAGAATCTTTTGATATTTGGTATGCAACATTGTGGGGTGGATCTGATTCCAGTTTGTTCAAATCAGCCACCTGGATTCATATTTGGGCTCACGATAGAAGCCCAATTTCGAACTTAGTGCATTTCAGCCAAATTTCTTTGAAAATCTTCTTCTCAAGATCCAGCAGGCAGAATCTTGTGATATTTGGTATGCAGCATCCTTAGGGGGGTGAGATTCCAGTTTGTTCAAGCCATGTCCCTAGGTCCATCTTTGGGCTCACTGTGGGAGCTTGAATTGTAACTTTGTTCGAAATGAGGAATTTTCTTAAAAAATCTTCTTCTTCAGATCCAGCAGTCCGAATGGTTTGATATGTGGTGAGTAGCATCCTTGGGGGGAGGGGGGGGGGGGATTCAAGTGTGTTAAAGCCAAGTCCATGGGTCCATATTTGGGCTCCCTGTGGGAGCCCAAATTATAACTTAGTCAATATGAGGAATTTTTCTTTAAAAATCTTCTTCTTCAGATTCAGCAGTTGGAATGTTTTGATATTTGGCATGGAGCAACCTTGGGGGCTGAGATTCAAGTTTGTTCAAGCCAAGTGGTTCATATTTGGGCTCACTATGGGAGCCTGAATGACAACTTAGTTCAAAATGAGGAATTTTCTTTAAAAATCTTTAGATCCAGCAGATGAATGCTTTTGATATTTTTTATGCAGCATCCTTAGGGGGGTAAGATTCAAGTTTGTTCAAGCCATGTCCCTAGGTCTATATTTGGGCTGATTGTGGGAGCTCGAATTGTAACTTGGTTCAAAATGAGGAATTTTCTTTAAAAATCTTCTTCTTCAGATCCAGCAGTCGGAATGTTTTGATATTTGGTGTGCAGAATCCTTAGGGGTGTGAGATTCAGGTTTGTTAAAGCCAAGTCCCTGGGTTCATATATGGGCTCCCTGTGGGAGCCCGAATTATGACTTAGTTCAGTATGAGGAATATTCTTTAAAAATCTTTTTTTAGATCCACTGGTCAGAATATTTGGATATTTGGTTTCAGCTTTTCTTAGGAGGAGCAGATGCAACTTGTGGAAATCAATTCTCTGGGTTGATATTTAGGCTACCATGTCAGGTGAGCGCCCTCAGGCCCCCTGGGGCCTCTTGTTTTTAAATATTTTTTATCCAATTTTCATTAATTTTTCATAAACAGCCATGACTAGGTTTGATGAAAAATTAATGATAATTTAGCTTAAGAAATCATTTGTCAAAGCATTGATTCAATTTGCAGTGGACAATTTGGTTATAAATGCCCAAATTGTATACATAATTTAGTTGCAAGTGATTTTCTATCCTGGGCAGGAATATCTGTCGGCAGCATGCAAGGAGTTAATAGTGATGACTGAATATTAGTGGTGGCCTAGATTTTTTGCGGAAGTTAATAATAATGATGGTCTTTTGTAAAAGTGTTGACAAAAGTGCACTAATTTAGCTTGGGGGATTAATGGTTGTTACCTGGTTTACCCATTGAAAATGGATTTACCCTCAACAGTTTGAATATGTGACCTACTAAGAACAGGAAAGTTAAATATGACCTTTTTTTTTTTTAAATATGTAGAGGGTATCTAGTGTTTTTTCGTGGGTATCAACAATTTTTATTCTATGCATTTCAAGTATTTATTATATGTTCAACTGTGAATTATAGAGAAAACATCATGAACGTAAATCTCTATATCTTCCCAATGTCATTTTCTCTATAATTCACATTTGAGCATATAATAAAATAATTTTATATCCCCGCGGGAACCCCGGGAAGTCAAGCAGTGCCTGTTCACTGCGGTAAACAGGCTCAGTTTTACTGGTAACATAGGACCCAGTCACCAGTGTTTGAGAGGTGCAAACCCTCTTTAAAATGGGCAACATGGTTTATTAACGCTCACCCCTGGTCTTGAGTTGATACTCATGTTGTGGTCATGATTAGCCATTGTGCAAAAATATGTTACCTTAAACACCAATAAATAAATAAATGATTTTATAATAGATATAATAATAATATATATGTTAAATATAATTTTTTTTTAGCTCAGTTTCACTAAATGTGCTACTGAATCAAGAAACTGTATAGGAGTCTTTTAACTGGCAGCCAACTGATCCTTTAGTCTTTGGTCAAGTTCACGATAAACTTTCTTCTGAGGAGGGGGGCGCCCTATGCATATGCTAACTAAGTTTGTTTCTTTGCACCTTTTCCAGCTTTTGTAGAATACTCACAGATGAAAATATGTTGGGGTGAGCATGCTGAAAGTCTTGTTTAAGTGACAATGCCACCCCTCAAGATGGTTGTTAGTTCTTGGTCGTATATTGTGATGATTCCAAATGGCTGGAGGAAAGCATGCATCATCATCAACCTAGTTTTGCACAACATAGTCATTAAAAGTAGTGGCCTGCGAAATATCTGGTGTTTCCTTCATTACTTCCACCCATACATCCTGCACTTGCTCAGTGGGTAACAATGGAAGTGCAGCAGCATGAAGCTCACACTGTAACACAACAGACTTAAGTTTTGTAAATAAATGTACATATGTGTCACACTTCCTGTTAGGAAGCAAACAGAATGCTAACTGAGACCTTTTAGTCCCAATGAGTCCATGAATAATGTACACATAAATGTGGGCAAGAATAGAAAGTTCCATCCATATACAGTTCAGATAATTGTTGCATACTTGGTAATTTCAAGACAGACATTCGTCGCAAAGCACAAACTTTTAACATCACCACCATTGTTAATACACAAAAAGTGTTCTCCATCCAGTGTTGTTGACCATCTATGTTGCAGGTCAACTTCTGACAGTTCACTTGGTAGTGCAGGTGTAGTTTTCCTTCATCACTTTTATAGGCCACTCTTTAAACTATGAAACAACAGAACATCAATAGCCAAGTCTCTATGAAAGGACGGAACATCAATAGCCAAGTCTCTTTCCACACTAGAAATTTCCTCTTCAAAAATTGTTTGAACTCGTGACATTTTGGACTCCACACGTTGCCGTATTTGCATCCTCATTTTTAGCTTAACTTGACATAGTCAAGATAAGCTATTGCCATCACGCGTGCGGAAGTCTGTTAGTCTGTGAGTCTGTGACGTCTGTGAGTCTGTGACGTCTGTTCACATTTTCCTTTAGCACGGGCTACACCTCGCAGTTCTTGTCTGATCGTCACAAAATTTCATATGCAGGTTTGGGGTCATGTCTAGATGAGAACGTCCCCTTTTGGTCGCGATCGGGCAACCGGTATGGCTGCCCGAGCCCAAAACCCGAAAACCATTAGCACAGTCTACAGGTCGTATTTATGAAGGGATTTCATTGTAACTTGGTAGGATGCCTCTGTATAGTGCCTAGATGAGAACGTCCCCTTTTGGGCATGATCTATCAACCGTGATGGCTGCCCAAGCCCGAAACCCAAAAACTTTTAGCACAGTCTGCAGGTCATGTTTAATGTGGAGGGATTTCATTGTAACTTGGTAGGATGACTCCTTATGATGTCTAGATGCGAATTTCCCCATTTGGGCATGATCTGCCAACCGTGATGACTGCCCGAGCCCAAAACCTTAAAACCTTTAGCACAGTCTACAGGTCATATTTATTGAGGAATTTCATTGTAACTTGGTGGGTTGACTTCATACAATGTCTAGATGCTAAAGTCCCCCTTTGGACGTGATTGGGCAACTGTGACGGCTACAGGAGCCCGAAGCCCGAAAACCTTTAGCACAGTATAGAGGTCATATTTATGAAACGATTTCATTGTAACTTGGCAGGATGACTCCAAATAATGTCTAGATGAGAACGTCCCATTTTGATCGCGATCATGCAGCCTTGATGGGTGCCCGAGCCCAAAAACCTTTAGCATAGGCAAAAGGTCATATTTATGGAAGGATTTCATTGTAACCTGTTAGGTTGACTCCATATAATGCCTAGATGATGACATCCCCTTTCAGTCGTGATTGGTCAGTTGTGATGGCTACAAGTGCCCGAAGCCCGAAAACCTTGAGCACAGTCTACAGGTCATATTTATGAAGGGATTTCATTGTAACTTTTTAGGATCACTCCAGATGATGCTCAGATGAGATTGTCCCCTATGGTTGCAATCATTCACCCATGATGGCTGCCCGAGCCCGAAGCCCGAAAACCTTTAGCACAGTCTACAGGTCATATTTATGAAGGGAGTTCATTGTAACTTGGCAGGTTAACTTCATATAATGTCTAGAAGAGAATGTGCGATCATTCACCCATGATGGCTGCCTGAGCCCGAAGCCCGAAAACCTTTAGCACAGTCTACAGGTCATATTTATGAAGGGATTTCATTGTAACTTGGTAGGTTAACTTCATATAATGTCTAGATGAGAACGTCCCCTTTTGGACATGATTGGGCAACTGTGACGGCTAAAGGTGCCCGAAGCCCAAAAACCTTTAGCACAGTCTACAGGTCATATTTATGAGGGGATTTCATTGTAACTTGGTAGGATGACTCCAAATAATGTCTAGATGAGAACGTCCCCTTTTGATCGCGATCATTCAGCCTTGATGGGTGCCCGAGCCCAAAAACCTTTAGCATAGGTAAAAGGTCATATTATGGAAGGATTTCATTGTAACCTATTAGGTTGACTCCATATAATGCCTAGATGATGACATCTCCATTTGGTCGTAATTGGTCAGCTGTGTTGGCTACAAGTGCCCGAAGCCCAAAAACCTTGAGCACAGTCTACAGGCCATATTTATGAAGGGATTTCATTGTAACTTCATAGGATCATTCCAGATGATGCCCAGATGAGATTGTCCCCTTTGGTTGCGATTATTCAACCATGATGGCTTCCCGAACCCGAAGCCCGAAAACCTTAAGCACAGTCTACAAGTCATATTTGTGAAGGGATTTCATTGTAACTTGGTAGGTTGACTTCATATAATGCCTAGATGAGAACGTCCCCTTTTGGACATGTTTGGGCAACTTTGACGGCTAAAGGTGCCCGAAGCCCAAAAACCTTTAGCACTGTCTACAGGTCATATTTATGAAGGGATTTCATTGTAACATGGTAGGTTGACTTCAAATAAGGTCAAGATGAGAACGTCCCATTTTGGCCGTGATCATTCAGCCTTGATGGGTGCCCGAGCCCAAAAACCTTTAGCATAGGCAAAAGGTTATATTTATAGAAGGATTTCATTGTAACATTGTTAGGTTGACTCCATATAATGCCTAGATGATGACATGCCCTTTTGGTCGTGATTGGTCAACTGTGATGGCTACAGGTGCCCGAAGCCCGAAAACCTTGAACACAGTCTACAGGTCATATTTAAGAAGGGATTTCATTGTAACTTCGCAGGATCACTCCAGATGATGCCCAGATGAGATTGTCCCCTTTGGTTGCGATCATTCAACCATGATGGCTGCCCGAGCCCGAAGCCCGAAAACCTTTAACACAGTCTAAGGTCATATTTATGAAGGGATTTCATTGTAACTTGGTAGGTTGACTTCATATAATGTCTAGATGAGAATGTCCCCTTTTGGACACGAGTGGGCAACTGTGACGGCTTCAGGGGCCCAAAAACCTTTAGAACAGTCTACAGGTCATAATTATGAAGGGATTTTATTGTAGCTTGGTAGGATGACTCCAAATAGTGTCCAGATGAGAACGTCCCCTTTTGGTCACGATCATTCAGCCTTGATGGCTGCCCAAGCCCAAAAACCTTTAGCATGTCTGTAGGTCGTATTTATGGAAGGATTTCATTGTAACTTGTTAGGTTGACTCCATATAATGCCTAGATGATGATATCCCCTTTTGGTCATGGTTGGTCAACTGTGATGTCTACAGGTGCCTGAAGCCCAAAAACCTTTAGCACAGTCTACAGGTCGTATTTATGGAGGGATTTCATTGTAACTTGGTAGGTTGACTTCATATAATGTCTAGATGAGAACGTCCCCTTTGGACGCAATTGGGAAACTGACGGCTACAGGGGCCCGAAGCCCAAAAACCTTTAGCACAGTCTACAGGCCATATTTATGAAGGGATTTTAATGTAACTTGATAGGATGACTCATTTTGGAATAATTTCATTGTAATTTTGTTGATATATGTTAACTGTGAGGGCCACATATATTAACTGTGAGGTCATATTAACCCACCCCTCAGATCTTTAGTACAGTGTACACCTCATATTATTTTTATCATAATCATAGCATACAGGGAACAGAAATGAACATATTCCCAATTATCACAATTCTTGTCTTATTTCATAATCCTTTCATAAACATTGAACATTATCCTTTTCATCAAACACAACACACAAGTTAAGCTACAGTGTCATTGACACTTTCATCTCTTGGATGGTTAAGCGTCGTTACATTTCTGACATAATCTTTTACATTTGTACATTTAGCGTTATACCCTGGATCAACACACTTCCAGTGCACACCAGATTTTTCGACTAACACTTAGTGTATATCTATAACCGTCAAGTAACACTAGATTCCCACCTTTCTGGGAAAGTACATACTCAACACGTTGTGCAGTAGTCGCCATTTTTAGGAATACTGATTTTACACTGTGTCGAGGGCTCTTTTTATGCTCTTTCCTTACTCACAGTTTACATAAACAGAGGGGTTGTTGGCTTTATAAATTTTCTCTTTGATTGGTTGATTATTACTTTGATTGTTGTTCATTGTTTTCGTAACTTTAAATACACACATGCCCCTTGTATGATGATTATCTACTCACATTGAACACTTGTTGAGGGTTAGCCCATTTCTTATCAACCTACCTTACAATTGTTTACTACAGGCTTGCACTACAGTGGAAGACCCTAACTCGGATAAAATACTCTCTATTTTAATCTTTGCCAAGAGATTTGGGAAAGAAAAGTGGTGTAAAAACACCACGAAAAAATAAGCCATTGGCGCACACCCAGTAGGGGACGCTCTTCTCTTAGTACAATTCAACGACTTCCGTAAACCAGTGCGCAAGCAGTCATCAAACCATTCTTTTTTTGTCCGCGAAATGTGGATGACGTGTTGCCATTTTGCATTACGAAACAGTGATAATTCAACTCGTCGAAAATGGTTTTCCTGTGACTGGAATTATGGATCTGAAGATTGTATGATGACAGGACTGTGTTTTATATATTCTCGTTAATATTTTCAACCACATTTTCATTGATATATTCCGTTTTCGCGAATGTTTTTCGACAATGTGTCAATGCGGTTCGGAAATAAAATTTTTCGGTTGATAAATTTTATTATTATTATTGGAGTTTGGTGTCAATGAGGGGCTGTATGGACATGATTTCTTCACTCTGTTGAGGGCTGAATTTCTGTTTTTTAGGTCCCTGTCGGCTATCCGGGTTCTGTCGTATACCCACCGGTTATTTTTTCTGCCACTTTCTCTCATAGTTGGGGGTGTTCTTCTACTTTATGTATCAGTTGAGTTCACCTTTTTAGCTCACCTGACTGAAAGTCAGGGTGAGCTATTCTGATCACTTTTCGTCCGTCGTCCGGCGTCCATCGTCCGGTGTCTGGCGTGAAGGTGGTGTTTGGGCTTTTTCTCCCAAACCACTGGCCGCATATTAATGAAATTTCATGTGAGAAGGGGTTATGTATGCGGACTTTGATTTTTTGTCTAATTAGGTTTCGGCTCACATTGAGCAGAGGGATGGGGCAAAAATGCTCCAATTCTTAAAAAATCTTCTTCTCAAGAACCAGCAATAGCAGAGACTTGATATTTGGTATGCAGCTTCCTTTTGAGGTGTAGACTCAAGTTTGTTCAAGAGAAGTTGGAGGGGCTATATTTGACGATGTTAAAGGAGGGGCAAAAATTTTTGCCCCTCCCCAAATTTCTATTTTCCAAACCGCGAGGCCGATTTGAACCAAAATTTACATGAGTGCCTATTGCGTCATAAGTACCTAATATATGCCGAAATTTTTTTCCCCATAGCCCCGTGGGAACCACAGGAGCTAAAAATAGAAAAAAATGAAAACGCCCATATCTCCAAAACTACATGGTACTGAGAATTCTTATTTGTTGTGAAGCTTCCTTAGGACCAACAGAATGGAATGATCAAAAAAAATTGCCATCCGTTTTATCATGGGGTACTTTTTGGGGACTTTGAAAAAGTGCTGAGACAGCATTTTTTAACACTGTGGGTAATGGGAAAAACATAAGACTACTTTTCTCTGAAACCACTGCTCCAAAAGCTTTAAAATTTCACATATAACATCTTTGGAAGATTGTTTCACATGTTTATTGAAATCAATTGCCTGGGTGGATATTTGGGCATTCTATGGGAGCCCAAATGTTTAAATTAGTGCACTATGAGGAAATTTCATCTGGTGTTTCCTTCATTACTTCCACCCATACATCCTGCACTTGCTCATTTTTGAAAAATCTTCTTCTTCAGATCTAGCAATAAGAATGTTTTGATATTTGGTATGCAGCATCCTTGGGGGTGAGATTCAAGTTTGTTGAAGCCAAATCCCTGGGTTCATATTTAGGCTGAAAATTTGGGGGTCCCGTTGCGGACTTCAAAATTTTGGACCAAAATCCGAAAAAAAATTTTTTTTGTTTTTTCTGCCTTTCGGTCAATTTTAAGACAAAAAAAAAAAAAAAAAAAATTTCCCCCTGAAAATTTGGGGTCCAGGTGGGACTTCGAAAATTTTGGACCAAAATCCGGAAATTTTTTTTTTTTGTGTGTTTTATGCATTTCTGTCAATTTTAAGACAAAAAAAAAAAAAAAAAATTTTTTTTTACCCTGAAAATTTTGGGTCCGGGTGGGACTTAGAAAATTTGGGACCAAAATCTGGAATTTTTGTTTTTTTTTGCTTTTTATGCGTTTCTGTCAATTTTAAGACAAAAAAAATTTTTTTTTTTTTTTTCTACCCTGAAAATTTGGGGTCCGGTGGGACTTAGAAACTTTTGGACCAAAATCCGTAAAATTTTTTTGTGTGTTTTTTATGCGTTTCTGTCAATTCTAAGACAAAAAGAAATTTTTTTTATACATCGAAAATTTTGGGTCTGGGTGGGACTTCAAAAATTTTGGACCAAAATCCAGAAATTTTTGTTTTTGTTTTTTATGCATTTCGGTCAGTTTTAAAACAAAAAAAAAAATTTTTTTTTACCCTGAATATTTGGGGTCCGGGTGGGACTTCGAAACTTTTGGACCAAAATCCATAATTTTTTTGTTTTTTGTTTTTTATGCGTTTCTGTCAATTTTAAGACAAAAAAAACATTTTTTTTTTACACCAAAAATTTGGGGTCCGGGTGGGCCTTAGAAAATTTTGGACCAAAATCCGGAAATTAGTTTTAGCGTTTTTTATGCGTTTTAAGAAGAAGAAAAAAATTTAGGCTGAAAGTATTTTGTTTGGGAAAAAAAATCTGTTTTTTATGTGTTTATCTCAATTTTGGGACGTTAAAGTGCAGGAACTGAAAATAGAAGGAAAATCCTCTGTATTGTGTGGGCACAATCGCTTCATCTAGTTGGTATATGCTTTTCTTAGGAGGGGCATATGCAGCTTATTCAAGTCAAGTCCCTGGTTTGATATTTAGACTACCATGTCAGGTGAGCGCTCTCAGGCCCCCTGGGGCCTCTTGTTCTTCTACTGCTCTCACCTCTGTTATCTCCAGTTCAGTTTCTTTAGGGCATTTCCTTTTGTCTTCGCTTTCTGGTGCATTCTCGTGGCTGTTCCTCCCATGGGGTGGGGGCGGGGGGGACGCTGTCGTCTCGGGGCCTCCCGACACGACCACATCTGGTGTGTGTTATACCCCTGCCGTGGGGGATGTTCAGCTCCTCCTGCACCCATGGGGGGGGGGGGGAACACTGTCGTTTCGGGGCCTCCCAACACAACCACATCTGGTGAGAGTTCCACCCCCTCCGTGGGGGATGTGCAGCTCCTCCCGCACCTGCGAGGGGTGGGGAATGCTGTCATTTCAGGGCCTCCCGACACGACCACGTCTGGTGAGAGTTATTCCTCATCCGTGCGGGATGTGCAGTTTTTTTTACCATGGTGGATACTGCGGGAGCTGTTGGATTTCTGGTGAAGAGATGCCTGATTCCGGGACTATGCGCCCTCTCCAGTCGACATCTGAGGCTGTCACTAGGATTGTGACTCCTCCTTTGGAGGCCAAGCTAGGTGGCTCTCTTTTCTGCCAGTTCCAACAGCTCCCGTCGTATCTGCTGCTGCTGCTGTTCCGTCTACAACATCGTCGGCCACCATTTTAGCCGGCCTCGGCTTATCCCTGCAGGGGTCTGCAGTGATGTCTGTAGTGTGGTTGTGGGGTATCGGCCTCAGCCTTCCCTGACTTCAACTCGGCGAAGTCGGAAGTGGCTGCCGACCGAACCCCCTGCTGTGTCCTCTCGGTCGTTGAGCACAGCAGTTTTCTCCCTGCAGGGGTCTGCAGCGGTGTCTGGTAGTGTAGACGTGGGATATCGGCCTCAGCCTTCCCTGACTTCAACTCGGCGAAGTTGGAAGTGGCTGCCGACCGAACCCCCATGCTGTGTCCTCTCAGCCGTTGAGCACAGCAGTTTTATCCCTGCAGGGGTCTGCAGGGATGTCTGGTAGTGTAGACGTGGGGTATTGGCCTCAGCCTTCCCTGACTTCAACTTGGCGAAGTTGGAAGGGGCTGCCGGCCAAACCCTCTACTGTGGTCTCTCAGCCGTCGAGTACCTCAGTTTTTCTCATTGGATTCGGATGTTCATGGTGTGGTCACCATGAGTTCCGTGGCGTTTCCGTCCACGCACTGTGGTCAGATGGCCAGTTTTGTGTGACCAACACTTTTTGTGCAGCCTGGACCTTCTGTCCCGCAGAGGGCCACGGCGACTCTCCTGAGTTTCCGCTCTGTTGATCCTCGAGGTATGTGATACCCCACTACACATCTGCCTTCAGTTGTTTTCGGCTGCAGCCCGTCGCCCCACGTTGGGTGTATTTGAGGATCGTGACCCCTCCCTCGCTGGTAAATGGGTCAGGAGTGAAACCACTTTGTCGGGTTCGTTCCCATGTCGTTCCGTACCGACAGTCAGTGAGCTTAGGGAGGCCCTCTAGGGAGGAGCTAGGTGGCTCTCTCCGCTTTTCTGCCAGTTCCAACAGCTCCCGTCGCATCTGCTGCTACTGCTGTTCCATCTACAACGTCATTGGGCACCGTTTTTAGCCGGCCTCGGCTTATCCCTGCAAGGGTCTGCAGGGATGTCTGTAGTGTGGTTGTGGGGTATCGGCCTCAGCCGTCCCTGACTTCAACTTGGCGAAGTCGGAAGTGGCTGCCCACTGAACCCCCTACTGTGTCTTCTCAGCCATTGAGCACAGTAGTTTTATACCTGCAGTGGTCTGCTGCGGTGTCTGGGAGTGTAGACGTGGGGGTATCGGCCTCAGCCTTCCCTGACTTCAACTCAGCGAAGTTGGAAGTGGTTGCAGGCCGTACCCTCTACTGTGGTCTCTGCGCCGTCGAGCACCACAGTTGTGTTATTGGATTCTGATGTTCTTAGTGGGGACACTATGAACTCTGTGGCGTTTCCGTCCACTCATTCTGGCCACACGACCAGTTTTGGGGGACCAACGTCTTTTGTGCAGCCTGGACCTTCTGCCCCACAGAGGTCCGTGGTGACATTCATGAGTTCCTGCTATGTTGATCCTCGGGGTGTGTCGTACCCCTATACACGTCTGCCTTCAGACATTTTGGCTGCCGCTCGTCCCACATTGGGTGTTTTGGAGGATCGTGACCCTTCGCTGGTTAAGAGGGTCAGAGGTGAAACCACTTTGCCGGTTCGTTCCCCTGTCGAACCGGCCAGTACGGGCAGTGAGCTTAGGGAGGCCCTCTCCTTACTCACTCAGGTTCTGTCCAAGAGCCTTTTCCGTTGCTTCCAGCGAGGCTACGAGTGGTTTCCAGGCGCCCCCCTGTGGCACCGCCTCCTGGGATTGGAAACAGGTCGCTTTCTGGTCCCCTGGTGTGCCCACACCATGGGAGGCATCGGCTGGTTTGCCCATGATGGGCTATGTGTCTTGCGACTCATGGGATGAGTCTGACATTCCTGACCTCGAGAGCCAACAGTCTTCTGACTTGGGGGCAGCTCTTGACTTTGTGTTTGGGTTCCTTCCAGGTCTCAAACTGTCAAACCAGCCGACAGTGTCAGCCTGGCTGCGATCATCGGCCGCACGCCGACAGCCTGTGGAGCAACATGCTTCTGGGCGCCTTCGACCGTGCATGTCGGTACAGGTCGTTGAAGCATTTACCGCTTTGGACTCTAAGCTGAGTTCCAAGGCTATGAAGACGCTGTTCTTCATCAAGGTTGACACTTTTTGCCTCTGGTGCGTTATTGTTCCTACGTTTTCACCAATCCGTCACTCTGCCAGACTGTGACGGTCTTGGATCGGTCTCCAACTCCTCAGCCATATGGAGACTCTGGAGTCCAGGTTGGGCTTATCGAAATGGATGCAGGAACACATTCTCTCTTCGATCAGTTTGCCACTCCATTCCCCAGGATGTTTTCCAGTTCAAGGCCATTCCCTTTGGCCTCGGCCTGGATCCTTGGGCCTTCATCTGTCTGATGTTGCATGTGTTAGTCTTACATCGCACACAGTCCAAGTTTCTTCAGCTTGTCGAGTTGATATCCTCCAGAGGCAATCCAATGCTGCTTTTCTGGAGTCTGATGTCGTCACACTGTTGAGCCTACTCACGTCACTAGGGTTCATAGTCAACGGAGAGAAGTCGGCCCTGGTCCCTTCTCAGTCTTGTCATATGGGATGGACTTCATCAGCTCGGAGTCTTCCCCGACTGCTTGGTCTCTGCATTTCGGTGACAGATCTCATTCCTCTTGGTCAACTGCATGTCTGACCTCTCCAACACTTTTTGCTCAGTTGTTGGAGGCCGAATGTTGATCCTCTGGTTCTGGTGCTTCTGTTACCGGAGTCTCTTCCTCGTCACCTCCTCCCCTGACTGGTATTCAGTGGATTATGTAGGGAGTTCTGTTGGACTTCCCCACGTCTGATTGGTAATCTCAGATGGGGTGTGACGTTGGATCCTCTTGGTCTTTTCCTTCACGGTCATGGGACCAGGATCTAGCAGCTCTTCATGTCAACCAGAAGGAGCTTCTAAGTTCTTGCTCTTCTTCTGTGTTTCCGACAGTGGATCCCCCACTTTTCGAATTGTCAGGTCCTTCTGTGGTCTGACAATTCTACGGTGGTTGTTTACATTTGGAACCAGGGCGGAACGCACTATGTTCCCATGTATGATTTGGTTTGGGATCTTCTGCTCGCTCAGGATGTCAACGTCGGAGCGGTGGTTCGTCACATTCCCGGTTGTCTGAACGTCCTAGCCGACTCCCTGTCCCGACGGGGCAGGTTCTTTTCCACCGAGTGGATGCCCCACATGGCGGTGTTCCAGTCTCTTTGCGATCTCTGGGGTCGTCCCCACATCGATCTCTTTGCGACTCATTGGAACCATCAGGTGGACACTTTCGTGTCCAGATGCTCTGGCTTTCGCCGTGGATGCTCTGGCCCTCCTTTGGGACGGTCTTGTCGGCTACGCCTTCCTGCCGGCTACGCCTTCCTGCCGGTTCTGATTCTGCCTCAGGTTCAAGCCCAGATATGAACCTGCAGTTGTCGAATCCTTTCGATCACACCCCTGTCGCCGTGGTGGGTGTGGATCAATCTGCTCCGCTCTCTGTTAGCGGCGGTTCCGGCATGTCTCCCTCTACGTCGCGACTTTCTTTGCCAAAGTCGCCTGAAGAGGTTTCAGGTCGACCCAATTTCATAGTGCCTTCACGCATGTCTTTTATCAGGTCCTGTCTCCTCCGTAGTGGTTTTTAGAGACGAGCAGTGGAGTTGCTTTTCTTCTTCAAGGAGGCACTCACTCCACTGGTTTTGCCTCTGTGGCTAAGTAGAAGGTTCTTCTGTCGATGGTGTGTGATCACTCTATTGCTTCTGTCACTCCTTCGATCACACCGATTGCGGAGTTTCTGGTATATGTTTGTTTCTGGGGGTCTCCAGCAATGGGTACAAGTCCATGCTTCAGAGACCTTTTTGTGTCGCCGCACCACGAAGTGGGGAGCGACATATAGGGATTACTTTTGTCATCTTGCGTCATCCGCGTCGTCGTCCGCGTCACACTTTCTCTTATCCGCTACTCCTCTTTAACCTATGAATGGATTTTGATGAAACTTTCAGTGATTCTTTATCACATAATGGCATTGTGCACCTCCTATTTTATTTTTTGATCCGCTGTATTTTTTCCAGAGTTATACCCCGTCGTCTTGCGTTGTCGTCCGCGTCACACTTTCTCTTATCCACCACTCCTCTTTAACCTATGCATGGATTTTGATGAAACTTTCAGTGATTCTTTATCACATAATGGCATTGTGCACCTCCTATTTTATTTTTTGATCCACTGTATTTTTTCCAGAGTTATGCCCCTTTTCCACTTAGAATTCTGTCTGAAATGCCAGGCGACGCACGTCTTCCATGGAAGACTCACATCTAAGTTCATATGTGGTACCGCATCGTTTCGGAAACTCATCCTTGCCCCGCCAAGCTTGTTCAGCACTTTTCCTTGAAAAGGCCTAGGACTTTGCAGTTTACTCCAAGATGGAAACTTTCTTGGGCGCTGCTCTGCTTGGGGGGGGGGGGGGGGGGGGGGAGGCATTCGTGTCTTTATCCCGGGAGGATATACGTTTTCTCACATTCCAGATCTCTCCTGAATCCATTTCTCGATGGATTTGTCTTGCTATTCGTGCAGCTTCCGATCATCTGGCTACTGACGATTGTATTACCAATCGTTTTTCTGCCACGAGGTGCGTGTATTGTCTTCCTCTCGGGGCTTATACTAACTCCGGCATGTTGTCGGATGTTATGCTGGCAGCCTACTGGAGAAATGCTACCTTCTCCACTTATCTGCGACAGTTGCAGGAGCAGACAGAGGACCTTTGTTCTACAGGCCCTCTTTCTTCTGCTTAGGCTGTTGTCTATCCTAGCCATTCAGCTTCTTATAGGGTCAGTTCCAGCTCCGTGCTGTTACTGCCTTTTCTGTCTGTGTGTCGCACATCACCATACGCCTCATCTTTCATTGTCTTTTACTAATGTTTGTGATGCTATGGTTTGATAGGACTAGGGATCTCTTCCTCTGTCCACGGTTCCAGTGCAATTGAGTTAGTGTGGGTTGGTTATGTGATTCCTTCCATCCTATTGTCTATTCAGCCTGTAATAAACAATTGTAAGGTAGTTTGGTAAGAAATATAAATTTTATAGTAAATTTCCTTTCTTATTATACCTACTGCAATTGTTTACATGGAGGCCCTCCCTTCTGCCTATTCGGGTAAGAATCCTTCCTCCCCGCTGATCACATAACTCCTCTGTTGGCGGACTCAAAAGAATGGTTTGATGACTGCTTGCGCACTGGTTAACAGAAGTCGTGGAATGTACTAAGAGAAGAGCATCCCCTACTGGGTTTTACAAGGATTAGCGAACAAGTTATGCAACTTATATTAATGCCTCTCCTTGGCACAATGGTGCAGGTGTGTGGGATGACCTTCATAGCTGCAACTTCATGGCCTCACTCTTCTCAAATACTATGAATGGATCTTTAGCATGCACGAAGTGCGTCTCTCTCTGCACAGAGGACAGCCATTTACATCCCCACCCAATAGGATGGTACACTGCAACAGCATCAACCCCCACAATTGATGCAGACAGAGAGTGTTCAAACACCTTAAGAACTTTCCCGACCTGAGATCATTCCTGAGACCTCTGGCATGAAAAACCAGCACACTTATCCACTTGGGCACTGCTCTCCCTCTTAAACATACCTTATGGCCCCTTCAAAACAAACAAAAAACTAATGAAATTGGAGATTTGTGACTTGTTCTTGCCAGATTTGGCCGTTACATTAGATAAAGGTTTTAAGGTGATTGATATTCATTCAAGTGGAATTGCAGTGTTTGGTATTTAGCCCTTGAGTCCCGATGAAATAGATGTTGATACACTATTTATTTTTTTTATCTTTCTTTCAAGATCAAGAAGTACCCACCTCAGTGTTCAGTAGTTCCAGAACAAGAAGTTTCAAACGACATGGCAGTGCCACCTCATCATCAGCAGTAGATCATCATGTCAAACGGTAAGCATGGGCATCCTTAAAGAGGGTATTTTAACCCTTGAAAGGCCTACTAGTATTTCCAAACTGATCACTTTTACTGCAAAATAACGGGTGCCCCAACATGGAGTATTGTATGGGGAAACCTGCATGTTTCAGTCCAAGCGTCAATGTAGTTGTTTCTAGGCATGTTTTGGATGCCTGTATAGGCATCCAAGACTTGCCTAAAAACAAAAGCAAAAACTCCGGGTATAGACTGTCCAAGTGAAGCAAAAGTGTATAAAATTAACCAGGCCTTTGAGGGTTAAGCCTTTATCGAATGAATCGGCCACATCTGCCTGCATAATATACTAATTTAGCAGTAGAAAAAATATTATTTTCCCAAAAATTACAAAAAAACCATACCAAGCGACTTCTCATTGGAACGAGCTTGAGCTTGATGAACTTGTTCTAACGAGGGGTCACAGGATATGGTTTGGGTGAATTTTTTTTTTAAAAATTGGAAAAATAATATTTGAAATCATACTTTTGAGATTTTCTGCATTGGGTCAAAGGGTTAAAATTCCTATCCAGTATTTTTGACGACAGTAATTAATCTCCTGTATCTATCAATGTTATTATGTAATACATGTCACACATTAACTAGGCATTTTTTTAATAATTTCAGTTGATAAAATAAATTTACACCCAAAATAATAATAAAATAATTTTCTCTTCTATTATCTCATTGAGTTGTTTAGCCAGCATAACTATCAACTGACTATTGTTTTCTTTTCACTTCAGGGATTTTGTTATCAAATTATGCAGTGTGTGGGTGGGTGGGAAGCTGAGGGAAGCATGAGATATGCTATTAAAACACTTTTGTGGATTTGTTTTTTTATTATTATTTTTAACCCTTCATCTAACATCAGCCGCATCTCATTTATAAATTGAGCAGTTGAAAAAATTTTTCCCCAAAAATTGAGCAGTTGAAAAAAAATTCACCAAAACCAAATCATGGGACCAACTAATTGGAACGAGCTTAATGAGCTCGCTCTAATGAGGGAGTCACATGATATGGTTTTGTTGAAATTGTTTGAAATTTTTTTTTTTAAATATATTTACAATAACAAATTTTGATATTGTGTGCCTTTGGCAAAGGGTTATATGCATACATGTAGATAATAAATTGCAATGAAGTATGTTTTCTCAGGGTTTAATCTAAGATGAGTTTCCAGGGCTGTTTTAATTACCTCGATGCCAACACGATATAACCCTGGCTACTGAACCAGTTGTTGAACCCCAATAAACAAACTAACAATTTTTTTTTAACTGTAGGTACCTGTTATTTTGGTGGTCCCTGGATTATGACATAGTTTATTTGGTAGTATTATTGGGGGACTTGTATTTGATTCATGCAAAAAAATAAGATTTCCCTGTAACATCATGGGAACACCTGGAACTAAAATTGGAAAAAACCCACAAGCCCATATTTCCTCAATGGCTTGGGACAGAGTTTTAGCTCAACTTGACAAAGTCAAGCTGAGCTATTGCCATCACTTCTCATCCATCGGCGTACGTACGTACGTCCACAATCTCCTTTGGCACACCTCACAGGTCGCATTTATGATCAGATTACTTTGAAACTTGGTATGCTTGTTTGGGGTGACCTCTAGATGGGAGCTTTCGATTTTCTTCAATTTCCATCAAAAAATGTTGCCGCGCCCAACGTTCTTAGAACTTAGTTTAGTCAAACCACAATATTTCCCTTTGGCACACCCTACAGGGCACATTTATTATTTGATTGCTTTGAAACCTGGTACGCTTATTTAGGGTGACCTCTAGATGGGAGCTATCGATTTTCTTCAATTTCCGGCAAAAAATTTGCCACGGCCAATGTTCGTAGAACTTAGTTTAGTCAAACCACAATATTTCCCTTTGGCACACCCTACAGGGCACATTTATTATTTGATTGCCTTGAAACCTGGTACGCTTATTTAGGGTGACCTCTAGATGGGAGCTATCGATTTTCTTCAATTTCCGGCAAAAAATGTTGCCACGGCCAATGTTCGTAGAACTTAGTTTAGTCAGACCTCAATAGTTCCCTTTGGCACACCCTACAGGACACATTTATGATCAGATTGCTTTGAAACCTGGTATGCTTGTTTGGGGGAGACCTCTAGATGGGAGATATCGATTTTCTTCAATTTCTGTCAAAAAAGTTGCCGTGGCCAACGTTCTTAGAACTTAGTTATTCAGAAGACTCAATATTTCCCTTTGGCACACCCTACAGGGTACATTTATGATCAGATTGCTTTGAAACCTGGCATGCTTGTTTGGGGTGACCTCTAGATGGGAGCTATCGATTTTCTTCAATTTCCGTCAAAAAATGTTGCCGCTGCCAACGTTTTTAGAACTTGGTTTAGTCAGACCACAATATTTCCCTTTGGCACATCCTACAGGGTACATTTATTATACCCCATGCAACAAAGTTGCTGGGGTATAATGTTTTTGACTGGTCCGTCCGTCAGTCCGTCAGTCCTACTTGTATTCCGGCCTTTTTTTCTACACGCTTCCAGATATTGAGCTGATTTTTGGTATGTGAGTCTAACATGGTGGCCTACAGATCAAGTTTGTATTTTTTTCCGCTACACTGATTTTTACCGAAATTACGGCCCTTGGACTCTGAAAAATTCATCAAAATTACAGTTTTCCGGACTTTTTTTCTACACGCTTCCAGATATTGAGCTGATTTTTGGTATGTTAGTCTAACATGGTGGCCTACAGATCAAGTTTGCATTTTTTTCCGCTCCACTGATTTTTACCGAAATTACGGCCCTTGGACTCTGAAAAATTCATCAAAATTACAGTTTTCCGGACTTTTTTTCTACACGCTTCCAGATATTGAGCTGATTTTTGGTATGTTAGTCTAATATGGTGGCCTACAGATCAAGTTTGCATTTTGTTCTGCTCCACTGATTTTTACCGAAATTACGGCCCTTGAACTTTGAAAAGTTCATCAAAATTACAGTTTTCCGGACTTTTTTTTCTACACGCTTCCAGATATTGAGCTGTTTTTGGGTATGTTAGTCTAACATGGTGGCCTACAGATCAAGTTTGCATTTTGTTCCGCTCCACTGATTTTTACCGAAATTACTGCCCTTTGAAAAGTTCATCAAAATTACAGTTTTGCAGACTTTTTTCCCACACGCTTCCAGATGTTGAGATGATTTTTTGGTATGTTAGTCTAACATGGTGGCCTACAGAACAAGTTTGCGTTTTGTTCCGCTCCACTGATTTTTACCAAAATTACGACCCTTGGACTCTGAAAAATGCATTAAAATTAGTTTTCCAGACTTTTTTTTCTACACACTTTCAGATCAGACATGTTAACTCTCCTGGAATGCCCGGGAGTCTCCCGGAATTAGCTATACCCTCCCACCCTCCCGCACGGGAGTCAATTTGGGCCAAAATCTCCCGGAAAGTCGACATACCAGACAAAATCATGTCAGATTTGAGAAAAATTGGTGGTAATGTGAAACGAAAATGGGCAACTTACGCGCACTGTAATTCAACTGCACGCTGATATAAGCAGCGTTTAATTGCATGAAACATATATGTTCTGGGAATAAAATGAAATATATCTTTTGACCGAGATTATTTATTCACTGTATTTGTTATCCAAATCTCAAATCGAAGAGAAAAACACCACCAAAACAAACAGTCCACTTGACAGGCCTACCTTGAAATGTTGACGATTTCCGATGAACTGCACAAAACACAAATCGAGTGAGTGTGCTGTGTATTCCCCATCCCCACCCACGGGTATTGCACGGTGCCCACCCACCTCATGACTATGAAGTATGAATTGAATGAATTCCTGGCTACACGCCTGATTGCATGACACGGCATTCACGATGTTCATGGCATGTGAAAAGCTTCAGAACTCTCAGATTTGAACAGACTTGCACAAGGGAGACTACTCTTTTAACAGGAGAGATATTGATGTATTTCTAATTTTTCTTCCTGCTGAAAGAAAACACACTTAAATCTAATGATCGTCGGGGTTCTTTACTGTAATAAAGCAAACCAACATTGAATATATAACTCATTCTCTCAATAAAATAAACATCATTTCCCGGTAAACCCTGAAAACTTATATTCTGAATAAAATCCTTTCCCCTTACGAAACAGAACACATTTGAGGATGCACGATTTTTTTCAGATGTGAACTGAACTTTCTTCACCTCTCATTAGCCTTGTTCCAGATAGTAATCAATGGTCTGTTTGGGGTTCAGACTGAAAACTTCCCCGGGAGCAAGTAAAATTTATACCAAATCATATTGACGAAGTAAATCAATTCTCTGTTATGCAGATTGCATAACATATAACAAAGAACCCAGGTTGCCAATTTGCCAAGCTGTGATTTGATCATTTTATGTTCTAAACTTTATTTTTATGTTCTACTTTTGAAGTTTTTAGTTAATCAAGTCTGATCACACCCATATTTCAGTCATGTCTACACAAGTTTATATCAATGTCCAGAGATGGAAATACAAGTATAGGTCAGCCTGGTCAGGAAAATTCCAAAAATGCATACTGTTATTTTTCATGAAGAGGTAACATCACAAAATTCACCCCATGTGTGCCTCCATTCAATAGGGTCACACATGGGGTGAATTTTGTGATGTTACCCCTTCACACGAGGCTATTCATCCTCTGTAAAGTTGAACTTGTGAGGCTGTGACTGTGAGCCTGAATCCGAATTAGAACCCATGGCTGAACATGGAACATTAGGTGATACTCAGAGGATGAATTATTGGGGACCCAGGCACTCTGGGATAGCTTGGGGAAATGAACAATTTGAATTTAGACTTTTCAGGACTCATTCTGCAAATGAGAGATTGCTTATTCCATGGTTTGGAAAGAAAGCCGAACCGAACCAAGGTTTTTTTTACATAAAAAAACGAAACCGAAAACCGAAAGGTAAATTTGAAAACCGCCCATCTCTACCTGTAGCCATTGCAATCCAATACCACCTAACTACCCAGTCCACCCCACTCACTTGTAAATGTAAGTTATAATTACTCTAACCAAAGACTCCAGTGATTCATTGTTCTGAAATACTTATGCCTGTGTGTGTGTGGGGGGGGGAGGTGGAGGGGGATATTTGGTATTAATTTGTATTTAAAATTGATCCACACATGGTTTCTACGCGCATAAAATACTTATGCCTGTGTGTGTGTTGGGGGGGGGGGGGGGGGGTGGAGAGGGGGGATATTTGTATTTAAAATTGATCCACACATGGTTTCTACGCGCAAAAAAAAAATCTCCCTGAAAATCATGTCATCTCCCTGAAAATTTTCTTCAATCTCCCTGAAAAAAATTTTGGGAGGTTAACATGTCTGTTTCAGATATTGAGCTGATGTTTGGTATGTTAGTCTGACATGGTGGCCTACAGATCAAGTTTGCATTTTGTTCCGCTCCACTAATTTTTACCGAAATTACGGCCCTTGAACTTTGAAAAGTTCATCAAAATTACAGTTTTCTGGACTTTTTTCCTACACGCTTCCAGATATTGAGCTGATTTTTGATATGTTAGTCTAACATGGTGGCCTACAGAACAAGTTTGGGTTTTGTTCTGCTCCACTGATTTTTACCAAAATTACGGCCCCATAGACTTTGAAAAGTTCATCAAAATTACAGTTTTCCGGGCTTTTTCTCTGCTTGAATTCTTTCAATACCGTTGAAACTACAGAACACTGTTTTCTGAGGTATTCCTAGAATCTATGTTTATTTTTAAAAAATGATTAGAGCTTGAAATATCATTGCGCGTGGGGTATGTGAGCGTGCTCACTAAGGTTCTATATTGATTTGATTCCTTTGAAACCTGGTATGCTTGTTTGGGGAGACCTCTAGATGGGAGCTGTCGATTTTCTTCAATTTCCGTCAAAAAATGTTGCCGCGGCTAATGTTCTTAGAACTTAGTTTAGTCAGAAGACTCAATATTTCCCTTTGGCACACCCTACAGGGCACATTTATGATCGGATTGCTTTGAAACCTGACAGGCTTGTTTGGGGTGACCTCTAGATGGGAGCTATCGATTTTCTTCAATTTCCATCAAAAATGTTGCCGCAGCCAACATTCTTAGAACTTAGTTTAGTCAGACCACAATATTTTCCTTTGGCTCACCCTACAGGGCATATTTATGATTAGATTGCTTTGAAACCTGGTATGCTTATTTACAGTGACCTCTAGATGGGAGCTATCGATTTTCTTCAATTTCCATCAAAAAATGTTGCCGCAGCCAACATTCTTAGAACTTAGTTTAGTCAGACCACAATATTTCCCTTTGGCTCACCCTACAGGGCACATTTATGATTAGATTGCTTTGAAACCTGGTATGCTTATTTACGGTGACCTCTAGATGGGAGCTATCGATTTTCTTCCATTTCCGTCAAAAAATGTTGCCCCGGCCAACGTTCTTAGAACTTAGTATAGTCAGACCACACAATATTTCCCTTTTGCACACCCTACAGGGCACATTTATGATCGGATTGCTTTGAAACCTGGCATGCTTGTTTGGGGAGGCCTCTAGATGGGAGCTATCGATTTTCTTCGGGTTTCTGTCAAAAAATGTTGCCACTGGCAAAAAAAATAACATTGGTACCAATGATCTTCAGTTTTGCCATTTCATTTATAACTTACCAAGTTCAAGTTTGTCAAGTTGAGCTACAGTGTCATTGACACTTTCATTGTTATTTGTTATGAAGCTTCCTAAGAAGTGGTAGAATCAAATGAGCTTAAAGAAATACTATCATTTCCATCATGGGGCACCATATGGGGACTCTTATTTTTTTATTTATTTATTTATTTATTTATTTATCTATTTATTTATTTATTTATTTATTTATTTTTTTATTTATTAGCTAATCTTGACAAAGTCAAGCTGAGCTAATCTAATCGCTTCCCGTCCGTCGTCCGTCAACACCATGTTTTGGTCTTCTCCTCCAAAGCCACTGGGCCAATTCAAGTGAAAGTTTGTGTGAGTGATGGTCCCAAAGGGGCATTTCATTTTTGTTCAACTCAGTATGCCCGGCCCCATAGGGAGGGAGTAGGGGAAAATCCTCCAAAATATTTTAAAAATCTTCTTCTCAAGAACCAGTGTGTTGAATGACTTGATATTTGCTATGGAGCTTCCATATGAGGTGTAGAATCAAGTTTGTTCAAACGAAGTTCGTAAAGTAATATTTGGCTTTGTAATAGGTGGGGTAAGATTTTTGGCCCCCGCCCAAAAATTCTATTTTCTGAACCGATGGTCCGGTATGAACCAAATTTGGTTTGTGGTAGTATTGGGTCATAAGTACTTGACCCATGCAAAAAAAAAAATTCCTGCATCCCCATGGGAACCCTGGGAGCTAAAAATAGAAATATTTTCAAACGCCCATATTTCCCAAACCCCACGGAACAGAGAGCTTTTATTTGGTATGAAGTATCCTTATGACCAGTAGAATTGAATGGTAAAAAGAAATTGCCATCGGTTATGTTAGGGTGTTCTGTAATGGGCATCGAAAAAATGCTGAGTCAGCATATTTGCAAAAATTTAAAAAAATCTTTTCTCCAGAACCAATCATCAGAATCTTTTGATATTTGGTATACAGCATTCATAGGGGGGTCAGATAAAAGTTTGTTCAAATAAAGCTCATTGGTTCATATTTGGGCTCTCTACAGGAGCCCGAAGTTTTAACATAGGATAATATGGGGAATATTCTTTAAATATCTTGTTCTTCAGAACCACCAGTCAGAATCTTTTAATATTTGGTATACATCATTGTTATGAGGGTCAGATTCTAGATTGTTCAAACCAAGTCCCTAGGTTAATATTTGGGCTTCCTACGGAAGCCCAAATTTTATCTTTGTTCAATATGGAGGGTAATTTAAAAAAATCTTCTTCTTCAGATCCATCAGTCAGAATGCTTCGATATTTGGTATGCAACATCTCTATGGGGGTCAGATTCAAGTTTGTTCAAATCAAATCCCTAGGTATATATTTGGGCTCACTATGGTAGCCCAAATTTTTACTTAGTGCAATATGAGAAAATTTCTTTAAAAATCTTCTTCTTCAGATCCACCAGTTGGAATGCTTTTATATTTGGTATACAACATCTCGGGGGGGGGGGGGGGGGGGGGGGGGGGGGGGGGGGGGCAGATTCCAGGTTGTTCAATTCGAGTGCCTAGGTTAATATTTGGGCTCGATATGGGAACATGAAATTTAACTTAGTACAATATGAGGGAATTTCTTCAAAAATCTTCTTCAGATTCACTCGTCAGAATGCTTTCACATTTGGTATACAACATCTCTAGGGGGGTCAGATTCAAGTTTGTTCAAATCGGATCCATAGGTCAATATTTGGGCTCGCTATGGTAGCCCAAATTTGAACTTAGTGCAATTCGAAGAAATTTCTTTACAATTTCTCTTCTTCAGATCCAACAGTCAGAATGCTTTCATATTCGGTACACAACATCTCTAGGGAAATCAGATTTATCTGTGTTCAAATCAGGAGCCTGGGTTAATATTTGGGCTCTCTATGGGAGCCGGAATTGGCCATTTTGCTGAAGAATTAAAAATTTTGTATTCAGTACCCTCTAGAGGTACTAAGATTAATCCACATAGGTTGTATCAAGGGGCTTCATAGGGGAGCTCTGTATTTTACTTATGATCAACTGAAGAAAAGGCATGATGCCCAGATTATTTTTGTCACTCCTGAGGGACTCAAGGATTGACAGTGTAGCCTATGGAGATGGCTTGCTAAATGTAGACTCATTCTTGGACTCTGTTTAAATTGTGTTCTGTACAAGATGAGTGCTTCAGGCCGCGTGGGGCCTCTTGTTTATTTATTGGAGTTTAACAACACTTTTGACAATCAGGGTCACCTCGGTGTTGGATGGTTTTATGGGCAGCGCAAGCCCGAATATCTGGAGAGAACCACTGAGCAACAGCGAGCAACTGTCAGACTCCCCAACGTACTAAATCCACACAGAAGGGTCAGCATTGGCTGAAGACAATGACATCAAAGTGCAGTATGCCTTAGTACTCAGCGCCACTATGTCCCCCCCCACCCCCCCCCCCCCCCTTACCCCAAGGTCACAATGCAGTTACCCCTAGTGGTGATAGAACGGTTTGAAGTTCAGTGCCATAACCACTGAGTCACCGCAGGACTCATATTTAACACTGTTGGTGATTGAGAGTCTTCTCATGAACTGCATTGATTTGATATATAATTATTCAGCCTCCTTTTATGGTATACATTGTAGTGTGTTCAGACTTGGGCAGTATGGAGGGGACATTTATTGCCCCACCCCAAATTTCAGTTTTGAGAACCAGTTGACCAATTTGAAACAAATTTGGTATGCAGGATTATTGGGCTACATGTACTTGATTCATGCAAAAAACATATAACATTCTTGGTAGTAGTGAAAATATCATGATGAGTAACAAAATTGTTCAAACCAAACCTCTTAGGCTATATTCAGGCTTGGTCACTATGGCTCTTACAAAATCAAAATAAGGAGGGTCATACAGGCTCTACTCACTAACCTGTCATTGTATTCCCTGGCTGGTTATTTGCCCAGTGTTCCCACTCATTTGCAAGTGGATTTGCATCACAAGTTGTGCTGACCATAAATTTATTGGGCGTCAACATCCCCTGCTCACCATATCCCAACAATGTATATAAAAAAAATTAAAAACATTAAATCAATTTACTTTTGTGATAACCAAGCCTGGAAATAAGCAATCTGTCATTTGTCGAAGGAGGTCCACAGAGGGTGAATTTGCTGATGCTATCCCATGCAGTGGGCTAAAATCTCCCAACATATCCCCTGGGTTCTGCTTTCTGTTTAGGCCTGAGACCTTGATTAAGAGTGAGGTTCGCAGAGGGTAAATTTAGTGATGCTAACCTGCTGTGCAGGGTAGCATCACCAAATTTACCCTCCCCTCGGGGCCTCATTTTTGCAGATGACTGCCTGCTTATTTCCAGGCTGGGTGATCACATTTCAATACAGAATTATTTACATATCAGGCTTAATAGAGCTCTGACTTGAGGCATTACCTCTTTTAATACTCTCCTTGTTTATTCCTCACTTTATCATTTTTGCTTATTTTCCAGACCTATACCTGTTCCTCTACCAGTTCCACCAGATACAACATCCAGTGAGGAGGAAGAGGACACTCACTTTGATGATTCACAAGTACGATCTTGATTTTCAAACCTTTTGCTTTGACACATATCTTTTTATTTTTAGCCGACATGACAGCATCAAGTTTGAGCTATTGGGATGGGTTGCAATCCATCTGTCCGTACATCCATTTGCACGTTCATCTGTCCATCCACAATTCCTTTAGCACACCCTACAGGTCGCAAATTTCATAAGTGGCTTTGGGGCAATGTCTAGATGGGAGCTATTGAATTTTTCTGAATTTTATTGAAAAACATACCACCATCAGCCATCTTGCATTTGGAATATAAATTGTCAACAGATCCATTAGTTTACCATAAAGGTCGTATCTCTCACTCGATCTTTTTCAGATTTCATATGTAGCTTTGGTGTGATGTCTTTTCTCTAGAAACTCTATTGAATGACTTTGTATTACTCGAGCTTTCTATTTAGTTCAGTTCCTTCTTGGACAAGTTGAGTTGCAGTGTCACTGACACGTGCTAGAAGCCACTGTCATGGCTCTACTGAAAAATGCTGAAAGCTTCTTTAGTGGATTTACACTGCATGCATTAGCTTGATGTTTGTTCAGCAGTAGAACAAAGAATGTTTGTATGAAACTGTTTTGTTACAATTTATTGAAGAGTTCTAACAGGCACTCCAATTAATTGTAACAAATTAACAATTGTCAACATCTTTCTAAACTAAGGCTCTCCTTGCTAGTTGCAATAGAAACTGTGAAAAAAATTCATGTTACAAATCGCCTTTGCAAAATAATTTAGCACCCTACCAGTTAAAGTCTCCCTGTCACAATGAGGCAGACAATAGTTATTGTCCTTATATCCCAATAAATTCTGTCTTTTGATTGGTCAGAATGCCTTGGACAAATAGCCATGACAAAGGGAACATGCAACATCCAAGATATATGAGCGTGTGCAACATCCAGGGTATAAGCACACCCGAAACATCAGGGGTATATGGCTGAAATGAAAGCTTTCGGCTTTTGTTCGCCTCGATATAAAAATCGAACCAAAAAAAACGGAAAATAGTCACAAATATCAGATTTCCGACAATTCGATCATATTTTGCTGGTATAAGTTAAATGGTCCAATAATTAAATGAATCAACTTGAGAAAAATAAAATAAGAGCAAATATTGTCCCTTCATTTCCAATGTGTTCAATGTGCCGGTAGGCACATAGAACACATTAGAACTCGGAGGACGATATGTCAACAAAATATTGTTTACTTGTTTCCTTAATGACCCACGGGATGTAACTCTGTCTGTTGTCTTCTGCGTTTGTAAAAACAAAACAGTTATTCACGAATTTGGTCTAACTGATTGCGGAGCGTGTTAAACGCATCCACAAATTTTTCTCCATTAGGTTTCTATTGTGTTTCAAACGGGAAAAAAACGTTATCTCTGTCAACATGTATGGTTTATGGAGATTTAATACCTGGATGTCTCATGTAAACATCTCGCCTGCAGCTCGGTGTTTAAAAAACGACATCCAGGTATTAAATCTCCATTTTCCATACATGTTGACAGAGATAACTTATAATGTCTGTCAAGTGAATTCAGCTTTTCACTTTTTCTTTCTTAATTCCAAAAAGCAGATTCTGTGGCATGTTAATTGTACATGTAGATCTCATTGAATCCCGTATCATTATTGGAAAGCTCTTTGTAAGAAAGCTTTCCATTAAATAGCAAGTCAAGAATTTAGCCAACTAAATTTGGACATGTTATAAAATTTCAAACACTAAAAAGTATTGAAATATAGTAAATGTTTTATGGAAATGTATGTTAATTTAAACAATATTTATTTGGAAAGAAAATGCTATGTTACATGCAAACAATAAATAACACACATATTCAAAGAACAAAGGTAATGTACAGCACAGAACACAACAATACATAAGTTAAGAGGTTGTTTGATAGGGGATTCGACAGAAAGCTTCGAGCTTAAATTAGTCGGCTGACATGAACTTGTACTGTAATGACGCGGGAATAAGCCCATATTTGGGATTAAGCCCACCCCCCCTCCCCCCCCCCCACCCTATTTTTAAGAAACACATTTCAAGGTGCCCTTTTCATGAAAAAGCCCACTCCCCTACTTCTGAAAAACAAAGAAATGCCCTTACCGTAATGGAGAAAAAGAAAAAAACATCGAATGTCATTTTTTTCGTGTGTCATTTTTCTCTGTTTTTGCCACTTTGTTCAATCTGTACATTTTTAGTGAGAAAATATTCATTCTTATTATCTTTTGACAGGTTTTATTGTACAATAAAAATTACTCAAAGCTAACAATACATATCGTTTTGTTTTTATTCTGTCTCAATTGATGTGCCATTGAAAAACAAAAAACAGAAATCAGACAATTGTTGGCATGCGCAGTTGAATGTATGGTCTATTTCGAAAATAGCCATTGTTTTTGTATTTTTTTCCAAAGCAACTGACAAAAAAACCTTTTGTGAGAAAATTATTTTAAAAGGCTGTTTTGTTCTGGAGATTATCCCATGTTACACAGCATGCTGGAGTTTATAGAAATATCTGTTGTGAAAACTACAAATTGCGATGACAAGAGTCAGTTATCTAATGAAGTCTCCAGAGCCATGAGCATTTGTTTACATTAGATTTTAATTAATTGTCACTTGAGTCTGTCAACACAGGCACAATTGAAAAGTTTTCACCTGACTGGTTTGATGAAGCCACACGAATTCTATTCCACCTGTTAGCCGAAAAAGTACGTCTCGCTGGATTCAAAGCATCCAATGGCTGGCTTGTTCGCTGGAAGAAGAGATTCAGTGTGGGTATTCAAAAGGGCACAAATGATTCACAAAAGGTGCTGACAGATTTCAAAGAGAAAATTGAGACTTTCCACCGTAATATCAAAGACCTTAGGACAAAAAATGACTACACCTTCTACAACATATCCAACATGGACCAAACAATGGTACGGTTCAACATTGTTCCAAATTACACTAACACAGTGAAGGGTGAAAAGACTGTACATATTGCAAATACAGGGGTGTCCAAAAAAGGCTGTACTGTGGCTCTAGCTGCCACTGCAAATAGACAAAAGCTTCCAGCCCATGTTATTTTCAAAGAGCGGAATGGAATATTAGGTCCCAAAGTTTTGGGAAATTTAACCATTCCAAAAAATGTGAAAATATCATCCACAAAAATTTTCAGTCCTTGATAAAAAAAATAATATTTGTAAACAGCACCTCCCCCATCCTTCGGCAGTGGAATAACAACTGTTCACAAATATTTTTTTATCATGTATTGAAAATCACCGCTGGTAGTTTTTAACACTTAATAAAAAAAATAATATTTGTAAACAGCCCCTTCTCCCCCCAACTCAGATTGATAAAAAAAAATTATTGTTCGTTTATTTGGCAAAGGAAAGGTAACGGTCTAAGTACCGTTCCATGGGGGGATCCATTGGTAAACCCTTGATAAAAAAAATAATATTTGTAAACAGTACCTCCCCCATCCTCCCGCGTGTGGAATAATGCCTGTTCACAAATATTATTTCAACCGGTATGGCTGCCCGAGCACAAAACCCGAAAACCATTAGCACAGTCTACAGGTCGTATTTATGAAGGGATTTCATTGTAACTTGGTAGGATGCTTCTGTATAATGCCTAGATGAGAACGTCCTCTTTTGGACATGATCTGTCAACCGTGATGGCTGCCCAAGCCCGAAACCCAAAAACTTCTAGCACAGTCTGCAGGTCATGTTTAATAAGGAGGGATTTCATTGTAACTTGGTAGGATTACTCCTTATGATGTCCAGATGAGAATTTCCCCATTTGGGCGTGATCTGCCAACCGTGACGACGGCCCGAGCCCAAAACCCCAAAACCTTTAGCACAGTCTACAGGTCATATTTATTGAGGAATTTCATTGTAACTTAGTTGGTTGCCTTCATATAATGTCTAGATGAGAAAGAAAGTCCCCTTTTGGACGTGATTGGGCAACTGTGACAGCTACAGGGGCCTGAAGCCCGAAAACCTTTAGCACAGTCTACAGGTCATATTTATGAAGGGATTTCATTGTAACTTGGTAGGATGACTCCAAATAATGTCTAGATGAGAACGTCCCATTTTGATCGCGATCATTCAGCCTTGATGGGTGCCCGAGCCCAAAAACCTTTAGCATAGGCAAAAGGTCATATTTATGGAAGGATTTAATTATAACCTGTTAGGTTGACTCCACATAATGCCTAGATGATGACATCCCCTTTTGGTCGTGATTGGTCAACTGTGATGGCTACAGGTGCCAGAAGCCCGAAAACCTTGAGCACAGTCTATTGGTCATATTTATGAAGGGATTTCATTGTAACTTCGTAGGATCACTCCAGATGATGCCCAGATGAGATTGTCCCATTTGGTTGCGATCACTCAACCATGATGGCTGCCCGAGCCTGAATCCCGAAAACCTTTAGCACAGTCTACAGGTCATATTTATGAAGGGATTTCATTGTAACTTGGTAGGTTGACTTCATATAATGTCTAGATGAGAACGTCCCCTTTTGGACACGAGTGGACAACTGTGATGGCTACAGGGGCCCGAAGCCCGAAAACATTTAGAACAGTCTACAGGTCATAATTATGAAGGGATTTCATTGTAGCTTGGTAGGATAACTCCAAATAATGTCTAGATGAGAACATCCCCTTTTGGTCGTGATCATTTGCCCTTTATGGCTGCCCGAGCCCAAAGACCTTTAGCATAGTCTGTAGGTCGTATTTATGGAAGGATTTCATTGTAACTTGTTAAGTTGACTCCATATAATGCCTAGATGGTGACATCCCTTTTTGGTCGTGATTGGTCAACTGTGATGGCTACAGGTGCCCAAAGCCCGAAAATCTTGAGCACACTCTACAGGTCATATTTATGAAGGGATTTCATTGTAACTTCGTAGGATCACTCCAGATGATGCCCAGATGAGAATGTCCCCTTTTGGTTTGCAATCATTCAACCATTATGGCTGCCCGAGCCCAAAGCCTGAAGCCCGAATACCTTTAGCACAGTCTACAGGTCATATTTATGAAGGGATTTCATTGTAAGCTGGTAGGTTTGACTTCATATAATGTCTAGATGAGAACGTCCCCTTTTGGACACGATTGGGCAACTGTGCCAGCTACAGGGGCCCGAAGCCCAAAAACCTTTAGAACAGTCTACAGGTCATAATTATGAAGGGATTTCATTGTAACTTCGTAGGATCACTCCAGATGATACCCAGATGAGAATATCCCCTTTTGGTTGCGATCACTCAACCATGATGGCTGCCCGAGCCCAAAGCCCAAAAACCTTTAGCACAGTCTTCAGTTCCTATTTATGAAGGGATTTTCATTGTAACTTGGCAGGTTGACTTCATGTAATGTCTAGATGAGAACAGCCCCTTTTGGACACCATTAGGCTACAGGAGCCTGAAGCCCGAAAACCTTTAGCACAGTCTACAGGTGATATTTATGAAGGGATTTCTCCAAATAATGTCTAGATGAGAACGTCCCCTTTTGGTCGCGTTCATTCAGCCTTGATGGCTGCCTAAGCCCAAAACACCAAAACCTTTAGCATAGTCTATAGGTCATATTTATGGAAGGATTTCATTGTAACCTGTTAGTTTGACTCCATATAATGCCTAGATGATGACGTCCCCTTTTGGTCGTGATTGGTCAACTGTGACGGCTTCAAGGGCCCGAAGCCCGAAAACCTTGAGCACAGTCTACAGGTCATATTTATGAAGGGATTTCATTGTAACTTGGTAGGTTGACTTCATATAATGTCTAGATGAGAACGTCCCCATTGGACGCAATTGGGAAACTGACAGCCACAGGGGCCCGAAAACTTTTAGCACAGTCTACAGGCCATATTTATGAAGGGATTTCAATGTAACTTGATAGGATGACTCGTTTTGATGGCTGCCTAAGCCCGAAACACCAAAACCTTTAGCATAGTCTATAGGTCATATTTATGGAAGGATTTCATTGTAACCTGTTAGTTTGACTCCATATAATGCCTAGATGATGACGTCCCCTTTTGGTCATGATTGGTCAACTGTAACGGCTTCAAGGGCCCGAAAGCCCGAAAACCTTGAGCACAGTCTACAGGTCATATTTATGAAGGGACTTCATTGTAACTTGGTAGGTTGACTTCATAAAATGTCTAGATGAGAACGTCCCCATTGGACGCAATTGAGAAACTGACAGCCACAGGGGCCCGAAAACTTTTAGCTCAGTCTACAGGCCATATTTATGAAGGGATTGCAATGTAACTTGATAGGATGACTCGTTTTGGAATAATTTCACTGTAACTTGGTAACTTTCGTTGATATACGTAAAACTGTGAGGGCCACTTACATTAACTGTGAGGTCATTTTAACCCACCCTCAGCTCTTTAGTACAGCGTACACCTCATATTATTTTTATCAAAAACATAGCATACAGGGAACAGAAATGAACATATTCCCAATTATCACAATTCTTGTCTTATTTCATAATCCTTTCATAAACATTGAACATTATCCTTTTCATCAAACACAACACACAAGTTAAGCTACAGTGCCATTGACACTTTCATTTTACATTTACCATTGCCTAACCTAATGGTCTGAATTTACAACTGTCATAGTCGCTAATCAAAATATGCAGAGAATTCCTATTCACGTTTTAGTGTTCTCACGTCTTCTACTTCAGAAATATGGCCCTTTATTGGAATAATCTCACAAGACTATAACAGTAGAAATTCAATGTTCCCGAGTTGGGAGGGTGAAGGATTCTAGACCCATATAAAACTATTTCCAGGTAGCATCAATAAGCAACAGTTAGGTAAAGGGTTAACTATTATCTCCAGATACCTAGTCAGTCAATCCTTGCAATCTGCATTGTTATAAGTTGTAGGAGTCGACAGGAAGACAGCCATTCTGGCTATGCCTTCTCCTTGTAATGTGTACAACATTCACTTTCATTTTTAGCTTAACTTGACAAAGTTAAGATAAGCTATTGCCATCACACTTTCTGTGAGTCTGTTAGAGTCTGTGAGTCTGTTCACATTTTCCTTTAGCACAGGCTACACCCCGTAGTTCTTGTCTGATCGTCTCGAAATTTCATTTGCAGGTTTGGGGTCATGTCTAGATGAGAACGTCCCCTTTTGGGCACGATCGGTCAATCGGTATGGCTGCCTGACCCCAAAACCATTAGCACAGTCTACAGGTCGTATTTATGAAGGGATTTCATTGTAACTTGGTAGGATGCTAAACATTGAACATTATCCTTTTCATCAAACACAACACACAGACAAGTTAAGCCACAGTGTCATTGACACTTTCATTATATCTGCTGTCATATTATTTTAAATTCAGTATTTAGATGTACCATAATGATTGTATTCAATTGTATATATTGCAAAATAAACATTCTACATTCTTCATTCTACAAGTTTTCAGGCCTGATGGTTTGAGGATAGCGACCATTCTCTATAGCATTCCTGATCTGAAAATAAGAAGGGCTGCAAATGCCCACCTAGAAAATCTTGAATTAAGGGGGGGGGGGGGGGGGGGGGGGAGGGGAGGGGAGGGAGGTACAGTGACTCAACAGGTAGAGATGCAGGCTGCAAGCCAAGAGGTCCTTGGTTTGAATCCCACTGTGCCAACTGTGTTGTATCCTTGGGCAAGACACTTCACCCCCATTGGCCATGTGGGGGCACGGTGGCATTGTGTACTAAGGAGTACTGCACGTCAATGGTGCACTTGTCTTCAACCTATGCTAACCCTGCTTGTGTGGATTTAGTATGTTGGGGAGCTGACAGTTGCTCGCCATTGCTCAGTGGTTCTATCTGGGTACTCTGGCTTCCTCCACCCGTAAAATTGTTGTGGTCTTGATTAGCCATTGTGCAGAAATATGTGACCTTAAACACCAATAAATAAATAAATAAATAAATGATGAATTAAAGGATTCTAAAGTATGTATTCGTACTAATCTAATGGCAACATTCATTCAGAGTCTTTTACCCATAGAGGGTCTTGGTAATTTTCCATAATTTTTAGCTCAACTTTGGCGAAGCCAAATTTGAGCTTTTGCCATGGCCAGTCGCCCGTCGTCCATCTGGCCGTCTGTCCGTCTGTTCGTCAACAATTCAATACGGTTCGGGCTAGAGGCCGTATTTATGAACCGATCTTTACGAAACTTCTTGGGTACCTTTGTTATCACCTTGGGACGAGAACGAGTGTTTTTGGGTGCAGTCCGAAATTCAAGAGGGCTGCCGGTGTCCATTTTGTACCAAAATTGGTGCAATCAGTTTTTTGTACAGAACATTTGTATGAAAGTTCTGATTTGAATAAATTTCCGTATGAATGTTTAGTAACATGGAATACATCACATATAATACAGTTTTTTTAGCTCACCTGACTTTCAGTCAGGAGAGCTATAGTGATCACTCACCGTCCGTCGTCCTGCGTCCGTCGTCCGTGAACATGGTGTTTGCGTCTTCTCCTCCCAAACCGCTGAACCAATTTAATTGATATTTGTTGGGAGGGTGAAGGATTCTAGACCCATATAAAACTATTTCCTGGTAGCATCAATAAGCAACAGTTAGGTAAAGGGTTAACTATTATCTCCAGATACCTAGTCAGTCAATCCTTGCAATCTGCATTGTTATAAGTTGTAGGAGTCGACAGGAAGACAGCCATTCTGGCTATGCCTTCTCCTTGTAATGTGTACAACATTCACTTTCATTTTTAGCTTAACTTGACAAAGTTAAGATAAGCTATTGCCATCACACTTTCTGTGAGTCTGTTAGAGTCTGTGAGTCTGTTCACATTTTCCTTTAGCACAGGCTACACCCCGTAGTTCTTGTCTGATCGTCTCGAAATTTCATTTGCAGGTTTGGGGTCATGTCTAGATGAGAACGTCCCCCTTTTGGGCACGATCGGTCAATCGGTATGGCTGCCTGACCCCAAAACCATTAGCACAGTCTACAGGTCGTATTTATGAAGGGATTTCATTGTAACTTGGTAGGATGCTAAACATTGAACATTATCCTTTTCATCAAACACAACACACAGACAAGTTAAGCCACAGTGTCATTGACACTTTCATTATATCTGCTGTCATATTATTTTAAATTCAGTATTTAGATGTACCATAATGATTGTATTCAATTGTATATATTGCAAAATAAACATTCTACATTCTTCATTCTACAAGTTTTCAGGCCTGATGGTTTGAGGATAGCGACCATTCTCTATAGCATTCCTGATCTGAAAATAAGAAGGGCTGCAAATGCCCACCTAGAAAATCTTGAATTAAGGGGGGGGGGGGGGGGGGGGGGGAGGGGAGGGGAGGGAGGTACAGTGACTCAACAGGTAGAGATGCAGGCTGCAAGCCAAGAGGTCCTTGGTTTGAATCCCACTGTGCCAACTGTGTTGTATCCTTGGGCAAGACACTTCACCCCCATTGGCCATGTGGGGGCACGGTGGCATTGTGTACTAAGGAGTACTGCACGTCAATGGTGCACTTGTCTTCAACCTATGCTAACCCTGCTTGTGTGGATTTAGTATGTTGGGGAGCTGACAGTTGCTCGCCATTGCTCAGTGGTTCTATCTGGGTACTCTGGCTTCCTCCACCCGTAAAATTGTTGTGGTCTTGATTAGCCATTGTGCAGAAATATGTGACCTTAAACACCAATAAATAAATAAATAAATGATGAATTAAAGGATTCTAAAGTATGTATTCGTACTAATCTAATGGCAACATTCATTCAGAGTCTTTTACCCATAGAGGGTCTTGGTAATTTTCCATAATTTTTAGCTCAACTTTGGCGAAGCCAAATTTGAGCTTTTGCCATGGCCAGTCGCCCGTCGTCCATCTGGCCGTCTGTCCGTCTGTTCGTCAACAATTCAATACGGTTCGGGCTAGAGGCCGTATTTATGAACCGATCTTTACGAAACTTCTTGGGTACCTTTGTTATCACCTTGGGACGAGAACGAGTGTTTTTGGGTGCAGTCCGAAATTCAAGAGGGCTGCCGGTGTCCATTTTGTACCAAAATTGGTGCAATCAGTTTTTTGTACAGAACATTTGTATGAAAGTTCTGATTTGAATAAATTTCCGTATGAATGTTTAGTAACATGGAATACATCACATATAATACAGTTTTTTTAGCTCACCTGACTTTCAGTCAGGAGAGCTATAGTGATCACTCACCGTCCGTCGTCCTGCGTCCGTCGTCCGTGAACATGGTGTTTGCGTCTTCTCCTCCCAAACCGCTGAACCAATTTAATTGATATTTGAGATAATAGTTTGTTATGACATCGCAATTTGATTTTGTTGGGTAGGGCCACACCCAAAAAGTGTGCTGAAATCTTAAAAAAATCTTCTTCTCATGAACCAGCAGTAGCAGAGACTTGATATTTGGTGTGCAGCTTCCTTTTGAGGTGTAGACGCAGATTTGTTCAAGAGAAGTTTGTGGGGCTATACTTGGCGTCGTTATGGGAGGGGCCAAATTTTTGGCCCCGCCCAAAATTTCTATTTTCCAAACCGAGAGGCTGATTTGAACCAAATTTTATGTGAGGGCTTATTGGGTCATAAGTACCTAATTTATGCTGATTTTTTTTTCCCCGTAGCCCCATGGGAACCGCAGGAGCTAAAAATAGAAAAAAATTAAAATGCCCATATCTCCAAAACTGCACGGCACCGAGAATTTTTATTTGGTGTGAAGCTTCCTTAGGACCAACAGAAAGAATTGGTAAAAAAAAAATTGCAATCGGTTTTATCATAGGGTACAGTTTCGGGACTTTGAAAAAGTGCTGAGTCAGCACTTTTTAACACTGTAGGCAATGGGAAAAAACATTAAAAAATCTTCTTCTCCAGATCCAGCAGGCAGAATCTTTTGTTATTTGGTATGCAACATTGGAGGGTGGATCTGATTCAAGTTTGTTCAAATCGGCCCCCCTGGGTTCATATTTGGGCTCAGTATAGGAGCCCGATTTCGAACTTAGTGCATTTCAGGCAAATTTCTTAAAAAATCTTCTTCTCCAGATCCAGCAGGCAGAATGTTTTGATATTTGGTATGCAACATTGTGGGGTGGATCTGATTCAAGTTTGTTCAAATCGGCCCCCTGGGTTTATATTTGGGCTCAGAATAGGAGCCCAAATTTGAACTTACTGCATTTCAGGCAAATTTCTTTGAAAATCTTCTTCTCCAGATCCAGCAGGCAGAATCTTTTGATATTTGGTATGCAACATTGTGGGGTGGATCTGATTCAAGTTTGTTCAAATCGGCCCCTTGGGTTTATATTTGGGCTCAGTATAGGAGCCCAAATTCGAACTTAGTGCATTTCAGGCAAATTTCTTTGAAAATCTTCTTCTCAAGATCCAGCAGGCAGAATCTTGTGATATTTGGTATGCAGCATCCTTAGGGGGGTGAGACTCAAGTTTGTTCAAGCCATGTCCCTAGGTCCATATTTGGGCTCACTGTGGGAGCTTGAATTGTAACTTTGTTCGAAATGAGGAATTTTCTTAAAAAATCTTCTTCTTCAGATCCAGCAGTCGGAATGGTTTGATATGTGGTGAGTAGCATCCTTGGGGGGGAGGGGGGGATTCAAGTGTGTTAAAGCCAAGTCCATGGGTCCATATTTGGGCTCCCTGTGGGAGCCCAAATTATAACTTAGTCAATATGAGGAATTTTTCTTTAAAAATCTTCTTCTTCAGATTCAGCAGTTGGAATGTTTTGATATTTGGCATGGAGCAACCTTAGGGGGCTGAGATTCAAGTTTGTTCCAGCCAAGTCCCTTGGTTCATATTTGGGCTCACTATGGGAGCCTGAATGACAACTTAGTTCAAAATGAGGAATTTTCTTTAAAAATCTTCAGATCCAGCAGATGAATGCTTTTGATATTTTTTATGCAGCATCCTTAGGGGGGTAAGATTCAAGTTTGTTCAAGCCATGTCCCTAGGTCCATATTTGGGCTGATTGTGGGAGCTCGAATTGTAACTTGGTTCAAAATGAGGAATTTTCTTTAAAAATCTTCTTCTTCAGATCCAGCAGTCGGAATGTTTTGATATTTGGTGTGCAGAATCCTTAGGGGTGTGAGATTCAGGTTTGTTAAAGCCAAGTCCCTGGGTTCATATGTGGGCTCCCTGTGGGAGCCTGAATTATGACTTAGTTCAATATGAGGAATATTCTTTAAAAATCTTTTTTTAGATCCACTGGTCAGAATATTTGGATATTTGGTTTTCAGCTTTTCTTAGGAGGAGCAGATGCAACTTGTGGAAATCAATTCTCTGGGTTGATATTTAGGCTACCATGTCAGGTGAGCGCCCTCAGGCCCCCTGGGGCCCTCTTGTTTCTCATGCAAAATTATGCAAATTAGATGAACTTTGATTTATTCAATGCTACTTATACACAGTAAGTGCACATGTCAATACGACTCGGGCTAGAGTCTGTATTTATGAACTGATCTTCACGAAACTGCTTGGGTACCTTTGTTATCACCTTGGGATGAGAATGAGTGTTTCTGGGTGCCGTCCAAAATTCAAGATGGCTGCCAGTGGCCATTTTGTACCGAAATTAGGTCCAATCAGTTTTTTGTACACAACTTCTATACGGCTCAGGCTAGAGGCCATATTTATGAACCAATCTTTACGAAACTTCTTGGGTACCGTTGTTATCACCGTGGGGCGAGAACGAGTGTTTTTGGGTGCAGTCCAAAATTCAAGATGGCCACCAGCAACCTTTTTGTACCAAAATTAGTGCAATCAGTTTTTTGTGCAGAACTTCTGTATGAAAGTTCTGATTTGAATAAATTTTTGTCTGAATGTTTAGTAATATGGAATACATCACATATAATACAGGTTTTTTTCCTCGTGCAGAAATTATGCAAATTAGATGAACTTTGATTTGTTCAGTGCTACTTATACACAGTAAGTGCACATGTCAATACGGCTCGGGCAAGAGTCTGTATTTATGAACTGATCTTCACAAAACTTCTTGAGGTACCTTTGTTATCACCTTGTGACAGCAACGAATGTTTTTGGGTGCCTTTGTTATCACTGTGCTATGAGAACAAATATTTTTGGGTTCATTCAGACCCACTCTGGGACTCAAAGATTTCTTTTCTCGTTTAGCATCTAACTGTTCTCCACCTTTACAATACTTTACCTACACATTTGTTACAGGCTACGGTCAGCATTTATGTACAGACCGTTACAGTACTTTACATGTACCTTTGTTATCTGGTCATTACCTAGATGTTTGTCATTCCTGTGTCACATACTATACATGTACATGTCTTAAACAAGTTGAGCTACAGTGTCATTGACACTTTCATTACTGTACTCCACACCTTGTCAGTCTAGAAGCTCAGCACTGATTTCTAGACAAGTTAGAGGCAGCCAAGCTAGAGGCAGTCAAGAATTGACTAGAAACCATTGCTAAGGTATTTTGTCTATTGTCCACAGGACCTTTTCCTGATTTTTTGGTAAAAAAACAATCTGTTAATTGAAAATAGAATATGTTTTCATTTTTGGAATTGACTAAAAATAACTTTTCACAGCCCATTCCAAGCAAGGTGCCATGAGCTGGGTTTAAATACTTATTGAGAATATTACTGCCTGGGTTTTGGCCATTACATTGGGTTAAGAGATGCTATAGATGCAATTTACACTAAGGCTGTACAGTGCACAAGGTTGGTCACTTAGTTAATAACGAAAATATTTTGTAACCAGAAAGTGTGACTAAACCTGTGCAGTGCACAGGGTTAGTCTATAAAAATTGGTAACTGCCATATCAAACACTATGTGAAAAGGTACACTCACTTAGGCTGTACATGTACAGGGTTAGATGCATAATAGAGATGATCTTATTTATAACCAGAAAGAAAAGAGTGACTAACCCCATGTATTGCACAGAGTCAGTTGGTAAGCTAGCATACACTGGCTGACCATAGACATTGCACAGGATTAGTTGACAGGCTGCCATATCACACACTACACAAAAATATACACTGACTAGGGTTGTAAAAGTACCCAGGGTCAGATGGTTGCATGTTACATAGGATGCAGGATTCAAGAAGGATCTAATGGAAATACTAGTACTGGACTGTTGAAATGTTTATAATGAGAATTCCAAAAATGAAAACATCCTATTTTCAACGAATAGCTTGTTATACACCCACTCTCGAAGCGATTGGGGGGTATGCTGGATTACATACATCCATGCATCAGTGTGTGTGTGCATGCATGCATACATTCACAGTGATAGCTCAGCCATGAGTGAATGAATTGCAATGAAATTTGCTATGCAGGATCCTTGTGACAAGCCACTCCTGCACATGTTATAAAAAGGTTGCCTGCCTATTTTCCACCACAGTTACAGTCCTTACTATATCAATTTTTCATGATTTTTTCCATCTGCAGCCATATTTCAGCAGTAATTGGATAGATTTCAATGGAATTTGCTATGAGAGATCCTTTTGACAAGCCGCTCCTGCACGTTGTAAAAAAGTTGCCTGCACATTTCCCATCAGAGTTACAGTCCTCACTTTGTCAATTTTCCATGATTTTTTGGTCCTTACTTTGTTTTTAATTCATTTATGCTTCATCAGTCCAGCACTGCAGTGGGGGTAGAATTGCCTTCTGCAATAGGTCTTGTTTAAAGTACCTGATCTGAGACCACGTAATTTGTCAAAGTCACGAAAAGAACTTTGACAGTGCCTAATGGATGCTATGGAAGAAAAGCCTGTAGTGCAGGGCATCCCATCACATTGAAATGACTGCATAATCCATTATCCAACATAACGGTCAAAACCAGTCAGCACTATTCACAAAAATTGCCAATCAATTTTCATTATTTTTCTCATTTTTTTGTCTCAAAACAGTGTCTCATTGAGCCCATTCCAATGAGGAGGGGTCATAAGCTATGTTTTTGTCTCAAAACCGCTCATGACCCCTCATCAGAATGAGCTCATTTTGCTCCTTTCAATGAGGGGTCATAAGCAATGTTTTTGATGCAAAAAATGGAAAAAAGTTAGTTATTCAAGCATTTTGTTCAAAAGTGTTGTCTGCTTTTGTGTTAGGTAAAAGATTAACTATGAGTGCTGCTGCCCTCCTAAACATTTTTACAGGATATTATTAGTCACTTATTCTGTGATTTTCAAAATGACAGGCTTAATTTCTGCCGCCAATGATCTTGTTAGTCTGTTTTTGAAAAAGACTTGATCTTATGTCATTCTCTGAAATTTTATTTTTTGCTATCCTTACAGGTGTGGTCATCCCCTCCAGCACCAAGCAAACAAGATGCTGAACTCAAGTACTTAGATCTGGATTTAGATGAACTACCAACAGAACCAGAGGTCTCCAAGCAAAGAGTCTCGCCACAACCCCAAAGTCTTTCAACTCCAACAGAGTACAGGGAAATAGATTTTGTAAAAACTCAGGCTTTGACTGACCTTCAGCAGCAAACACTACGAGAACGGAAACATGAAGACCACTAGATCGACAATCAACTTGGTTTTAGATGGATATTTGAGTTCGAATCAAAAATATGAATTTGTTGATTTGAGATTAGCTTACTGATATAGTTCAGATTGGTTACCATAACAGTTTGAATTTTTATAAAAAAAAATTGTTTTTGTGATGTGGGCTATTTCGAGAATGTACAGAAAATTAATTACAGTATGGCAAGAGTCAATTCCTAATAAAAGATGGTGGAGTAGGGTTGAAGCCACATGTAACATCGATCTGCAGTATGCGTTTGCACACTGTGCTATCACTTGGGCAATTGGGAGTTGTATCTTGCCAAAGGATGCAATGTAGATGATGCAGGTCAGGATCTAACCTATAACCTTTTGATCTGAAGTCCAGTGCTCTGACCAATGAGCCACCATGCTCTCTCACCTTTCTATAAAAGTTTTGAAAAAAGTACCAGCAAACTTTCTGCTTGTGGCCAACTGGGTACCAAATTCCAGATAAGACTTGGTTTGGTATGAAGGATATTCTATCCCTCAACTAAGGCTGAAAGGGGTGGCTCATTTTCACAACTGACTAACTGAGAGCTATAACTGGATAATATCCGGTTATCTGTGGCCATTACTTCACTGAATATGGCATAAAAACTGTAGGGATTGGAAAGCAGTATTCGCTGAAACTATTCTGTAGTGTGTATAGTACTTGACAACATTCATTTGTATACATACACATGTACTATGGAATAGTTTTTGCAATTACTCAGTACTCATGGAAATTGCCGATCATTAACAAAGTATTGAATGCCAAAGTCAATTATTTCTCAATAAATATAACACTGCTTCGAGGTGTAATCTTTCCCAAAGAAGAAGTGGCAGATTTTCTATGACTTAACCGTGGAATGACAATCACTATTGATATTTTGGATAACCGGTTGATGGTTTTTCAAATCGGTTAGGTAGGTAACTGGTTTCAAACCAGTTATCCGGTTAACCATTTCAGTACTACCCTCAACATTTCTTTTCTCTTGAAAAATATTTGAAATTTTCAAAAAGAAATTTACTCTGTGCAGCACAGAAAAAACTGTTGTCAGACCAGCTATTATACCATGTTACAGTTTATGGGAGACTGTCTGATGGCACTTTCATATAACTGAAAACCCAGAAAAGACACCTAAACAAATTTTGCACTGTGTATTCGTAGGAATGCAGTATCAACAGTCTTTCCATTTGAATTCCTGTTAATGGAACTCTGGTGTTTGAATATTCCTCTTAGGCCTAAAAAGTTGAAAATCTGATTCTTGGGCATCCCCCCCTCCCCCACCCCCACCCACACACACATTGTCCTTTTAGCTGCCGCATACTCTATTTTTATAACCAGTGTAAACTTAAAAAAATAAAAATTAAATAGTTTATGACTGATATTTTACTCAATAAAATTGATAAATTTGTCCCTTGAGTGCAAGGGACAATACACCACCGCCCATGCTATTCTGTAGATTATGAGGCCTAAAAAATAAAACAAACCAAGAACATGAACTTTTGATGGCAAAGAAAAAATTACAAAAACAGAAAATAAAATAAATACTGCCCGCCCACATGCAATTGTGAAAGAAAATGGCCTGAGAAACAGAAGATATACTTTGCGGGACCTTATACATGTATGCACATATTTTCAAAAAGAAATTATTTACCATATATCCATTAGAATGTTGCCACATTATGTTCTTCAAAGAAATCCCAGTTACTATCCCTGAAACATAAGATCCATTGTTAGAAATTCAGTAAAAATATGTTTTCTCATATTTCAGCAAGTCATTTTTTCCCCAAAGTCTGTAAAAAATGAAGCCCCAAGATCACTGAAAAATGATGTACAATAATATGAATTCTTTATTTGATCTTGTTGATATAGTATAATTTATTCAACTGACTGAAGACGAAAGAGTGTTGCAACTTAATTTTACATCAAAAGTATACAGTAATTATGTCTCCCCTTACCAGAAGGGAGACATATTGTTTTAGTGCATATTCTTCTTCTTCTTCTTCTTCTTCTCATACAAACTTTGTCTGGGGCATAACTTTTTTGTTTTTTTGACCTAGACCTTAGATATTTGGCATGTGGATGTATCACCATGAGCCGGGGTGTCGCGTACCATAGTGACCTTCATGTGACCTTGATCTTTGACCTGAAGGTCAGATTTATGTGCTTTTTAAGGGAAACTTTGTCTGGGGCATAACTTTTTTGTCTTTTGACCTAGACCTTATATATTTGGCATGTGGATGTATCACCATGAGCCAGTGTGTCGCGTACCATAGTGACCTTCATGTAACCTTGACCTTTGACCTGAAGGTCAGATTTATGTGCTTTTTTTAAGGGAAACTTCGTCCGGACCAGAACTTTTTTGTCTTTTGACCTAGTTTCTCTTTTGAGCTAGACCATAGATATTTGGTATGATTGTCAATATTAGTCATGTATATATAATTTGCAGTGCATTAAATAGAAAGGAAGGGGAGACATGTTTTAGTGTGCTAAAACAGTTTCTAGTTAGTGATTGGTTTATGCTAAGGCATGGTGGGTTGAGTTTTCCACCATCCATGAAATATTTAAAATTTCAGCTCTGCTTCCTACACCCACACCGCCTGCATATACAACCTGGGTTGGAGTAAATAATTGTAAGTTGGAAAATGTACTTAACAGCTAACAGAATTTTAAAAGTAAAGTGGTCCTGCTTTGTAAGCTATAGTCTAATTGAATAACACTTTAAATTGCATATAAACAGCAAAACACCAAACCATTTACCATTCTTGGAATACAAATTTGCCCTGTTAATTGCAGATAGGTTAGCGAGAAAATGCCTGTTAATTAAATAAAAAACATTGTGATTTGGGGAAAAATTCTAACAGCCCTCGAATTCCCAAGCAAAGACCTCTTTGGCCTCAGTACTTCCAATGTAAGCATTTATTCTGTTTTATCTTATTTGACAAGAGAACTGACAAACAAATAACAGATCAGTCAGCCTGACTTGATTGTTACCTTATAAAATAACTGTCAATAACTGTCAATTGCATATGCACAACCATTTTCCATACCGTTTGTATGAATTTGACATGTAAAGTAAATTCCTGCAAATAAAAAGAATACTATAATTTATAAAAAACTTAAAAGCCTCCCATCCTCTCGCCCAACCCAAATCCCCAGTTTTACATGAGCTCTGTCAAACAACATATAATAGAATAGATCCTTAACCCTTAAGGGCCTGGACAGTTGTCCTGAATTCACACCTGTCCACAGCCTGTACACATTCAGTGGCTTGACAGTGATTTCTAGTGAAGTCTTGGCTGCCTTAGCTTGACTAGAATCCACTGCCTATGTAATATGTTTTTTGGCAGCAGGAATTACTCATGATGGCATGTTAAGGGCACTTGTTCTGAAGTCGTAAAAGTCGGAATAGGCCTTTAAGGGTTAAAGTATCAGGGACCAGCCTAGAGGATGAAGTGGGTGATATCTTCGCCTTGGAACTACTTCATTTCCCTTATTTCTTATCAACCTACCTCATTTGTTTACTACAGGCTTGCACTACAGTGGAAGAACCCAACTCGGATAAAATACTCTCTATTTTAATCTTTCCCAAGATTTGGGAAAGAAAAGTGGTGTAAAAACATCACGAAAAAATAAGCCAAAACTGGGTTGAGTGCCATCGGTGCTCACCCAGTATGGGACGCTCTTCCATAGTACAAATCCACGACTACCGTAAAACAGTGCGCAGTGCGTCAATTCGTCATTCTTTTGATTATCCGCACACGTGGTGCCATCTTGCTCAGTAACAGTGATATTTTAACTCGATAATGGTTTTCCTGTGACTGGAATTATGTATCTGAAGATCGTATAATAACAGGACTGTGTTTTATATATTCTCGTTTATATTTTCAACCACATTCTCATTGTATATTATTTACTATTCCGTTTTCGCGAATGTTTGTTTTCGACATCGTGTCATCGCAATTCGACAATGAATTTTTTGGTTGATGAATTTAATTGTTATTGGAGTTAGGTGTCAATCAGGGACTGTCTGGACAGGATTTCTTCACTCTGTTGAGGGCTGAATTTCTGTTTTTTCGGTCCATGTCGACTGTCTGGTTCTGTCGTGTACCCACCGTTTTTTGTCTGCCACCTTCTCTCGTAGTTGAGGGTGTTCTTCTACTTTCTGTTTCTGTTGAATTCACCTTTTTCTTCTACTGCTCTCACCTCTGTTATTTCCAGTTCGGTTCCTTTTGGGCAATTCCTTTTGCCCCCGCCTTGGTGCGTTCTCGTGGCCGTTTCTTCCGCACCCACAGGTGTTGTGGAACGCTGTCGTTTCGGGTGCCTCCTGACTCGACCACGTCTGGTGTGAGTTTTACCCCCTCTGTGGTTGATGTGCAGCTCCTCCCGCTCCCGCAGGGGGTGGGTAACGCTGTCATTTTGAGGTTGCCTGACTCGACCACGTCTGGTGAGAATTGCTCCCCCTCCGTGGGGGATGTGCAGCTCCTCCCACACCAGCGGGGGGTGGGGAACGCTGTCATTTCGGGGCTTCCCAACTCGACCATGTCTGGTGAGAGTTATTCCCCTTCTGTGGGGAATGCGTAGTTTTTTTACCGTGGTGGATACTGCGGGACGTGTTGGATTTCTGGTGAAGAGATGCCTGGTTCTGGGACTATGCGCCCTCTCCAGTCGACATCTGAGGCTGTCACTAGGGTTGTGACTCCTCCTTTGGAGGCCGAGCTAGGTGGCTCTCTCCGCTTTTCCGCCAGTTCCAACAGCTTCCGTCGCATCTGCTGCTACTGCTGTTCCGTCTACAGCGTCATTGGGCACCGTTTTTAGCCGGCCTCGGCTTATCCCTGCAAAGGTCTGCAGGGATGTCTGTAGTGTGGTTGTGGGGTATCGGCCTCAGCCTTCCCTGACGTCAACTTGGCAAAGTCGGAAGTGGCTGCCGACTGAACCCCCTACTGTGTCTTCTCAGCCATTGAGCACAGTAGTTTTATACCTGCAGTGGTCTGCTGCGGTGTCTGGGAGTGTAGACGTGGTGGTATCGGCCTCAGCCTTCCCTGACTTCAACTCGGCGAAGTTGGAAGTGGCTGCAGGCCGTACCCTCTACTGTGGCCTCTGCTCCGTCGAGCACCACAGTTGTGTTATTGGATTCGGATGTTCTTAGTGGGGACACTGTGAACTCTGTGGCATTTCCGTCCACTCATTCTGGCCACACGACCAGTTTTGGGGCACCAACGTCTTTTGTGCAGCCTGGACCTTCTGCCCCGCAGAGGTCAGCGGTGACTCTCATGAGTTCCCGCTATGTTGATCCTCGGGGTGTGTCCTACCCCTATACACGTCTGCCTTCAGACGTTTCGGCTGCCGCCCGTCGTCCCGCATCGGGTGTTTTGAAGGATCGTGACCCTTCGCTGGTTAAGAGGGTCAGAGGTGAAGCCACTTTGCCGGTTCGTTCCCGTGTTGAACCGGCCAGTACGGGCAGTGAGCTAAGGGAGGCCCTCTCCTTACTCACTCAGGTTCTGTCAAAGAGCCTTCCCGTTGCTTCCAGCGAGGCAGCAAGTGGTTTCCAGGTGCCCCGTATGGCGCCACCTCCCGGGATTGGAAACAGGCCACTTTCTGATCCCCCCTGGTGTTCCGACACCATGGGAGGCATTGGCTGGTTTGCCCACGATGGGCTATGTGTCTTCCGACTCAGGAGAAGAGTCAGACATGCTTGATATCGAGAGCCAGCAGTCTTCGGACTTGGTGGCAGCTCTTGATTTTGTGTTTGGGTTCCTTCCGGATCTCAAACCATCAAACCAGCCAACAGTGTCAGCCAGGCCACAATCATCGGTCGTACGCCAACAGCCTATGGAGCAACCTGCTTCTGGGCGTCTTCGACCGTGACAGTCGGTACAGTTGCCTTGGTTGAAGCATTTTCAGCCTTGGACTCTTAGCTGAGTTCCAAGGCTGTGAAGGCTCCGTTCTTCACCAGGATTGACACCTTTTTGCCTCTGGCACGTTATCGTTACTATAATTCCGCCAATCTGTCAGTCTTCCAGACTTTGCCGGTTTTGGATCAGGACTCCAATTCCCTTGGATTTTCCAAGCCCAAGTCTGCCGTCATTCCGATGACGACTCTGGAGTCCACGTTGGGCTTATCGAGAGAGATGCTTGGTATGCTTTCTCTCTCAGATCACATCGTCTCAGGTTTAGCTGCTTATCTGCCTCCAGATAAGTTTGACGAGGTACAGGCTCCTTTGTTTGTGCTGTCCAAGACGCTCATGCATCTTATTCACACGCATGCCTGTAACACGGCTAATCTGGAATTAGTTCAAAGGGACTCTGTGCTGGACACATGCTGATCCCTTCCTGAGGAGCAGCGCGCTACTCTTCGATCTGCTTCTTTGGCAGGTCCGCAACTTTTCCATGGTTCCGTGTCGACGGTCCGGAATGACGTCCTACGTCATTCCAAAGATCAGCTGCTGTTTCTTCAGCTTGATCAGCCTTCTAGGGTAGGCAGGGGCCGTTCCAAGCCTAACAAGTACCCTTCTGCTTCCTCTGCGAAGCAAAAGGCTGATCCTTCTGCCACCGCTTCTCCTTTTTACGCAAGGGGTAAGGGTAAGCATCGGCAGACTAGAGGGAAGTATCAGGATTCTTCATTCAGTTGAGGAGGTGGTTTCTCCTCTCGTGGGCCTCGTCGGGGCTCGAAATGAAGGTCCTCACCTCGACTCATCCCAAGTTGGAGGAAGGATAGCAGAGTTCGCAGACCGTTGGGCCACCATCACATCCGATCCTTGGATGTTAGATGTTGTTTGGTCCGGGCTGCAAATATCCTTCCGAAGGCACCCCACTCTGTCCATGGTGCCTCTTCCAACCACAGTTCCTTCAGACTTTTTTACGTTGGGAACTTTTGTCCACGGAGATAGACAATCTCCTGACAAAGGGGGCGATCGAGGTCGTCAAGAACATTCAGTCAGTGGGGTTCTATTCCCGCCTGTTCTTGGTGCCGAAGAAGGACGGCCGACTCCCACCGGTTATCGATCTGAGTATCCTGAACCAGTCTATCATTGCTCCCAAGTTCAGCATGGAGACTTTCAGGTCGGTCTGCCGTTCAATCCACCAGGGAGATTTTGCTTCCAGCTCCGACCTGTGAGACGCTTTCTTTCACGTTCCGATTCATCGGGCGTCACGGAAGTATCTTCGGTTCGCTTTTCTGGGGCGAGTTTACTAATTCAAGGCCATGCCTTTTGGCCTCAACCTGGCTCCTTCACCTGACTGATGTCGCATGTGATAGCATTCCATCGCACACAGTCCAGGGTGACTACTTCGTCATATCTGGACGATATCCTCCAGAGGCATTCCAATGCTTCTTTACTGGAGTCGGATGTCGCAACTCTGTTGGATTCAGAGTCAACTAGGAGAGGTCGGACCTGGTCCCTTCTCAGTCGTTTTGTCATCTGGGGATGGCTTTTCGCACCCAATTCAATTTGGTGGTGGTTCCCCAGGCCAAGGCTGTGATTCTCTCAGCTTTTGCTCTGACTCTGTCCCAGTCCACATCCGCGACGGCATGGAGTATTCTCCGGCTGATCGGTCTCTGCGGTTCGGTTACGGATCTCATTCCTTTAGGTCGGCTGCGTGTCAGACCTCTCCAACACTTTCTGCTCAGTCGTTGGAGGCCGAATGTCGATTCTCTGGATCTGGTGCTTCAGTTACCAGATTCTCTTATCCTCACCTTCTCCACTGGACGAATGTTCAGTGGATCACGCAGGGTGTCCTGTTGGACTTACCCACGTCCGATTGTGTTCTGGCAGCAGATGTCAGCGATCTCGGATGGGGTGCGACGTTGGATCCTCTAGGTCTTTCCCTTCATGGGATGTGGGACCAGGATCGGGCATCTCTACACATCAGCCAGCAGACCTTCTTGCTCTTCTGAGCTTCAGGCAGTGGATCCCTCACCTGTCGAATCGTCAGGTGCTTCTGTTGTTCGACAATTCGACAGTGGTTGCTTACATTCAGGACCAGGGCGGCATGCACTCTGTTCCAATGTACGAATTGGCTCGGGATCTTCTACTGCTCGCTCAGGATGTCAACGCCTGGGTGGTTGTTCGTCACATTTCTGGTCGTCTGAACATCCTAGCCGACTCCCTGTCCCGACGGGGCAGGTTCTTTTCCACCGAGTGGATGCTCCACATGGCGGGTTCCATCGATCTCCTTGTGGCTCGTTGGGACCATCAGGTGGACACTTTCGTGTCCCTGTGTCCAGATGCTCTGGCTTTCGCCATGGACGCTCTGGCCCTCCTTTGAGACGGTCTTGTCGGCTATGCCTTCCTGCCGGTTCCGATTCCGCCTCAGGTTCTCTCCCAGATATGAACCTGTAGTCGTTGAATCCTTTCGATCGCACCCGTCGCCTCGGTGGGTGTGGGTCAATCTGCTCCACTCTGTTAGCGGCGGTTCCGGCATGTCTCCCTCTACATCGCGACTTTCTTTATCAAAGTCGCCCGAGGAGGTTTCAAGTTGACCCGACTTCATTGTGCCTTTGCACATGTCTTTTATCAGGTCCTGTCTCCTCTGTAGTGGTTCTTCGAGACACGCAGTGGAGTTGCTTTTCTTCTTCAAGGAGGCACTCACTACACTTGTTTAGCCTCTGTGGCTAAGTGGAAGGTTCTTCTGTCGATGGTGTGCGATCACTCTGTTGCTTCTGTCACTCCTTCGATCCCATCACTTGCAGAGTTTCTGCTTTATGTTTGTTTCTGGGGTCTCCAGCAATGGGTACAAGTCCATGCTTTGGAGACCTTTTTCATATGTGGTACCGCATTATTTCGACACTCATCCTTGCCTCTCCAAGCTTGTTCAGCTCTTTTCCTTGAAAAGGCCTAGAACTTTGCAGTTTACGCTGATGATCGCTTTCTTGGGTGCTGCTCTGCTTTTGGGGGGGGGGGGGGGGATGGGCGTTCACGCCTTTATCCTGGGTGACTATGCGTTTTCTCACATTCCAGATCTCTCCTGCATCCATTTCTCAATGGATTTGTCTTGCTATTCGTGCAGCTTCCGCTCGTCCAGCTACTGGTGATTGTATTACCAATTGTTAGCTTAACTTGACATAATCAAGTCTGTTAGTCTGTGAGTCTGTGACGTCTGTTCACATTTTCCTTTAGCACGGGCTACACCCCGCAGTTCTTGTCTGATCATCACGAAATTTCATATGCAGGTTTGGGGTCATGTCTAGATGAGAACGTCCCCTTTTGGTCGCGATCGGGCAACCGGTATGGCTGCCCGAGCCCAAAAACCAAAAACCATAACACAGTCTACAGGTCGTATTTATGAAGGGATTTCATTGTAACTTGGTGGGATGCCTCTGTATAATGCCTAGATGAGAACGTCCCCTTTTGGGCATGATCTATCAACTGTGATGGCTGCCCCAGCCCGAAACCTAAAAACTTTTAGCACAGTCTGCAGGTCATGTTTAATGTGGAGGGATTTCATTGTAACTTGGTAGGATGACTCCTTATGATGTCTAGATGAGAATTTCCCCATTTGGGCATGATTGGGCAACTGTGATGGCTACAGGGGCCCGAAGCCCAAAAACCTTTAGCACAGTCTAGAGGTCACATTTATGAAGGGATTTCATTGTAACTTGGTAGGATGACTCCAAATAATGTCTAGATGAGAACGTCCCATTTTGATCGCGATCATGCAGCCTTGATGGCTGCCCGAGCCCAAAAACCTTTAGCATTGGCAAAAGGTCATATTTATGGAAGGATTTCATTGTAACCTGTTGGGTTGACTCCATATAATGCCTAGATGATGACATTCCCTTTTGGTCGTGATTGGTCAGTTGTGATGGCTACAAGTGCCCGAAGCCCGAAAACCTTGAGTACAGTCTACAGGTCATATTTATGAAGGGATTTCATTGTAACTTCTTAGGATCACTCCAGATGATGCCCAGATGAGGTTGTCCCCTATGGTTGCGATCATTCAGCCATGATGGCTGCCCGAGCCCGAAGCCCGAAAACATTTAGCACAGTCTACAGGTCATATTTATGAAGGGATTTCATTGTAACTTGGTAGGTTGACTTTATATAATGTCTAGATGAGAACGTCCCCTTTTGGACATGATTGGGCAACTTTGTTGGCTAAAGGTGCCCGAAACCCGAAACCCGAAAACCTTTAGCACTGTCTACAGGTCATATTTATGAAGGGATTTCATTGTAACTTGGTAGGATGACTCCAAATAATGTCTAGATGAGAACGTTCCATTTTGGCCATGATCATTCAGCCTTGATGGGTGCCTGAGCCCAAAGACCTTTAGCATAGGCAAAAGGTTATATTTATAGAAGGATTTCATTGTAACCTGTTAGGTTGACTCCATATAATGCCTAGATGATAACATCCCCTTTTGGTTGTGATTGGTCAACTGTGATGGCTACAGGTGCCCGAAGCCCGAAAACCTTGAGCACAGTCTACAGGTCATATTTATGAAGGGATTTCATTGTAACTTCGCAGGATCACTCCAGATGATGTCCAGATGAGATTGTCCCCTTTGGTTGTGATCATTCAACCATGATGGCTGCCCGAGCCCGAAGCCCGAAAACCTTTAGCACAGTCTACAGGTCATATTTATGAAGGGATTTCATTGTAACTCGGTAGGTTGACTTCATATAATGTCTAGATGAGAACATCCCCTTTTGGACACGATTGGGCATCTGTGACAGCTTCAGGGGCCCAAAGCCCAATAACCTTTAGAACAGTCTACAGGTCATAATTATGAAGGGATTTCATTGTAGCTTGGTAGGATGACTCCAAATAGTGTCCAGATGAGAACGTCCCCTTTTGGTCACGATCATTCAGCCTTGATGGGTGCCCGAGCCCAAAAACCTTTAGCATGTCTGTAGGTCGTATTTATGGAAGGATTTCATTGTAACTTGTTAGATTGACTCCATATAATGCCTAGATGATGACATCCCCTTTTGTTCGTGGTTGGTCAACTGTGATGGCTGCAGGTGCCTGAAGCCCGAAAATCTTGAGGACAGTCTACAGGTCATATTTATGAAGGGATTTCATTGTAACTTCATAGGATCACTCCAGATGATGTCCAGATGAGAATGTCCCCTTTTGGTTGCGATCATTCAACCATGATGGCTGCCCAAGCCTAAAGCCCGAAAACCTTTAGCACAGTCTTCAGATCATATTTATGAAGGGATTTCATTGTAACTTGGTAGGTTGACTTCATGTAATGTCTAGATGAGAATAGGGCTGTCGCGACTATCATTTTTTGTAATCGACTAATCGTGACCAGTAATCGACGGTTAGTCGATTAATAGTCGCTTCCCATGATTTTTTAGCAAATCATTCTTCTGTTCAAAACTCTGAAAATGACAATGGCACCAGTGTGTTCAGACGAAGTGGGGTTGTGGGAACAACAAATCCATCCCGACTGAAGCTACATGTAGTCCAATCTTGGACCCACAGTCCGTAATATAATTTTTGGGGTTGGTACGTCCTGTAGGACGTACCAACCCCAAAAATAATATTACTGACTGCGGGTCCAAGTTTGAACTAGATTGAAGCCGATGAATTAAAATGAATTTACCAAAGAACGTTCCTGCATATGTTTCCTTTCTGCAATAAGTTTCTCGAAATTTTGAACATTGAGATCTATGCATTCCCTCATCAGTTGTTAAAATTGGATCTTAGTCTGAAGTTCCGAACTTTGAGAAGTGATCTGACGTTCTCGTCATAATTTTGTCACTTCCGCGCTTTGGGTTTTCCAATGGGTGCATTCGTGTGTACAAGACTGGAGAAATTCAGAAGAATCTATTCTTCTCAAGTAACTGTGAGTGTTCTTTCTTACACAGTCAGTGACAGTCGTACAGTCTTCCGGATATCAATGTTAACTATGGTTAGATATTTAAAGTTATTCACCTTCATTGATCATTCACCTCACAAAACAATGCAATTTAGCCCCGACGTGTAGTAGACGTGTACCACCTTGAAAATGAACGACGATCGACTAAAAATAAAAAACGTTGACTACTTCAATAGTCGACGGTTAGTCGAATAATCGCGACAGCCCTAGATGAGAACAGCCCCTTTTGGACACCATTAGGCAACTGTGTTGGCTACAGGGGCCAAAGCCCAAAAATCTTTAGCACAGTCTACAGGTGATATTTATGAAGGGATTTCATTGTACCTTGGTAGGATGACTCTAAATAATGTCTAGATGAGAACGTCCCCTTTTGGTCGCGATCATTCAGCCTTGATGGCTGCTCGAACCCAAAACCCCAAAAGCTTTAGCATAGTCTATTGGTCATATTTATGGAAGGACTTCATTGTAACCCGTAAGTTTGACTCCATATACTACCTAGATGATGACATCCTTTTTTGGTCGTGATTGGTCAACTGTGATGGCTTCAGGGGCCCGAAGCCCAAAAACCTTGAGCACAGTCTACTGGTCATATTTATGAAGGGATTTCATTGTACTTTGTAGGATCACTCCAGAAGATGCCCAGATGAGAATGTCCCCTTTTGGTTGCGATCATTCAACCATGATGGCTGCCAGAGCCCAAAGCCCAAAAACCTTTAGCACAGTCTACAGGTCATATTTATTAAGGGATTTCATTGTAACTTGGTAGGTTGACTTCATATAATGTCTAGATGAGAACGTCCCCTTTGGACGCAATTGGGAAACTGACGGCTATAGGGGCCCGAAGCCCGAAAACCTTTAGCACAGTCTACAGGCCATATTTATGAAGGGATTTTAATGTAACTTGATAGGATGACTCGTTTTGGAATAATTTCACTGTAACTTGATAACTTTTGTTGACATACGTTAACTGTGAGGGCCACATACATTAACTGTGAGGTCATATTAACCCACCTCTCAGCTCTTTAGTACAGTGTACACCTCATATTATTTTTATCATCAACATTGCATACAGGGAACAGAAATGAACATATTCCCAATTATCACAATTCTTGTCTTATTTCATAATCCTTTCATAAACATTGAACATTATCCTTTTCATCAAACACAACACACAAGTTAAGCTACAGTGTCATTGACACTTTCATTTTTTCTGCCACGAGGTGCGTGCATTGTCTTCCTCTTTTAATAACACTGTCATGTTGTCAGATGACGGAGGTTATACTGGCAGCCTACTGGAGAAATGCTACATTCTCCTTTTATCTGCGACAGTTGCAGGAGCCGATAGAGGACCTTGGTCCTTGGGGCCCTCTTTCTTCGGCTCAGGCTGTTGTCTATCCCAGCCTTTCAGCTTTTTTCAGGGTCAGTTCCAGCTCTGTGTTGTTACTGCCCTTTCTGTCTGTGCGTCGCACTTCACCATACACCTCATCTTTCATTGTCTTTTCTAATGTTTGTGATGCTATGGTTTGATAGACCTAGGGATCTCTTCCTCTGTCCACGGTTCCAGTGCTATTGAGTTATGTGTGGGTTGGTTATGTGATTCCCTCCATCCTTTTGTCTATTCAGCCTGTGATAAACAATTGTAAGGTAGTTTGGTAAGAAATATAAATTTTATAGTAAATTTCCTTTCTTATTATACCTACCGCAATTGTTTACATGGAGGCCCTCCCGTCTTCTTATTCAGATAAGAATCCTTCCTCCCCGCTGATCACATAACTCCTGTGTTGTCGGAATCAAAAGAATGACGAATTGACACACTGCGCACTGTTTTACGGTAGGCGTGGATTTGTCCTATGGAAGAGCGTCTCATACTGGGTGTGCGCCGATGGTGCTCGACCCAGTTTTGGCTTATTTTTTCGTGGTGTTTTTACACCACTTTCCTTTCCCAAATCTTGGGAAAGATTAAAATAGAGAGTATTTTATCCGAGTTAGGTTCTTCCACTGTAGTGCAAGCCTGTAGTAAACAATTGCGGTAGGTATAATAAGAAAGGAAATTTACTATAAAATTTATATTTCCATGTTTGGGCAAAATCATAATCGCCTTGTGATTTTGAGAATCTGCCTTAAGAAAAGTGGTTTGTCTGGAGTCATTTTAATGCAACCCTTATATTTACTGTTTGGTGACAAAACAAAGGACATATAAATATATGATACTCTAACTTATGTTTGTATTTTTATACTAATAACCATTCCCCAGACCTAGCTGGTGCAAACTCAATTTTATCAAGGGCCAAACACAAATGTTGAACCCCTCAATCCCCAAAATTTGCATACAATACCAAAAATTAAAAGTCCTATCTGGCCCTCTATATTTTTACTATCTGCGCATGCGCAGTACTCAGCAAGAGACCAAAATTGGCGCAAACATCATTCTTTGTTTGGCCCAAAGTCACTAAACATCTCAACTGACATCTGTGCTTTAAATCTTTCTTTTAGTGGATGCCAGACACAAATCAATGAAGTATATGGTGGATTCAAGGCGGTAAACGGATGATGGAAGTGAACAACAGTGGTTTGAGACGTTCAGAGCCATAACTTTTAAATAATATGAAAATTAGTTCATGTTACCCAGTTTTGGGATATACGCTTTGACGTTATTAGTTTTGCTAATGATTTACCTACTATTGATTATTTGTTCCTTCCATATCCTTCCATGAACCCTCCGGTTAAACTCCTAAGCTTTTTGGGTGTTTTTTTATTGAAATTTTTTATTAAATTTCTTGGGAGTTAAATGTGGTGTACAGAATGTTTATTAGCTCACCTGACTGAAAGTCAGGGTGAGCTTTTCTGATCACTTTTCGTCCGTCGTCCGGCGTCCGTCGTCCGGCGTGAAGGTGGTGTTTGGGTCTTTTTCTTCCAAACCACTGGCCGCATGTTAATGAAATTTCATGTGAGTAGGGGTTATATAGCGGCATTTTGATTTTTGGGCAAATTAGGTTTCGGCTCATATTGAGCAGAGGGGTGGGGCAAAAATGCTCCAATTCTTAAAAAATCTTCTTCTCAAGAACCAGCAATAGCAGAGACTTGATATTTGGTATGCAGCTTCCTTTTGAGGTGTAGACTCAAGTTTGTTCAAGAGAAGTTTGTAGGTCTATACTTGGCGATGTTATGGGAGGAGCAAAAATTTTGGCCCCACCCCAAATTTCTATTTTTTAAACCGAGAGGCCAATTTAAACCAAATTTTATGTGAGGGCTTATTGGGTCATAAGTACCTAATTTATGCAGAAATTTTTTTTCCTGTAGCCCCGTGGGAACCACAGGAGCTAAAAATAGAAAAAAATTAAAACGCCTATATCTCAAAAACTGCACGGCAGTGAGATTTTTTATTTGGTGTGAAGCTTTCTTGGGACCAACAGAAAGGATTGGTAAAAAAAAATTGCTATCGGTTTTATCATAGGGTACTTTTTCGGGACTCTGAAAAAGTGCTGAGTCAGTATTTTTTAACACAGTAGGCAATGGGAAAAAAATAAAGAATTGTTTTCTTCCAAACCACTGCTCTAAAAGCTTTCATATTTTACATATAACATCTTTGGAACATTGATTCACATATTTGTAGAAATCAAATTCCTCGGTCCATATTTGGGTTCCCTATGGGAACCCAAATGTTCAAATTAGTGCAATATGAGGGATATATTTTAAAAATCTTCTTCTTCGGATCCACAAATCAGAATCTTTTGATATTTGCTATGCATCATCCTTAGGGGGGTGAGATTGATGTTTGTTCAAGCCAAGTCCCTGAGTTCATATTTGGACTCCCTTTGGGAACCCAAATTGTAACTTAGTGCAATACGAGGTATATTCTTTTAAAATCTTCTTCTTCGCATCCACCGGTCAGAATCTTTTGATATTTGGTATACAGTATGCTTAGGGAGGTGAGATTCAAGTTTGTTCAAGTCAAGTCCTTCGGCTCATATTTGGTCTCCCTGTGGGAGCCCAAATTATAACTTAGTTCAATATGAGGAATATTCTTTAAAAAAAATTTTTTTTTCAGATCCACCAGTCAAAATGTTTTGATATTTGATGTACAGCATTCTTAGGGGCTGAGAGTGAAGTTTGGTAAAGCCAAGTACCTGGGTTCATATTTGGGCTCACTGTGGGAGCCCAAATTATACCAAAATTTTTATTTTCCAAACCAAAAAGTCGATTTGAACCAAATTTGATATGAGGGCTTATTGGGTCATAAGTACCTAATTTATGCCGAAAATTGTTTTCCTGTCCCCCACGGGAACTGCAGGAGCTAAAAAATTTTTTTCTTTTTAAATGCCCATATCTCCAGAACTACATGGCACTGAGAATTTTTATATGGTGTGAAGCTTCCTTAGGACCGGAAGAAAAAAATGGTAAAAATTTTATCATAAGGTTCTTTTCTAGGACTAAAAGTGCCGAGTCATCATTTTTTAACAGTGTAGCTAATGGGAATAACGTTGAAGAATCTTCTTCTCCCAAAACACTGCTTCAGAAGCTTTTATTTTTGGGCTCCCTATGGGAGCCCATGTATAACTTAGTTCAGTATGAGAAAATATTCTTAAAAAATCTTTTTTTTCTGTTACTCCTGTCAGAATCTTTTGATATTTGATTTTTGATTTTCTTAGAAGTGGCAAATTGAAGTTTGTTCAAGTTCTGCTTTATTGATAAAAATTGGGCCCAGTAGTAACCAATTCCTGCATTGAAAGCCCTGTAAAGTGGGCAGTGATAGGCATAAACGATTGACCAAACTTGATATTATAATTACGCCTCTGTAAGATGTAGCCTTAGATGCTGAAAGTGACCTTAAATTCCAATAAATAAATAGATAAATTATTGAGTACCCAATATGGGGATCTAACATATGAACACTCTGGGTTACTAAGTAGAGAAAACACTTTTATGTTGAAAAACTGATAATAACCACAAGGCAGAATCCCTTGCTATTTTGGTGATATGACTCGGCCAGTATCAGGTGAGCGCCCTCAGGCCCCGTGGGGCCTCTTGTTCTGTTTATCCCCACTATTTCGTCCTCACCCTGGGGGTGTTGGGCCGTTTTTGTCTTGCATCTCCTACCGGATGCATTGTTTTTTCTTCACATGAAGATCTAGCTTTGCATCAGGTATCAGTTAATTATTTACTGACATGGGCCTTTGGTGTGCCTTTTGTCTAGTTTCCGGTTTCTATCCTGACAGTGTTTACTTTTATCAACGTACTTAACAGGTAATATTCAGGGTTTTATTTCATCACAATTGTATTAGGATACATTTATTAATATTCCGGTAGTGTAGCTTTAATATTTTGGTGTTGTCCACACTTAGGCTCTATCGGGATGCCCTTGGGCTCGTGTGGTTCCCTCAGGGAACTTAGGCATTTTCATAAAAAATCTCTTTTAATTTATTTTGAAATTATTTTTGATTGTCTTCGTCATGTATCCTTACATTGTATGATTATATGTTAGATGTTAGGAGTGCAGTGAACTTGTTGGATTATAATTATTTATGAATTACTGCTCTCAGTGTAGGGCGAAATAGTCTACTTCGGATTTATATGCTTGTTGCCTTGCCTATAGTCACTGCACTCTTACTGATTCTGATCCGATTTGTGTGGTCAGGGTCGACTCATTAGGCCACTAACATTGGAAGTGTGTGTCGCACTATGTATTTGTGGTGAAGTTCCGATGTCGGGGCTGTCGCCGCAAGATAATTTGATTTCTCAGTTTCTTTTCCAGAGGAACAGGAATAGGTGATGGTATTGTGACACCCGTCCAGAATGGGCTGCCATCATCACGCTCTGAGGAGTAAACAGAGCTAGCTGCTAAGGTGCTCTTGAATATAAGAACTGCTGTCTCTTTGGGAATTATGGCTGTTAGAATAGCGGTGCATCATTCCCTACCTTTGCACGACAATGGTTGTAAGTCTCCGTTTAGTGAGCTTTCAAGGTCACAAGTTACTCTGAGATATCTGTCTTCACGGAGATGAAGACTTCTAAGCTACGTTAGCTAAGCTCTGACTGTTGTCTTTTGGGAATAAAACCGCTAAAGGAATAATGCTTTTCGGTTGGTTTTCCCAGGTGTTATAGACTTGAGTCTTATTGTTTTCACCATAATAGCCTAGCTAGAATCATGAGTGATGTTTTTCAGTAATTATGCAATGACATAACTGAAATAATTATCTCTTGAGACTACTGTCTCTTTGGGAATTTAGGGCTGTTAAAATAGCAGCTCTTCATTCCCTACCCTGCGCGGCGATAATTGTACGTCTCTGTTCAGTGAGCTTTCAAGATCGCAACATACACCGATGTATATCTATCTTCACGGAGATGAAGACTTATAAGCTACCAGTATAGTTTGGTGTTAGTTATATGAGGCGATAAGCCCTATTGATGACGCCATATTTACCTAGTGTGATTAATGAGCGTTTCTTCAAATGCCTATACTAAACTCCTCAGGAATATATTTCCTGATATCAGATCGAACGTAAGGAGTTCATCTAGGTTTTTATGATCGGGTGTCTGAACATTGTTTTCGTCTCCCTTTTCATTTTCTATCCAGTCTATTGTGGTGGATTATATTTCCACCCTAGAGATTGGATATTATGTCTATATGGTGTATTATTGTTCATCACGCCCCTCTCCATCCTTAGTGGCATTATGGAGTCGGTCAGACGTGAGGGAGGCCTGCGGTTCCTATACTATTTGATAACTAACACAGGAGCGATTTAAGTAATGCGGGTGGGGGGGGGGGGGGGGGGGGAGGGGGGGGGTTGATAGGAGTTATTCATCGAACCACAGGCAGGACGTAGTTTTCTTTCTGTAAACCTTGTATGCATTCAAGTATATGCATGTCTTTCATGGCTCCTCGATTGGCGGTTAGGGCATGTTCTGACTGCGACCTCATGGGCACATCCACTATTTAGTTGGTTTGTTTCCTGTGGTTGTTCGTTTATAAGTCATATATGAGCATAAGATTCCTTATCAATAAAAATTGCTGGCCTTCGTGTACCTGTGTGGCTGACATGTCGGTTATCTGGGCGACATTCTCCAATGTGGCAATTAATCCACTCTGAAGTTTCGCTCAGAGTGGTCTGGCCTTTTCTTTCGACGTATGAGTTTATAACTCAGTTAACTGCACAATAATGTCATATTATTCATTCAGTTTCGTGGTTACACTTGTATCACTCAGTCATACCGTGGATACAGGCTGTATTCAGATGAGTACATGCGGGATTTCATTGCTCGCATGTATAATATGTGTATTTATTAGGCAGATGCATTATTGAACAGATTATATAAATTCTTACTCTGCTTTATAGAGCTCATGAGAATTTTGGGGCTATTTGGATCAGTTATAGAACTTCCAATAGGCCGTCCATGCATATGTTCTCAATTTTTGGCATCATTATTCAGAGCAGTATATTCTTTCTCCGAACAGTCATTGGTTGCTACGGACCTAGGAAACAATGAATTGTTTTGGGGACGGTCTGTGACAGGAATGTCAATCATAGCTCGTTCCATGTTCTAAATCCAAGTTTCTACCAGTACCAGAGACGGTACACATTCTCGTATATTCACACTGTGCAATTGGAGTTTTATTATTGGAATTAATTTTACATCTGAACAGGGTCGCCTGTTGGTTGCCTTAGAAGCGTGTTTGCTCTAACAGATACTTTCCATTGGGATTCAATTGGACACGTGTATGGTTGTACACGTATATCACCGGTTTTTGACCTATCTACGAATTCCAACTCTGGTATACGTTAGACGTGTGCGCTGTTAATACCTCGGGTAATGCCATGGTAGTCTTAGCTTCTGAAGTGGCATTAAGCACCAATAATTAATAATAATTAATAACTGAGTGCCTGTTGGGCGATTATATATTGATTATTTGGTACTGCTTTTTACTGATTCCAGAGCATTTCCCTCTTTGTTTTGAAGAATATTCCTTCAAAAAAAGTGGGGGTGGGGTGATTTTTCTTCATCTCTTCCAGCTTGATAAGTGTGTAACTATGAGTGAAGCTGTTTTGTCTGTAGATTATTACTGATCCTAGATACAGTTTGTTTATTATTTATATATGGCGTGTGTTTGTGGGGGTTCATCTCTCACTCTCGAATATGCCATCCTAATTTAAGGGGCTTAGTCAGGACTAGCCTTAAAATTGGGGGCTCGTTACACCCAATTAGCATAATCATTCATGCTAATATTACAGAATTACTTGGATATGGCTCCTTATTTATGATATGTCTTCTCTATTATTGTATTGAGAGACATACATGTAATTCCTTTTAAATTTAATCTCCTTTTCACCTTGGAATGCAGGCTTAGGAGCTGTATTGGTCTGCTAATTCTCAAGTCCTAGGCCCTCCACCTTTTACGATTCAGCTAAGTGTAGGCCATTGGTTATTAGTATAAAAATATGATAAAGTTAAAGTAATTTGTATATTTTTTATACTTACCAATGGCTCAGTTGGGGATGGCCCTCCCATGAATGGGCACTCATACCTTCCCACTGAGTTATTATTTTAGTAGGCTTGTCTACAAAGAATGATGTTGGCGCCAATTCCGGTCCTTTGCTGAGTACTGCGCATGCGCAGATAGTAAAAGTATGGAGGGCCAGATAGGACTTTTAATTTTCGGTATTGTATGCAAACTTTGGAGATTGGGGGGGGGGGGGGGGGGGAGAGGAGGTTCAAAATTTGTGTTTGGCCTTTCATAATATTGAGTTTGCACCAGCTAAGTCTGGGCCATTGGTAAGTATAAAAAATGTACAAATTACTTTAAATTTATCATTTTAAAAGAGAAGATTAAAAAAATAAAGAAACAAAACTGAAAAAAATAATTCTGTAAGAAATGAACCTCTACATTCAAAATTAGGAGAGAAATTAGTGAAAACATTGGAGTGAGTAACCAACAAAAATGATTCGTATTATCATGACTTACTTCAATAAAAGTAATCAAAATCATACCATTAGGAAATATGATCTGTGTTGGGTTTCTTTTATTTTACTGGCATTTGAATCAGGAAATAAAGACACCGGGACAGTTTTTGTTGTATCTTGGAGCGATGTCTGATTACCGCAATAAGCATAACAATGCATAATATCCTTTAAAACCATGGTAAGAGCTTCGTGACTCCTCAGAAAATAAGGAAATGGTGATTTTTGCTCAAATATAGCTTTTCTTGCCAATTTCTCTACCTTGACAGAGCCCCAAATCTCACTGACAGAGCCCACCAGTGGCAAAGCAATGGTCTGAAATCAGGGGTGACCATGCTAGTGAAGGGAGGGGAGGATGGAATCTCCGGACAAATGTTTGTACTGAGGCCAGGAAATCATAAAATATTTTTTTTTCATATTTGGGGGCAGGAGGAGAAAGGGGGAGGGGACTGGGCTCCCCATAGCTCCACCACTGGATCTCGCTGACTTGATTTTTAGGGTTTGACAGGTGTGTTGATGAATTTTGAAATATTAAATTACATTCTCTTCTCAGCATTTCTTTCTTTAAAAATTTCTCTTCTCCCTTTTTTCTGAAAGGCAGTTGCTACTTCTCCCTAAAATTCACTCCTGGGCTGGTCACTGTAAAGTATCTCCAGAAAATAGAAAAATTATCAAATACTTGTTAATTGAAAACTTTTCTTTACTGAATATTTTTACTGACAAATTTGGTATTCATTTAAGGACATTCCACTTTAATCTACTTTTACTGTACTTGATTAGTCTGCCTCAGTGTTCCAGACATAATTATAGTTGAGATGTTATTAAAAAGATAAAAGCAATACATAACGCCCAAAGTCATTTTAAAAAATGAGATATTTATTTACAATTTTTTAAAAAGCAGATTATAGCATACCTATCACCCACTATGTGATTGGAGGAGGGTGGGGAGGGGAAACTTTCCTACAAAAACAATGATCTTGGATGTGAGACAAACTTTCTTGACCAGAAGTATATTGGAACCCTGTTAATTGAATAGCCACTTTGACAGAGAGAAAAAGATTCAATTAACAGGAGTATACAATTAATAGGAATTGGATCATTTTCTATCTCCAAGTTATATACTGTGCTTTTATTCTGTTATAACTTGTTTGACAGAACTATTAACAGGAGTATACAATTAATAGGAATTGGATCATTTTCTATCTCCAAGTTATATACTGTGCATTTATTCTGTTATAACTTGTTTGACAGAACTCATGGAGCTCTGTCAAACAAGATATAATAGACTAAATGCCTATTTTGGATGTAGTGAGGTCAAATTGGTCTACAAACATGGGGACTTCAGTGGATGTTGGAGTAATTCTTTTGACAAATTACAAAATTCTTTATTCAATTAACTGGAGTTTGCTCTGTAATGTATATGCAATTAACAGGTCAAATATGAAATGGAGGTATGGTAAATGTTTTGTGTTCATAAGTTATATACAATTAATAGGGTTATTCAATTAAAATATATACAAGTAAGTGGGCCCCACTGTATTACTCATCAACGAAACACAAGATTCATGTTTTTAGAATTTTGAAAAATCACAATAATTATTGATGAAAATGAATGTGTTTTGCTGCACATTTACTGAGTTATTAATCTCCCACCAATAGTATCTCTGGCACTTTTTATGTAGTTAGTGAAGGTTTTGATATGAGTGATTATATAATTATTGATATTTTTGCTGCAGGTCGGCAAACTTTCCCAAATACATGTAATAGTTCTTCCAGACTATGTAGTTATTTTGAGTTAATAAGCAATGAGATGATTGTTCTTTTTTTTTAGCCTTTCACCTGACAAAATTACCATATCCATCTTACATTTTTAACAAAAATCATCATTCAATTTTTATTATTTTTTTCAATTTTTCGTTAGAAACATAGCTTACAATACCTGATAGTGTTGAAACGGCTAGGAATTTTTCAAGTCCACTTGTCACAGCTGTCAATCAACATGGAGTCGACTAATCATCTCCCAGTACAATGATATTGATGACATGAATAATCAGCATACAATATCTGACCATTGGTTCACCATCAGAAGGAGAAGTAAACATTGGAAAACGCCGATTGTCAAAAAGAAAAGTTCATTAGGTCCAAAAATGTTAAAAATCTGTTTTATCAGGCCCTCCTGCATAGTCCTTTTGGCTGCCGTATGCTCTCTTTTTATAACCAATGCAACCTTAATTTTAAAAAAAAATTAAAATTAAATGGTTTTATTTTACCCATGTTAATAAAATTGATAAACGTGCCCCTTGAGTGCAACAAGGCTTTCCAGTGCTTTTGCACACCAAAACCTTCTTGCACTCAAGTGACGAAATAAATCACCACACATGCTATTCTGTAGATTTTGAGGCCCAAAACATAAAACAAATCAAGAACATAAACAAGAAATAATTATAAAAATAAAAAATAATATAAAACAACACCCGCCCACATTTTACAAAAATGGCCTGAGAAACTTTATGGGTGCCTTAACATTTTCATGCAGCTATGCCACGATTTATGATTTATTGAACTTACATATGCTGTTTCAGGATAGAAATAACAAATACCAGCAAAACATCTTAGGATAGAAAAATGGCTCACCAGTGCAATTATATCACAGTTCCATTTTAACTCATTAACTTGCACTTGAAACTCAGGGGACATGTCAACTATTCATGTTGGAATGCCAGTTCTACACAGAATGGTCCAAGTTTATACTTTCTTTAAATGACTGCTCTTGTGTTGTATTTTTAATTGTACAAGCTTCCAAGCTGATCATTGATCAAATTACTTGAGATAGAGATGCAGGATAGTTGTTGGAAGCAATAATATATCGAAAATTTACTTTATTCTATATAAAAGTGACATTAGTATTTGATATTAAGGCTATTAAAAAAAATTCTTGTTTCTCAGGCATCTCCCTCATCATGGAAATCTCTTCTATGACACTATTTTGCACTTGTAGGACAAATATTTAACCAATACCTTGTTTGACAGAGCTGTATAGTTGGTTGAATTTTCAACTAAATTTACAACTGCATTATGGGAAATTTTCACTGCAGAAAACACATAATAGTGTAAGTAATTAAATTTCTGATTCCAGCCATTTTCAGAACTGTTTTGTGAATAAACAAAAAAAAGAAAAAAAAGCCTCCCTCCCTCATCATAAAATTGAGGAAAAATTGCCAGAGAATTATAGACCTAAATTACACATTACAAATTATATACAGTCACAGTGTGCAAGCAAAAGCCTTAAACATTTCAGTTTGTTTTCACATCTGGTAAAAATAATATTTGCAGATGACATACGGATTCATATGAGTTGCGGTAATATAGAATATATTGGGAATATAATTGGAATTAGGTATTTATTAGGTAGGTTGTGAAAAGAATTGTATTGTTAATGAAATTAATCTTTGAAAGTTGGTATTTATTTAAATAAACACCGGCACTTGGATGTTTCAGCTCTGACTCACCAGTTGTACAAACTGCTTTCCTCCATTGCGAATATTCCTTTTGATGTACTAGGCTTCGAAAAATGATCAAAAAATTCTTCTGTAATTGTGAGTTTAGAGGCTGAATTATCATGAAGTTTGAATACTCGAACACTGAAACACTGATCATCTGATGATGACATGGACAGTCGGCAAATTGTGTATTCATTCCATCAGCATTCGTCATGGGGCTTTCTTCTATACCGGCTCGTCACAACAGGAAGAAACTCTTTGTATTAAGCTATAGTGCCTCCATTTGTGAGGTAATCAGACATGTTAACAATTGTGGAATGACTGGGATAATACCTGAATCCCTTCTTGAATGAGATCAGTTTCAGCTAAAAATGCCAGAAAATCTAACAAAGTCTTTGTGCAGTTTGGTAATTAATGTTGAGTGTTAATTTACCAGCATCGATCTAAAATAGGTGGCTGGCTTATGCTCATAATATTTTAATGTGTGCCGCCATTTAAATGAGTTTCCCATTGAATAAAATATATGAAAGGGCATTTAATTAATAAATATTTACCTGGTTTAATTATTGACTAGTGTTTCCCTGTGGGTACTCTGGGAAGTGAAGCAGCGCTTGTTTACTGTGTTAAACAAGCTCTGGTTTATTAGTAAAATTGGCCCCAGTCACCAATGCTTGGGGTGGAAGTCCTCTGAAATGAAGATGGATATAAATGATTGACTAAACATGGCTTTATCTCCATGTTATGGTCATGATTAGCCATTGTGCAGAAATATGTGACCTTAAACACCTATAAATAAATAAATAAATTGACTTGTGTTTCCGAAAAATATAGGTAAAAATAGGTTGCGTTTGTACATAGTAATTCACATGCTTCCACGGGTGGGGCTTTATCTCCATGTTATGGTCATGATTAGCCATTGTGCAGAAATATGTGACCTTAAACACCAATAAATAAATAAATTGACTATTGTTGCTGAAAAATATAGGTAAAAATAGGTTGCGTTTGTACACAGTAATTCACATGCTTCTGTAGGTGGGTGAAAATCTGCTGCAGAAAATTAATATGCAATGGCTGTATTTTGGAATAGCTGCTAACACTGCGTTTCACTTCATTTATATTTAGTGGGATGCTAATGGCCAGAATGTCCCAAATGGGATTGGAACAATTATAAAAAATCTAATGCTTCAGAAATTATGACCAATCCCAGAAGTCCACTCACAAAATTGCCAAACACTATTTTTAAATTGTTTACATAAGTAAATGACATGACCAACATTGACTTTTCATACCCCAACTGTCAAAGCAATCGGCTGGTCAGTGGTGAATTTGTTTCATGGTCATTTTATTAATGTACAAGTATTGTTTTGACAGTGCTTAAAGATTAATTATGAAACAAACTCGTAGCCAGATAAACTGACTGTGGTGCCCAAAAAATAAAACTTACTGGTTTGGTACTGTAGCTTGTATTAGGAATGGAAAAAAGGACAAAAAATTCAGGGTCTTGTAACTAGCATTGGGAATGGGATATATATAGTGACAACTAGCCAACAAGAATTTTTTAGTCAACTAAGACTACTAATCACTTTGACTAATTGAAGAAGCTTTTCAGCACTAATCCATAATTGGAAGAGCTTTTGACTTTATATGACGTAAGGTTCAAAGAAAATTATAAATTTTTACACAATGGAGTAAAAGAAATGTTCAAAGAATAGGTCAGTAAGGTTGTTATAAGCTATGTTTTGAAACCAAAATCAAATTATTTTTGTTTTTTCAATAAAAAAATTGCATATTGTTTGGTATTTGGTACTAATTTTTCATATTGTATAATCTTACTAATAACAGTTAATATTGTAACTTAAACCTTGCTGGAAAGCCTTTTAGGTTCATTTTCCAGCATGTCATCATACCTTTTCAAGCTTTTTTGTGTGGCTTAAAAAACCTGGAATTGTGTGTGAAAATAGGTCCTGTAAATGGATAATGGACCTTATTAATAATACAGTATTATAAATGCAAATCATTGACTATTTTGTTTTACTATGAGAGTTTGATCTTGCTGGTCAAGATCAATTTTGATGAAAGACTTGAAGTACAACGAATGATTTATAAGTTAATGATGAATTGACAGTAAGAAGCTCTGATGTTTGTGGCTTGGAGCTTATGTTCAACCGAGATGCGAAGCATCGAGGTTGAACATATGCTCCAAGCCGCAAACCTCAGACCCTGTTACTGTCAATTCACCACAATAACATATATGTTCCAATAAGACCCTACCCATAGCCCAAAACTCACATTGTGAAATAAACAAGACAATTTGAATGAACAAGGCAACTTTAATGATAACAAATTTAGTAAATAAACCTCTCGTGTACCCCACATCATCACTGGACAACAAAAAATCAATAACTTGGATAAAGGTCAAAGTTACTCCATTTCAGGTCAAATCATGAACAAATTCATGATTTGAACTGAGATAGCATAGCCTCGACCATTTTATAAGTGGGTTGTGGGAATACATTCATAGAATGAACACTGGCCTTGAAAAATACGATTTTATAGGCAGTATGCACTTTGAATCTCCTCCCTTTGTTATCATCTTTTCAAATATTTCACTTGGTGACATCTGACAGTAACATATGCCGCTGGAGCTGCAAACACAGACAAAACTAAGCGAGCTCTGGTCCAATCAGAGGGCGAGGATTTTAAGTCTTATTGGAACATAGTTCCATAGCATGTTCAGGGTGATACAGCACTCATTCACTTAATCTTAACCCATTACCTTACATGAAAAGCAGACAACACTTGCAAACAAAATTTTTGAATAACTAATTTTGTTCATTTTTTGTCTCAACAACATAAGTTATGACCCCTCATTGGAATGACCTCGATGAGCTTGTTCCAAAGAAGGGCCATAACCAATGTTTTTGAGACAAACAAGCTCTCTTTTACTGGTAAAATAGGACCTGGTTGCCAATGCCTGTGGTGGAAGTCCTCTGAAATGGGCAATAAGGGTGTAAATGATTGGCTGGACTTGACTTTTTATCCATGTTGCGGTCACGATTAGCCACTGTGCATAAAATATGTATCCTTAAAGACCAATAAATAATAAATAAATAAATAATATGACTAACTCTGTATGTGACATAAGTCCAAATATCAAATCCTGTCTTGTACAAAGTGCATGAACACAGGCAAGAGCAAATCAATATCTCTTAAGACTCCACAGGGATTCTTTTGGGCGTCAACATGGGTCAAGTATGGAACCCTTTCCCAGTGGCATTTGGCATGATTTTTCCCAGTTCAGACCCCAAATTTCCCAATCTCAGTCCTCATTCAAATAAAAATTTTATTCTTCTTTAACTCTTAACCCTTTACCAAATGTAACGGCCAAAAACCGGCCAGTGCTATTCTCAAAAATCGTCAGTTAAGAATCTTTAATTTTTCATTTTTTGTCTCAAAAACATAGGTTATGACCCCTCATTGGAACAAGCTCGTTCCAATGAGGGGTCATAACCTATGTTTTTGAGACAAAAACTGAAAAAAATTAGTTCAATATTTTTTTGCAAGTGTCGTCTGCTTTTCATGTTAGGTAAAGGGTTAAAGGCCTAATTTTTACTTGAACCCTTAAGGGCCGAATTCTGACTATGATTCCTTTGATAGCAAGAGAAATACTGATGCCCCAACATGCAGTGTGGGGCATAAATCACATGTTACATTCTAAGTAGCTTGGCAGTTGTTTTTAGGCCAGTCTTGGCTGCCTATGTAGGCAGCCATGACTGGCCTAAAATCAGCTGCAATGCCAGGGTTGTAGAATGTCAAATTGTGACAAAAATATATAAAAATCCCCAGGCTCCTAAGGGTTAATCACTTTTTAAAACAACAAAACCTGTGCCACAACAGGCAGTTTTTTAGATACATTTGCAAGTCACATCCCCCAAGAGCCTTGTCAGTTTCTATATAGGCAGCCAAATCTTGTCTAGACACAACTGCAAAGCCACAGAATGGAGACTGTCAAAGTGTAGAAAAGCATCTTTATCATTTAATAGGATAAAAACAATTTTTTTAATCGAGATTACAGAGGCTGATCATTATTACATGTGATGTACTACACATGTAGTAGCTTCTGTATTAATGTTCTCAGTTCCATGTGCAGGTAACATTTCTGCTTCTTTGTGTGTTTCATCTCCCAAACAAATTCCTAACTGGAGCCAGTTTTCCCAATTGCATGGGGCCTCGGATCCTGTCTCAAAGAGGGCACAGGAATCCCTGCTCCAATCAAAATGAAAATGTCCCTACAAGATAGTGACGCCCCTGAACTTACTTGATATAAATGACAGTGGTATATATTTTTACCAATAGGCATTTGTTATTGAGTTATTTCACTATTGTTTGATTAATTGTTGACATTTGTGAAGACTGAAGACACTGAATCAAATCAGTAACATTAATGTTTGTTCTTTGGTTTCATTGATTAAATTATTTCGTTAATTTTTAGCTCATCTTGACATAGTCAAGGTGAGCTAATCTCATCGATCTCCGTCCGTCGTCCGTCAACACCATGTTTTGGTCTTCTCCTCCAAAGCCACTGGGCCAATTCAAGTGAAAGTTTGTGTGAGTGATGGTCCCAAAGGGGCATTTGATTTTTGTTCAACTCAGCATGCCCAGCCCCATAGGGAGGGAGTGGGGGAAAATGCTCCAAAATATTTTTAAAATCTTCTTCTCAAGAACCAGTGTGTACAATGACTTGAAATTTGCTATGGAGCTTCCATATGAGGTGTAGAATCAAGTTTGTTCAAACGAATTTCGTGAAGTAATATTTGGCTTTGTAATAGGAGGGGTAAGATTTTTGACCCCGCCCAAAATTTCTATTTTCTGAACCGTTGGTCCGGTATGAACCAAATTTGGCTTGTGGTAGTATTGGGTCATAAGTACTTGACCCATGCAAAAAAAAAAAATTTCCACATCCCCATGGGAACCCTGGGAGCTAAAAATAGAAATATAAAAAAAAAATAGAAATATTTTCAAACGCCCATATTTCCCAAACCCCACGGAACAGAGAGCTTTTATTTGGTATCAAGTATCCTTAGGACCAGTAGAAGTGAATGGTAAAAAAAAATTGCCATCGGTTATGTTAGGGTGTTCTGTAATGGGCATCGAAAAAATGCTGAGTCAGCATATTTGCAAAAATTTTTAAAAATCTTTTCTCCAGAACCAGTCATCAGAATCTTTTGATATTTGGTATACAGTATTCATAGTGGGGTCAGATAAAAGTTTGTTGAAATAAAGCCCATTGGTTCATATTTGGGCTCTCTACAGTAGCCCAAAGTTTTAACATTGGGTAATATGGGGAATATTCTTTAAAAATCTTGTTCTTCAGAACCACCAGTCAGAATCTTTTAATATTTGGTATACATCATTGTTATGAGGGTCAGATTCTAGATTGTTTAAACCAAGTCCCTAGGTTAATATTTGGGCTTCCTATGGAAGCCCAAATTTTATCTTTGTTCAATATGGAGGGTAATTTAAAAAAATCATCTTCTTCAGATCCATCAGTCAGAATGCTTTGATATTTGGTATGCAACATCTCTATGAGGGTCAGATTCAAGTTTGTTCAAATCAGATCCCTAGGTAAATATTTGGGCTCACTATGGTAGCCCAAATTTTTACTTAGTGCAATATGAGGAAATTTCTTTAAAAGTCTTCTTCTTCAGATTCACTTGTCAGAATGCTTTTATATTTGGTATACAACATCTCCAGGGGGTCAGATTCAAGTTTGTTCAAATCGGATCCATAGGTTAATATTTGGGCTCGCTATGGTAGCCCAAATTTGAACTTCGTGCAATTCGAAGAAATTTCTTTACAATTTCTCTTCTTCAGATCCAACAGTCAGAATGCTTTCATATTCGGTACACAACATCTCTCAGGAAGTCAGATTTAACTGTGTTCAAATCAAGAGCCTGGGTTAATATTTGGGCTCTCTATGGGAGCCGGAATTGGCAATTTTGCTGAAGAATTAAAAATTTTGTATTCAGTACCCTCTAGAGGTACTAAGATTAATCCACATAGGTTGTATCAAGGGGCTTCATAGGGGAGCTCTACATTTTACTTATGATCAACTGAAGAAAAGGTATGATGCCCAGATTATTTTTGTCACTCCTGAGGGACTCAAGGATTGACAGTGTAGCCTATGGAGATGGCTTGCTTAATGTAGACTCATTCTTGGACTCTGTTTAAGTTGTGTTCTGTACAAGATGAGCGCTTCAGGCCCCGTGGGGCCTCTTGTGTTATTCATCCTTCCACCAATGCATTTATGATATACAGACAGTAGATACATTCAGATTTCAAGCAACAATGTGTTTTTTTTTTATTAGTTGCACAGAAATCTAATCATAGAAGATGTTGACAAACTCTGAAAACAGTACATTATCTCACATCCCATGAAATTTGATGCAATCATATTTATTTTCACAGAAACTGCTATTGCACTCATTTTGGGGGTTCTCTCCTAGGCTTTCTTTTTTCAGATGACTCCTTTCACAAACTGTCTGCTATAATACCAGTACTTTTCAGGGACCACCGTGGAACGGTTTTGAAAGTGGAAGAGCTGAATATTAATTTTGAATGTGTGTCTGGTTGGGATGGGTGAATGGGTAGGTTGTGTGCTAAGGGAGGCAAGCAAGGGTATGCCTCAATGTTATTTTCTTCTAAAACTCATCCACTCCACTTGTGAGTTGAATGTTTAACCCTTAACCGATGAGCTTGTTCCAGTGAGGTCCATCTGTCCGCCCATCCAACGAACTTTGTTTTTGGCATAACATGAGCTTGTTCCAATGAGGGGTCATAACCTATGTTTTGGATGCCAAAAATGAAAAAAATTAGTTATTTGAAAATTTTGTTTGTATTATCTGCCCTTCATGTTTATTAAAGGGTTAAAAAGGTGAGTTTTGAAGGTTTGAACATCCATAACATATCTGATTTTCTCATCTAAATTATTCCACAGTTGTGGAGCTACCAATGGAAAACCTCCTTCCACCATATTTTGAAGCTTTAGGTATTTTCGCATAAAGAATTTCTTCAAAAGACCTTAATGTTCTAGTGATTGTGCGAATTGGGACCATGCTTATAAGAAAAGAAGTAGCCATATTATGAATTCATTTGGAAGTTAGTAACAGGATTTTAAACTTTATTCATGATCTAACAGGCAGCCAAGAAAGAAAGTGTGAAACTGATGAGATAGAACAGTATTTATGTACAGTAGAACCTGTCTTGAGAGACCGCCCTTTGGGCCACACAAAAGTGGTCTCTCAAGACAGGTGGTCTCTCATAACAGGTTTCAGATTTTCTCAAGTCAGTGAATAACCAACCACAAAATTCAGAAATGGAGAAGAATGGATTTTTGTAATTACTTTGTAGTTGTTCTTTTTTATGAAATTTTGTAACAAATTGAAATGGACTGTTATAAAAATTATAAAAATAAATTAGTGTTGAAAATCTTCATTGAAGATTTTCAACACTAATTTATTTTTATAATTTTTATAACAGTCCATTTCAATTTGTTACAAAAAGATTTTCAACACAAATTTATTTTTATTCCTATCTGTCACATTTCAGGTATGTATGAAATTGTTTATTCAGCAATAATCCTAATCTTTTCACAGGGGTCTTACAAAAACATCTCAATCTGTAAGGAGTTAGCAATTGAAACCCAATTAAGAGCTTTTAATACTTTTAATTATGTTAGTATAACCACAAAAGATTTTCCAACTCCAGAACAGATAAAAAGTTTTTGTCATGGTTTCAGTCTTCAAAGGGGCGGTCTCTCAAGACAGGTCCATTATGGCATAAAAATACAAGTTGGTACCAGGTCACAGTGGTCTCTCAAGACAGGTGGTCTCTCAAGACAGGTGGTCTCCCATAGCAGGTCCATTATAGAGTAAAACCAATCGGTGCCTGGAAGATGTGGTCTCTCAAGACAGGTGGTCTCTCAAGACAGTGGTCTCTCAAGACAGGTTTTACTGTAGCTGCTTGACAACTCATGCAGCCATATTCTGGATCCTCTGAAGTTCAGTCAGGTTCTCTTCTATGAAATCTCTGAATATTGGAATCATTCTTGTAAGAGTGGAAGATGATTTTGGTTTTTTTTAATTGTTTTATATTCATGTACATGTATACCACATTAACCCTTAGCTTGACGAATTGGCAGCAGCTGCCTGCATAATTTACAAAGTGAGCAGTTGAAAAAAAAAAAAAAAATTCGAAAAATTTCCACAAAACCATATCATGTGACCCTTTATCGGAACAAGCGCTACATGCTCTTTCTAATGAGGGGTTACATGCTATGGTTTTCTTGAAATTTGTTGAAAAATTTTAAAAAACAATAATGAAAATAATAAATTTTGATATACTGTGTGTTGGGCAAGGGGTTAAAAAGTTTTTGTGTTGGCAAGGCCAGTTGTTTTGCATAGTTTGTTTTACAGAAGTTTTGTATACTATCTTTACCTATGTCAAGAGCTGTCCAGTATAAGGTCACAAAATCTAACACATTGACTCTTTTTCTTATGTAACCTCCAAATCAGGCCAGTGTAATTTGTAAAAGTAGCCTTTCACTTTTTTAAAAAAAAAATTTCAACTTTTGCTTCAAACCATAGCTCATGACCCTTCATTTATTTATTTATTTATTTATTGGTGTTTAAGGTCACATATTTCTGCACAATGGCTAATCATGACAATGACAGTTTTATGGGTGGAGGAAGCCGGAGAGAACCACCGAGCAACGGCGAGCAACTGTCAGCTCCCCAACATACTGACTTCACACGAGCAGGGTTAGCATTGGTTGAAGACAGTGCACCATCAACGTGCAGTGCGCCTTAGTACACAGCGTCACCGTGCCCCCACATGGGCAAGGGGGGTGAAGTGTCTTGCCCAAGGACACAACGCGGTTGCCACAGATGGGATTCGAACCGAGGACCTCTCGGCTTGCAGCCTGCACCTCTACCTACTGAGCCACCGTGCCCCCATGACCCTTCATTGGAACAAGCTTACAGAGCTCATTCCATTGAGGGTCATAAGCTATGTTTTGGTGGCAAACATTTGCTTCAAACCACAGCTTATGACCCTTCATTGGAACGAGCTTACAGGACTCATTCCATTGAGGATCATAAGCTATGTTTTGAAGGCAAACAAATGAAAATATTTAGTTATTAAAAAAAATTTTTTTCTTTGTTAATGTCCAACTGAATTGAAAAAATAAGTGCTTTAGTGTCACATTAGGGAGCGTGGTGGTTCAGTGATTACAGAATTGGACTTGAGTCCGAAAAGGTCCATGGTTTGATCCTTACCAGAGGTAATTGCATTGTGTCCTTGGGCAAGACACTTATCCTGAATAATCTCATGAATGTCATCCAATATGCTGATGATATGCTGTTATGGGATTCATTGTTTAAAGGACTCTGAACCCAAAACTGACTACGAACACCTCCCCCAATGGTGTTCCCAAAATAATATTTCATCAGCAAAAAGAAAGGTTCACAAAATTATTTTTCCAATTGCTGGTGAGATTAAAGTACTTAAGAATTTAATACCAAATTTCTGAGCAGAGAGTATTGACAGCAGACACGTTTTTTTATTAAATTTAAACAATATCAAAAAAGCCAAGACCTATTTTTTTCCCTTTGTAATTCATGGTCAGATAGCATACCGTATTTGGCAGAAGCAGCTTTCTGTACCTCTATCTCTCCCTCCCTTTCTTCCATCCATACATCAGGAGCTCTACCTCAATAACTGAGGTCACTCAAAAATTTTGCAAAAAACAGACATCACTTTCTTACTCTGTAAGAATTAAGTCACATGTTTTTTCTGTTTCAAACTTATGGTCCTTTATGTGTTCTGATAGAGGTTGTGGTTTTTTTTGGAAAATTTGAGATATTTTTTATATTTTCATCAATCATATATAATCTATTCCAAACAATCAATTGTTTTGAAATTTTAAAACTTCTAAGTTTTCACAAAATAAGGTTGAGCATGACTGATTTTGGTGCTTGTTCTATTTGTCTTTATGGAATTATACCGTTTGAATTAAAAAAAAACAACTTGACTTTGCAGTTTAATTAAAAAACTTTCCATTCCAGTCAGTTTTTCAAACTTCATGAAATTTGTTACCAACACCAAATTAAGTACAAGTAGCACCTTTACCAAAGATGGTCTTCTGCAATTATGTCCTTGAATCTGTATAAAGTGTTCTTTTTCTTTTGCCTGTACCCATCTTCTAAGCCATATTTTGGATACTATTTAACTGTCTATCAGGAAACTTGCTGATTGGATGAATCATGGATCAAAGATGTTTTTTGAACCCAAACTTGGTCACCGGTAGGGTTTAATACTGGGAACAGGAATTTTCTGGTTCTCATTTTTGAAAGTCAGTGACGATATCAGGATTTTGCTGGTTGTTGTTTCTGAAATATCAGTCCCGATACCTGGGAAATTTATAGGACAGAATCGGAATCAAAGGTTGTGGAATGCAAACCTTTGATTCCCAATTCTAGTCTGTGAAGTTCCCGGGCATTAGCACTCATTTTCAGAACTGATAACCATGAAATTCCCGTTTGCAAGATTAAACCATAACGCCAAGGGCAATGTTGGTGATGGAAGAAATTGATATTAACTGTAATCTTATAAACTATAATATGCAATCATTGATACTGTTGTCTTTGTATTTCCCAGGCATTGTGATTGACTTTCAGAACCTGAAGCAGCAGAGCTGTGAAATTCCCGTTCCTGGTATTAAACCTTAGTCACTGTGACATTTTTTGAAATTCTTTTCTGTTTGACTTTGAATGTTTTTGAGTGTATGCATCATCACCCAAAGGTATTGTTGCACGAAGGTGTGTATTGAAATGAGATTGGGTCACTGTGGCCAGCTTGATCAAATACAAACAAGTTCAATTAAAACATTTGTTAATAATGCATTACAGGAGTTATGGCCTCAGAGTTTTGAGAAAAATCCTCATAGTTTTTGACCCTTCATTCTAATGAGGGGTAATATGCTCTGATTTTGTGGAAAAAGTGGGAGAAAATAATTTTAATAGCAATTTTTTGGCAGATTGGCCGAGTATGACCATTACATTAGGTAAAGGGTTCATAGAAATGTTTGTTGCAGTTTATGTAGTGTTGATTTTCCTGGTTTATTTGTTCATAGGATTATTTTCTTTTGTTTTTTTCCATGGCTGTCATCCATTTTATGTGATAGAAAGTTAAATTTTTAGAGATACAAAAAACTGCAGTGCAGAGTGCAAAAATGGAACTTGACTTGTATTTTGTCAAAGCTGAGAAGCACCGAAAGTTTGGAGACAATAAGTTGTTTGGAATTTTTTGGACAAACAAAAAATTCAAGATTGTGGAAAAAATACAATCTGGAACCAATACTATAAATTTTTAGCTCAACTTTGGCGAAGCCAAATTGAGCTTATGCAATGGCCAGTCGTCCATCGTCCGTCTGTCCATCAACAATTCAATACGGCTCGGGCTAGAGGCCGTGTTTATGAACCGATCTTTACAAAACTTCTTGGGTATCTTTGTTATGACTGTGGGACGAGAGCGAGTGTTTTTGGGTTCGGTCCGAAATTCAAGATGGCAGCCAGCCACCATTTTGTACCGACGATGCAGAAATCTGTTCTTTGCACAGAACTTCCATATGAAAGCGCTGATTTGAATAATTTTTTGTATGAATGTTTAGTACCATGGGATACATCACATATGATACGGGTTTTTTTCTTGTACGTAAATTATGCAAATTAGACTAACTTTGATGTATTTAGTGTTACTTTCAGCACTGTCAGTGCAAATGCCAATACGGCTCGGGCTAGAGGCCGCATTTATGAACCGATCTTTACGAAACTTCTTGGGTACCTTTGGTATCACCGTGGGATGAGAACAAGTGTTTTTGGGTGCGGTCCGAAATTCAAGATGGCCGCTGGCAGCCATTTTGTTCAAAATTAGAGACAATCAGATTTTTGCGCAGAACTTCCACATGAAAGCTCTGATTTGAATAATTTTTTGTGTGAATGTTTAGTACCATGGGATACATCACATATAATATGGGTTTTTTTCTCGTGCAGAAATTATGCAAATTAGATGAACTTTGATTTATTCAGTGCTACTTACACACAGTAAGTACACATGTCAATACGGCTCGGGCTAGAGGCTGTATTTATCAACCGATCTTCGCGAAACGTCTTGGGTACCTCTGTTATCACCTTGGGATGAGAACGAGTGTTTCTGAGTGCGGTCGGAAATTCAAGATGGCTGCCAGTGGCCATTTTGTACCGAAATTAGGTTTAATCAGTTTTTTGTACACAACTTCTATACGGCTCAGGCTAGAGGCCGTATATATGAACCGATCTTTACAAAACGTCTTGGGTACCTTTGTTATCACCATGGGATGAGAACGGGTGTTTTGGGGTGTGGTCGGAAATTCAAGATGGTCACCAGCAGCCATTTTGTACCAAAATTAGTGCAATTGGACTTTTGTACAGAACTTCTGTATGAAAGTTCTGATTTAAATAATTTTTTGTACGAATGTTTAGTAAAATGGAATACATCACATACAGTACAGGTTTTTTTCTCATGCAGACATTATGCAAATTAGATGAATTTTGATTTATTTAGTGCAACTTATACACTAAGTGCACATGTCAATACGGCTCGGGTTAGAGGCTGTATTTATCAACCGATCTTCACGAAACTTCTTGGGTACCTTTGTTATCACCTTGGGACGAGAACGAGTGTTTCTGAGTGCGGTCCAAAATTCAAGATGGCTGCCAGTGGCCATTTTGTACCGAAATTAGGTCCAATCAGTTTTTTGTCACAACTTCTATACAGCTCGTATTTATGAACTGATCTTCACGAAACTTCTTGGGTACCTTTGTTTTCACCTTGGGACAAGAATGAGTGTGTTTTGGGGTACATTTGTTATCCCTGTGCTATGAGAACAAATATTTTGGGGTTCAGTCAGACCCACTCTGGGACTCAAAGATTTCTTTTCTAGTTTAGCATCTGACTGTCACCCACCTTTACAATACTTTACCTATACATTTGTTACAGGCTACGGTCAGTATTTATGTATAGGCCGTTACAATACTTTATATGTACCTTTGTTATCAGGTCATTACCCAGATGTTTATCATTGCTGTGTCACAAACTATACATGTACATGTCTTGACAAGTTGAGCTACAGTGTCATTGACACTTTCATTTACAATTGGATTTTCTAGCATTGTATTTTCTTATGACTTTAAATGGAATGAAATGAACCATTAGCATTTTCAAAGATGTGGCAATTTGCCAGTTGGCAAATTGCCATATCTTTTAAAATGATAATGATTCATTTTAGTCAGTTATATTAATAGGTAGAAAATACAATTCTACAAAATACAATTTTAATAGTTTTATAGTATTGGCCTCTGATTGCACAAAGATAGGTTGGTCAACATGGTTATAACATTAAAATAATGTAGACTGGTGACCACAAATCTTGTGTTTTGGGTAACCAAGATTGACAATGCATGTTTATGTGAATTTTTGTTGAGATACATGTACCCATGATAGTTCTTCACATACATCTCTGGAATGGAGGAGGTGTGAGGTATGGGGAAATGGAAGGCCAATACTATACAGGCTGCTCCTCATAGAAAGTGATGGATTAAAATGGTTTTGAATAAGTCATAAAAAATTTTGTTTTTGATAGACACATTTTTCAACTTTTTTTTTATCTCATACTGACACAGTTACATGTATTTTTAAGTTTGGGCAGTTTATTACATTTTAAAGCTTCAAAGCGGATTTAATATTATCACATTGTACTTTTTTCACTCATCATTAGTCAGATATTTCATAACATCTACAACAGCATTTTGTGTCTTTTTTTGTGTATGTTATTTTCATGCTTGCAAACAATGAATGAAAACCACCATTTAGTATTTCAAAATATTCATCGGTGAGATTGAGTGCATATTATGTCTTGTAAATCTGATAATTCCATATAACAAACATGAAACCTTTTACCATATCTTCAGTACAAATTTGACCTGTTGATTAACCCTTTACCTAATGAATCGGCCGCATCCACCCGCGTAATTTACTATTTAAGTAGTTTAAAAAAATATATATTTCAACAAATTTCAATGAAACCATATCATGTGACCCCTCATTGGAATGAGCTTGTTGAGCACATTCCAATAAGGGGTCACATGATAAGGTTTTGTTGAATTTTTTTGAAAAATTAAATATTAAAATAATAAATTTTGATATCGTCTGCGTTGGGTAAAGGGTTAATCCTTTACCCAATGCACAATATCAAAAAAAGATTTTTAATTATTTTTTTCTTCAAATTTAAACAAATAATTGAAACAAAACTATATCATGTGCCCCCCCCCCCCCCTCCCATTGGAACACAAGCTTGTTCCAATGAGGGGTCCCATAACATGGTTTGGTTTCAATTTTTTTAAACTGCTCAGTTTGTAAATTACTTGAGTGGATGCGGTCAGTTCATTAGATAAAGGATTAATATTATATTTTTGCGAAACTCTTAGTAATTGAATAAAAAATCTTGGGCGATTTTGGCTCTTTTGGAATTTTGAGATAGCTAGGCCGCCTGCTGATCATAACAATTTTATTTTCAATTGGCATTGAGTTTTTCAATTGACGGTATATCATTCAAGATAAGTGACCAATTGGAACATAAATTTCATAAACAGAGTTCAGGAAGTACAACTAACAGATATTTACAACCTATAGAAATTGCTTCATAGATTTTTATTGCAAATACATAATATTATTTTACAATAGAATACAAGAGCGTGTTTGTTAAAGAAGGATTTTATTTGTTTTATGATTATGCTGTTTGGTTAATAATTATTTATTCTCAGTTTAGGACAAAATGCACATTTTTAACCTATTTATTGTGTATATATATTGTACATTGTCAATCAGAAGAAGGTGCTGCTTAATTTTTTTACCTAACAAATCTGCCCATACTCAGGGCTGTCGAGAGGATGGGGGAAGTGGGATTGTAACCCTTGGTCCAGCATTGTTGGGGGCCCACTCGTGGGCAGGTCCAACACCTCCCTCTTAAGCAAGGGTCTGTCACTAAAACAGCTTGAATGCATGCTTGTGTAGTACATATATTATAGTCTAGATATGAAAACCCACATATTTGTTATTGTCCAGTTGAGTAATTCGCAATAGAAAGTCAGGGAAACCTCATCATTTGACACCTCAGATAAGAAAATTTGCCCTGGGAGAGAGCTCTGCCTATGAGTGGAGGACACCCCTTCTCATGTTTGGCCCATGTTGCCACTTTGTGGCGCTGCTGATGCATTCTGCATCTGGTGGCCCCCTTCATCCAAACTTCCTGTGGCCCAATATTCTTCATGGTGCCCCCTACCCACACCACCCAGAATGTAAATGCAAATATATACACAAAGAACTTAATCAAGCACCACCCAGCATTTTTTATTGCATCAAGATTCATAATCGAAATTTGGAAATGGTAGATGTAAATTGGAATCGAACTGCATTCCCTCGCAATATTGGTGGGGTTTGTTGTTTGGTCAGTCGCACAAACACACCACTACATGCACGTGCAACACACCACCCATGATTTTCTCAAATAGCACTTTCAAATCGTTCTGGATTCTGTATAAAAGTGTGACAGTTTCAATGATTGAGGCATTCACTTTCGAGATGGCTCGAAGGAGATACACTGAGGCTACCAGATGGCAGATTATTGGCATGAAGTCAACGGGAATGTCTTGTAGAGCAATTGGACGGCAACTGGACATTAACCACACTGTAGTAAGCCGTCTTATTCAAAAACATCGCCAAACTGACCATGTAAAGGGCAGACCGAGACCAGGTCAGCCACGTAAGACTAGTCGAGTTGAGGATCGTTACCTTGCACGTCTTGTTCGACGTCAGCCGTTCTCCAGTAGTGGTGTTCTGAAGCAGCTATGGCTCCCCAACAGACCCCTTTGCAAGAGAACAGTGAGAAACAGATTGAAGGCAATAGGTCTCAAGGCAAGGCGAGTGATTAAGCGGCCAACGTTGACCAACCGGCATAAAAGAGCTCGTTTGGAATGGTGTCTAGCCCGACGTCACTGGAATCTTATGTCATGGAGGAAGGTCCACTGGTCGGACAAAAGTCGGTTTTTGCTCAATGTTACTGACGGACGTCAGCGTGTTTGGAGAACCAAAAATACTGCATATGTGCCAAAGAACGTCCAAGCGTCAGTCCCATTCGGTGACGGATCAGTTATGGTCTGGGGATGCGTGTCCCATGATTGTAAGCTTGATTTGGTAACTGTGCAAGGCAATCTCAATGGCTATCGTTACATCCGGGACATTCTGCAACCTGTTCTTGTTCCCCATTTTGAAAACCATCCATTGGCCACTCACCCTGTGTTCATGGACGACAATGCTCGACCCCACCGTTCTCGACTTCTGAAAACTTTTCTTGACAACAACGCGATTACTAAACTGCTATGGCCTGCAATGAGTCCTGATCTCAATCCACTGGAGCACATTTGGGATATGATTGGACGCAGAGTGCAAGCACTGGACCCACCTCCACGACATTTGGCCGGTTTGGAAGCAGCTATACACCATGAGTGGCAGCAGTTACCTCTTCAGCAAATCAGGAGACTCACCTCACGCATGAGGAGGAGGGTAGACGCAGTCATCCGTGCACACGGCGGATACACACGCTACTGACAATATTGTTGCTAATTGTTGGCTTACAATGCTACTGAACATTTAGCAATCGCTAATCAATCATTATCTCCATTTTGGTACTTTGTAGCACAAAATTTACAACAGGGTGGAATTTCCTGCAAAACCAATGTTCATGTTTGTCTGCCAAAATTACAGTAAAGTGTTACACATTGCAATCATTGTTGTGTTTTATGTTTAGCTAGGATTATGAACTATCAGAATATCATACCATTTGTTGCCATACAAACGTCATGATGTTATAATGACCGGGTTTTGTCACAACAATCAGGAAAAATGGGGCGGTGCTTGATTAAGTTCTTTGTGTATATAATAACTGCCCACTGTGATTTCTGTTTTTGAATATTTGTTCTTGCTGAAGTCTTACTAGTGTCCAATGCTAGGTGGTATAATAATTCTGTACCTACAAGCTAGCATGTAATGTTTTGTTTGGTTTGTATCATTTGCCTGTTGCAGGGTACAGAGCCCAACTCTGACATACGTTATATATTTCCAAGTGAGAGCTATTTGTCACCACAAGGGGCAAAGAATAGTTATTAATGTGTGTCAAATTCAGTTTATCACTTTCTTTTTCCAAATTTCAGTTCTGTGACTCAAGTTTATAATATCATGGAGATGTGTGTTGATTGTATATTATGGACATCTCATCTCTGTTTTACTGGTACAGTAGAACCCAGTCACCAATGCTTGGGGTGGAAGTCCTCTAAAATGGGCAACATGGGTATAAACGATTGACTAAACTTGGGTTTATCTCCATGTTGTGGTCATGACTAGCCAATGTGAAGAAATATGTGACCTTAAACACCAATAAAAAAATTAATAAATGGTCATCTCACAATAATCTTTACTTATCGTTTATTTATTTTATTTTCAGTAAATGATTATTAAAGAATTTGGTAAAGCCAGGGCAATCCCTGTACCCTGGGAAGTGAAGCAGTGCTGGTTTACTGTGGCAAACAAGCTCTGATTTACTGGTAAAATAGGACCCAGTCACCAATGTTTGGGGTGGAAGACCTCTAAAATGGGAAACATGGGTATAAATGATTGGCTGGACTTGACTTTATATCCATGTTGCGGTTATTATTAGCCATTTGGCATAAATATGTGATCTTAAACATGAATAAATAAATAAATAAATAACGCCAAGACAAACTGAACATTCAACTGAGTAAATGCGGTGCTTTGGGGAAGAATATAATTTCATTTGTATTCCGAAAGGGATTTTAGATATATTGGTTATGGGAAATTGTTACTTTCATCTTTTTCCTAACACAACATAAAAATGATGCAGGACTATGATCAGAAAAGCGAATAGAGAATTTTGACCACATAGTACTTTACGTGCAATGTTTTTACCAAACAACTGAAAAGTTTTATCGGTGACTCCCAAAATATACGTTATGAACTCTCGCTGTAGTCAGCTTATTCCAGTGAGGGGATTGTGAGCTTCATTTTGAGGTATAAAAATTATAAATAGCAAAATTTAAATAACTATTTCAATCAGTGGCAGCGGGAGCTCAATGGAAGTGGAGGGGTAAACTTTTCAAGACTACTGTGCATCAGCCCAGTGGGAAAAATATTACAATTGTTAATTGGCAAATTAACGATTACCCGGTAGTCTCTCGTTTAGATATGAGCATGCCGCGGTATGATCACTGTCTGGTCCATTCTGTTTCAATCATCTTCCAACCCGAAGGCTAGCCTTCGGGTTGGAAGATGGTTGAAGTAGAAGTGATGGACCGAAGTGACCAAAGGTGTGATTGTTTGGTGATTGTTTGGCCAAATGCAAATAAATGTGTTGTGATTTGCATATAATACATTACGGAAATGCATGTGTATTGACACGTTTACATGTGCTAATTTAAGCTACATTGTGTGACTGCATAACATGTCTGTGTAAAAAAAGTTGAGGGGCATATGTCCCCTGTGCCCCCCACCACCCCCCCCCCACCCCCACCCCCCTAAGCCACCAGATATGGCCTCTGATTTTGATGTATTGCACAAGGCGAATTTGGGAGGTAAAGTGTCGAAGAAATTTCAGATTTTTTTTATTGATAAATACAAACACCTATCCTTTTTTTTGAAGAATTCTAAAAGTTTCTGAATATAATGGCCTCTTGTTTTCTTTTTGAAAGGAGGAAAGTGATATTGAAATTATCTACATGTTAACCAACATCTTTTATCAAAAATACATTTTAATTATTTTGTTTTGTGCAGCTTAATTATATTATTTTTAATAAACAGCTTTTGTATAAAATTGTCGCTACTAACCAGTACAAATGCCGAGTTGGTGTTATTGTGTTGCTACAGTTTGCAGACCTGGAAATAATGTGCGAACGATTGTGGAGGTTACCCCAATTGTAAAATATGCAAACGAACTACAGGTTACAATAAAATAATACAGTATAATACAATATAAATTAAATTCCTAATCCAGCATGTTCTTGCAGTCTGACTTGACCATCTTTCGGGACTAACTGAATTACGTGACTGAAAGGTAGCATATTACATCCACATATATAGACTGCACATAGTTGCGTTGCTTATTGCATCCATTTTAGCTGAATTTCCGCCAAAATAAATTGCATGAACGAACGCGTTAGTGGTTGGTATTTTTGGGCAGAAATTCTGTTAAGACCAGAAATTCTGTTAAGACGCAAACAGCATTGTTGGCATAGAAAAACAGACAGTGGCACAGCATCACAATACTTTTTTCATTTCGATTACTGCCATGATATATTGCGTAACCTGCTAACAGATTTGTATTTTGTATTTGTATTTTCTACCTATTAATATAACTGACTAAAATGAATCATTAGCATTTTAAAAGATATGGCAATTTGCCAACTGGCAAATTGCCACATCTTTGAAAATGTTAATGGTTCGTTTTAACCCATTTAAAGTCATAAGTAGAAAATACAATTCTAGAAAATACAATTGTAAAAGTTTTATAGTATTGGCTTCTGGTCTGAATGGGGTAGAGTGATTACCGCTGATTCTTGTGGTGGGATAGCATTTCTTGCCATTGAATATTTACAGTAAAGCTCTAGCGAACATTCAGTTCATGGACCACTGAGTTACACCCAGTAGTCCATAAGTGTAACATTGTCTAGCCTTTTTGTGTCTCCTTGTGCTTTTTGAAAAATTGTAAATAGTTGGGTTTTTAGCTCGCCTGAGTTTCATTTAATTTGAAATTTGAGATAATAGTTTGTTAAGCCATTTCATTTTGATTTTGTTCAAATCAAGTTTCCTCGCCCCTCAGTAGGGCCACACCCCAAAAGTGTGCTTAAATCTTTAAAAATCTTCTTCTCATGAACTAGCAGTAGCAGAGACTTGATATTTGGAGTGCAGCTTCCTCTTGAGGTGTTGTCTCAGATTAGTTCAAGGAGCTATATTTGCCTTCGTTATGGGAGGGGCAAGAATTTTCGCCCTGCCAAAAATTTCTGTTTTCCAAACTGAGAGGCTGATTTGAACCAAATTTGATATGAGGGCTTATTGGATCATAAGTACTTAATTTATGCCAAAAACAATTTTTTCGTCGCCCCATCAGAACCACTGGAGCTAAAAATAGAAAACATTTAAAACACCCATATCTCCAAAACTCAACAGCACTGAGAATTCTTATTTGGTGTGAAGCTTCCTTAGGGCCAACAGAATGGAGTGGTAAAAAGAAATTGCTATCGGTTTTATCATGGGGTACTTTTTCAGGACATTGAAGAAGTGCTGAGTCAGCATTTTTTAACACTGGGTAAAGGGAAAAACATTTACGACTACTTTTCTCTTTCAAATTTCACATATAACAGTTTTTAGCTCAACTTTGGCGAAGCCAAATTTGAGGTATTGCCATGGCCCGTCGTCCGTCTGGCCATCTGTCCGTCCGCTCGGGCTAGAGGCCGTATTTATGAACCGATCTTTACGAAACTTCTTGGGTACCTTTGTTATCACCGTGAGACGAGAACAAGTGTTTTTGGGTCCGGTCCGAAATTTAAGATGGCCGCTGACAGTCATTTTGTACCAAAACTAGGTGCAATCAGATTTTTGCACAGAACTTCCATATGAAAGCTGTGATTTGAATAATTTTTTGTATGAATGTTTAGTACCATGGGATACATCACATATAATACAGGTTTTTTCTCGTGTGTAAATTATGCAAATTAGACTAACTTTGATTTATTTAGTGTTACTTTCAGCACTGTAAGTGCAAATGCCAATACGGCTCGGGCTAGAGGCCGTATTTATGAACCGATCTTTACGAAACTTCTTGGGTACCTTTGTTATCACCATGGGACGAGAACGAGTATTTTGGGGTCCAGTCTGAAATTCAAGATGTACCAAATTAGGTGCAATCAGATTTTTGCGCAGAACTTCCATATGAAAGCACTGATTTGAATAATTTTCTGTGTGAATGTTTAGTACCATGGGATACATCACATATAATACGGGGTTTTTTCTCGTGCATAAATTATGCCAATTAGACTAACTTTGATCTATTTAATGTTACTTTCAGCACTGTAACTGCTAATGCCAATACGGCTCGGGCCAGAGGCCGTATTTATGAACCGATCTTTACGAAACTTCTTGGGCACCTTTGTTATCACCTTAGGACGAGAACGAGTGTTTTGGGGTGCAGTCCGAAATTCAAGATAGCTGCCGGCAGCCATTTTGTACCAAAAACTTCTATATGGCTAGTATTTATGAACTGATCTTCATGAAGCTTCTTGGGTACCTTTGTTATCACCTTGGGACAGGAACGAGTGTGTTTTGGGGTGCCTTTGTTATCACTGTGCTATGAGAACAAATATTTTGGGGTTCAGTCAGACCCACTCTGGGACTCAAAGATTTCTTTTCTAGTTTAGCATCTGACTATCACCCACCTTTACAATACTTTACCTATACATTTGTTACAGGCTACAGTCAGTATTTATGTACAGACCGACACAATACTTTATATGTACCTTTGTTATCAGGTCATTACCGAGATGTTTGTCATTGCTGTGTCACATACTATACATGTACATGTCTTAACAAGTTGAGCTACAGTGTCATTGACACTTTCATTAAATCTAGCCTACAAAGACTAACTAGCAATCCATCACCTATGATCTGTAACTGAAAGAGTTTCAGTAAACTGCTATTTCATGAACTCTTCATAGAGGGTAGTTATTGGAACATAACTAACGTTTGCACTCACATATATTTTTGAAGATATTTGCTTTCGTAACTTGTGAAAATGTCATGAGATAACGAGGAAAATCTTGCCACAGGGTAACCTTGTTTTGTTTTGCTTTGTGCTCCTATCGAACAACTCGGCGTGGTTCTCTTCTAGACCTGGACAGTGAGGTCATAAGTTAATTTTTGTTGTGGGGCGTCCTCAAGAAAAACCACACTAAAAATTAACTCCTCACATCAAATATCCAATATTGGACTATCGTAGGTTTCATTACATTATCAGTTCATTTCAAGGAGACGATTCTTAACTCTTTTTCTGACGCAAGGATAAAAACAGACTGCTTTATTCACAAAGTGAACATTCAATCTTTTTGAATTTTTCATCCAAAACATTGCCGATGACCCTCATTGGAGTGAGCCTTAGGGGCTTGTTTCATTGAGGTCATAAGTCATGTTTTTGAGGGGAAAAATGAGAATTTTTCATTTTTCAAAAATTTCTCTGCTAATGTCATACTCTATTTGTATTGGTTGAGGTGTTAAAATGTATGATATTTTGAACATTACAAACAAAATTATAATTTAAGTTTCTCCCACACTCACTGTTGGCAAAGATGCCAAAAGTGTCTTTAAACCTGAAAAAGAAAACAAGCAAACACCTTCCATGGAGGTTTGACTCAAAACTTCACTGATTGAAAATTTGCTTCAGTATGCTGAAGATTTTTTTTACGGAATTCCTGGCATCTGGGTGGCAATTCAACTTCAGGAATGTTTTGATAGTATATCACTCTTCCGGACTTATTAGTGTCAACGAAGGAAAAATTAAAGTCACAATCATTGGATTTTAAATAAATCATTTTACAACATGTATTAGAAAATCTGTCATATATATTTAGTTTGAATTTTTAACTTAGCTTTTTGTAGCTATGTTTTGAAATTGTATATAAGCTTCCGAATGTATTATTTTATAAAGAAAATTTATGAACTGTTTTGAAAGTACTGTGTGGAAGGCATAATACTGTTAATAAAATCAAATCAAATATAAGTTGTGAATCATTTTTTTGTCCGAATTGCAACCCTGTCCAAAATGTTCTGAAGGTAAAAACGTAGATTATGCCAGAAGGTATGCCAGGATACCCAGATGTAACTAAACAATAACTTTATGTTGAATACTTGCCTTTAAAGGTGGGTAATACTTTTTGCCGGTAAAAAGGACGGTATCCGGTAAAAAGGACGGTAAGTGTATAAAAACTACGTTTTAAAGTACAAAATGTACCTCTGAAAGTGTGAAAAGTGATTATTCAAGGAAGCTTACGCAATAATAAATATATAGAAGGAAGATTAAGTATTGTTTGTTTTATTGTAGACTATTTTCAAGACAAAATAGATCATTTCACCATCGACACTGATCGACACGCCATTTTGCGCAAAGAAAACAACGAATTCGCTGAGGTGCACGACGGGGTGAATATAATCATACTTGCTCGACGAAGGTGTAGCTAATTTTAGATGTTTCTGTTCACTACGAGGGGATTTTACAAAGCTTTTTGGGGGAGAAACCATTTATAATTTGAAAATAGTCTACAATAAAACAAACAATACATAATCTTCGTTTTATATTGCGCACGCTTTATTAAACTGTCACTTCACACTTTCAGAGGTTCATTTTGTAAAACAGTTTTTATACGCTGACCGTCCTTTTTACCGGCAAAAAGTTGTGTTCAGGATTTTTTTTAAAACGGGGCTTCATATTTTATTTTCAGTTAGCGTTTTGCCAAACACATGCCGAGGTGATAATAAATATTAAACAAACCATACATCAGTGGATACTAGTTCTAGATTCCTGTAAGTCCAACCTCAGTGATACCCACATGAGCCTATTAAGACTAGGGCCCCTTGTGCTCACTCCACCAATCCCTACGTGTGAGCTCACAGGGGTGTGTGGGGGGGGGGGGTGGCTTAGAGGCCCCAAATGCGAACCGTAACTTACTGTTTTTAACCCCCACGTTTCCCCAGGAGGCACCAGAATCGATCTCAGAACTTCAGAATTTGAAGAAAAAAAATATCCGGGAAAGGGCCACAGCCGTGGGAGGGAATACGCCCAATTCCATAGTTCAAGCCATTGAAATATGCCAGCGTTATGTCGATCTTGTCCCCCCCCCCATCCCCCCCCCCCCCCCATTCCCCCCCCCCCCCCCCCACCACCACCATTTCGAAAATATGGGAAATGGATTATATATCTAGCGGGGCGTAGGGGATTTAACAAAGCTTTTGGGGGAGAAACCATTTATAATTTGAAAATAGTCTACAATAAAACAAACAATACTTAATCTTCGTTTTATATTGCGCACGCTTCATTAAATTGTCGCTTCACACTTTTAGAGGTATATTTAGTACTTTAAAACAGTTTTTATACTCTGACCGTCCTTTTTACCGGTAAAAAGTTGTGTTCAGGCTTTTTTTTTAAAACGGGAGTTCATATTTTATTTTCAGTTAGCGTTTAGCCAAACACATGCCGAGGTGATAATAAATATTCAACAAACCATACATCGGTGGATACTAGTTCTAGATTCCTGGAAGTCCCACGTCAATGATACCCACATGAGCCTATTAAGACTAGGGCCCCTTGTGCTCACTCCACCAATCCCTATGTGTGAGGTCACAGGGGTGTGTGTAGAGGGGGGGGGGGGGTGGCTGAGAGGCCCCAAATGCGAACCGTAACTTACTGTTTTTAACCCCCACGTTTCCCCAGGAGGCACCAGAATCGATCTCAGAGCTTCAGAATTTGAAGAAAAAAAATATCCGGGAAAGGGCCACAGCCGTGGGAGGAAATACGCCCAATTTCATAGTTCAAGCCATTGAAATATGCCAGCGTTATGTCGATCTTGTGCCCCCCCCCCCCCCCCCCCCATCACCACCAATTCGAAAATATGGGAAATGGATTATATATCTAGCGGAGCGTAGCCAGGATTCTGTAATGCGGGGGGGGGGGGGGGGGGGGGCAATCATGATATTCGGAAGGTCGTCGTGGGGTCCCCCAGGCTTAACTAGGGCTAGACCTCACCAGAAACAAATTATCGTAAACAATTCATTAGTTATTAATTCCAATCGCCCGCTGTACACATTAGAGTCTATCATATACGCAATATGTATAGTGGGCGACTGGAATTAACAAGCAATAGATTTGGAATGCTTCCAATTACTTGATGCCCAATCTTGGAGTGCAAGTTCAAGATAGCCTAACAAGCCAGTGTGTGTCAGAGAAAAGCAGTAGGGATTGTGTTCAGATGCCAGTTTCAATGTAATCGTATGTGCTTAATGGGCAGGGAATGTAGAGATGAGAATTAAACTGTACAGGGATTGGACACTAGCCTATAGTCTTCGATTCTGGTCGCCATGCTGGCTTACCAAGCAACTTAAAAAAAACAACAAAGATCTTTGTGAACATAATTTATTGAACAGAGTTTATCATCGTGTCGAGTAATATCAAAATAACAAACAACAGAAGAAAACATAATTTTTTACAAAATAATCTTATAAAACGTTGACTGTTGCAAACAACTAATGGCCAACTCAGTTGTAACGGTCAAAACCGGCCAGCGCTATATACGAAAATCGCCATTCAATTATTTATATATTTTAATCTTCTGCCTCCAAAACATAGCTTATGACCCCTCAATGGAACGAGCGCGTTGCGGACTTTAGGTCCAAGTTTGGACTGCCGTCTCATCAGATCGATAACACGTCTGATGGCTGTTGACACGCAGGTGTAACATGGTTTATTCAAGCTAATTCCAGTCAGAAACTGGTCGCCAACCCCCAACTGTGGAAGGGGAACAAATCCTACACTCTGGGGGAAATCGATCCTGGTGCCTCCTGAAGAAAAGTAGAGGTTCAAAACAGTATGTGACAGTTTGCATTTTTTATGGGGGAGGGGGGGGGGGGCAAACCCCACAACGACCTTCCAAATATCATGATTGCTCCCCCCCCCCAAAATGGCACCCCCCCCCCCATTATAGAATCTTGGCTACGTCCCTACTAGATAAAAAAAATCCATTTCACATCTTCGAAATGGGGGGGGGGGGGGCTAGATCGATATAACGCTTGAACTATGGAATTGTGCGTATTCCCTCCCACGATTATGAGCCCTTCCCAGGATATTTTTTTTCTTCAAATTCTGAATCTCTGAGATCGATTCTGGTGCCTCCTGGGGAAACGTGGGGGGTTAAAACAGTTAATTATGGTTTGCATTTGGGGCCCTCAGCCCCCCCCCCCCCCCGGGCCCACCACTGGGAGCTCACACATAGGGATTGGTGGAGTGAGAACAAGGAGCTCCAGTCTTAATAGGCGCCCGTGAGTATCATTGGGGTGGGACATACAGGAATCTAGAACTAGTATCCACTGATGTGTGGTTGGTTTTAATATTTATCATAACCTCGGCATGTGTTTGGCGAAACGCTAACTGAAAATAAGTTATGAACACCCAGTTAAAAAATAGCTGGAACACAACTTTTTGCCGGTAAAAAGGACAATTTAATGAAGCGTATATATACGCAATAATAAATATATATAACGGAGAGTAAGTATTGTTTAATATTATTGTAGACTTTTTTCAAATTATAAATGGGTTCTCTCCCCAAACCTCTCCAAACCTTTCTATTAAATCCCCTCGTAGTGAACAGAAACATCTAAATGTCACGCACACGAATCAGTGACACCTCCATCGAGCAAGTAGGATAATATTCACCCCGTCGTGCACCTCGGCGAATTCGTTGTTTTCCTTGCATAAAATGGCGTGTCGATCAGTGTCGATGTCGAAATGATCTATTTTGTCATGAAAATAGTCTACAATAAAACAAACAATACTTAATCTTCCTTCTATATATGTATTATTGCGTAAGCTTCCTTAAATAATTACTTTTCACACATTCAGAGGTACATTTAGTACTTTAAAACGTAGTTTTTATACACTTACCGTTCTTTTTACCGGATACCGTCCTTTTTACCGGCAAAAAGTATTACCCAGTATGAGCTATTGAGATGGGTTGTGATCTGATGTCAACACGTCCGTCCACAATTTCTTTAGCACACCCTACAGACCGCAGCTCTCACCCGATCAGTTCCAAATTTCATTCGTGGCTTTGGGGCAATATCTAGATGGGAGCTATCGATTTTTTTTTCGAATTTTATTGAAAAACATGGACGCCAGCAGCCATCTTAGATTTGGCATATAAATTGTCAACAATTTCATTGGCGCACCCTCAGGGCCCATCTTTCACACAATCATTTTAAAATTTTATATGTAGCTTTGGTGTGATGTCCAGATAGGCGCTATCAAATTTGTCTGAATTTCGTGAAAAACATGGCTGCTAGCAGCCATCTTGGATTTGTCACGTAATTTGTCAACAAGTCCATTAGCACACCCTACAGGCCACGTTTTTCACCCGATTTTTCTTCAGATTTCATATGTGGCTTTGGTGTGATGTCAACATGGGAGCTATCGAAATTGTAGAGCCCCTTGCAACAGTTCATTTGGGAATGGAATTGTGCCAGACAGAATGAAAATCGCAAAGTGGTACCAATATTCAAAGCAGGTGACGAGCATTGCTTCACCAACTATAGACATATTAGTCTGTTGCCTACATTTTCAAAGATTCTTGAAAAACTTATGTCCAACAGACTAACAGATTTCTTGGACAAATTTAAAATCCTTCATCTTCATCAGTACGGCTTCAGGTAAAAACACAGCACTATACACCCCGCCCTCCAACTACTGAACAATATAACACTGGAAAATAATAACTCGCAAAAAATAACACATTGGCAATGTTTTGGGACCTATCCAAAGCCTTTGATACCATCAAACATGATATACTTTTGAGTAAAATTTAAACAAATGGCATACGAGGAGTAGCGAAGGACTGGTTTGTGGGCTATCTCTCTAACCCAGTTATGTCTCGTACCGTGAACACCTATTTCATTTAGCTCCAATGAATGTGGAGATTCCCAAAGTTCTATATTGGGCCCACTTTGTTTCTTTTATTCGTTAACGACATTAGCAATGCAACAACACTAAACTTTCTTCCTTTTGCAGGCGATACCACAGTGCATGACTCCGGATCTGACATTACTCGACAAATCAGGTACTTCAATGAAGAACTTCAAAAACTATTTGAGTGGTGTTCCAGCAGCCAATTAAAGTTAAATACTAACAAAACAAAAAGTATTTTAATAAACCAAAGTAATAAACGCAACTTGGTTAATAATCTGCAAGATGACATTTTGATTAATAACCAACCCATTACCAGGGTGGGGTCCACCAAGCCTGAAAAAATCATTGAAATTTCTCGGAATAAATATCGACGATAACTTGTCCTACAATGCCCACATATCAAAGATCTACCTTAAAACATCCCGCGCTAACTATAGCCTGAACAAAGTTAAACACATTCTTCCCCCACGATGCCGTGAAAACCCTTTATTATGCCTTAATTCACAGCCACTTGACACATGGTATCCAGATTTGAGGTTTATTGTAATAACTCTTACTGCCCAGACTGCACATATTAACCCGAAATCCCAGTTTCGTTCAAACCATACTATTTATAAGCCTGCGCAATCCACATACCAGGTATCTCAAATAAAGCGTAGGTGATTCTCCCTACTACTACTATCATATCTGGAAAACGAAAGAGCATAACCTATACACTTGACTTGATCTTGATTTAATTTCCCAAAATTTCCAACATGTCAACTTTAAACAAGAATTAGAGCATGAATATCATCAAGGACAAGAGACGGGAAGAAAGAAAGAAGGACAGAAGGCAGAGAAGGGAGCGCGAGAGAGCAGCCAGGAGAGGATCCATGTGCATGGAAACTAATTAAGGAAAAAGATGCAATCATTGCAAACCTAAGGGGTGACCAAAACCAACCATCCTCTCCTTTGCATCAGCAAAGGTTCAGGAGGAAGAGGAGGCTAAAGAAACCAACTCTCTAGGCCTGTTCAGAGAGGGGAAATGCCAAATAGGCACACACCCTACCTACTCCATCTACCCCTGGCTCTCCTCCAAGGGAGATCCAAGTGGTGGCGGAAATTCACGCTATACCCAGTAATAGCACTGTGATCGAGTCCGGTTGCTCAGCAACCCCAGCGACCGCGGCATCCGAAGAGGGCAGAAGCCCAATATCTTATGCTGAGGTCGTTCGGGCAGCTGGGAGAACCAATACAACCAGAATATCTTCTCCCAATAATGACTTAAAGGACCCCCTCAACACAAAGAACTTCAACCCAAACAAACCACTGTCACAGCTCCTGAGTCCTAGCAGCACTCAGGGAAAGCAAAACAGCCTTCAAGGCACCAATGGTAAAACACCTAGAAAAAGAAAGCAAAAGCAAAAAGGTAACGACTCTGACTCAGATACGGAGCTGCAGTATAGTGCACAAACGAGGAGGGGTTCAACACAATGATTCAAAGAAAGGTCAAAAGGTGTAGAAGTCTCATCCCTCGTCCGTGCCCTCCTGGCTCGGTCTCGCCAGCAGGCACATCAACTGGCCCGACAGGCAATATTAGCGCCATGAGAAGGGAGAGTCTCACTAACTATCCCAAGACCAGTGATAAGGCAATCAGCCAGCCGATTCAGCCAACCCCATCAAATCTCGCAAAAAAAAAACATCACCAACGCCGTTAATGGAACTAAACTTTTTTGAGGTTGTCAAAAGGACAGCAGATCGTCCGCTTACTAAACGCAGGAAACAAGGGAAAGTGACTCCCTCCCCTCCCGTTAAAAAGACAACCCCTTTCACAATTGTCGTAACTCGGGTTCACCCGGAAACCCCCAAGGATGCCATATCTAGGGGATTGCCAGACTGCGAATGGGAGAGGTTCACCTCAAGAGCCACGGGCAAATGCACGTGGAGACTTAAGGTGAACTGCCCAAGTCAAGAAATAAAAGCGAAACTAACCACGAATGGAGTAACTATCAAAGGCAGAAACATGTGGTGGAGGAGTACAGAACTACCCCTCCACCAATCCAGTGCCACAAGTGCCAAAAATTTGGGCACGTAGCCACTAAGTGCAGGGGGAATCTTACCTGCATGCGATGCTGAGACAACCACTTCACAAAAGCGTGCAGATCAGACTCCCCCTCATGCCCAAACTGCAAAGGGAGCACGTCAGCAACTACCGCGGGTGCCCCACTTCAAAAAGGTGAAACAAAACATAAAACTAAAAAAACCTGAATCTTAAAAATCCCTACAGCGCCCCCCCCCCACCCCCCCCCCCCCCCCCACACACACACACGCACATTCTGCTCATTAGTTGCGGGAGCATTGTTTTCCGTACTAAACAAACATGTCAGTACAAATCTGTCTGACATCTGTCAATATGTTAGCCGGTCAGCGTCCCGGCTTTTCAAAACCCAAATATCCGAATCTTTAATTAAAGTCGCAATCAACACCCAATAAAGCCGCCAATCACCTTTAACCAAAATACCGCGACTTAATTGCAACCCCATCATGAATAAGTTACAAATAGCCGTGTGGAACGCTAGAAGCGTCAAATGAGCCGATACTTCGAAGATACAGACATTGTCTGTATCTGCGAAAGTTGGCTTCAACCCAGCAACAATTTTTCAGTTAGCGGGTTCAGCACTATTAGAAGGGACCGACAAATCACCAAAGGTGGAGGCGTAGCTCTTCTAATAAAGCAGAACATCAAAACTGAAACCAGAAAAACTAATCACCTCGATGCAGAGGTGATTGCAACTCAAATCACTGTCGACAATAAAAATATCGCGATTGTTTGTTATTATAACGACCCAAGCAAAATTGTTTCTGACACTGTCTTTGAATTCTTTACGGGGAAATACAAACACTGCATTTTCATCGGCGGATTCAATGCCAAACACCTGTACTTTGGCTGCAACAAAACCAGCCACAACGGTGAAGCCCTCCTCGAAATCACAAAAACATAACCTTCATGTGGTTATGAACGACAACTCAGCAACCTATAACAGTAACAACCCACTATTTTCATCTGAGATCCTTGATCTAATATCGCTAGTGACTTCCTGATAAACCACATCGATGACCACTGGGTCGGCGTTGACGACTTAGGCAGCGATCACCTCCCGATCCATGCCTCGCTGCAGCTAGGAAATGGCCCACTCAGGTACCCCCCCCCCCCCCTCTCCCACTCTCCGCAGAAATTTAAAAAAAATTAATTGGAACCTCTACCAAGACATCATCGATGTCAAACTCACAAACACCCCCCCCCCCCCCCCCCCCCCATTCAATGCAGCGGAACTCGAAACCCAATGCGAGGGCATAGAGAAAATCATTAACTCAACCCTAAACGAAATATGCCCAAAAGAAGTGCGCCCCTGGAGAAATACTACCTCGGGCGACACACTGCCACTAATCAAAACTAAACGGAAAGCTCTTCGCGCTCTTAAAACAGAAACTGACCCCGGTAAGAAAGCTGACCTCAAAAAAACATACAACCGCCTTCATGGCGAAGTCAAGGAAGCCCTCAAAGCTAAAAAACAAGTCAACTGGGAAAAGGTAACAGCCAATCTAAACGGGGTCCAAGATGCTAAAAAATTCTGGGACTCTTTCAAAATCCTAATTGGGCAAAAAAAAAACAAGGGCGGCAAAGCCACAGCCAAACCTCTTAAAAGGAAAGACGGTTCCTTCACGCGCACCGCCAAAGACAAGGCAGACACTTTTGCCGACCTCCTAAGAAAAACGCATCGCCCGTATCAAGGCGCGGGCAATGATGACGCCGTCATAAACGCGATTGATGACTTCATCAATGAACACCCTGATATCTACCGTGACCCCAAATTCGATAATGAGCCAGAAGACGGAGATGACGATGACCTCGTCACCCCCATCACCAATGACGAAATCAGCAACGTCATAAAAAAATTTAAAAATACCTCCTCACCCGGCGAAGACGAAGTGAGCTACAAAATTCTAAAACAAAGCCCAAATTCCCTAATCGAAAAACTAAACAAACTGTTCAGTGCATGCCTCACCCATGGCTACTTTCCCAAATGTTGGAAAAAAGCCATCGGTGTCATGATACCAAACCCTGACAAAGACCCTTCCGATCCAGCCAGCTACCGCCCAATCAGCCTCCTCAGCTGCATTGGTAAGACATTCGAACGAATCCTTACCTTTCGGTTCAGGGGGCACCTTGAAGACAACGATTTTTTCAATAAGTGACAAAGAGCCTATAGAAACCGCAAAGAAGGCATCGAGCATGTCTACCGACTAGTCACTTAAATGAAAACCGCGATCAACAATCAGCAAATAAGCGCGGCAGTCCTGTTAGACGTCGAAAAAGCATTTGACTCTGTTTGGCGCAATGGAATGCGCTACAAATTATCAAAAATGAGACTCCCCATGAAATTGCTCAGATTACTATCCTCTTTCCTAAATGATCGCGAAGTCAAAGTCAGAGTGAACAATGAAATGTCTGACAGTGTCCCCCTTGAAGCAGGCAACCCCCAAGGATCCGTCCTAAGCCCCTCTCCTTTACATCTTCTATGTAAATTATCTTAATTTCTCCGGGGATCGTGTTCAAGTCTCCCAATTCGCGAATGATAAGGGCCTCTGGGATTCTAACAATACGGCCAATCTGCTCCAAAAACCCCTGCAACGCGCTCTCGATGACCTAGAACAATGGTGTGCCAAATTGAGAATTAAGCTGAACGCCAATAAAACCCAACGAATCACCTTTACTCGCAAGACAAACAAACGTGATTTTGACCTAAAACTAATGGGTAACACCCTCCCAGAATGCAAAGAGGCGAAATTCCTGGGCATCAGCATTGATCAAAAACTGTCCTTTAACAAACACACCGACGACATGGCGAAAAAAGCAATCAAACGCATTAACCTATTGAAAATGCTATAGGGAACTTCACGTGGAGCCAACCAATCCACCCTACTCAAACTATATACAAAGCCTTTGTGCGCCCAGTACTCGAATACGGGGCAATCATCCTAACTGACCTCAACCAAACTAATATGGGAAACTCCAGAAGGTCCAAAATCACGCGCTTAGGGTCGCCCTCCGCGCCCAATGGGACACACCCATCAAAACACTCCACGACAGGGCCGATATCCCCACCATCAAAGACCGCCTAGCCACCCTGGCGACGAAAAATCAAGACCGGCTAGCCGACAGTGAGCTAATTTCCGAACTTGGAGCCATTTGCGAAAGCCGACAAACGCCCAAAAATTCCAATCAAAACTAAGACCGCTCGAAAAAACTAGGGAACGAGAAGGTGAACTAACAGGCAGATTAACAGCTTAACTGTGGCCTTCTACCAGAAAGGGCTGCCTTCACCGACTCAACTAAAATTACATCACGTTTAAATATTGTATAAAACTAAACACGCTTAATAAGAAATAGGGAACGAGAAGGTGAGTTAACAGGCAGATTAACAGCTTAACTGTGGCCTTCTACCAGAAAGGGCTGCCTTCACCGACTCAACCAAATTTAGATCACGTTCTAACACTGTCTAAAACTAAAACTGCTCGAGAAAAACTAGGGAACGAGAAGGTGAGCTAACAGGCAGATTAAAAGCTTAACTGTGGCCTTCTACCAGAAAGGGCTGCCTTCACCGACTCAATTAAAATTACATCACGTTTAAAAACTAAACATGCTCGAGAATAAATAGGGAACGAGAAGGTGAGCCAACAGGCAGATTAACAGCTTAACTGTGGTCTTCTACCAGAAAGGGCTGCCTTCACCGACTCAACTAAAATTAGATCACGTTTAAACACTGTATAAAACTAAAACTGCTCGAGTAAAACTAGGGGACGAGAAGGTGAGCTAACAGGAAGATTAACAGCTTAACTGTGGCCTTCTACCAGAAAGGACTGTCTTCACCGACTCAACTAAAGATTAGATCATAAACCTATTCAATGACTGGATTAAACAAAATGTGCTATTTTTATCTTTTTATATTTTACAAATTCTAATGAAAACTAATTCTGCCTTCTTCGTTTGAGCAGGTACACAGAAGATACTTTTTGACCAGCACCCCAATAACCGCTATGGACACTATAACCGTTATGGAAACAGTAACCCCCATGGTTCCTGAACATCCTCCACTCCATCCCTAAAAGTGGTCGACCACTTTAAGGGAGGCGAGCGTCGGTCCTGCGTCCCACCGCTGCCCCTTTTTGTAAGCGCATTGCGCATCTTTTGTCCCAACCCAATAGGATTACAATGCAGGCCTGCCCCCGAACCAGGGAAGTTAGGATCTTCTTTCTTGTGGTCCCCGAAAGGGGTCGTTGTTGTTTTCTTTCAAAGACATCCAACCAAACAGAGACAGCCTGAGGCAGATTATACTTGCCAGTGATGGCCATCACTCAAAATCATCCCCGAAGTGGCAGACTATACTTGCCTGAAAACCTAGAACCAGTGCACCCTCGGGGAGAGGTAGTACCTTTGTGAGATGACCCAACCTCCCACACTGGTCCTCACCCGAGGGTTCAACCGAGATATGTCAACGAAGCCATCACGCCGCAACCGGAGACACCTGCCGAGTACCTGAACCTTTCCCCCCTTCAACACGCCGAGACATGTGAAAACTAACCATATACAGTCACTGAGGGTCGAAAGGGGCTTGTTCCCCAAAACCGTCCCTGCGCGCCTTCGGCGCGTGAAACCATTCCGTCCCAGATAGTTGAACTTGCTCAGTGTTGGCCATACCCACAAAGACCGTGAGCCAAAGCTGTGGGACATTTTGCGGCTGTTTTCCTCTTAATTATATTTCTTAGCCAGGATGTTGAATAGGCTAAGATGGTTAATCGGCATCTTTAATGACTTGGTAATTTGCCAGACGACAAATTTTCTTATCTTCCAAAAAGCTAATTACTCAATATAATCAATTATACTAATCATTTACCTAACAAAACGACAAAAATTTTTAGCCGAAGTGTGGCTTGCGCGACTTCGCATGCTGTGGCACTTTCCTAATAACACCATGCAAATGTTGAAATGATTGAGGCCAGCACTAGGGGCTGGTTTCAAGGATGTCAATATTTTGTATGGTTTTATTGTTTGCTGGTGATGAAAAATCTGCTTCAAATCATGAAATTCGGTATCAGTGCGGTTGGGCTTTTTTGAGCAAAAGGGTTAAAAGATGAAGAATGCAACTCTTGAAAATGCATCTATCTATGCCTTATGGTGCTGGCCCCCCGATATTACCTATCGATATAACCTTCATCTGAAGTCTGTCGTACAATATAAATGTCAAGAATTGAATCTTTTCTGGATACCTCGTCTCGTATAACCTGTTGTCAGTACCCACTCCATATAGTCTTTCTATTAACAGCTGTGCTATGCTATAACCTGTGTGTCAGAACTTTCAGAAGCTCCAAGATTATTCGCAACGATGACGGGTACTTGGAAATGGGGTGAGCTGCCATTTAGGTTTATCTACCTTGAAAAACCGCCGGATTTCTCGCTGGACATACTGTAAAACATGGATCCCGAATAAAGAAACAATTTCCTTCCCGCCTTGTTTACACTTTCTTTGAAAGAAAGACCTATTGCTACTTCCGTCTGCTCTCATAATCAGACTGCAAATAAACTGTTATTTCTTAACGGAATGCCGGGTAGACAGCCAATCTGGCTACGTCATTCCCTTCGGTGTGCCTATTTCTGTAACACAAGATTATGTGAATTGTATTTTAAACTATTTTGCATATCGTAAATAAAGAACTATTTATCTATCAAATTTTTCTGAATTTCGTTGAAAACCATGGCCACTGTCAGCCATCGTGGATTTGGCATATAAATTGTCAACAAGTCCATTAGTACACCCCAAAGGTCGCATCCCTCACCCGATCTTTTTCAGGTTTCATATGTACCTTTGGTGTGATGGGGTTTTTTTTGCAGAAACTCGAATGAGTGACATCATTACTGGAGTTTTCTATTTAGTTCAGTCTCTTCTTTGACAAGTTGAGCAGCAGTGTCATTGGCACTTTAATTTCAACGTGCAGCCTTGGGGCTGCACATTGAAAATATTAATTGGTCTGCATTATACACCACACATTCACTTAGCAGCCATCCCACTTAATGAAATTATAACGTAGCATGTTCCTATAAAACGACCTCTCGTATTCAAAGGGTTAACCATTTACCTAACATGAAAAGCAGACAACACTTTGAAACAAAATTCTTGTATAACTAATTTTTTTCATTTTTTGTCTTAAAAACATAGGGTATAACCCCTCTTTGGAACGAGCTCGTTCCAAAGAGGGGTCTTAACCTATGTTTTTGAGACAAAAAATGCAAAAATAATGAAAATTAATTGGCGACTTTTGTGAATAGCGCTGGCCGGTTTTGGCCATTATTGGGTAAAGAGTTAAAGAAAGAAAGCTGTCACCACAAGAAATGATGCACAAGAAATATTTGGTTCATTGTGATCAACAGAAAGATATGTACATGAACAATTCGTGATGTTAGCGGTTAGAAGGGAGTTATATTGATACCGCTAAAAGCCAACTATTTGAAGTGAATCAGGACCCGTAGTTTAACGTTTAGCCTCTTCGGAGGAAACTTTTGAGTGGACGACAATCCTTACGGCAAGTTTTTTTTTTTTTTTTGCATCGTTGCAGAGTGAAAAAACACCACTTCCGAAAATACTATTTCTGATGTCACGATATTGGTCCATAACAATTTTATGTAATAACAAAAACAGACAATTGCCGACAGCCACAAAGAGAACTCACTGAGGTGCTGACGTTGTAAATACTAATTACCAAGCTACCAAGTAAAACCGAGGGAAAGATTTTTCAGCGAACGCTGTTACTTTAGCGCCCATAATTCTCAAATATGACATTAAAATCATGCACATATGCTTAAATCTATTTATATACTCATAACACACCACCCAATACCCTTTTCACCCCATTTCCACCCTATTTTCCTTCACCTCGGCATCCCTCGGCGGTATCCATTGGTGTTTATTATGACCGCTGGAAACTCTGCGATGGGGTGTGGGCTACGAAGAAACCCTCCACTTGCCCCATCAATAGCAACAATCACACAACAGTCACACTCTCTAATATAGATTTGGATGAGTGGAGTCAGTGAGATTGCCTCGCTATTTATTGAGAAATCTAATAGTAATAACACTTAGGTCGGCCACTGATTTATCGCTGTTCTCAGACGAGAAGGCCTTGGTTACCCCTGTGCTCTGGGCTGCCTTCCTTTTTCCACGCTTCGTCTCTCCTCCCAACACTCGGAGACGAACTGCTCGATGACATCACTTGCTCCATTCTTCCCAAATCTCTATAGTTTAAACATATTTTTTTCGCTAAATTAGAGCAAAAAAGGATTACAGGGCAAGTGCTCAACTCTTACAAAACCTGTTTTCCCTAAATCTTACTTGAACACAAGCTACAAATAACAAAATACAAATAAACTGTTAACATAAACAAGCTTACAAAAATACATAAAAATCAGAAGTACTGAAAGAATGTGAATAGAAAGGAACACAGAGAGAGGGTGAAAAAAAAGGAGAAAAAACAAAAAGCGAAAAATGAGAAACAATTCCTCAGTCCTCGCTCGCCAGTTCTCCGGGTTTGGCCTGCTTCTAAAGAATTTGTGTCCTAAATCCATACTGTTATACTGCCGCCCACATAAAAGCAGAGGGAGTTAGAACTCTAATGCTGCTTTACATTGTCTGCGGGTCTGAAGCCCGGATAAAAGCAGCGGGGAGTTGGAACTCTAATGCTGCGAGACATTGTCTGCCGGTCATAAGCCCGGACAAGAGCATAGGGGAGTTTTTACTTTAAAAAAACTCTTAATTTTTGTCGGTCCTCAGCCCAGCCGAAAACAGAGGGAAATTTCTATTGACAGCAGGTCAGACACCTAGCTAATTAATTAACCTACAAAACACATAGAAGTAAACCAAGCTGCAGAGCAAACCTACTAAAGACCAAGAAGTAACTTTCTGGATCACGACCGTTACATGTTAGGCGGTATTTCGGGACTCTATACCTCAAATGTCGTTAAATGTGAATTACATAGTTCAGGACACGCCCATGATAAGTAAATAAAGCATTCAAAAAGGTACTGAATCTTTATTTTTTTACTTATTGTTTCGTCTTGGTTCTTCTTGGTGTTTAGTGGAACCCCAAATCAAGTTACCTCGCCCCTCGGTAGGGCCATGCCCAAAAAGTGTGCTTAAATCTTAAAAAATCATCTTCTCATGAACCTGCAGTAGCAGAGACTTGATATTTGGTGTGCAGCTTTCTTTTGAGGTGCAGACTCAGATTAGTTCAAGAGAAGTTCGAGGAGCTATATTTGCCTTCGGTATGGGAGAGGCAAGAATTTTCGCCCCGCCCAAAATTTCTATTTTTCAAACCGAGTGGCAGATTTTAACCAAATTTGATATGATGGCTTATTGGGTCGTGAGTACTTAATTTATGCCAAAAAACTTTTCCCGTTGCCCCATGGGAACCACAGGAGCTAAAAATAGAAAAAATTAAAACGCCCATATCTCCAAAACTACACGGCACTGAGAATTCTTATTTGATGTGAAGCTTCCTTAGGACCAACAGAATGGAATGGTTCAAAAAGTTGCTATCGGTTTATCATGGGGTACTTTTGGGGGACTTTGAAATGTGTTGAGTCAGCATTTTTTAACACTGTGGATAATGGGGAAAGCATTTAAGACTACTTTTTTCCCAAACCACTGCTCCAAAAGCTTTCAAATTTCACATATAATATCTTTGGAAGATTGTTTCACATGTTTATTGAAATCAAATCTCTGGGTTCATATTTGGGCTCTCTGTGGGGGACCAAATGTTTAAATTAATACAGTATGAGGAATATTCTTTAAAAATATTTTTCTTCAGATCGACAATCAGAATCTTTTGGTATTTGGTATGCAGCATGCTTAGGGGGCTGAGATTCAAGTTTGTTCAAGCCAAGTCCCTGGGATCATATTTGAGCTCCTGTGGGAGCCCGAATTATACCTTAGAATGTTCTATAAAAATCTTCTTCTTCAGATCCAGCAGTCGGAATGTTTTGATATTTGCTATGCAGCATCCTTAGGGGGTGAGATTCAAGTTTGTTCAAGCCAGGTCCCTAGGTCCATATTTGGACTAACTGTTTGAGCTCGAATTGTAACTTAGTTCAAAATGATGAATTTTCTTTAAAAAATCTTCTTCTTCAGATCCAGCAGTCGGAATGTTTTGATATTTGGTATGCAGCATCCTTAGGTGGTAGAGATTCAAGTTTGTTGAAACCAAGTCCCTGGGTTGATACTTGGGCTCCCTGTGGGAGCTCGAATTATAACTTAGTTCAATATGAGGAATTTTTCTTTAAAAATCTTCTTCTTCGGATTCAGCGATCGGAATGTTTTGATATTTGGTATGCAGCATCCTTGGGGGGTGGGGGGGATTCAAGTTTGTTCAAGCCAAGTCCCTGGGTTCAGCCCGAATTATAACTTAGTTCAATATGAGAAATATTCTTTAAAAATCTTTTTTTAGATCCACTAGTCAGAATCTTTGGATATTTGGTATAAGCTTTTCTTTAGAGGGGCAGATGCAACTTGTTGAAATCAATTCCCTGGGTTGATATTTAGGCTACCATGTCAGGTGAGCGCCCTTAGGCCTCTTGAGTTTATTTTTTTTTATCTGCTCCATTTGTATCGGGTGTGTAAATGTGAAATGAAAAAACCAACAATGAACAATTTCAGATAACCAGAAAACAGTGTGTAAAGTTTTATAGCTCTGTCATTTATAAATATAGAGTTACGTGAATGCCAAGATATCGTTTTTTTTTAATGAAATCTGTACAAAATGATTTAAATGATAAAATAATAGGACCGATTGTATTACATCATATCTCTGGTGTTTGAAGTCGGATTTTCAAAATTCTTTTACCTTTCTGTTCGGGACCACGAGTACTAAAATGGTATCTTCCCATATGATCTAATTTTCAAAACTGGAATCCCGTAAGAAAGTTGGTGATTTTAATTTTCACTTTGATGTGGCACACAACCCAAACGTCAAAAGCATAATTTCTTTGCTCAGAGACTACAGCCTTAAACAACTTGTCCATAATTCTACGCATAAACAAGGACACATTCTAGACTGGATTTTAGTCAGGGAAGAATCAGACTTCATTAATGATGTCTCGGTAGTGGAGACTGCTCTTTCAGACCATAAGGCAATCTTCTGTGATGTTTCCTTAAAGAAACCACCACGCTCAAAACAGAAAATAGATAGTAGGAATATAAATGGTATCAGCTCATTGGAATGGGAAGCTGACATGAAAAATGTCACCCAATCGCTAGTGCAGTATCCAGAAAACCAGCTGCTTGCACGCTTTGATGAACTGTTAAAATCTGCTCTCGAAAAACATGCGCCACTGAAAACTCACATAGTTACATCTCGACCACCAGCACCCTGGATAAATGATGACATAAGGTGTGAAAAACGGTCCCTCAGGAAGGCAGAAAGGCTCTGGCGATCTGGTGGGCTAACAGTTCACCGTGAAATCTTTGTCAACAAACGTAACCATCTTAAACAAATGTATGTAAAATGCAAAAAACAATATTTCTCTGACAAACTAGAGGAATGTAATTCATCAAAACAGCTTTTCTTAATGACTAACAAAATGCTTGGCAGAAGTAAAACATCTAAATTGCCAAATAATGTACTTGAATCTCAACTACCAGACATTTTCTCAAATTTCTTCATACAGAAAATTGAAAGTCTGCGCAATGAAATGACTGACAGTCCTATTGAAACATCACATACCCCATTCGATGGAGATGAACTGTCCACCTTCAGACCTGTTACAGATGACTTCATTCGTAAATTAATAACAAAGTCACCATCCAAAAGTTGTATCCTAGATCCAATTGCCACTAGTTTACTGAAATCTTCTTTGCTCGAGTTGGTGCCTATTATAACCAAAATCATAAATGTTTCACTCCTGTCTGGATCGGTGCCTTCTGAGTTCAAACAAGCAGTTGTAACACCTCTTCTTAAAAAATCAACTCTTGATGAAAATATTCTAAAGAATTACAGACCGGTTTCAAATTTGCCATTCTTATCGAAAATTCTTGAGAAAACCATCCTGACTCAGTTAAAAGAGCATCTCACAAATAATTCTCTCCTCGATATATTTCAGTCTGTTTACCGTGAGAACCATAGCACTGAAACTGCTCTTTTACACATCACAAATTCACTACTTAGCCACGCAGACAAAGGCAAAGTAACGGTGTTGACACTATTAGACCTATCTGCAGCATTGGACACAATTGATCATCAAATACTTCTTGAGAGACTTCAGACCACTTTCGGTATCACGGGCAAAGCCCTCAGGTGGTTTTCATCATATTTGACTGAACGATATTAGACTGTCAGTACAGGCGTCTTGCTCTCTCGCCCCCAGAAACTTAAATTCGGTGTCCCACAAGGTTCCGTCCTTAGCCCTATACTCTTTACACCGTATACCCAACCCCTCTCACCAATAATCAGCCAAAATTGCTGTGACCATCACAAATATGCTGATGACACCCAGCTTTTGAAACCTTCAGTGCCTGACAATTTTGATTAATCACTGCAAGCTGTTGAAAATTGCACCAAATCTGTTAAACAATGGATGATTAAAAATAGATTGAAATTAAATGACGACAAGACAGAAGCCGCATTGATAGGCACACATGCAAAAGTCACCCCACTCCTTAACCGTCACTTGGCAGTCGGTAATTCAGTCATCCCTTTCAGAAACTGTGTTAAGAACCTCGGGGTTCATATTGACTCTGGCTTAACAATGAATGAGCAAGTTGGACACATCTGTCGCTCTTCGTATCTAGAGCTTAGGAGAATAAGTGCCATTCGTCATCTTTTAACAGAAAAGACAACTGCACAACTTGTTTGTTGTTTTGTCTTATCTAAACTTGATTATTGTAACTCTTTGTTAGCTGGCTTGACATTGAAGCAGCTCAACCGACTTCAAAAGATTCAAAACTACGCTGCTAAACTAATATTCCGTAAGGCCAAAAGGGACCATGTAACACCTTTGCTGAAAAAGCTTCACTGGCTCCTAGTCAAGGCTAGAATCGAATACAAATTTGCCCTTTTAGTATTTAAATACTTTAATGATAACCTCCCAGTCTACCTCTCTACACACCTTAAAGCATACACACCAACACGCTCGCTGCGCTATAGCGCTGATAACAGAATTCGTACCTGTCCAAAAATGAACTTAAAACACTGGGGACAACGGGCCTTCTGTTTTCAGGCACCTGAAATCTGGAACAGTCTACCGTTCCATATTCGACACAGTACATCCGTTCAGTGTTTTAAAAAGTGCCTGAAAACATCCCTATTTATAGACTCATTTAGCACTTAAAAACATAATTTGTTTCTTTTCATTTTTCAGGCTGCAGCTCGTTACTTATTTTATTTTATGAAGCGCTTTGAGCCTACCTTTTCAGTGGGGATAGAGCGCTATAGAAGTGCTATTATTATTATTATTATTATTATTATTATTATTATTATTATTATTATTATTATTATTATTATTATAAGAAAGTTAGATCATGTGGGAATTTCAAGGATGACTGAGTACTGGATTTACTGGGGAAAAATTTGGGTGAGTCCATCATTTAGCTTTTGGTGGGAGAAAATAATCGTAAAAAAATAATAGTTGTATACTTCAATAAACTAAGCAACTAAATGAATGAATGAATTTTACTCTCATTCCCCCGATTACATACGCAATATTTGTTGAAAAAAGTGGATTGATACGAGATAGCTGCGGAGTCTCATAGTGAGAATTCCCTCAAATATTTTTCCAATACGGCTAAACAAGCTAATTGGACGGTAGTTAGAGGGGTTGGTCAGGTCTTTGTCGGGTTTAGGTATCATGACTCCTGTGGCCACTTTCCAACATTTTAAGAAGTATTCACAGAAGAGTCAGCAGTTTAACAGTTTATCGGCAAAGAGAACACATTTTATCGCCAACCAAATTTGAAAGGAGACCCCGTGTTACTATTCCTGAGTTCCAATTGTTCTATGTTCCTACTGGCACATAGAACACATTGGAAATCAGGGGACGATTGTTAGCTCTCGCTATCGGGCCTTTGGTCGAAGTTGGATTCTTTGAAAACTGAGTTGTTATCTTGAACAAATGTATTTGCTCTTACCTTGCAAATAGACACACAAAAAACAGAAAGAAATTAACATTATTTAAAGTATAAACACAAAACACCCCCTGGAAACCAAAGTAGAGTCAAACCTGGGAACAATGTTAATTACCGATAATCGGATTATAGCGGTTGGGTAGAGTTGAGAAATTTCACTTACTGGGACTGAACCACTAGAATATCCTAAGATTTCAACTCCGTGAAGTGAAATTTAATTTTGATATCAACTCCATGAAGTGAAATTTAATGTTGGCGTTTTCCGATCCTCGATAGGCATTTACGTCGTAGTGTCAAGAGTTTTCAAGCAACGATAATAAAAATTGGCAATATTTGCTTTCAATTATTCCTCTAGCAGTCTGTAACATAACTTTAGTGTTATGATTTTCTAGTTTGGGATGAGGTTGTTGGGAAATTGGAGGGTGTACCCCGACGTTATTACGTCATATCTCCGGTATCTAACGTCGGATTTTCAAAAAAAATTTTCAACTTTGTGTTTCGGACAACGGATGCTAAAAGGTTACATGGTCACATCTTTCGAAACTTGAATTTAATTTTTACGTTTTTTTGTACCACCGTGGCATTTGACGTCATTTCGTTAAGTTTATTGCGTCAATGAGCATACAACTGTGCCCCGACATCCTTCCAGTTATCTCTTGCGTTGTGTGCTAATTTCTATAGGGATATCTCTTGTCGTTTTTGACGTAAAGGTGCTACAAAATTGTAGGGGGTGTAAAAAATAAACTGACGTAAAAAGTCGAAAATGACATAAAATTAAAAAATCCAAAACAGCTACCTTTTTATTTTTCGGGCTGTACAACATACTAAATGTTCAGGTAAATCGGACAAACTTTAATTTTCCCGACGTTGACGCCCTTCCGTCACCTCAAACGACAGCCACTGACGAATTGCATTTTTAGATATGTTTTATTTAGGAGAATATATTCAAAAATTTTGAGAGTTGAACCATAGGTCAGATATGCAACGTTCACGAAAAACACGTCAAATTGACGTTATTTTGTTTAAAGGGTTAACGTTGAAATTGTAGCAAATGCAATTTAATAGAGAGACACCAAAAGGTACAAGAAAAGTGTGCAAAATTTCATAGCTGCATGTGTATATTTTTTTATACGGGGCTGTGCGTTGTTGAAAATCAGCGTTTCACTGAGAAATGTGCAAAATACCCCATAAATATAAGTGACGTAAAAACGTTTAAAATGGCGACAAATCAGAAACAAAAAGCACGTATCTCCTAAATTTTTTTAGCTGTACAACATACTAAAATTTCCTGAAAATCGGCCGACATTTAATTTTGGTTTTGGTGACGTCGACGTCGATAACGTTACCCGAAAATGCGATCAAATCCCTTCAGAAATTCCCAGGACGGTACCACATTTTAGATGTTTTTTTTTGTTGGAGATGATATTTACACAATTTGAAAGAGGGAAGCTTGATATTAAAAGGTACAGAAACAAAATGTAAGAATTTGTTTTGGATAAAGGTCGGACTTTTTTTAAACAAAAAGTAGATATTTGAGTACTCGTATATCTAAGTAATAATTTTCAACTGAGAGGGCTTTTTGTGCTGTTATCTTTATCAAGGATGGATGTCCCTCCTGTTTCTACACACCTTTCCTGTCTACATGTCAGATTTTTGCGATTTTTATGTGTAAACTGGTGTTTGCAGAACAAATCCATTCGTACCATTTCATCGAGATTAAGTTTGTCCAATCATCACACAGAGTTAATATCCTCGTAAAATCATGAATTTTCGTGATTTGTGATATAGTTTTTCTCAGCCTGAGAAAAATCATACTTTCCTTTGAACTTTAAAACAAATTTGTTGAGTGGCGTGATAATTACCTCAGAATTACATCAATGTTGAGAGACTTCAAGTGAAGTCGTTTTCGACAGGATGGAAAAATGGACGGTGATAGTTGGGAGCCTCTCTCCCCCTCAACCAAAACGCACTCTCCATGGCAAATGCACAATTTATACCTAAAATAGTAGAGAACGCAGGCTGTTCATGCAGGTACACTTTCGAAAGACAAAACACGAGGAATAGTTCCATGGTTTTATACCCAAATAAAATGATAGGCCCTTCGTGTTACAAGCAATAAATTAAATAGTAGTTAGGCCAAGCAATTTATTTATTTATTCATTGTGGTTTAACGACACTTGCGACAGCCAGGGTCGGACAGTTTTACCGGTGGAGGAAGCCGGAGTACCCGGAGAGAACCACCGAGCAACTGTCAGCCGCCCCCCCTCCCCCCCCCCCCCCCAACATACGAACTCCACACAAGCAGGGTTTAGAAGTGGTTGAAGACAAGTGCACCATCGACGTGTAGTACGCCTTAGTGTACAACGCCACCGTGCCCCCACGTGGGCAATGGGGGTGAAGTGTCTAGCCCAGACCCAGTGACACAATACCATTGCCGCAAGTGGGATTCGAACCGAGGACCTCTCGGCTGGTAGCCTCAACGTCTACCTACTGAGCCACCATGACCCCTACGTCGATGGTGCACATGTCTTCAACCGCTGTAACCCTGCTTGAACAGAGTTAAAATGTTGAGGAGCTGACAGTTGCTCGTCGATGCTCGGTGGTTCTCTCCGGGTACTCCGGCTTCCTCCTGTCACTGTCACCTGTCACTGTCACGATTAGCCATTGTGAATAAATAAATAAATAAATAAATAAATAAATAAATAAATAAATAAATAAATAAATAAAAAGTGGAATTGACTGCTAATTACACTTGCTCATTCGTCCTACTCAAATCTACATTTGGTGTATTCCACAAAAAACTCTTTAACTCTTTTAACAGCAGGGATACTCCCTTTCAGGTCAAACGAAAACTGAAAAAAGGGCATGTCATAATTTCCCACTGCACTCTAAAATTAGTTGGATTAAAACACAACCCAAACCAACTGGGTTTTGTGAATATGAAGCCAATTGGTTCATATCCACTCAATCCAGTTGATATGGGTTGATTTTTAACCTAACTGATGTTAGAGTGTAAGTCACCCTACTATCATAGTTACCGACCTTGTAAATTTGTCGAGGATTCGGGGTTTGCGGCTTTGAGAAACCACACTTTGTGCAAAACTTTCATAGTTACCGACCTTGTAAATTTGTCGAGGATTCCGGGTTTGAGGCTTTGAGAAACCACACTCTGTCCAAAACAACAGAAAACAATCGAAATTTTGTGAAATATGTGATTGTGGGGTGACTTACACTCTAAAATCAGTTAGGTTAAAAATCAACCCATATCAACTGGGTTGAGTGAATATGAACCAATTGGTTTCATATTCACAAAACCCAGTTCGTTTGGATTGTGTTTTAATCCAACTAATTTTACCGTGTAGTGGGAAATTGTGACATGCCCTTTTTCCAGTTTTCGTTATATTAGGAGCCTATAAGCTGCCGGAATGAACCGAAGGCGAAGATCTGTCACATGTATCAAATCAAATTCCCCCCGATGTGTAGTTGAAAACTTATAAACTTCATTATTGAGGGGTTTATTCTTGAGGAAAAAGTGATGCACAATAAATATCCACTTTTTATGTCATGCGTAATGACACCCCGCTGCATGCCCTGGTGCTGTCACGCGTCCGTTTGGGCGCGGTGCCATGACAATCATGTGGTCCCATTATTCATTGCCTGCGTGCAAGATGGTTCAGAGGTTGGGAGTTGAAATTATCATCTCCTTTTCTACGAGCAGTAAGACATATTCTCTGTGGCTCCATCTGATCAAGTAACTTTTTGTACAGGGAGTTACGCAGTCCAACAGTGTATGATAGGCACCACGACGCCGCGCGTGCTGTCGTGGTAGACCGCATGAGCGATCGTGTTGTGGCGTCATGCGGGGTGTTAGTTTGCATGTGCAGCACATCCGTCATCCACTTTGTTTTAAGGACGTACCATCTCGAACTGTCTATGATACATGATTTCTGTGGAGCCAAAAATCACTTGTTTCAAAATGGTATAATTTGCAACAGTTTCAATGTCCCCATCTGCACTTTTGCAATTTACCCCCAGTCTACCATCATTAAAAACAAGCGTTTTCTAATCCTGGACTCAGAATATTTATGACTAAGAGTTACTCCCCTTTATTTACCACACTCCACATCAATAGCAGGACATGTTCAACTTGCCCCACATTTGGGGGATCCCGGATGTGACGTCATACCGTATTGGATTATGAATATCACGTGGTTGTCATGATAACCCATGGGTGCGGTCATGTTGTGACGCCATTGTAATGATGGGTGATATGAGTGCGCATGCGCTGCTCGCATTAGGGTGATACGTGTTTCCGTCGTCCATTTTGTATGACGGAGGCCGTCATCTTTGTTTCTATGGTAGCACGTGGTTGCTGTGTGACCCAAAACCCTCTAATAGGATAGAGATGTGTTCTGATAGTGTGTTCGATTCAATGAGAGTAAATCTAATTACCCAAATAGACCCAACGATTTCCTCAAATCAAAAAAACACCCAAAACTACAGAAACGGACTTTATTTGGTACGAATTCCCACAGAATCCTTCTTTTATCCGAACACAGGTGTGCTCCTTTGTATAGGAGACAATTTAATTACCCAAATAGACAAGTTTTTACTACTTTTACTGGTGCGGATTCCTTCGGAATCCTCTGCTTCTATCTATATATCTACTATCTATGTCTCAATAAGCCACCTTATAGTTTGTCTATCCAACCCTGTTTGTTTATTCAGGAGTATACTCCAGTAGAGAAGAAAAGCCTATCAGTTCGAACAGTTTTGCTTATCGTTACTATATTTAGCTTCTCTGGTGTGTTCTCGTTCGTTATAACCCTATTCCGGGACCTCTTATTCTTGTTTTATCCAGATCATCCAGTCCGTACACTTCACTGCAGCTAACTGACCAACCAAATTACTCCATTCAGCTACATTTCACACACTGTCAGTCTATCACATCGTTCTCCAATACAAGGGTTTCTCGGTCCAAGAGTCAATCAAGCAGAAAATCGAACATATTCACACAACACTTACTGCACATGCACACATACGGGTATTTGGGGACTAGTGAGGACCAACGTTTGTGGTCTAGTGGGGACCGATGTTTGGGGACCAGTGTCAGAAATATCATTGTCGTTTAACCCCTGTCTTAACCAAGTACTAAAACTTCTGCTACCAACACTTACCGTTTACACCCACGGTCTTGGTTTATGCCGCCGCTGCTGCTAAGTCCACCGCTGCTACTATGAGATGTGCTTATACACAATGTACGAATAGCAATTGCAGCACGTGCCAATGTGTGTCTGTGTGCAAGTGCACACTGTGCGCGCAACACCTGCAGCACATGCACGCATAGGGGTATTTGGGAACCAGCAGAGGCCATATTTTGAGGACTATTTGGGAACAGGCTTTGAGGACCAGTGGGGACCAGGCTTTCGGGACTAGTAGGGACCAAGCCTTGGGGGCAAGGTTTGAGGATCAGTATTGCATTTACTTTTCCAATAGACAACTAGCTCATGGAAACTTACGCTACTATCGGCTATAGAAGTATCAACCATACTACATCCCACTACCGCTATCTTCTTCTAGTTGTGTTTGTTTAGATAATACCGATCCAATGGTCCAAGCTTCCGCCACCGGTAACACTACCAGTCTGGCGATTGGCTTCTGCTATTAAGTTATTGTCTTCTATTGCAAGCGTGATGTCTGTCGACGTATGTTATACTGTCTACCCGCTGAGGCTGCCAGTGTGTGCTAGGGGCGTATAATAAGCTAATTAGAAGCTCATGGAGACTTCAGTGGTGGAGCTATGGAGCCTAGGGGTAGTCCTCCTCCCCCTCCCAAAAAAATCTGAATCACCCCCCCCCCCCCCCCCCCCCCACCAAATTCAAACACCATTTCAACTATTTTAACCCACCTGTCACATGCTACACCGAGATCGAGGCAAAAACACTGATACAGTTTTGTGTTAGGAAACGTACGTAATGGTTATTTCGGAAATAACGCACAAACACGACTCCGAAGTCAATATGGGCTATTGGCATGATTTGAAAACTGGTCATATGTAAATGGTTTGTCCGTCTGTCTGCCTGTCTGTCTGTCATAGCTTCCATCCATACTTATTTTGGTTTCCATACGATAATGAGAAATAAAAGTATCTTCTTCACAAACGATATGTTAGTCATTTATGAGGATGATTGCGAGAGAATACTCGCATGCTGATACTTGGTGATACGGTCACTGACACCAAATCTGACATTTGGAGCCTAGGTAACTTGTGCGGCTGTAATTCTAAAGCTTTGCATACTTATGAAACTTCACACCATCACCAATTATTTATAAGATCGGGCTGTTATATAAGATCTGCTTGTGAATCTGCTCCTCGTGAGAACGATACAAGCATTAACAATGTCCTTGTCTTGATGGCACAGATAATTACCTCCAGTTGGAAACAAATTTTTACCCCAGATTCACTTTCAGAGAACTCAGCTATCAAACTATACACACTCTTTTCTGATTATATGAAATTGAGCATTTTCTTTTTTTCATTTCAAATATACGCACCCGATGCCTGCGATGCCATTTTTTTAACCTCATGTTCAGCCTAGTCTTTCGAAATTTTGGAAATACTCGTATAATCTCCACAAAAACCATATATATTTTTGGCGCCGTCCTCGGAAATTAACAACGGTTATGGTTGAACTCGGTGACGAAAAATGGGTAATGTAGGGTCAAAAATTAAAATCCGTCGGATTTCTATTTTTTGGGGGGGGGGGGGGGGTGGGGGGGGCGGGAGATTTTACTATGTTGTAGGGCAAAAAAATTGAGAGACAGCTGGCTTTTTTTAGTTTTTCGATTTATCGCCATTCTTGGTGTTTTCGGTCGCTTCAAAGTTTCATCGTCCTTTACATATATTAAAAACGCTAAGCCTTTTTCAAGGGTTAAACAAGTTTGCAGGAGGTGAATATGTTCTGACCATGTTCGAAAAATTTCCTACAAACCACACTGAAATTTTGAGATGCTGCCCCCAGAAGTTAGGCTAGCTTACTGTTTATGGACGGTATTGTAATTCCGGTGTAAAAGGCGCTCGGTTTCAAGCGACAAAGTCATAGGTAGCGACATGGGAGGCTTTATCCAGCAGCTTATAGTATGTTCAAAGGTAGCATACACCATCTCATCACCTTCTTTGTTGGGCCCACTTGGTGATGGACGTGTTTCGTTGAATTACTTCTGGAAATAAGCTTACGCTTTCAAAATAATCTAGTTGTAATCGTAATTATAAAAATTGAAAGTAACTGTAATTGTAATCATTACATTTTTCATTACAATAGCTACAGACCTGGTACAATCAGATTCTTTGTTGTTGTTTTCCCTTAAACGCCAATTTTGCATCTTATCCTGCTACTGCTCGCCCCGCAGTCTCCCTTAAGATCGGTGATTGAAAAAAATATCATAGCGCTGTAGCTTAAGAAAGTGGGTAGGGGGCAACACACACACGTGCACTTTTTGAATTTTAATGAATAAAAAGTTACCGAAGGAGAGATTTCAGTCAATATTTATTTGTTATTATAGTGTATAAAGGATTAATTTTGTCGCAGAAAGCTTCGCTTAAAATATAATATTTTGGACATTTCTACATTTAAAATATATCTAGTTGTAATCGTAATTATAAAAATTGAAAGTAACTGTAATCATTAAATTTTCAATACAATAGCCACAGACCTGGTACAAGCAACTTCTTTGTTTTTTTTCCTTAAACACCAATCGTGCATCTTACCCCGCTACAGCTGGTCCCGCAGTCTCCTCTAAGATCAGTGATTGAAAAGAAATACCATGGCGCTGAGATGTAAGAAAGGGGCAGGTGGCAACACACAACATGCACTTTTTTACCAAAGGAGAGATTGTAATCAACATTTATTTGTTATTAGAATTATTAACTAATCCTTTGTCATGCACAAAAAACAACAAACAAACAAACAAACAAAAAAAAAAAAAACAGACGACACGTGCCAGACGACACGTGCCATTACAAAACTCTGGAATAACTAACAAAATTTAATTTCTCTTCCAAAAGACTTACTGGAACGAGCTGCCTCCAGTGAGGGGTCATAAACTACGTTTTGCTTTGTGTCGTGGTACTTTTTATCAGGGTAGGCCTACCTAAGTTGTTAGCTTACTTATTTTCACCAGAAACACCTACAATGATACACATATAATGCAGAATACACAGCAATATTATATCGGGTGATGCCTTTTACGAACAATGTCTCAAACATAGGGTTTAAAGGGTTAATCTTATCACAGAAAGCTTCGCTTAAAGTGTAATATTTTGGGCCTTTCTGCATTTAAAGCAGAACCTAAATCTATCCACATGCCCAGTGAGTTCCGGAACATTGACAGAATTGTATGTTTTTAGTTTGAAAAAGACAAAGGTGTGTCAACGCTGGAAGCATCCGAGGACAAGGAGGCGCGGGTATAAAATGGGCACTTGACGACAATGGGTATGAGTTACGACTGGGAGTTTACAACGTATCATAAATTGTAATGTGACATTCCACAAGACTGACTTGATATATGTCGTCCCTTGGGGGAACAAAGTATCATCTGCATTGCTCAAGCATTTAAGATGTTCCACTCAAGGAACGGTATAAAGCTTTAGAAATCATTATTGTATAGATTCTTTGTTTGGTGATTATCGTCATTATACACCCCCCATCCCCCATTTGCACACGTAAAATAGGTTAGAGACAAATATTCAAAAATACTCGACAGTAGTTCAGTTGCAGTTATCGGGCGGTAAAGTGTTTTACACTGGTGCACTTCCGGCGAAGAACACGCACAATCCACAGACTCCCCCCCCCCCCCCCCTCCCCCACCCCCAATCTACGGCTCCCTTGCAAGTCTGAAGACTATTTTCAGTTTTATTAGAATTTTCATGGAAAAGGTTAGGCAACTAAAGGAGTTAATACTCGGTTGCCTGGTGGGTTAATACACTCTTGTTTATAGAGCCAGTTTTCCCGTTTTTCAATCGCATTGCTGAAGGTTGGCGGTCATAATTCGTTAAGACACGGTTCGAAATTTTTCACCGGTACAGATATCTCCGATGACGTCATTTTATGTATTTTTGGAATGTAAACAGAACAGACGCTTTGTTGTTACGGCTGGGGAGCAAGCATCAGCATGCGTCGACATGAAATAATATGAACTTTGCGGATAAAATCTCCATCCAGCCTGCGGAGGATTTGCTCTATATCGATGCAATGCACCAGAATCATGCGTATACTGGAAAAAATCATTGAAAGCTCAATTTCTGTAAAATTTTAACGGTGACCTGCTGTTTGGCCTTCTGTTCTGACGCTCGTAGTTTTTGTTTACGTGTGCGAACAGTGTGTGGATAATGGCAGAGGGAACATTTTTATCAGTGAAAGGACCAGGTGAGAATTTCAATATTTCTACTGTGGGATTTTATGGTGTGGGGAAATCAAATTTTGCCATAATGCCATCCATCAAAGGTAAACTGGACCAATACGAGAGATTGTTGAAACATTCGCCTTGTTCGAGGAGAAAAACTGAACAGGAAGTAAACAAATTTTCTAAGAAATGTGATCGAACTTCGACGGCAGATTTTGAGAGTTTATTAACAGAAATCATCCAACTGCACAAATCGTACCGTCCGGACAAGTTTCATTCATACTATTCAAAGTGTACGAACCATTTGTACGTTTACAGGGCTCTCAGAATTTGCTTTTATTATGGAGAAGAAATCGACTCGCGACTTGTCAAAAAACTCATTTGTGAAATCTATTTTTGTGACGGGGATCTACAGGCTATATTTGGAATTCTAACAGCAAACGAACCATTCCCCCACGGAACAAGTGCTCAACACAAGTATTTATTTCAATTCAGCCACCAAGATGGTGCCAATAGTGATGCTATTTTATCATTTTATATAGATAATATTCCGAGAAAAATTCGCATATTACGAAAGCGAAGTAATCAACCAGAAACAAGAGATTTATTGAATGTGGCTTGTGACGTGCACAGTAACTTGACGCCTCTAATGATCGCTACAATGAAAAGAAACACCTCGGCCGTGTTACTATTTTTAAGATACGGGGCAAACCCATTTATCACGTGCGGTGGCGAGGGCGACAACCTGAAGGATGCCGTGGAATACATCGTTTCTTACCTCAACAGTATTTTGTATTTTAGAACAGTGACAAGCAGCGAGCATGTTTTGGACCAGTTATGCATCGAACAGAATAAAGCTCTTGAATGTTTTTCGTATTTTCTTCGAGCAGTGAAGAACATTCCACTGAAGACCACGAATAATGTGTTCGACCCACATGAAAGTAGAACAGCTTATTACGCAAGTCCAAACCTTGCTTTGCTCTTAGACATGGACAGATTCAGGTCCCCACCAAATCTGCAGCATCTCTGTCGATTTGAAATACGGAAGCACTTTATGAAAGACTTGGATGCTAAATTGCCAAGGGCAATCAGTTCCCTTCCCATTCCAGCGATTTTGAAACAATACCTGGATTTAAAAAGATAGTAAATTGTAATGTTTGTCCTCCCTGCACAATCACAGACAAAACTAGTCCAAAATGAGCTGAAAGACCAGTTTTAATTTTTTAGTTTGGTACGTCTTTCAGGGCATGTTTGGACTAAAACGAGACCTCGTTTAGCGATCTGAACGTAACGGCCACCCACTACATTGCTGGGTAGCCGGTACGCTCAGATTGGGATGGTGTAAGATTCATGGACTATTTATCACATATACATATACATGTACATGTAGATATATATATATATATTGTATATATGTACATATATATAAATACTAACCATATATATATGTACACACACATATATATGACGTATATATCTACATAGAGATATTTATTCTACCTGTATGTAATTTATAGTTTGTGCACCTTACATGAAAATCATCCTCTTAGAATCTGAGTTGTTGAACTAAAACAACCCAGACCACATTTTGCCAAAAACATTTTTCAACCTACTAAACGTGATATGCAGACAACAGCATTATTACCAGCAGTATTTTTTCTCTAAACACCTAGTGCCTGCTACACATTTTCATTGGCTTCCAATTAGATAAATAACCCAACTTTATCATTCTTTTGATAGAAGTATGGTAAGATCATCTCAAAAGGTCGATGGGCTGCAAAATAGAAATTTAAAAAAGATTAGTTTTTAACCTGATGTTTCCATAATCTAGTAAGGGATTTTGTGTTTTTCTCAGCTAATAAGCCAGAAAATGAATATAAATTCCAATAAACATTTTGGAACAAACTGTGTTGTCTTTGCATTCCATTTTTTTTCAAAACTTGCCATATGAAATATCTCTTCAGAAGCAATGTACTTACTTTTTGGCACATTTAAAATAAATAATTTCCAGAAAACTCTCTGCGAATGCTGGTAGAAGCCCAAATTGCATGATCAGTACTGGCCCAAAGCATGTATCTCAGTATTTTAGAAATACATGTAAAACTAAAGAAGCCCCCCCCCCCCCCCTCCCCCCATCTATCTCTACCCCAAACACTGACACAGTTTTTTTTTTCTTTTTAACTCCTTAAGCTGTATATTCAGTGTGAAGTTGTGAAGTGTTGATTTGTCTTAATGTCATACATGTATTTAGTGGATTAGAAATGCAATATGTTTTGGGGGGAGGGAGAAACACCCCAGTGACATACTTTCATTTCTACACCACTGCCTGCAGCCACAGGGTTAAAAATAGGAACTGATGTGCCCTGTTTCTTAAATATCGACTCCAGTTCATGGCTTTGGACTGACCTGAATTATTCATTCCTGGAAACGCAAAGTTTAACGCTCTTCCCCTGCTGCAGGTGGAGATACATGTACTCTCACCTAGCAGAGGTACTGTGCCTGGTAAGCATTACAGATAGGAGTGGTCCACTCAACAAAAGTTGCTTGATCTCAAACTCCAATTAATCTTTTATAATTGTAAAGCAGCAGCCATGACTCAATTTTATGGGGAATTAAAAAAATATATATTCAGTGGGTTAAGAGTTGAGGGGGTTATGAGTGACTCAAATATTTGTTCCTTTTATGGATCTGCTGGATGATGGATGTTCACACAACAAATCTTTAACTCCTTAATGATGCTGGCAGATATTCCTGCCCAGGACAGGATTTCTCTTGTCAATGGAATTAGTATAATTTAATCAAATTTCCCCTCTGTAAATTAATTAGATTTTTTCAGTATTGATTTGCTGAGTTAAATTTGGATAAATTTTCCATCAAATCTTGTCATGGCTGCTTTAAAGCAGCCATGACCAGATTTGATGAAAAAATATCTTGAAAATACTCACTGGGTTAACCCCTAGCACATTGGTAGTACAACAGAACTGCTTTATGGGAAATATTTGCTGCTCAAAACTTTGCCATTTTGACGTCAGGGTGCAGAGAGTTCAGAGATCCGAGTGCAAAGTACCATGTACAGAACATGAAGGCTTGATTACACCATAAACACACGCAGTGTGGTTTTTCCACCCATACAATAAAATGTTCTGGTAGAAACTTGAAAGCATAACAAGCAAGAGAAAATTTCTGTGAATGGACTTCCAGTTCCACCCTGTGATTCATTGGCTTGAACATTGCAGGCAGTGCTTCTTATTCCCTGTGGAAACTCTGTGAAGTGAAGCCGTGCTTGTTTACTGTGGTGGACAAATTGTTGTACTGGTAAAATTATAGGACCCAGTAACCAGTTAATGCCTGGGGTGGAGGTCCTCTGAAGTGGGCATCACAGGTGTATTAACTATTGGTTAAATTTGACTTTATTATGTCAGGTGGGGGCAAGGTGGCTCAGTTGATAGAGGTGCAGACTGCAATCTGGGAGGTCCTCGGTTCGAATCCCACCTGCGGCAACTGTGTTGTGTCCTTGGGCAAGATACTTCACCCCCATTGCCCACGTGGTGGCATTGTGTACTAAGGTGTACTGCACATCGTTGGTACACTTGTCTTCTACCAATGCTAACCCTGCTTGTGTGGAGTTAGTATGTTGGGGAGCTGACATTTGCTCGCTGTTGCTTGGTGGTTCTCTCTGGGTATTCTGGCTTCCTCCACCCGTAAAACTGTCATGGTCATGATTAGTCAATCTGCTGAAATATGTGACCTTAAAGACCAATAAATAAATAAATAATATTATGTCAGGCACATGTGAATCCTAACAGATTAGATTGTTTAAGTTATTAATAATTTTATACAGGTGTTTTCGATTAATTTTTCTTTTTAATTTAAACTTATTTTTTGTGTTGTTAATGTTTTATCTGATTCAAGTACATGTACATGAAAACATGTAGGAGAAAAGCGTAATTGGGTTTGGGGTGGCTACAGTTGAAACTAGAAGTCATATCACTGAATTGTGCACTATTTTGAAGTAATAGCATGCTGAGTAAGTGCACTTTTTGTCCATAACTTCCTATCAAACTGAAACTTCCACATTAGCGTAACTCGATTCCTGTAGAAGAATAGCATGACCAATAATTCTATACTAGTAAATATAAATCATTAACATCAGTTATAACCTCTACTGGGATACATGTATGTGTATTCATGTAAGTAGATATTAAAATTCGACTGCATGTACATATACTGAATGCAGAGAGTGGATTACTACTTAATCGCAGCGCCATATATTATCCACTCAAAAGTATTTATAACAGTTAATAAAAGTACAAGAAACTCTGGCAAACATTCATCCAATACACCACATAAGTTTGCAAGTGTTTCTTGTGTTTTGTCCTCGGAAATTGTAAATAATTACAAAGTGAAAAATCTATCCAACAGCGATTTACTAGTAATCCTCCCTCCACATACTGTAGTCTGAATATTTTCTTTCTGTTTGATCCGTTCAGGTCGTGATTTGAACTGATTTCACTACCGACCCCTCCAAATTCCAATAGTATATTATATTTTGCATTGCATGTCGCAGATGCTCTTGTGTATTTCAGACTTCATTCTTTTGCAGTAAGGAGCACATTAACCAGCGAGCATTTTCTGTGCCAATTGTGACAGGACTTCTAGTGTCAACTGTGTAGAATTAGAGTACAAAAATGATTTTTGTGTTGTAGATAACAGATGCAAGAAAGTTTCTGTCCTTGTACTTTTCTAACTTGTACGAATCATTTAATTCTTTACCTAATGTACATGTTGCAGTCATACACATATCTGACCAATGCTTATCATAAAAATAATCATTGAAATTTCATTATTTCGTCAAATTTTGCACCTAAAACATAGCTTATGGCAAAGAAATGCTGAAAGGTAACACACTGTTGGAAAAGGCTCCCTTGAGTAGAAGAAGATGCCATCTGCAATCAAGCTAGAAAATAAACAATAGCATGAACAAATTCGCCCTCTGTCATGATTTGCAGAATGAGTTTCCCAGAGGCGAATTTGTTCATGCTATCCCATACAGTGAGCCAATTTATCCTCTAGGTACCTCTTTCTGTGTAGGTTTGAGACCCTGATTCAGATTGAGGCTCACATATGGTAAATTTAGTGATGCCACCCTGCACACCCCCTGGGGACCTCATTTTGCAGATAACAGTCTGCTCATTTTCTGACTTGTCTGCAATGGTTTAGCAACCAAGGGACAAATGAGACAATGCTTCATGTATTTTACAGCAATTTTGTGTTGTGCATCAGATAGTTTTAACATGTAATTTTAAATTGTTGAAGGACCCTACCCTGGCCATACTCTTTATATAAGGTAATGTATAGGAACTTTAGGACCAGTTGGGCTCACTCAGCATTCAGGAATCATATCATATATTTTATAAGAACAGGTACCTGGTCAGTATTTGTCATATGGGGGGGGGGGGGGGGGGGGGTTAGGTGGGGATGGGTGGATTGGGACCCCACAGCAAAATGCTATCTAAGGGGTAGAGGACCACTGGTCTTGAGTGAGGCTTTGTATTAACATACATGCAGGTAAACATTAGAATTTTTTTTTCAATTTGCCTAAACTGCTTCATGTAATTCTTACAGGCTTGTGTTTTTTTTTATTTTTTTGGCACCAGTCATTGACATAATGTTTTGAGCTCTGTCAAACAAAATATAATTGGTAAAATTCATAGTTGAACAAGAGAAAAGCAGAGTGATGGGAGAAAATTCTGTTGCACTACCAGACTACTAGGGGTTAATTATGTTATACATAATATATATTTAACTATAGAACACACTCAGGTAGAATACAGGGGCGAAGGGGAGGTATAGGGGAGCAGGAATCAACAACCCTTCTTGGTGTTTTTCCATTTCACTTGTGTCTTCAACTCTCTTGAAACACCTGAAAAACTCCAACTTAGGTTAATGATTTCTGTCCCCCTGACTCCACCCCTGTGCTCTGTCTTGGTAGAGTACTGGAAGCCCATTTTTGGGTTCTAGTTTGAAGTGCACATACCACAATTTATATGTTTCATATTCCGTTAATGTGCTTCATATTTCCTATGAAAAGAACTCAGTTCTTCTCTCAAGACCTGCCCTGTTAGAATTTATGGGAGAGTGCCAATAGGCACTCTCCCATAAAGTTTAACAGGGTAAAGGCACGTCATCAAATTTTGAAAACCTAAAATAATTTATCACTCTGCCAATTCATATCTTCTAGGCCTCCAAAGCCTCAACATTTTGATGTATTTACCCATGGGAATAAATTGTTCAAATTCCCCAGACCTTCAGATAGATGTAAGTCCTTCATATAAAGAGTTCTGTACTACAGTCACAAAAGTTGACACTTTTATCCCTACAACACTGTAGAATTTCTCTTGTTAAAATGCGAAAGGCCACAACATTGAATCTCAGATAATTTTCCAAAAGAGCTCTATTTGTCAGTTACAGTGCCATCAAGATTTGATAAACAGGATTCCAGTATTGTGATATTCTTGCATTTCCTTTTTGGAAGGGGAGATTCAAGAGCATTATAAGTCGTAATGCTGAGAGAGATTCAGAATGTTTTCCAGCTCGCAACCTAGTTGTGATGATGGAATCTGAACAGAATTCTCTCAATTTCTCTGTCTGCTTTTGTAATCACATTATCACAGTATCATTGAGTATGTTCTAGTTAGCAGCATTAACTCTTAACCCACTGAGTATTTTCAAGATATTTTTCATCAAATCTAGTCATGGCTGCTCTGAAGCAGCCATGACTAGATTTGATGAAATATTCATCTAAATTTAAATAAAAAAAACATTGGTGCAAAAAAGATGCAATTTAAAGGGGGAAAATTTGATTAAATGCTCCCACATTACCTGTATACTTATTTGAGTGAAAATCCTGTCCTGGCAGGAATATTTGCCAGCAGCATGCAAGGAGTTACATGTTACAGCTGTATATTGGTAGAAAAATTTCCTTCATGTATAGTACTCTGATGACAAAAACCACCTCTCATGTGATCAGACCACAAGTAGGTCGCAACACAGTAACGCAAGTGGGAGGACAGTGGCTCAGTGGTTACAAGGGACTTCCAAACCGAAAGGTGTACTGTTCGATCCCTAAAAGGGGAAACTGTGTTGTATCCTTGGGCAAGGCACTTAATCTTGATTGCACACACATGGGGGCACGGCGACACTGTGTACTAAGGCATACTGCACATCGAAAATGCATTTGTCTTCGACCATTGCAAACCCTGCTTGTGTGGAGTTCGTACACTGGGGTGTCTGACATTACTCGCCGCTGCTCGGTGGTTTTCTCCTGGTACTCTGGCTTCCTCCACCCACAAAACTCTGACACGAGGTGACACTGGCTGTCAAAAGTGTCATTAACCCTTTACCCAACATAACGGCCAAAACCAGCCAGCGCTATTCATAAAAATCGCCAATTAATTTTCATTATTTTTTTCATTTTTTGTCTCAAAAACATAGGTTATGACCTCTCTTTGGAACGAGCTCATCGAGCTCGTTCCAATGAGGGGTCATAACCTATGTTTTCGAGACCAAAAATGAGTTATTCAAGAATTTTAGTTGCAAGTGTCATCTGCCTTTCATGTTAGGTAAAGGGTTAAACCCAAATAAATAAATAAATAACCGAAGTGTGGCATATCCCCCCAAGTGGGTCATGATATTCAAGCCCCCTCCCCCCCCCCCCCCCACCTCCCATTACCTAACATAATGGCATATCTGGCTAGCACCGTTCACAAAATTTGGCATTCAAATTTAATTATGCTTTCAATATTAGTGTTCAACCGATTACCAAAAATGGCCACTGACTGATAACAGGTTATTTGAGCTCACAATTGGCTGATTCCGATTATAATACCGTGCACTACTGAAGTCTAGGCTCGAAAGAACTACATTAAATTAAACTTATTTTACGAGTTTACAGTTCGTTCACTACTAGATAAGTTGAGACTCGAAAGAACTACATTAAATTTAACATATTTCACAGTGTTAAACTCTGTTAACTCCGGCCCAGTAAAATTACCAGTTGTGCACACATGGGTGGTAAACGTTTACCACCCAAGTGTGCGCAACTGGTAATTTTACTGCGACTTGAGTCAAATGAGTGCAGCTTTAACTTTTCCGGTATGAACTGGCGATTACCGCAAGTACACTCAATTGTAAGCGTTACATGTCGTTTAAATTGTATATCCCGTAAAAAGGTGTCTAGAGAGATTAAGAATAGACATTGTGATGGTTTTTCAACTTTATTGAATGGTATCATTGACATCATTGTACATTAACAATTGAACAATTGCAAAAGATAATAACATGTGGTTAATGAATCATCACAAAATGCTTGGCAACAATCTGGAACCGATGTTCCAGGAGCCATTGCCGTTGTCATGCGGTTGCCCACAATCGGCCGATTGTGCTGGCCAGTTCCGATCATCGGTTGAACACTGTTCAACATTGGCTCAAAAAACTCACCGGGTAACCAATTCCAGGGGAGAGAGTCCTATAAAATGAGCAGAATAGGTACAAATAATTAGCTGAACTTTAGTACTGAAATGGTTAACTGGATAATCAGTTTGAAACCAGTTAGCTACCTAACCAATTAGAAAAACTGTCAACCGGTTATCTGAAATTTCGATAGTGATCGTCATTCTACGTTTAAAACGTAGTAAATCTGCTGCTTCTCCTTTGTGATAGATTACACCTGGAAGCCACATGTAATTTATCACAAAATAATCGACTTTGACATTCAAGACTTCGCTAATGATCGGAAGTTTCCGGGAGTAATGAGTAATCACAGAAACTATTCCGCATTGTGTATACAAACGAACATTGTCGAGTACTCGACAATGTTCGTTTGTATACACTCTACGGAATAGTTGGAGAATACTGCTTTCCAATTCCTATAGTTTTGATCCCATATTCAGTGAAATAATGGCCACGGATAACCGGATATTATCCGGTTATAGCTCTTGGTTAGTCGGTTATGAAAATGGGCCAACCGTTTCAGCCCTACTGAACTTTACTTCATACTTGTGTTGCGGTCTCAATGATGTCAGAGATACTGAAATGTAAATGCCCATGCATAAATAAATAATAGTATTGAATTGTAACTTATATTTTTAAATTATTCATGTACATAAAACATACATACATGTACATGTGGACAGGATCATTAATTTAGGACATTGTGGATGAATTTGGGTTTTTGTTTGTTAAGTTATTCTATTTGGGCGTTGATTCTTCCATATTTCTTCATTGCTGTTTTCAATTTTAGGAATTCATTTTTAATTTATTGTAAATGTTTTATTGTCTTTAAGTTATGTTTATGTATTATGTTAATCTGTATTAATAAAATGTACATTATAAATGACAAAAAATATTTATTCACTGAAACTACACTGTCACTTGGGTGTAAGATAACAAATGATACATCATTAGGCCACACGAAATAAATTCATTGATTCTCAGGCAATTTTTTTTTCAAATTAGTGTGGAAGGGAGGATTTTATTTTTAATTTTTAGCTTAACTTGACAAAGTCAATATAAGCTATTGCCATCACGCATGCGGAAGTCTGTTAGTCTGTGAGTCAGTTCACATTTTCCTTTAGCACAGGCTACACACCCCATAGTTCTTGTCTGATCGTCACAAAATTTCATATGCAGGTTTGAAGTCATGTCTAGATGAGAATATCCCCTTTTGGTCACAATCGGTCAACCGTGATGGCTGCCTGAGCCCAAAACGTTTGGCACAGTCCACAGTATTTATGAAGGGATAAAACATAATTATCCCTTCCTCATTATCCCTTTATGCCAAATTCAAGCTTCAAAATTGCCAATTAGTTGCCAAAGAGAGGAAGACCGATACATTTTATTAGCTTAACTTGACAAAGCTATTGCCATCATGCATGAGGAAGTCTGTTAGTCTGTGAGTCTGTTCACATTTTCCTTCAGCACAGGCTACACCCCGTAGTTCTTGTCTGATCATCACAAAATTTCATATGCAGGTTTGGGGGTCATGTCTAGATGAGAACTTCCCTTTTTGGTCACGATCGGTCAACCTATATGGCTGCCCGAGCCCAAAACCCAAAAACCATTAGCACAGTCTGCAGGTCGTATTTATGAAGGGATTTCATTGTAACTTGGTAGGATGATTCTGTATATCTAGATGAGAATGTCCACTATTGGTCATGATCTGTCAACTGTGTTGGCTGCCCAAGCTCGAAACACAAAAACTTGTAGCACAGTCTACAGGTCATATTTAATATGGAGGGATTTCCTTGTAACTTGCTAGGATGACTGTGTATGCTGTCTAGATGAGAACTTCCCCATTTGGTTGTGATCTGTCAACCATGACGACTGCCCAAGCCCAAAACCCGAAAACCTTTAGCACAATCTCTAGGTCGTATTTATGGAGGGATTTCATTGTAACTTGGTAGGATTTCTCCATATAATGTCTAGATGAGAACATCCCCTTTTGGTCGTGATCGTTCAACCAGGATGGCTGCCTGAGGCCAAACCCAAAAAACTTTAGCACAGAGTACAGGTCGTATTTATGATGGGATTTCATTTGTAACTTGGTAGGATGACTCAGTATAATGTCTAGATTAGGACGTCCCCTTTTGGTTGCGATCGGTTAACCGTGATGGCTACACATGCCCGAAGCCCGAAAACCTTTAGCACAGTCTACAGGCCATATTTATGAAAGGATTTCATTGTATTGTAACTTTATAGGATGACTCATTTTGGAATAATTTCACTGTAACTTGGTAATTTGGTTGACATGCATTAACTGTGAGGGCCACATACATTAACTGTGAGGGCCACATTAACCACCCCTCAGTTCTTTAGTACAGTCTACACCTCAAATTATTTTTATTGAAAACATAGCATTAAGGGAACAGAAATTAACATATTCCCAATTATTACAATTCTTGTCTTATTTCATTATCCTTTCATAAACATTTAACATTATCCTTTTCATCAAACACAACACACAGTCAAGTTAGGCTACAGTGTCATTGACACTTTCATTATTTTTTTCTTGCAAAAATGAGCATGGGTTTGAGAGGCTTTCCATTGTCTTTTCACACACACAGTATACAGAAAGTGCATACAGATTAACTTATTTAAGTTTAGCCCTCAAGGGCCTAATTCTGACTTCGATTACTTCTTTTGCAACAGGACTGGCACCCCAACATCTTGTCTCAAGTTACATTCTAAGTGCCTTGACAGTTGTTTGTAAGAAAGTCTTGGCTGCCTATATAGGCAGCCAAGACTTTCCTAGAAACAACTTCAGAGCCACAGGATGTACATGTAGATTGTCTTCAGTTATGCTCGTCAGATTTCACTGACATATGTCATTAAAAAAATTAATAGTTTCTGCGTCTTCCAGTTTTGTAGTCAAATTTGAACGGCACTGCAAGGTAATAAAATCATCCAATGAGGGGGGTTATTTTCAGTGAGGGATTGTCTAAGAATAAAATTTTTTTTTTTTGGCCTTATAGTACATTTTTAGCTCAAGTTTGACGTAGTCAAATTTGAGGTTATGCCATGGTCCGTCGCCCATCTGTACGCCTGCCTGGCATCAACAATTCAATACGGCTCGGGCTGGAGGCTGTATTTATGAACCAATCTTTACAAAACTTCTTGGGTACCTTTGTTATCACCGTGGGACGAGAACAAGTCTTTTAGGGTGCGGTCTAAAATTCAAGATGGCCACCAGAAGCCATTTTGTACCAAAATTAGTGCAATCGTTTTTTTGTACAGAACTTCTGTATGAAAGTTCTAATTTGAATAAATTTTTGTGTGAATGTTTAGTAACATGGAATACATCACATATAATTACAGGTTTTTCTCTCATGCTCAAATTATGCAAATTAGATAAACTTTGATTTATTCAGTGCTACTTATACACAGAAAGTGAACATGTCAATACGGTGCAGGCTAGGGGCTGTATTTATGAACCGATCTTCACAAAACTTCTTGGGTACCTTTGTTATCACCTTGGGACAAGACTGAGTTTGTGTGCGGTCCAAAATTCAAGATGCTGTCGGTGACCATTTTGTACCAAAATTAGGTACCTTCAGTTTTTTGTACAGAACTTCTATATGAAGGTACTGATTTGAATAAATTTTTGAATGAATGTTTAGTAACATAGAATACATCATATATACATGTTATACAGGTTTTTTTCTCGTGCAGAAATTATGCAAATTAGATGCACTTTGATTTATTCAGTGCTACTTATACACAGTAAAGGCACATGTCAATACAGCTCTGGCTAGAGGCTGTATTTATGAACGGATCTTCACGAAACTTCTTGGGTACCTTCGTTATCACCTTGGGACGAGAACAAGTGTTTTTGGATGCGGTCCAAAATTCAAGATGGCTGCCAGTGGCCATTTTTAACCGAAATTAGGTGTAATCAGTTTTTTGTACAGAACTTCTATATGAAGGTCATTACCTAGATGTGTGTCATTGCTGTGTCACATACTATACATACACATGGCTTACACAAGGTGAGCTACAGTGTCATTGACGCTTTCATTTTTCGGTGATTCCACACAGAGTCAATCAAAAGTGTTACAGGAGGTTTTTACCGTTCAGCTGGGAGCGCGGTAGCTCAGTTGGTAGAGGTGCAGGCTGCAAGCCGAGAGGTCCTCGGTTCGAATCCCACCCGCGGCAACCGCGTTGTATCCTTGGGCAAGATACTTCATCTCCATTGCCCGCGTGGGGGCACGATGATGCCGTGTACTAAGGCGTACTGCACGTCGATGGTACGCTTGTCTTCAACCAATCTAACCCTGCCTGTGCTGCAGTGCGGAGTTATGATGTTGGGGAGCTGGCAGTTGCTCGTCGTTGCTCGGTGGTTCTCTCCGGGTACTCCGGCTTCCTCCACCCGTAAAACTGTCACGGCCATGCTTAGCCATTGTGCATAAATATGTGACCTTAAACATCAATAAAATAAAATAAATAAATTTTACCGTTCAGCTTAAGACAACTTTCTACATGTATGGTAACAGAAATGGGTACATTCTGTTGGAAACAACAGTATATTTTAGGTATATGATAAAGTATCAACACTGTTATTTTTGTATTATAATTAACCCTGTTCTGACACATGGTACTTGAAAAAAAAAACCTTCCTGAATAAGACATCCGTTATTTAACCCTTTACCAATTGAATCAGCAGCATGCAAAATTTAAAATTGAGCAGTTGAAATAAATATATTTATAAAAAAAAATGTCAACAAAACTATATCAGGTGACCCCATCATTGGAACAATCTCACCAAACTCGTTCCAATGAGGAGTCACATGGTACAGGTTTTTTGAAAAAACAATAATTAAAATAAAAATTTTTGATATTGTGTGCCTTGGGTAAAGGGTTAATACTTTGTTTTACGTCAACCGCATGTATTTATTGAAGACATCAAATATTTGTGAATTTTAGTTGATTATACGCCATAAAACATTTTTTATCGTACTGGTATTCATTAAACTGCGATCAATCTTTGTTGGCAGAATTCGACCGCGGCATTTCATTTTAAAATGCTGGATATATTCAACGATTGTGTTCTGAATGTCACAGCTTACATGTGAACCTTGTACGTGCATTTCCACTCGAAGGACATGGCTGTGCTTTTTGCTCTGATCAAACTACAAACAAAATATTAATTAAAATATGAACCGAAAGGATGTAAAATAATTTTTTGGTGTGGTTTATATACATCCAAAGGACATACTACACCAACATTATTTATGGTCTTTGGATCCAGGTTTGGACAAATGCAGTAGAAGAATTTTATACAAATTTCACATTTTACCTTTTTTAAATACCGGTACCTAAATTGAAAATATCGGTGCATTTGGAACTCAGATTATAATAGAAATAGGGCTGGACAGAGTTTTTTTGTTTTCCAGTTTGGTTCTGGTTTTTGTGGCAAATTGGAAAACCGAACAGCAAGACCCAGCAAAAATTGGCCGAACAGTTTTACTGTGCTTGTGCACAAACTGATCAAACTATCTTACTGGGAGGGAACTATGCTAATGACCACTATGGACTCTCATCACTCAGTCCAACTCGCAAAGGGGCAAATACGTTCTTTTCTGATTGTCACATTTCCACTCTTATTGACTCGTCCATTGGACGAGTCAATAAGGGCAAAAATGTGACAATCAGAAAACAACCTTATTCATTTGTTACCCTGATTTATGTTTTTCACTGACTGAATAGGCTTAGCTACTGATCCCATAGAACCCCTAAAATTGATCAAAGGGAAGATAGGCTGAACCCAGTGGAGATACTTATAGACAGGGCTTTTGTGGTGAGCAGTGTCGTACAAACCATTGCAGATTTTTTTCCATGGTAAGGAGTCTGAAGTGTAATTTACTATCTGTTCTTAACACATAAAAAAACTGAACCCAAACAAAGGTTTTTTCCTGAAACTGAATCGATACCAAATCTGAAAGCTCTTTAAAATTAGTTGACAAAAATGGATACTTGCCAGTTGATAATTTATAGTTAATAATTAGCACAGTTTGCATCTGTCTATCAGAACCAAGGATTGACATAAAACAATAAATTTCTTAACTGGTAGAATGCTGGAAGCCCATATTTGGGCTTTACTCTGACATGCAGGGACCGTAATGTAAAGGCCTCATGTTCAGTGGGTATGCTTCATATTATCTTTAAAGTGAAATTATTTAGTCTGTATAGATGTGCCTTGTTACAATTTATGAGAGAGTGCCTCAAGGCACTCTCCCAAAAATTGTAACAAGGCAAAGACATGTGAATAAATTTGATGGTCAAAATTAATTTAGCACTCTACTAGTTAATGGTTGCCAAACTACTTATAGTTTATGACCGTGTGGTGGCAAAATTATAGGAGAGAAAATAATAAAAATTTAAAGTTGAAGGGTTTGAAAGATGGAAGTATTTTTACAATATGTTTTTAGCTCAACTTTGACGAAGTCAAATTTGAGCTATTGTCATGGCCCGTCGTCCGTCTGTCCATCCGTCCGTCTGTCCGTACGTCAACAATTGGCTATGGCTCGGGCTAGAGGTCGTATTTATGAACCGATCTTTACGAAACTTCTTGTGTACCTTTGTTATGACCCTGGGACGGGAACGAGTGTTTTTAGGAGTGGTCCGAAATTCAAGATGGCTGCCAGCGGCCATTTTGTACTGATGATGCAAAAATCAGTTTTTTGTACAGAACTTCTGTATGAAAGTTCTGATTTGAATAAAGTTTTGTATAAATGTTTAGTACCATGGGATACATCACATATAATACAGGTTTTTTTCTCGTGCGTAAATTATGCAAATTAGACTGACTTTGATTTATTTAGTGTTACTTTCAGAGCTGTAAGTGCCAAGCTGCTATGGCTCGGGCTAGAGGCCGTATTTATGAACCAATCTTTACGAAACTTCTTGGGTACCTTTGTTATGACCGTGGGACGAGAACGAGTGTTTTTGGGTGCAGTCCGAAATTCAAGATGGCTGCCAGCAGCCATTTTGTACCGACGATGCAGAAATTTTTTTTTTGTACAGAACTTCCATATGAAAGCTCTGATTTGAATAATTTTTTGTATGAATGTTTAGTACCATGGGATACATCACATATAATACGGTTTTTTTTCTTGTACGTAAATTATGCAAATTAGACTAACTTTGATGTATTTAGTGTTACTTTCAGCACTGTAAGTGCAAATGCCAATACGGCTCGGGCTAGAGGCCGTATTTATAAACCGATCTTTATGAAACTTCTTGGGTACCTTTGGTATCACCGTGGGACGAGATTGAGTGTTTTTGGGTGTGGTCCAAAATTCAAGATGGCCGATGGCAGCCATTTTGTACAAAATTAGATGCAATCAGATTTTTGCACAGAACTTCCATATGAAAGCACTGATTTGAATAATTTTTTGTGTGAATGTTTAGTACCATGGGATACATCACATATAATACGGGTTTTTTGCTCGTGCAGAAATTATGCAAATTAGATGAACTTTGATTTTTTCTGTGCTACTTACACACAGTAAGTACACATGTCAATACGGCTCGAGATAGAGGCTGTATTTATCAACCGATCTTCACGAAACTTCTTGGGTACCTCTGTTATCACCTTGGGACGAGAACAAGTGTTTCTGAGTGCAGTCCAAAATTCAGGATGGCTGCCAGTGGCCATTTTGTACCAAAATTAGGTCTAATCAGTTTTTTGTACACAACTTCTATACGGCTCAGGCTAGAGGCCTTATTTATGAACCGATCTTTACGAAACTTCTTGGGTACCTTTGTTATCACCGTGGGATGAGAACGGGTGTTTTTTTTGGTGTGGTGAGAAATTCAAGATGGCCACCAGCTGCCATTTTGTACCAGAATTAGTGCAATCAGTCTTTTGTACAGAACTTCTGTATGAAAGTTCTGATTTGAATAAAGTTTTATATGAATATTTAGTAAAATGGAATACATCACATACAGTACAGGTTTTTTTCTCGTGCAGAAATTATGCAAATTAGATGAATTTTGATTTATTTAGTGCTACTTATACACTGTAAGTGCACATGTCAATACGGCTCGGGCTAGAGGCCGTATTTATCAACCAATCTTCACAAAACTTCTTGGGTACCTTTGTTATCAATATATATATACCACTTAATTAAAAGTCCTTTCTGTTCAGGCCAAATGGTTGTAGTGTTTTAAGTGTGAATATTCCAATGGACTTCACTCAAACGGCGCTGGTCCGTATTTGTAGAAGATTCCGGGTCGGAGTGAAGTACTTGTATAATACGGTACCTTTGCCTCTGACGAGTTCTCCAATCAGAATGAAACCGGTTAGGCGTACCCCTATCAGACTCATTCACGGGATTTCTATGCACAGGTCCCCTTGAACTCTATTGAGTTGTTTTATTTACCTTTGTTATCACCTTGGGATGTGAACGAGTGTTTCTGAGTGCGGTCCAAAATTCAAGATGGCTGCCAGTGGCCGTTTTGTACCGAAATTAGGTCCAATCAGTTTTTTGTCACAACTTCAATACAGCTCGTATTTATGAACTGATCTTCAGGAAACTTCTTGGGTACCTTTGTTTTCACCTTGGGACAGGAATGAGTGTGTTTTGGGGTGCCTTTGTTATCACTGTGCTATGAGAGAAAATATTTTGGGGTTCAGTCAGACCCACTCTGGGACTCAAAGATTTCTTTTCTAGTTTAGCATCTGACTGTCACCCACCTTTAAAATACTTTACCTATACATTTGTTACAGGCTACGGTCAGTATTTATGTACAGACCGTTACAATACTTTATATGTACCTTTGTTATCAGGTCATTACCTAGATGTTTGTCATTGCTGTGTCACGTACTATACATGTACATGTCTTGACAAGTTGAGCTACAGTGTCATTGACACTTTCATTTTGCTGAATACATTTTAATGTCTTTCACATCATATCCCGTCATCTGTACATGAGCGTGTGTGTTTACATGTTGGAACCATTTATACATGTAACTTTGTGAGAATTTGATATTAACTCATGAATTCCATTCATCTTAACATGCCATGCAAAATTTGATAGCAGCAATGAAAATTTACATATCAAATGTATTCAACTTGAAATTGTACTTAAATTAATAAAAGTTATTTTAATATAATATTCTTCTATGTTTATCAAAAATCATTAAAAGAACCATAGTCATATTTGACTAAGTTTAGTTATGTTTATAACTACAGTGTACAATTGTTCAATTTTTACTGACATTAATGATATGTATATATGAATATTATGTTTCATTGTTGAGTTTTTTTTTTAGCTCACCGGAGTGAAACTCATGATGAGCTATAGTTACCACTCTTCCAGGGCTTAAATTTAATGTGAGAATCAGAATTGATTTGCACAAATCAATTCTTGCTAAATATTCATTTGATTCTTGTCATAGATTCTGAAAATGTCCTAAAAGGACTGGAGAATTCTACTTTTTTTGCTCCCTAATAACAAGGCAGCACTTCTACTTAGCAGTGTTTTTTTGTGAAGTCTGGAAACCATTGCCAAGGTACTGTAATATCCATCAGCCAGACCACCCAAAGCCTGGAACATGTGTTGTACAGGTACTTAATCCACAGCTACCTAATATTTCTTTTGTTCTCTGTCATGAAAACAAGCCCTATAAAATCACACCAAGTACGGTTTTGATGAGAACAGCTCAGTAAAACAGTACCAATAACTGGATATTTGTACGATTGTCACGATACTGTAATCATAACCATTCAAAAGTAAAGATGCTGTGAAGGAGGTGTGAAAAACCTTCTAACACATGAATTATCGACAAGCTTTTCTCGACAGAGCTACTGAATTGAGTGTGCATCGTGTCCAAATTATAATGTACTTTTTAATTTTTTGTTGCTTTTTACCAACAGCCCTGGTAACCTAAAAAGGACTCCTGTGGAAACCTTGGAAGTGAAGCAGTGCTTGTTTGCTGTGGTAAACAAGTTCAGTTTTACTGGTAAAATAGGACCTGGTCACCAGTGTCTGGGGTAGAAGTCCCCTAAAATGGGCAGCATGGGTGTAAACGATTGGCTAAACTTGACTTTACACCTTTTTTGCGGTCACAATTAGCCATAACTGCAGAAAAGTGACCTTAAACACCAGTAAATAAATAAATAACCTTAAAAAATGCCCTTTTTCAAATATTAAGACGGCAATCAGGCACCACCACCCGCCACCCCTGAGGGAAAGCGAACCTCTTCTTCAGATAAAAAAAAAATTATTCTTCCAAATGCTTTAAAAATGAACGATTATTAAATTTATCTGCCGCACTTTCGATGAGGGATTAAATTAGTGTTCCACCCTTGAGCTGAGACATTATATTAGCGGGAGAACAAATTACGTCATGATGTGAGTTCACTTCGAAGCCACAGATCTGTTCACAATATCTGAACTCCTGATGCGTGTTATAACTTCAATAGACTTTCTAGCAAGCAAACAATGGGTTATGCCCATTTTGTTTTTCGGGGGTAGAGCAAGCAAAAAATGTTTTAAAATGTGGTTTTACTCGTGTCAACCTTTCTAAAATATATTTTTTTTGACTTTTGTTAACATTGAGGTGCTGTGGATTAAATCACATATATCACTATTTTGTGTACTATATGGGTATATAATTGTACAGTTGTGCAGGTGTCCTCCAATATTTGGACTCGGCTTCGCCTTGTCCAAAATATCTACGGACACCTGCACAACTGTACAATTATTTACCCATATAGTACACAAAATAGTGATATATCTATTACATATAAGACAACAAAACTCACCAAAGTTAGGATCTGAGCCCTTTACTGGTAGAGTGCTGGAAGCCCATATTTGGGCTTTAATATGAAGTGCAGGTAACCCATCTTAAAGACTTCATATTCAGTGGATGTACTTCATATTATCTTTGAAGTGAAATTATACAGTCGTTAAGGATTGGCCTTATTACAGTTTATGAGGCACTCTCCCATAAATTTTTTAACAAGGCAAAGATATGTCTACAAATTTTTGTGACCAAAAATAATTTGACACTCTACCAGTTAAGGGCTTGGAGATTTTTATACATTTTCGCTATACATTAAAAGTCAACCTTCTCTGGCTTTGTAGTTGTTTCTAGTCAAGTCTTGGCTGTCTACAGAGGCAGCCAAGACTTACCTAGAAACAACTGACAAGGTACTTAGAAAACAAGTTTTGAGTTTACCCAAGCAATGCATGTTGGGGCACCTGTTTCTTTACATTAAAAGGTTATCAACGTCGGAATTAGGCTCTTAAGGGTTAAGGGTTAAACTCTTATAAAATATAAAAATATAAGGCTTGTTTTTGCTGTGGAATATGTACTGGTTTCACTTACATGTACAAGAGTATACCAGTACTATCAAATTCTAAATTATTTTAAGAACTGAAAATTGCTCCTTGCAGCAGGAGTTCAAAACCGCTTCTACTGAATCGGGTCAAATTTCAAGGCCAGTCTTCATCCAGCATCTGATACCAATTGTTTTTTTTTTTATTTCTTCTCTAAAATCTTTGGTTCTATTTTTTAAAAACATTTGGGGGAATTGTTTGTGATGAGGTTGCATTTAATTTTGTTTAAATAAAGTTGCTTGCAAAAGCAACTTTATTTAAGCAAAATTAGTGAAGAAGTGAAGAAGGGCTTGTTTACTGTTGCAAACAGATTTATTTATTTATTTATTTATTTATTTATTTATTTATTTATTTATTTATTTATTTATTGGGGTTCAATGATAGTTTTGACAGCCAAGTTCACCTCGTGTCAGACAGTTTTACGGAGTACCCAGAGACAACCACCAAGCATCTGCAAGCAATTGTCAGACTTCCCAAACATACTAACTCTGCAGAAACAGGGTTAACATTGGTTGAAGACAAGTGCACCACTGTCATGCAGTACACCTTAGTACACAGCACTGCCATGCCCCCATGTGGGCATTTGGGGTTAAGTGTCTTACCCAAGGACACAAGGCAATTACCCTTGGTGGGGATTGAATCACAGACCTTTTGGTTTAAAGTCCAATGCCATAACCACTAAGACACTGCACTCCCAAAAAACAGCTCTGTTTTACTGGTAAAATAGCACCCAGTCATCACTGCTTGAGGTAGAAGTCCTCCAAACTTTTTCAACAATTTTCTTCTCATGGACCGAAACTTGTAATTCATTAAATGATATTTTGTATTCAGCTTCATTTGGAAAAGGAGACTAAAGTATGCTTAAAGAAAGTTTGAGGGGTAATATATTTGCCACTGTTCTGAGAAGAGCAAGATTTTGGTCTTGCCCAAATTTTAATTTTCAGAACCCTGAATTGATTTGATTGAAATTTGGAACACAATATTTCTTGATCAAATTGCAATCGGGTCACAGCGCACAAACACGCAAGGAAGCCTTTCATAATTAATCAAGAAGTCGACTAATCATCGAAAACACCCATAATCGACTACAAGTTCAAAGTCGAGGATTAAAATATTGTTTGTTCCATTTTTTAGGATTTCAAACCCGCCCACCAAAGTTGAATATATTTTTCCATAGACTTTCTGACACTTATGCAGCTACCATGACTGATGGCTGATGCAAAAGTGGGAAAAAATGGTCCATGACTTAGTTTTAAGACCAGTAAAGTGTCTGAAAGTCAATGGAAAAAATGGTCCATGACTTAGTTTTAAGACCAGTTAAAAAACCGGCTTCTTCCAATGAGGAGTCCTATGATATGGTTTTGTTGAAATTATGGGTTTTTCTGTCGGTTACTCAGTTTGTATATAGGTATATTTAGGTGGGTGAATGCCTTCAGCTGCTGCTAACTCTGCTTGTGTTCATGCCAGAAAATAAGCAGACTGTCATCTGCAAAATGAGATCCCCAGAGGGTGAATTTCGTGATGCTACCCTGTACAGCAGTGTACAGCAGGGTAGCATCACTAAATTTACCCTCTGTGAACCTCAGTCTGAATCAGGGTCTCAGAACTAAATAGAAAGAGGTACCCAGAGGACAAATTGATTCACTGTATGGGATAGCATCATCAAATTCACCCTCTGGGGACCTCATTCTGCAAATGTCAGACTGCTTATTTTCAGGCCTGCTTGTGTTAGTAAGTTAGAGAGTCTGGCAGTTACTCACCAGTGCTAGGGGGTTCTCTCCAAGTATTGCAGTTTCCTCCACCCATAAAACTACCCTATGATATGACCTTGACTATTGAAAGTGTCATTAACTCTTTGCCCAACATAATGGCCAAAACCGGCCAGCACTATTCGCAAAAATTGCCATTAATTTTCATTATTTTTTTTAATTTTTTGCCTCAAAGACATAGCTTATGACCCCTCATTGAGCTCATTCCTATAAGTGGTCTTAAGCTATGTTTTTCACACAAAAAATGAAAAAACACAGTTATTCAATAATTTTGTTTGCAGGTGTCATCTGCTTTTCATGTTAGGTAAAGAGTTAAACCATAATAAATAAACAAACTAAGTGGGTTAATACACAGTAAATTAATATTTTTCTGATTTGCTTTGGATTTAATGCTTCACTTTACATGAATAGCAGATGACACTTGCAAAAAATCCTTGGAACAACTTAAAATGTTCATTTTCGATTAAAAAACATAGCTCATGACACTGCTTTGGAACAAGCTCAAAATTAAAAAAAAATAATAAAATACGAATTCCCTGTGGTAAACAAGCTCTGTTTTACTCCTAACTAATGCCTGCAATGGAAGTCCTCTGAAATGAGCAACATGGGTATAAATGATTGGCTGGACTTCACTTCACAAGTCTTTCCATGTTGCGATCTTGATTAGCCATTTTGCAGAAATATGTACCATTAAACACCAATCAGTAAATAAATAAAATTTGATTGGTGATTTTTCTGAATAGTACTGCACAGTTTTGGATGTTATATTAGGATGGGTTGAATAGGGACATTTTTGTTTGTATATATTTGCAAATTCAGAAATAAAATATTGTTTAACTGAATAGAGATAGAATGATTGTAATGTATGCAGACAGATAAGAAATTATTTACAGGAGCTTTACAGGAGCCACCCACCTGCCTCCTCATTGTGTCCTGTAATTTTTAGCTCAACTTTGACGAAGTCAATTTGAGCTATTGTCATGGCTCGTCGTCCGTCCGTCCGTCCGTCCGTCCGTCCATCTGTCTGTCTGTCCGTACGTCAACAATTGGCTATGGCTCGGGCTAGAGGTTGTATTTATGAACCGATCTTTACGAAACTTCTTGGGTACCTTTGTTATGACCCTGGGACGGGAACGAGTGTTTTTGGGTGTGGTCCGAAATTCAAGATGGCTGCCAGTGGCCATTTTGTACCGATGATGCAAAAATCAGTTTTTTGTACAGAACTTCTGTATGAAAGTTCTGATTTGAATAAAGTTTTGTATAAATGTATAGTACAATGGGATACATCACATATAATACAGGTTTTTTTCTCGTGCGTAAATTATGCAAATTAGACTAACTTTGATTTATTTAGTGTTACTTTCAGAGCTGTAAGTGCCAAGCTGCTATGGCTCTGGCTAGAGGCCGTATTTATGAACCAATCTTTACGAAACTTCTTGGGTACCTTTGTTATGACCGTGGGACGAGAACGAGTGTTTTTGGGTGCAGTCCCAAATTCCAGATGGCTGCCAGCAGCCATTTTGTACTGACGATGCCGAAATCTGTTTTTTGTACAGAACTTCCATATGAAAGCTCTGATTTGAATAATTTTTTGTATGAATGTTTAGTACCATGGGATACATTACATATATTACAGGTTTTTTTCTTGTGCGTAAATTATGCAATTTAGGCTAACTTTGATTTATTTAGTGTTACTTTCAGCACTGTGAGTGCAAATCCCAATACGGCTCGGGCTAGAGGCCGTATTTATGAACCGATCTTCACGAAACTTCTTGGGTACCTTTGTTATCACTGTGGGACGAGAAGGAGTGTTTTTGGGTCCAGTCTGAAATTCAAGATGGCCGCTAGCAGCCATTTTGTTCAAAATTAAGTGCAATCAGATTTTTGCGCAGAACTTCCAAATGAAAGATCTGATTTGAATAAATTTTTGTATGAATGTTTAGTACCATGGGATACATTACATATAATACAGAGTTTTTCTCGTGAATAAATTATGCAAATTAGGGGTCCGGGTGGGACTTAGAAAATTTTGGACCAAAATCCGGAAATTAGTTTTTTGGTTTTTTATGCGTTTTGGTCAATTTTAAGACAAAAAAAAAAAAAAAATTTTTTTACACTGAAAATTTGGGGTCCGGGGGGACTTAGAAAATTTTGGACCAAAATCCGGAAATTAGTTTTTTGTGTTTTGATTCATTTTGGTCAATTTTAAGAAGAAGAAGAAAAAATTTTAGTCTGAAAATATTTTGTTTGGGACTGAAAATTTCCACACAAAAATAATAATCTACAATGATTGGTCTTAATCTGTAGTCCATTACAGTCACCACCTTGTAATTCTTTTATTATTGTTGACTGGGCCAAAACAAATACTAATTCATGTCATATTCATTATTCAGTTGTCTTGGTCACAGCAAGTACTAATTCCTGTCATATCCAAGTTGAGCTACAGAGTCATTGACTCTTTCATTATCCCTGCCATGTAGTGGCAGGGGGATATGGGAATGGGTTCCATTTGTCCTTCCATCTGTCCATCCTTCCTCTTTTCTTGTTATCATATTTAAAAAAGGAAAACCGTTCAAAATACTTTTCCCAAATTGAATATATAGGTTTTGGGTGATAATATGATGAAAATGGGATTGCGAACAAGCTCTGTCCAAGTATTTCTTAAAGAGTTATGTCCTTGATGGACTTAGACTTTCTTGTCATCACATTTCGAAGAAAAATGTGAAAAATATTTTTTCTAAATTTAATATATAGGTTTTTCGTAATAATATAATGAATAGGTTTGTGAACCAGCTACATTCAACTATTTTCTTCAAGTATTATAGCCCTTGTTGGACGAAGAATTTATTGTCATCGTATTACTATTTCTTGTCATCACATTTCAAAGAAAACTGTTCATGATTTTTTTTTTCAGTTTCAACATATTGCTTTTTGGTGATAATATCATGAAGGGGATTATGAACCGCTGTGTCCTAGTATTTCTTTGTGGGTTATTGCCCTTGTTGGACTTAGAATTTCTTGTAAACACATTACCATATATTGTCAACACATTTTCAAAGATATCCATTCAAGTTTTTTTTTCCTTATTTTTGAATGCAGTGTTTTGCTGATAATGTCATGAAGGAGATTGCAAACCAGCCTACCAGCATTATCCAAGTTTTTCTTTGTGAGTTATTGCCCTTGTTGGACTTGGTAGATCGTCCCTAACCTGGGAGTATGGTATCTACAGTACTGGACTTCAAACTGAAAGGTCCACTGTTCTATCCCGACAAGCGGTAGCTGTATTGTGTCCTTGGGCAAGGCACTCAATCCCGATTGTCCATGACAGGGTAAGATATGCTGCACATCGATGGGGCATTTGCCTTCAACCAATGCTAACCCTGCTTGTGCAGAGTTAGTAAGTTAAGATTCTGTGAGTTGCTTGCTACAGCTCAGTGATACTCCTAGAGTCTCTGGATTCCTCGACCCATAAAACTGTCTGACAAGAGGTTACTCTGGCTGTCAAAAGTGTCATGAAACCCCAATAAATATATAAATCCCCAACCCATCTTTGTAACACACAAAAATATGTGAAGTGTGGTACCTAGTCTGTTATACAGATTCATTCTTTAATATTTATCAATATGTTAGTTTTACATGGACCATATTTTTTGAGGGAAAACTTTCAGATGATTCAAAATCACAAAATGGTTTATGTCCCCAGAAAATAAGTGTGGTAGCAACTATATGTATGTTTTACCTGTAATTTATTTATTTATTTATTGGTTCAAATAGCTTGATGCTTTAATTTGTAACATTTTGTTAGTTTACATGGATTTTAATTTTAGCAATTCATTACGTCAGAGTTATAATCATTAATTGTATTTTTTTATATCAAGAAATTGTACTGAGTTTAATTAATTATTGTCTATATTTGAGTGTTGTACTTGTTACTTTACTTAACACAATGGCCATAAGCCAAAGCTATTTTAAAAAATCGCCATTCAAATTTTATTATATTTTTAATTTCATAAACATAACTTATTATCTCCTGCATGCTGCTGGCAGGTATTCCTGCACAGGCTTTAAAATATCTTGCCACTGAAATAAGTATAATAAGGGCACATTTAACCCAATTTCCCTGTAAATTGTATGGGCTTTTTGACAATGATTACTTCAGTCAAATTTAAATGAATTTTGTGGTTGTGAAGCAAATCGTAACTGCATTGTGTCCATGGGTAAGACCCTCAATCCTGATTGCCCAAATGGGAGCCATGGTGGCACTGTGCACTGAGGCACACTGCACATCAATGGTGTACTTGCCTTCAACAGCTATCAACTCCGCTTGTGCAGGGTTATCGAGTTGGAGAGTTTGCTAGTTACATGCCACTGCTTGGTGGTTCTCTCTGGGCCCTTCACCTGTAAAACTGCCAGCAGATATTTGGTTCGATTCAAAATCGACTGTCTGATTCATTTCCTCTCGAATCTTTTTCATAGGAATATAGCTTGGTATTAGTCATCTTCATCGCCTCACAAAACGTATAGTTCAGATGAAAGTCGTACATAAATAATGTTGAAATAAAAGACCGAGTGTAACTTCTGCTAGATTAACATATATAACATCTGCACTCATGCTACCAGCAATGCTAATTTCAATATCACTAATCCCTACCACTGTTAACCCTTTACCCAACGTAACGATAAAAACTGGCCAGTGCTATTCTAAAAAATCGCCAATTAATTTTCATTATTTTTTCATTTTTTGTCTCAAAAACATAGGTTATGACCCCTCATTGGAATGAGCTTGATGCGCTCGTTCCAATGAGGGGTCATAACCTATGTTTTTGAGACAAAAAAAGAAAAAAATTAGCTATTCAAGAATTTTTTTTGCAAGTGTCGTCTGCTTTTCAGGTTAGATGGAAGGGTTAAATGCAAATTTAAGGTTTCCAACCAATACCGACGATGAACTATAATCCTTAAAGGGTAATATTCCAACTACATCATCAAGGAACGCCTTCGACGAAGACATGCATTGGTGATGTGGTTGGATTATTTTATCAGTCGGGACTCCGGTTGATAGTACCGCAGTCCCCCAGTAATCATCTTCAAGATGCCACTAATTCGATTTGAGGTTCGATTTGATTTTGAATAATAGATGTGATTTAATTCGAGATTTGATTCGAATAGAAAATGTGTGATTCGCAGGGCCCTACCGTGCCTGTTGAAAGTGTCATTAAAAGCCAATAAACAAATATAAACAAATGCAACAGCCTATATATTCACTGCTTCTGAATGTGCAAATTTGACTTTCCATTCAGAATATATTGCATGTAACAACCCTTGTTAATATTATGCCCATGACCTCCAGATGAGGTTTAGGTGGGAATATAGTTGAGGTCTCCGTTTGTATGGAAGTACATCCAAACTTCCATACAAATATTTTGCATTATAGCTCCAGCATCAGATGTTGGATTTTAATGTCCTTTGGTATGATGAGAAACAAGCAGGGGAAAGGACTTCGTATATGGCGGGTTTCGTCTGTGCACACATACTGGAATTATGGCTCTTGTTACACTAAGAAAACATTCCAATCAAACATTTTGCATTATAACTCAAGCATTGGTTATCGGCGTATTTTGATGTCCTGTGGTATGGTGACAGACCAGCATGGGGGAAGCATATTCATGTATTGCGAGACCCCTCCACACATACAGACCAGAGTTATGTCCCTTGTTGCATTTAGAAAACTTTCCATATGAACATTCTACATTATAATTCAAGTATTGGTTGTCGGATTTTGATGTCCTTTGGTATGGTGAGAGACCAGCATGGGGAAAAAGATTGCCACATATTACAGGTTTTGTTAATGCATAAGTACGAGAGTTATGGCCCTTGTTACACTTAGAAAAATTTCCATGTGAACGTTTTGCATTACAACTCCAATATCAGTTGATGTCATTTGGTATGGTGAGAGACCAGCATTGTGGAATGGATATCCATATACTACAGATTTTGACCACACATACCAGAGTTATGTCTCTATTGATACATAAAATATGAACGTTTTGCATTTTAACTCATGCATTGGTTTGGATGTTTTTTGGTATGGTGATAGACCAGTATGTTTAGAAAGGATATTCACATATTGCAGGTTTCGTCCATGCATATTTACCACTGTAAAGTTCCTAATTAGACATAGAAAAATATTCCTATTTGCCTGGTTGTTTTTAGCTCACCTAAAAGTCAGGAGAGCTGTAGTGATCACTCACCGTCCGTTGTCTGCCGTCCGTCGTCATCCGTGAACAGGGTGTTTGCGTCTTCTCCTCCCAAACCGCTGAACCAATTTAATTGATATTTCAGATAATAGTTTGTTATGACATCGCAATTTGATTTTGTTCAAATCAAGTTGCCTCGCCCATGGGTAGGGCCACACCCAAAAAGTGTGCTGAAATCTTAAAAAATCTTCTTCTCATGAACCAGCAGTAGCAGAGACTTGATATTTGGTGTGCAGCTTCCTTTTGAGGTGTAGACTCAGATTTGTTCAAGAGACGTTTGTGGGGTTATACTTGGCGTCGTTATGGGAGGGGCAAAATTTTTGGCCCCGCCCAAAATTTCTATTTTCCGAACCGAGAGACTGATTTGAACCAAATTTTATGTGAGGGCTTATTGGGTCATAAGTACCTAATTTATGCTGATTTTTTTTTTCCCGTAGCCCCATGGGAACCGAAGGAGCTAAAAATAGAAAAAAATTAAAACACCCATATCTCCAAAACTGCACGGCACCGAGAATTTTAATTTGGTGTGAAGCTTCCTTAGGACCAACAGAAAGAATTGGTAAAAAAAATTGCCATCGGTTTTATCATAGGGTACAGTTTCGGGACTTTGAAAAAGTGCTGAGTCAGCACTTTTTAACACCGTAGGCAATGGGAAAAACATTAAAAAATCTTCTTCTCCAGATCCAGCAGGCAGAATCTTTTGATATTTGATATGCAACATTGTAGGGTGGATCTGATTCAAGTTTGTTCAAATTGGCCCCCTGGGTTCATATTTGGGCTCAGTATAGAAGCCCGATTTCAAACTTGGTGCATTTCAGGCAAATTTCTTAAAAAATCTTCTTCTCAAGATCCAGCAGGCAGAATCTTTTGATATTTGGTATGCAACATTGTGGGGTGGATCTGATTCAAGTTTGTTCAAATCGGCCCCCTGGGTTTATATTTGGGCTCAGTATAGGAGCCCAAATTTGAACTTACTGCATTTCAGGCAAATTTCTTTGAAAATCTTTTTCTCCAGATCCAGCAGGCAGAATCTTTTGATATTTGGTATGCAATATTGTGGGGTGGATATTATTCAAGTTTGTTCAAATCGGCCCCTTGGGTTTATATTTGGGCTCAGTATAGGAGCCCAATTTTGAACTTAGTGCATTTCAGGCAAATTTCTTTGAAAATCTTCTTCTCAAGATCCAGTGGGCAGAATCTTTTGATAATGGGAATGCAACATTGTGGCGTGGATTTGATTCAAGTTTGTTCAAATCGGCCCTCTGGGTTTATATTTGGACTCAGTATAGGAGTCCAAATTTGAACTTAGTGCATTTCAGGCAAATTTCTTTGAAAATCTTCTTCTCAAGATCCAGCAGGCAGAATGATTTGATATTGGGTATGCACCATGCTTAGGGGGGTGAGATTCAATTTTGTTCAAGCCAAGTCCCTGGGTTCATATTTCGGCTCACTGTGGGAGCCTAAATTATAACTTAGTTCAAAATGAGGAACTTTCTTTAAAAATCTTCTTTAGATCCAGAAGTCGGAATGTTTTGATATTTGGTATGCAGCATCCTTAGGGGGTGAGATTCAAGTTTGTTCAAGCCATGTCCCTAGGTCCATATTTGGGCTCACTGTGGGAGCTTGAATTGTAACTTTGTTCGAAATGAGGAATTTTCTTAAAAAATCTTCTTCTTCAGATCCAGCAGTCGGAATGGTTTGATATGTGGTGAGTAGCATCCTTGGGGGGAGGGGGGATTCAAGTGTGTTAAAGTCAAGTCCATGGGTCCATATTTGGGCTCCCTGTGGGAGCCCAAATTATAACTTACTCAATATGAGGAATTTTTCTTTAAAAATCTTCTTCTTCAGATTCAGCAGTTGGAATGTTTTGATATTTGGCATGGAGCAACCTTAGGGGGCTGAGATTCAAGTTTGTTCAAGCCAAGTCTCTTGGTTCATATTTGGGCTCACTATGAGAGCCTGAATGACAACTTAGTTCAAAATGAGGAATTTTCTTTAAAAATCTTCTTCAGATCCAGCAGATGAATGCTTTTTATATTTTTTATGCAGCATCCTTGGGGGGGTAAGATTCAAGTTTGTTCAAGCCATGTCCCTAGGTCCATATTTGGGCTGATTGTGGGAGCTCGAATTGTAACTTGGTTCAAAATGAGGAATTTTCTTTAAAAATCTTCTTCTTCAGATCCAGCAGTCGGAATGTTTTGATATTTGATGTGCAGAATTCTTAGGGGTGTAAGATTCAGGTTTGTTAAAACCAAGTCCCTGGGTTCATATATGGGCTCCCTGTGGGAGCCCGAATTATGACTTAGTTCAATATGAGGAATATTCTTTAAAAATCTTTTTTTAGATCCACTGGTCAGAATATTTGGATACTTGGTATAAGCTTTTCTTAGGAGGAGCAGATGCAACTTGTTGAAATCAATTCTCTGGGTTGATATTTAGGCTACCATGTCAGGTGAACGCCCTCAGGCCCCCTGGGGCCTCTTGTTTTGAGTGCATGGGAATAATTGCTATTGAATGACAGCAAAAATTGAATCATTTTTAGCTCAACTTTGACGAAGTCAAATTTGAGCTATTGTCATGGCCCGTCGTCCGTCTGTCCGTCCGTCCGTCTGTCTGTCCGTACGTCAACAATTGGCTATGGCTCGGGCTAGAGGTCGTATTTATGAACCGATCTTTACGAAACTTCTTGTGTACCTTTGTTATGACCCTGGGACGGGAACGAGTGTTTTTAGGTGTGGTCCGAAATTCAAGATGGCTGCCAGTGGCCATTTTGTACCGATGATGCAAAAATCAGTTTTTTGTACAGAACTTCTGGATGAAAGTTCTGATTTGAATAAAGTTTTGTATAAATGTTAGTACCATGGGATACATCACATATAATACGGGTTTTTTTCTCGTGCGTAAATTATGCAAATTAGACTGACTTTGATTTATTTAGTGTTACTTTCAGAGCTGTAAGTGCCAAGCTGCTATGGCTCGGGCTAGAGGCCGTATTTATGAACCAATCTTTACGAAACTTCTTGGGTACCTTTGTTATGACCGTGGGATGAGAACGAGTGTTTTTGGGTGCAGTCCGAAATTCAAGATGGCTGCCAGCAGCCATTTTGTACCGATGATGCAGAAAAAATTTTTTTGTACAGAACTTCCATATGAAAGCTCTGATTTGAATAATTTTTCGTATGAATGTTTAGTACCATGGGATACATCACATATAATACGGGTTTTTTTCTCTTGCGTAGATTGTGCAAATTAGACTAATTTTGATGTTTTTTGGTGTTACTTTCAGCACTGTAAGTGCAAATGCCAATACGGCTCGGGCTAGAGGCCGTATTTATGAACTGATCTTTACGAAACTCCTTGGGTACCTTTGTTATCACCGTGGGACGAGAACGAGTGTTTTTGGGTGTGGTCCGAAATTCAAGATGGCCGATGGCAGCCATTTTGTACAAAATTTGGTGCAATCAGATTTTTGCACAGAACTTCCATATGAAAGCGCTGATTTGAATAATTTTTTGTGTGAATGTTTAGTGCCATGGGATACATCACATATAATACGTTTTTTTTTCTCGTGCAGAAATTATGCAAATTAGATGAACTTTGATTTATTCAGTGCTACTTATACACTGTAAGTGCACATGTCAATACGGCTCGGGCTAGAGGCTGTATTTATGAACCGATCTTCACAAAACATCTTGGGTACCTTTGATATCACCTTGGGACGAGAACGAGTGTTTCTGGGTGCGGTCCAAAATTCAAGATGGCTGCCAGTGGCCATTTTGTACCGAAATTAGGTCTAATCAGTTTTTTGTACACAACTTCTATACGGCTCAGGCTAGAGGCCATATTTATGAACCGATCTTTACGAAACTTATTGGGTACCTTTGTTATCACCGTGGGATGAGAACGAGTGTTTTTGGGTGTGGTCCAAAATTCAAGATCGAAATTCAAGATGGCCACCAGCAGCCATTTTGTACCAAAATTAGTGCAATCAGTTTTTTGTACAGAACTTCTGTATGAAAGTTCTGATTTGAATAAATTTTTGTATGAATGTTTAGTAACATGGAATACATCACATATAGTACAGGCTTTTTTCTCATGCAGAAATTATGCAGATTAGATGAACTTTGATTTATTCAGTGCTACTTATACACTGTAAGTGCACATGTCAATACGGCTCGGGCTAGAGGCTGTATTTATGAACCGATCTTCACAAAACTTCTTGGGTACCTTTGTTATCACCTTGGGACGAGAATGAGTGTTTCTGGGTGCGGTCCAAAATTCAAGATGGCAGCCAGTGGCCATTTTGTACCGAAATTAGGTCCAATCAGTTTTTTGTCACAACTTCTACACAGCTCATATTTGTGAACTGATCTTCACGAAACTTCTTGGGTACCTTTGTTTTCATCTTGGGACAGGAATGAGTTTGTTTTGGGGTGCCTTTGTTATCACTGTGCTATGAGAACAAATATTTTGGGGTTCAGTCAGACCCATTCTGGGACGCAAAGATTTCTTTTCTAGTTTAGCATCTGACTGTCACCCACCTCTACAATACTTTACCTATACATTTGTTACAGGCAATGGTCAGTATTTATGTACAGACCGTTACAATACTTTATATGTACCTTTGTTATCAGGTCATTACCTAGATGTTTGTCATAGCTGTATCACATACTATACATGTACATGTCTTTGTCTTTGTCTTGACAAGTTGAGCTACAGTGTCATTGACACTTTCATTATATCATACATGAATGGCTGTGCATGGCGGGTGTGGGTGTTAACCCAGTTAGTTTGCACATGTTTGTTTCTTTGTTCGAAGTGGCGGACATTTATGTCATCCTGAGAAATCCCACCTGACTCCAATGAGCAGCATATGCATGGTGGGGGGGGGGGGGGGGGGGGGGGGGGGAGGGGAGGGGATATGAAGGTTGTTCTCTTTTTGTTTGAAGAATGGTACTTTTCACAGCAGCTGTGGAATCTAAATGAAAGTGGAGGGGCACAAATTTCCAAGACTACCGTGTTTCGACCTAGTGGAAGAAAAGTTACATTCCTATATCAACAGATGTATGATTACTCACTATTTTCTCATTTAGATTATCATGCCGCAGTGTTGAACTGTCTGGTTTCATTCTTCGACTTCAACCATCTTTCAACCTAAAGGCTAGCCTTGGGTTGGAAGATGGGTGAAGTAGAAGAGACGGACTGAAGGTGGGATTCCTGAGCCAAATGTAACTAATTTGTTTGGATCTGCAGATAATATATTACCAGAATGCCTGTTTGTTGACACATTTGCATACACCCGTTTTTTATACGCCCGTTGAAAAACGGGATGTAGTTTGTGATTGGTCTGTCCATCCATCCATCTGTCTGTCCAGCTGTCCGTCCATAAACTTTTTTTTGTCTCCCTCACCATTAAACCGATCTTTTCCAAACCTGGCATGAATAATAACCATAATAGGAGCCTGTGCACCTTCGACTTTGAGGGTGATCAGAGTAACCAATCCAAAGTTATGGCCCTATGAACTTAGAATGTTCACTGCTCAGTAAGCTCTCGGAAGTTCATAAACTTTTTTGTGTGGTGGTTCTCTCAGTCGTGTTTTAATCAATCATCTCCAAACTTGGCATGAATAATAACCACAATAGAAATCTGTGCACCTGCACTTTGGAGGCTCATCTGAATAACCCTTTCAAAATTATGATCTGGTGGTCGTGGATTTTTGGGGGAGAAACTTACGTACTTACATGTAGTCTATTTTTGAAGAATTTCACAAAGTTTTTATGCTATGTGTAGTCAGGAATCATTCGTTCTTTATTAAAAATTACCACAACTCAAATTGCTCAATGGGCATATTTAGCCTTGCCGACCGTTGCCCTTGTAATTCCTTGTGTAACTGCATAAATGTCTGTGGAAAAAAGTGGAGGGGCACATGTGTACTATAGCCTCCTGGTTCCACGCCTCTGGCTTTTCAGTGAATGTCCATTTGCATTTGGATGCAGAAAAAAGAGAAAATTAATTTTGTGTGTTTCTGTGGTTTTTTTTAGATTAGAGTAGATTTATCTATTTTATTGTGCAGGATGTTAGTTGCCCAACCGTAGAGTCATATGTCTGTCTGTGTTAGAATGTACGAGTGGTACAGTAACAGCTAAAATTAGCTGCAGAGTAACCGTAAGAAAAGTCATTTTCCTCTTTTGTCCTTCATTGATAATAGTTGAACTGTGCTATCATTTTTTGTTGAGCTTTCTGAAATGACGATACACAGATCTTCTGCTTTTATTCTTTTACCCAACACGAAAGGCAGACGACACTTGCAAATAAAATTCTTGAATAACTAATTTTTTTAATTTTTTGCATCAGAAACATAGCTTATGACCCCTCATTGGAACGCACACAATGAGCTTGTTCCAATGAGGGGACATAAGCTATGTTTTTGAGACAAAAAATGCAGAAAAAAAATAATGAAAATTGAATGGTGATTTTTGTGAATAATGCTGGCCAGTTTTCGTCATTATGTTGGATAAAGGGTTAATGAAACAAAAGGGATAATAACTTTCTGATCATTATAATGCTTTTCATTTTGACCGACATTATATTTATATGTATGTTAGATTTTGTGACCAAATAAGGGTTTGGAATTTATTTGGTATATATTAACAATGCATGCATGAGGTGCAGTTACATTAGTTTACTGCATGTAAATAAATTGAATGAATTTTTTATTCCAGAGATTTATATTTATACTGTCATTTAGTATGATTTCTAGACGTATGATTAATTTAATTGAGAGAAGTATGTTCGTGTTCTGTGTGTTTTAACAATCATTACCAATCTCAAATAAATGGTATCAAAAATAATATAATATGTTGATGTTTGTTCTCCAAAAGTGAAAAAAACTGTTATACCTTTATCTCGCTTGTCTTGAGCATAAAGAATGGGCCTGTCCAAATTAAATTTTAAAAATCTTGACTTCTTGGGATTTCAGGCCATCATTTTTCAGGTAACCTTTAATATTATAAAGTTTTCAACACTTTATTTAATGTGACGATTATATCTCCCCTTTGGAACTCTGGGAAGTGAAGCAGTGCTTTTTTACTTTGGTAAACAGGCTTTGTTTTACTGGTAAAATAGGACCAATTTACTAATGCTTGGGGTGGAAGTCCTCTAAATTGGACAACATTGGTATAAATGATTAACTAACCTAGACTTTATTTTGATGTTGTGGTTAGGATTAGCCATTGTGTAGAAATATGTAACCCTGGCCTCCAATAACTAAATGTTGTATCTGGCCAGGTCTAATCGCAAAATTCAACATCCAAAGTTCATTATTTTCTCAATTTTCAACTCCAAAAACAGAGCTTATGACTCCTCAGTGGAACAATCTGATCGAGATTGTTCCAATAAGGTGTCATAAGCTAGGCTTTGGACCTAAAAATGAGAACATTTCATTATCAGGGTCTAACTTTTTTGCAAATGTTGTCTTCTAGTTAAGTTTGGGAAAGGGTTAAGACTTTACTTAAACAAATGAAAAATCTGCACAAAGCCATACTTGAAAATCTAAAAAATCTCCCAAATCTGTTTCTCGAGACTTTTTCTAAAAAACGATCATATCTGGCCAGGCCTACTCACAAAAATCGACATCCAAATTGCATTATTTTCTCAATTTTTGCCTCCAAAAGCAGAGCTTATGACACCTCAATGGAACAATCTCATCGAGATTGTTCCAATGAGGTGTCATAAGCTGTGTTTTTTAAAACTTTTCATCATTCAATAAGTTTTTTTGGTAAGTGTCGTCTTCTGGTCAAGTTTGGGAAAGGGCTAACACTTTACCTAAACAAATGAAAGAATTTGCACAAAGCCATACTTGAAAATCTGAAAAATCTCCAATTTTTTCAGTTTTCGTTCAGCTCATCCCAATGTGGGACATATAATCTATGTGTTTAAGGAAAATAACAGTTTATGACAAACTCATTGGATTGTGCTCATCATTCCAGCGAGGGGTCATAAACTGTTCTTTTGGCAAATATTGTGAAAATAATAAAATATGAATGGTGATATTTATGAATAGCCCCAGTTGCTTATGGTAGATATGCCAGTAAAGGGTTAAGTTCTCTCCCCCCCCCCCCCCCCCCCCCCCCCCACACACACACACACAAAACAGCTTCAGAAGATATTAGACTTTTTTACAGAAAGTATTACCAAGGTTTAGATGTTAAATTGGATAGGATGAGATGAACAATTTAAAGAACTCTAGCTTGTTTCTCCTGTTTCCCTCCCAAAGTTGGTGATTGGTGCAGTGTGCAGCACTCAGAAAGGCCTCGTCACCGATTTTCAGATCAGTTGAAGAACATCAAGTCTTTTATCATAAGTATTAACCCTCTACCTAACGGGAAAAGCAGACGACACTTGCAAACAAAATTTTTGAATAACTATTTTTTTCATTTTTTTGTCTCAAAAACATAGGTTATGACCCCTCATTGGAACGAGCTCGATGGGCTCGTTCCAAAGAGGGGTCATAACCTATGTTTTTGAGACAACAAAATGAAAAAAATAAGGAAAATTAATTGGCGATTTTTGTGAATAGCGCTGGCCGGTTTTAGCCGTTACGTTGGGTAAAGGGATAAAGAAATTATGTTTCTGGAAAACGTTGACCCACAGGATCTAGACATTTCTCCAAAGAAGGCTACATAAATTGGGGGGGGAGGGGGGAGTCATTCATTCGCCTGCCATTCACCTTAGAAAATATAGGGCAACCTACTTTCCGTTTCGCCCTGTTTGCTGGTCCTCAAACAGATAGCAATAATGTTCACTTGACTTGGTCCCAGTATTTGCTGACTTTTCCGGAATCATTATCTTAGTTATCAGAACGATAATAAAATCTTTGACATTGATGCTGAAATGTAATACATTGTTCTAAAGAGCGCCACTCCGGGCACTTTTCCACAGTGTATTAATACACAAAATATCGGCTGTCGAATTGTGGGTGTTGCATGTCACTAATTTGCAATAACAATGGTAAATATATCAGAATCATCAAATTTTTCATACTTAAAAAATCTGAAAAAGTCTGTCTGTCTGTAGACAGAGTTCTACTGTATATATCACAGTCAAAGGACTTCCTACTCTGGATGTGCTACATGTTCAATTAAAAGCAAAAATATTCTGTTTACATGAATTCGTTTTGGTACCAGCGATTGGAGAGTACCTGAAGGTGCTCTCCAACAAGTTTTAACAAAGCATTTGACCAATGGAAGAAACCTAGTCCTCTACAGGTATTAAATTGATAAGTGATCATTTCCCCCAGATCATTGAACCTCATATTGAATATTAGTATTTCATTTTTGTAGTAGACAGGTAGATGAAGTATATCAGGAATCAATACTATAAACCATTTACAACTGTAATTTCCAGAATTGTATTTCCCATCCATGGTTAAAAGCGGCCGAAATGAATCATTAACGTTTTAAGAGATGACGGTGGCAATTTACCTATCGGTAAATTGCCACGTCTCTTATAACGCTAATGATTCATTTTAACTATTCATATTCACAGGCAGTGAAAACAATTTGGGAAAACCGAACATTGTGCTCTTGCCTTCTAGCAGTGCTAATCCAGCTTGTGCAGAGTTAGTACGTTGGGGAGTCTGACATTTGCTTGACGCTGGTCGGTGGTTCTCTCCGGGTACTTTTGCTTCCTCCACCCGGAAAAATGCCCGACGCGAAGTGACCGTGGCTGTGAAAAGTGTAGCTAAACTACAAAAAATAAATAAATAAATTAACAAGAGCGCACGTATCGCTGAAGCAATACAATGTCCCCTACCGGACTAATGAGCATTAATAATTATTCAAATGTTATGACCTAGATGAGATCAGCATGAATTCCGTTGAAGCGTTTCCAAAAAAAGTCCGGAAAACTGATATTTTGTCACTTTTCCATATTTCCAAGGGCCATAACTCACACAAGAATAATGCAATCAGCATGAAATGCAAACTTGATCTGTAAGTCATCGTTCTATAGTAGGTTACCAAGAATGAAATCATTCGGTTGAAGCATTTCCAAAAAAAGTCCGGAAAACTAAAGTATGACTGACAGACTGACTGACAGACTGACGGATGGACAGAGTGCAAATGAAACTTGATCTGTAAGTCATCGTTCTATAGTAGGTTACCAAAAATGAAATCATTCCGTTGAAGCGTTTCCAAAAAAAGTCCGGAAAACTGATATTTTGGCGCTTTTCCATATTTCCAAGGGCCATAACTCAGACAAGAATAAGGCAATCAGCATGAAACTCAAACTTGATCTGTAAGTCATCGTTCGATAGTAGTTTACCAAAAATGAAATCATTCCGTTGAAGCGTTTCCAAAAAAACTCCGGAAGACTGATATTTTGGTGCTTTTTTCCATATTTCCAAGAGCCGTAACTCACACAAGAATAATGCAATCCGCATGAAGCTCAAACTTGATCTGTAAGTCATCATTCTATAGTATTTTACCAAAAATGAAATCATTCCGTTGAAGCGTTTCCAAAAAAACCCGGAAAACTAAAGTGTGACTGACAGACTGACGGATGGATAGAGTGCAAACCAATAGTCCCCTCCGGCGATGCCGGTAGGGGGCTAATAAATAAGGAGAGAAACTGACCATTATAAATCTTTCAGTAATGAAGTTAAAAGGTTTGTTCAGTCTTGGTTCAATTTCCATTGTATTTCCTTCTCATTTAACAAGATGAACGAGTACAAACACATTTAGGAAAATATCTGTTGGGAGGAAAGTGGAGTGGAAGGAAAACTGGTCCCTGGTTGAACAGTTCTAGAGGCTTGGTCCTGCCTCGACCGACTCGCAAGACATTTCTATAAAACATTTTTTATTCTTTGCGTACAAAACATAGCTTGTGAGCCCTCATTGGCATGTGATCGTTCCACTGTGGCAGGGATGTTTGTAATTGGGATTGGAAGGGAACGGCGTCCCCAATAAGATAACAGTGGAAACCACGTTCACCCAAGAGAGCAACTAAGTTATACCCGTATGCTAGAAGGCGACAGTAAACGCCTTATTGTGCGACGGACAGGTGAGTATTTGGGGGTAAGTACAAACATCAGGTCGGGGGGGGGGGGGGGGGGAGGGGAGAGATTTAGCGAAACCCCACGAATTTTCTAACTGTGAAGGAGAAGCGAATTCTTAATGAAATGAAACTTTTCGGGAGGTACAGCTTCAATAAGGTGGAGAGAACAATTGTGGAAATGGTGAGTGGACCAAGTATAACGTGTACTGAAGTGATCCCTTTAAATTAAACGGTTGTAAAGAGCTTGGAATCTCTGCAGAACGATAGGTCGATGGCAACCAGGATCGAGTAATGTCGCAGCACTTGAAGTAATCAGGGGTGAGCTTGTGTGGATGAGGATAAAAAATAGGAGACTTAATAAAACTCTTGTTATCTTGACTGTTTGGTAAATCTCCCTGACAGCCAGTGGTATAATCTAATGTTTCAGAATATTTTGAAATTCTAATATCAAGATGGGGGGATTGAGCAAGTGATGGGGTTAATAGAGGACGATTCAATGAGATCTCTGCCTTGGGAGTGGGGAAAACACGGTAAAAAATCATCAGAGAAAGAGTCGAGGAGGATTGTAACCGAAATTGGCGAGAGGGGTCAAAGCAAGGAGGTCTTTGGGTGGGTGGAAAATCCAGTGAAAAAAGGTGTCAAATGTATGATTTGGGAGTAATGGAGGCCCTGGAACGCTTTCTCTTAGAATGTCCAAAATATCAGTCTGACAGAATAGCATTAGCTTGGAATATAATGCGGAAATGGGATGGGTGAACGGAGGACAGGTGATTAGTGGGTTTTTCAAAGGAGAGGGCTAGTATAACTAAGAAGTGAAATTTGGAAAACAGAAGTACGGGATAGCATTTAAGAGTTCGCTTCTGTGTGCTGGGAGAAGAATGGGGGGCTGAGGAGGGAGCAACAGTTGGGAGCCCAGTGGTAATCACGGCCTTCTCATGTGAGAACCGCGGCAAACCAGCGGATGAGCTGAGAGTTATTATTATTATTATTATTTCTGATCCATAAGCTATATTTTGGAGCAGTACTTGACCTATCGACACGTCTGACCTGAAAGTCTCTGGAAGGCTTTGGTTCGAGCCTCCGACCGACGCTGATGGAGATTGCAAGAGTATGTAGTTGCATCACAGACCAGGTAATATACCCCTCCCCCCCCCCCCCCCCATACACACACACACTTGTTCCAGCTTATTGGCTTTCCATCGGTCTTTCCTACATCGTGGTGGTCACGGTTATCTTTGGAGAAAAATGCACCATACATACAGAAATACAAGTAATAAAATAGCCAAATTGTAAGGAAATAATTGAGTTGATTGTCAAGAAAATGCAGGAGAATGCTTCTCCTTGCACTAATTTTAAAAAATTCTGAGGGTCGTAGACCATGGTATCAATGATTGCTTATTATACAGTTTATGAGATTACGGCGAATATCAGTTTCTTCCAAAACCAGCATCGCCCTTGTCGTTATGGTTTAATCTCGCGAACGGGAATTTCCCGGTTACCGGTCCTAAAAAATGAGTGCTAATGCCCGGGAATTTCATAGATTAGAATCGGGAATCGAAGGTTGCGTTCCGCAACCTTTGATTCCCGGTTCTGTCCTATGAATTCCACGGGCATCTGGACTGATATTCAGAAACGACAACCGGAAAAATCCCCATATCGTGACTGACTTTTAAAAAAGAGAACCAGAAAATTCCTGTTCCCTAAATTAAACCCTAGTTGTGTGATGGATAAATTAATTTAAAAGCCCGGTTCTTAAAACAATAGTAATGTTCCACCAGTGAACGTTGAGCCTCGTGCGGTGAACCGAAATATGGGGCCACTAACAAGTTCAGGTGGTAGGAATTTTGTATCTTGTAATCGGGTCCTTAATGATGAATTTCTTTGGGTTTTTCATGATTTGGCAGTAAGTTTTTTATGAAAATTAAAATAGTCCTTGAAAACCATGGCCAAAGTCCTTGAAAAGTGCTCAAGTAGTACTTGAATTTGATTCCCTCATCTCAGTGGTATAGTGGAAGTTGATGGGGCGGAGGTAGACATGTTAACACGGAATAATGGGCGCAACATTCAAAAACCTTTTCTCACAAACCACTAGTCTAAGTAATTGCACTTATCACATTTTAGCAAGTTTGTTCAAATGAAGCCCTTGGGGTCAAATTTAGAGACGCACAAGACATTCCGATTTTAACATTTTACCCAGTTTATCAAAATTCATTATTTTTTTTTTTAAATTTTCGAAAAATTTCCACGAAGCCACATCATGTGACCCCCTCAATGGAGCGAACTCGATGAGCTCGTTGCAATGAGCGAAGGGTTCTCATGATATGGTTTTGTGTAAATTTTTTGAAAATTTTTGTTTTTTCAACAGATAAATTTGTAAATAACGCGGGCGGATGCCAGTGATTCGTCAGGTAAAGAGTTAAAACTGTGGGTAAAAGGAGAAAATATTATAAAAAGACTTTTTCTCCCAAGCTACTGCTCTAAATACATATAAATAGTCTCTTCTGAATCTTGCATACAAAGATGTTACATATGAAATATTAAAGCATTTTGATCAGTAGTTTTTAAGAGCGCGGTGGCTCAGTGGTAGACTGTAGGACTTCTGTGCTAGAGGTCCCGAGCTCGATCCCCGTCCGGGACGACCCGCGTTGTGTCCTTGAGCAAGGCCCTTTTATCCCGGCTGCCTAAATGGGGCACGATGACGCCGCGTACTAAGGCGTCCTGCATGTCGATGGTGCACATACATATCTTCAACCGCTGTAACCCTGCCTGAACGGAGCTTGAACAGAGTTAGAATGTTGAGAAGCTGACAGTTGCTCGTCGATGCTCGGTCGTTCTCTCCGGATACTCCGGCTTCCTCCACCCATAAAACTGTCGCGGTCACGATTAGCCATTGTGCATAAGTATGTGACCTTAAACACCAATAAATAAATAAGTAAATAAATCAGTAGTTTGGGAGAAGATTTTAAAAAAACACGTTTTCCCATTCAAATCTAACGGCCCCATAGCCCCTACCCAAATATGAAATCAGGGGCTGTTTAAGCAAATTTTTTAGCCAAAGATATAATATATCAAACATGGAAGCTTTTGGGTCCGTGCTTTGGGAGAATACATTTTAGTGTTTTCCATTACCCCCATTGAAACCTCGGGGCCATGACGGCCCTAAATGTGATGTCAGGGGTGCATGCGATTCGAACAGATTTGTTAAGGAAACTGATAAAGATGTTATATATCAAACATGAAGCATTTAGGCGGTGGTTTTGAAGATTTGTTTTTTAGCTCACCTGCCTCAAAGTCAGGGGTGAGCTTAAGTGATCACTTTCTGTCCGTCGTCCGTCCGGCGTGAACTTTACATTATCGACTTCTCATAAATCACTTGAACCAAATTTGATATGCATGTTCCTTGTTGTATGTCAATTCAAGTTTGTTCACATAAGGTTGCCACGCCCCCAAGGGGCTTCAAAGCGGCATAATTTTGTTAGCACCCAACAATTTTTTTTTAAATTAAAAAATCGTCTTCTCCAGAACAACCAATCAAAACCTTTTGATACTTGGTATCAGATTCAAGGTTTGTTCTATACAAGTCCCTGGGTTCATATTTCGGCTCCCTGTGGGAACTCAAATTTTAACTTAGTGCAATATGCGGAAATGTATTTAAAAATCTTCGTCAGATCTACCAGTTAAAATCTCTTGATATTTGGTTACCAGTGATTCGTTAGGTAGAGGGTTAAAACTGGGTAAAAAGAGAAAACATTCCAAAAGCCTTTATCTCCCAACCTTCTGCTCTGAATACTTATAAATCGGGGTGCACGAAGGGGAACAACTCCGTATCTCCGCCACTACGGTAAGTTTAACATCCATTGTCGGGAACCTGCCTCGTGTGTATTGTGGGCTTGTCGGGGAATATTGTACCTTCTTGGAAGGAGTACAAATCTCCTTGTCGGATAAATCCTGGCGCAACAACTGCCACCATTCATTAATGTTCAGAGTTGGTCATTTATCTGATTTCTACCTTTCTCTAATCAACGGACGTGACACCCGTTACTTATTCCCAGTTCATTTTTCGACATTCCTTATCAACTGATAAAATCGGTTGAGAACAATTGTCGAATAAGGAACTGGGAATATGTAACGGTTGTCACGTCCCCCTTTAATCATCCATTGTGTCTTTCAGACCATTTTTATGGCCCTGACTCGAAAAGTCGAAGGGGTATCTAGTGGAGATCTCCGTCCGTCCATCCGTCCGTCCGTCCATCTCCGCCCATCTCCGCCCGTCTGGGCGTCCGTCCGTCCGTCCGTCCGTCCGTCCGTCCCAACATTTTCCCTCGCATCTCAGCCACTGCTACTCCGATTTGAATGATATCTGGTGTGGTGATAGAGCACCCAGGTGTGGGGATGATACCTGTGTAGCGTTAGTTTCTTCCACACATTTTGTCCAGAGTTATGGCCCTTTTTCACTCTTTCGACTTAGAACTTTTTTTGCGCGTCGGGGGGCATAGGCGCACACGCTTTGCGTTCCCCTTTCTTGTCTAAATCCAAAGAAGTAAAAGGTTCATCGTAGCTTCTTTTTTATTAAATTAACTATCATTTATTTGGGTGCACAGTGGATGATTTTGAGACAAATTCCTTCATGCATTCACAATTACAGTTTATTTTTAGTCTTTTCATTAGACCAAAGTCTAATGTATGAACTATAGTGTAGGCTAAATGATCAGCTAAACTCGATTTTGTTCCCATGTTTTGACCATAATATAGCCTTAGATGCTGTAACTGTTCACCCTGAGGACAAGCTTTCAAATTACTGAACTTTTATTTTGATACTTAGACTCAGATTAGTACAATAACTAGTGGATGGTACCCATGCTACGCATATTTTTCGGTATGTGGCATTTTCATTTCGAGGTACCTCCCTTACCATAGAACGCGGGTCCCGACTCATAAAGTGTTTTACCAGCTCCAATTTGCGGTAAATAACGCAAAATATTGCCACCAAACATGTCCATTTTGGTTATATCGGAAATAAATACACACACCTGCCGAGTTCAGAGCCTATCAGATCCGTAGAGGCTGAGGAGATAGGGCACGTCACGACAAACAGAAACGACAAAAGGGTTAACTTAAATATAAGTTAGATAGTCAAAAAACCAATTTAACCCTTTACCTAACATGAAAAGCAGACGACACTTGCAAAAATAATTCTTGAATAACTAATTTTTTTCATTTTTTGTCTCAAAAACATAGGTTATGACCCCTCGTTGGAACGAGCTCGTTCCAACGAGGGGTCATAACCTATGTTTATGAGACAAAAAATGAAAAAAATAATGAAAATTAATTGGCGATTTTTGAGAATAGCGCTGGACGGTTTTGGCCGTTACGTTAGGTAAAGGGTTAATGTTATTGGACAGAGGTAAAATTGGTTGTGTTCCCAATTCTTTTCAAAATAGCATTTAATCACGGGTTAAAATCTGAAAAGTCATTTTAGGGGATTGTACCAAACCATTCAAAATCCAGTTAAGATCCACCAAAGATCCTGAAACAAACTGGAATTCAAAAAATAGTTTATTACAAGTAATTAAGCGATTTCAATATTTTATTGTTTATAAAGCTTATGATTTTTATATGCGGGGTTATTCATAAATAATTTAATGCTTTATCACTGATCTATATTCCCATAAACTTAATTATAAAATGCAATCCATCACAAAGGTGTTACTGTGCGACTGATAAAACAGTTTTGATGAATCAATTTTATGTCTATAGGTGACGACATCAAATACAGTCAAAATCAAGACAGTTTCACAGTTTTTGCCTTTAGTATAATGCGTTGGAGCATGTATACAGTAACGGATTAAGATACCTCGGGCCTAGTTTCAAAGTGTTCTTAACTTAAAGTTTCGTTTTTAACTCGGATGTTCCATATTATTTATAACATTACAACTGATACTTACTATAAAGATTAATTTTAACACAAATGACCGAGCGCGTATGCCCACATGCACATGGTCCAATATGGGGAATGCTCATCTCCTCTATTGGATTAACTGATTCAATGTTGTAAAAATGTTTGGTAATGATAATAATATATCGATCCTCTGCTGAATTGCCGCGGTTCCCAAACGAGAAACCCTCCATTACCATTCTGCCCCCCCCCCCCCTCTGCACCCTCCCCTCTGCGTGATCTCTCAGCAATCAGAGACAAACAGGGTGATGATATCCCGTACTTCCTCCTTCTCAATTTCACCAATGAGCATACTAACCACTTCCCTTGCATCACATTCGTTCACCCCATACCCACAAATCTCTCTTTCTTCCATCCCACTCTCGTCATCAGAAGCCAATTTATAACTACTTTTACAACAGAAGCCCCACACAGGGGTCATAGCTGCAGGCGTAGGATACGGTATTAAGTGAGATAACACTTGACCATGTGTTACCGTGGATTTACCTTGCATAGTTTTGTTGCTCGTGAAAAATGAGTCGCAAAAAATAATAGTGGGGCCGTTTGAGATCCTCCCAGCCCCCGATCTGCCCAAGCTCTTCTGAGAATTTAAACTTATAACTACTGATTCGAGGGGTTTTTTGACGTAATGACTCGTAGCGACACAAAAATTATATTCACGGATTAAATGTTACAGTTTTGAAGGGCTCATGCTCAGGTTAGTTTCTTGTTGACTGTTCGAAATTCCAAGCAGAGAAGAAATATCCGTTACTTCATCGGATCACGTCTAGAGTCTAGAATGTAAAGGATCAAGGCACGGATGTAACTATGGCAGGGGATGTAGGATGTGTGCCCCCAATAATTTTCCAGTTGGGACATTTTCATCCTGATTGTTGACTCAGATATCGATTCGATCCTGCTGGCAATCATGCACTTTCTAACAAGACTTGATTTGCTTCTTAAACTTTGGATGGATGGATGGATGGATGGATGGATGGATGGATGGATGGATGGATGGATGGATGGATGGATGGATGGATGGGTCTTGGGTGGGTTTTGGGGTTTGTGGGTGGGTGGGCGGATGGATGGATGGATGGATGGATGGATGGATGGATGGATGGATGGATGGATGGATGGATGGATGGATGGATGGATGGATGGATGGATGGATGGATGGGGATTGGGTGGGTTTGGGGGTTTGTGGGTGGGCGGATGGATGGATGGATGGATGGATGGATGGATGGATGGATGGATGGATGGATGGATGGATGGATGGATGGATGGATGGATGGATGGGCTTTTTGCGGACGGACGGACGGACGGATGCAATAGTGCTGACAAGATTAACAAACTAATTGAGAGAAAAAGACAACCGACTTGTAATTGGATTTCCCGAGTGTGTTTTGGCTTGTTTATCGATTGCGCAGCTTTTTTTTCGTTGATTTTCTTCTTTCTTTTTTTTTTTTTTTTTTTTTTTGGTGGGGGGGGGGGGGTCTTTTACAATTAACGCCTCTCTCGTCCTGAAGAGTAGCAGGATAATGTTACAGATGCGTTTGATTAATGTGGTGGTATTTTCAGTCTTCATAATGAATTCAAATTGCAAGCGTTTACTGGGGGTGTTTTTTGTTTTTGTTTTTTTTTTCTTTCTTCTTTTTTATTTTTTTATTTTTTTTTTTTTTTTATAAAATCCGGCGCATCTGTATTAATGATGTCGAAGCGTGTTCTAATGTTTGAGCAGCCCGACAATCTATAATCGAGTCCATTTCAGCTTTCCACTCTCAATACGTAATCTGTGACTGCTTACTATCAGTCTTGTAAACACGTTTTCTGCCTCACGTGTTTTAGAATAAGCAGGTTACGGCTCAAATCCCAGGTCCTGCTTAATGTTCGACATGAACGAATGTCTTTTTGTCGTCATGAATAGATTCATAGAAATAATGTTCATAGTCAGTGTTCAGTTTTTCAGTCAATGTCCCGGGCGCCTTAACCTTTAGGTTGTAACCGGGAACATTTGTGTGAATGTGCTATATATTCGGGTGTCAGTTTATATTCTGTAAATGCATCCTGGACTTATGTCACCCACACAGTTGGTCCCATGCAAAATGAGGTTTGGAGAGCCGGGGTCCCAGCATGATCAATTTCGAGTCAGGTCAGTGCTAATTAAATAAGCCCATGCATCACGACTACCACACGAATCTATTCACAAACAAATTTCCCGAGTTTTTTTAACGATACACCTGAAACTTAAATAAGCACCCCCTGTTTTTTTTCGCAGTGGTGTTAATAGAAATTGTATTACGTTCATGCTATCTTTCAGATGGCCAAAAGTGATTGCTTGTGGAAAGAATGGTCTATTGACAAATGAAAGACACACACAATGATGAAAATATGCAGTATTTTATGTTTTTGATGGAAAAATGTTCTCTCGACAAGTATGGTGCAGAAACGGTCCATAATGAAACAATGCCGGTAATTACTGATCAAAAATGTAATTTGTGATCTCCTGAATACAATGGCAGTGTCTGTCGTCAGTAGCGAGTGTATCCACCACGTGCCCGTATGGCAGCCTGGATTCTCCTCCTAATGCTACAAGTGAGCCTTCTGATACGGTCCAGAGGCAACTGCTGCCGCTTCTCGTGCAATGCAGCTTCCAAATCGGCCAAAGTCTGTACAGGCAGATCCCTTGCTTATACACAATGTCCAATAAAGTCACAGATGTGTTCTAAGGGATTCAAATTGACGCTCATTGCAGACCAAGGTAGTGGTGTAATAGCGTTGTCCTGAAGGAATGCTCTCACGACATGGGAACGATGTGGCCTTGCGTTGTCGTCCATGAATACAGGGCGAGTAGCCAACGGGTGGTTGTCAAATGATGAACGACAACCGGATTGAGAATGTCTCGGATGTACTGATGACCATTGAGATTCCCACGTATAGTCACCATATCAAGTTTACAATCATAAGAGAAGCATCTCCAGATTATTACTGATCCTCCACCAAAAGGAACAGCAGGTCTGATATTCCTGGGCACGTGAGCAGTATTTCTATGCCTCCACGCTCTCATGCGACCATCTGTGACGTGAAGTAGGAACCTACTCTCGTCTGACCAATGGACTCTCCTCCACGTCCTGAGATTCCAATGTTGTCGTGCCTTTCACCGCTCCAGACGTCGCCTTTGATGCTGATCGGACACAGCTGTGCGCTTGATGACCCTTCTGCACCTACTCTCGTATGAGCAATGGACTCTCCTCCACGTCCTGAGATTCCAATGTTGTCATGCCATACACCACTCCAAACGTCGTCTTTGATGCTGATCGGAAAGAGCTGGACGCTTGGTGACCCTTCTGGACCTCATACCCAGTGCTTTGAGACGGTTTCGGGCAGTTCTGTTGCACAAACGCCTTACGAGGCGTGCCAGACACCGATCTTCCCGAGAAGAGGTATTTTGGGGTTGTCCAGGCCTTGGTCGGTCCTTAACATCGCTGGTTTGTTGATGTTTTCGGACAAGTCTGTTGATGATAGAATGACTATAGCCAAGTTGCCGTCCGACAGCTTTGAATGACATGCCTGTTGCATGCATGCCAACGATTTGCCATCTTAGTGCCTCTGACAGTTTCCTCCTCGCCATGTCAACTTTTATTGATAAAAGAAGAGACAAATTTTCTTGTTCTATACCCAAATATTGCATGTGGATGATAGTTTTTTTGTGATATTCGTGGGTAGCATGCTTCACATGGACGAGGGGGATGTGTTTGGGGAACGCTATCAATCAGAAACGTCATGTTTCACTAGATGAAATGTACTGCAAGACATAGCAATCATTAAAACATAATAATCAGTAACAGAAACTCGACTGTCATGAAACATTTCAGGAGGTGCTTAATTAAGTTCCAAGTGTATATAATCCCCCACTGACAAATATTCAAGCTTCGTCATCTACGCGTGCCTTCCAAGAAGACTTGCCTAGATTATGCGTTTGGAATATTTCACCATCTGAGACTTGAATCATGGCAGTCGGGACAAATTGGGATTTACCCCCCCCCCCCCCCCGCTCCCCCCCCCCCCCCCCCCACTCACACACACACCCAATCGGCTATCTTCGCGACGCCCCTGTCTCAGGGTATCATCACATAGCAGAAGTGAATGAAGGAGTCCGGTGTAAAGGTTTTTTGAAAAAATTCCTTGTTACTCCCATTGGCTCACTGGGGTGACTGGACCGGAAGTGTGTGCACCAGGATGGAGAAGGCCAAAAAACGAACTGGAGACTGAGGGACAAAAACATAAAACTCTAAGCGGATGGGAAGTTTCTAGTTTCTTTCACTTCCAGTCTCTAGTTCGCTATAATCCCACCTGCTACCCATACCTCTGACCCAGCCAACCCATAGGAATGGCAGTGGACATTTCTCCAAAACCATCGCGCCAGACTTCCTGCTTTCACAACTCATAGCAGTCACGTGTTATATTTACACGACAAAACCATGGTCTAAGTGAGGAATGAGGGTGGAAAGTCAATAAAGATCAGGAACCTGGTACATTTTATCTTATGTCTGCTGAACAAAACAAGTTGCAGAAATGAAGAGAACATAATAACATCGTATTTCAGGTCTTTATGGTTAGACTATGAAATCTACAGAGAACCACACCAGAAATGTCTAAATTGTGTCTAAAATGCTTAACTTCTAACTAAATTCGTCAGATGTTTAGATCTAAAAAGGAAAACAATTCGCCCAAACCTTATCACAGTTTAAAAAGATATCTGTTCAAACCAAGATTACCTTTATCCACAATACTCAGACAACTTGTGGAATTAATCTAACATACGTGTATTATTGTAACGCAGTATGTCAGTGACTTAATGTGGTATTCGGGGAGCGCGGGGACTCAGTGATTACGGCATTGGACTTCAAACCGAAAGGTCCACGGCTCGATCCCCGCCATGGGTAACTGCGTTGTGTCCTTGGAAAGGCACTTAATCGCGATTATCCACGTTTGGGGAACGTTGGCGCTTTGTACTAGGATGTTGTACTGCACGACAATTGTACACTTACACAATGCTAACCCTGCTTTTGGGGCGTTAGTACATTGGAGTGTCTGGCGGTTTTGCTACTCTGAGTTATGTCACACACGTAGTTAGTTCCACGAAAATGGAAGTCTGTGGCCGTTTCGTTCCCAGCATGACCAATTTTGAAACCGGTACGCACAAATTGAATAAGAATCTGAATAGCCCGTATGTGAAGACTCAGGACTACATGTATTTATCCCAAACACATTTTGTTAACCCTTTACCTAACATGATAAGAAGACGACACATGCAAAAAAAATCTTGAATAACTAATTTTTTTCATTTTTTTTGTCTCAAAAAACATAGGTTATGACCTCTCTTTGGAACGAGCTCGTCGAGCTCGTTCAAAAGAGGGGCCATAACATATGTTTTTGAGACAAAAAATGAAAAAATAATAAAAATTAATTAGCGATTTTTGTGAATGGCGCTGGCCGGTTTTCACGTTACGTTGGGTAAAGGGTTAACTATATTCCCGACTGACAAGTAGGTTATTCCAACTGTATCATCAAGGCATGGCTTAAAAAAAGGCATGCTTTGATGGTATCGTTTGAACATTTTATTAGTTAAGACTTGAGTCATGAAAGTCGGAACAAATTTGGTTTACATCCCAGGGGCACCGGAAGCACAAAAGGAGAATGGGGCACAAGCCCGTGTGAAGGCACCTTCTTGTACTATAAGTCGGGAAAAATCATGAAACTGACAGATGAAAATAGAAAAACTGCCGAAAAGTCCATAATATACACACACGAGAATTTATTTATTTATTGGTGTTTAAGGTCACATACTTATGCACAATGGCTAATCATGACAGTGACAGTTTTACGGGTGGAGGAAGCCGGAGTACCCAGAGAGAACCACCGAGCAGCTGCCAGCTCCCCAACATCGTAACTTCGCACTGCAGCACAGGCAGGGTTAGATTGGTTGAAGACATGCGCACTATCGACGTGCAGTACGCCTCAGTTCACGGCGTCATCGTGCCCCCATGTGTACAATCGGGGTTAAGTGCCTTGCCCAAGGACACAACGCGGGAGTCCGAATCGATCGTTCAGACGGTCACCCATCCAATGACTAACCGGGCTCAACGTTGCTTAACTTCGGTGATCTGACGAGAACCGGTTACCGCTACGCCAGCGAGCCCCACACACACGAGAATAGAAATAGAATTAAACAGACACTTATTCTGGCTTTCATAATCATAAAACCCGAAAAAAAAAATGTTTCCATGATTTTAGTAAGTTTTACCCTTAACCAAAAGGGTACTTTGTGTCCCCCTTGGTGAAGGGAAGGGGGGGGGGGGGGGCAAGTGCCCATCTCGCTCTCAATCGGTGATCTTCGCGACGCCCCTATTGACTTACAGAATTCAACAAAAATGGTAATGTTCAGTCGACAAACCTATAGGGAAAGTTAGGTCGATGCAACATCGAGTCAGTTACAAAACTTTCTGTGTATGACTGTAACCTCTCCTTAATTAAGATGATTCATTTAGCATATTAATTATCATATTAATTAACATCTAAAACTGGCCATTCATAAGAACATTAGTGAAGACGTCCAAAAACACATCCGCGTGTTTGTCATCTTGATCTTGATCCAGAGTAACACTTCCTTCTTTATAGTTGTACACAGCACCTGCACATTTGGTCATGGAGATCGTGGTTGTCGCAAAAACAACAACAAAAATTGGTTTCGTATGTCTTCTTGTTGGATTTGTGTTGTACATTTTAGGATTTGCCAGCCCATATTGGATTATGGGAACCGACGTGCACGAAGGTCTTTGGAAATACTGTAGATTCCCAATCTTTTCGATGCGGTCGTGTGGATATTTCGATTTGTCCAAACATTTAGCACGTACGTACTTGGAAATATTCAACATTTTAATTTGTCTCTTGTGCTTCAGTTAAACCTTTACCTAACATGAAAAAAAGACGACACTTGCAAGACAAATTCTTGAATAACTCATTTTTTTCATTTTTTGTCTCAAAAACATAGGTTATGACCTCTCACTGGAACGAGCTCTTGGTTTCTATGGTAGCACGTGATTGCTATGTTACCTAAGGTCTACAATAGGACAGGGGTATGTTCGGGGGGTATGTTCGATTGAATCGGAGTATTTTCTGGAACGACTTACCACAAACAACCCGACAACTTGTATTATTTCGAATTCTTTCAGAATTCTCTGCTTCTATCTATATATGCAACAGTTTACGTCTACCTAGGCATGTTCCTTTATTCTAGAGTATACTCCGGTAGCGTAGAAGAGCCTATTAATTGGAACAGCTTTACTTATTATTACTATATTTAGCAATTTCTGGTCTATTCTTGTTAGTTCTGACCCTATTCCAAGTACTCTTGTTGTTTCATTTATCTAAATTATAACTAACCAACCAGATTGCTTGATTTTCCATAATCTGTATGCAAGGTTATCTCCCTTCTGTATAACAAAAGACTATATCCAATGGCCATATCCCATGGAATCCCATTTTTTGCAAAACACCTGTGGCTATGGAATCCCTTTTTTGTCGTACGAGGCCATGAGGGCTATGTAAAAGCCCTCAATGAGTCCTCATTTATTATCCCTCATACCCTGATTGAATTTTGAGGTTATGAGTACCTTGAAAAATCCCTCAATGAGGTATAATTTACTACGACTCTTAGCCTCATTTCAGTATTTAACAGGTATATCCTATGGAATCCCATTTTGGAAAACGCCTGTGACCGTGGAATCCCTTTTTTGTCATATGAGGCATTGAGGGCTATGTAAAAGCCCTCAATGAGTCCTCATTTACTATCCTTCATAGCCTCATTGAATTTTGAGGTTATGAGGACCATTAAAAATCCCTCAATGAGGCATAATTTACTACGACTCTTAGCCTCATCTCGGTATTTGAGGATACCCATGGCCTGGTATTGTATTATTCGAGGATACCTATCGAGGATACCTTTTATAGGATACTTATCTGAGGATACTATATAGGCTGTACATATCCCTGTAGGTCTCTTGCTGGCCCTTAGTACTATTAATCCACCTGATGCTTCATGTTATCCTATGACTGGTATAAGTAGTATGCAATGCTAGGCATAGGGGTATAGTGGGTAGGGGTACTGCCTGATAGTTTAGAACGGTACTATAGTATGGGCGGTATATACACCTATAGGCCCCTGTTAGTGCTTGGCACTATTGACCAACCGATTGCTTTGTTTTATTATATGGCTGGTATATGTAGTACGTTATGGTAGACCTAGTGATTTTGTGGGGGTGGGGGTAATGCTTGGTAGTTTAGAACGGTAGTATAGCATAGGCTGTACATATCCCTGTAGGTCTCTTGCTGGCCCTTGGTACTACTGATCCACCAGGTGCTTCATATTATTGAGCGGTATTCTGGGGTGGGGTCAATGCCAGGTAATACAGAACGGCAGCAGAGTATGGTTGGTATATTCCCCTGTAGGTCCCATCCTAACCGTTGATAATATTAACCTACCAAATGCTTTGTATCATCCTGTTACTGGTAAGGTGGTACGTAATACCAGTAGTTCCTACCTTATTCCGAGTACTTTTGTTGTTTCATTTATCTAGATCATTTATATAAATTATAATTAACCAATTAGATTGCTTGATTTCCCATAACTTGTACTTAATCGTACAGAGTTATCTCCCTTCTGTATAATAAAACCTATATCAATGACAATATCCCCGGCACCCCAATTTCGGCACTCCTTTTTTGAAAAGCATATGGCCTTCCGCACCCCTTTTTTCTGAAACGAGGATAAGAGTCGTATTAAAATCCCTCAATGAGGGATTTTTAATACGACTCTTATCCTCATTTCAGAAAACGGGGTGCCGAAGGCCATATGTTTTTCATAAAAGGGATGCCCAAATTGGGGTGCCTTCTGGAGAATCCCTTTTTTGTCAAATGAGGATAAGAGTCGTAGTAAATTAGACCTCACTGAGGGATTTTTAATACGACTCTTATCCTCATTTCAGAAAAAAGGGATTCTCCAGAAGGCACCCCAATTTGGGCACCCCTTTTTTGAAAAACATATGGCCTTCGGCACCCGTTTTTTTCTGAAATGAGGATAAGAGTCGTATTAAAAATCCCTCAACTCTTATCCTCATTTCAGAAAAAGGGGTGCCGAAGGCCATATGCTTTTCAAAAAAGGGGTGCCCAAATTGGGGTGCCGGGGCTATTGTCACTGATATAGGTTTTTATTATACAGAAGGGAGATAACTCTGTACGATTAAGTACAGGTTATGGGAAATCAAGCAATTTAATTGGTTAATTATAATTTATATAAATGATCTAGATAAATGAAACAACAAGAGTACTCGGAATAAGGTAGGAGCTACTGGTATTACGTACCACCTTACCAGTAACAGGATGATACAAAGCATTTGGTAGGTTAATATTATCAACGGTTAGGATGGGACCTACAGGGGAATATACCAACCATACTCTGCTGCCGTTCTGTATTACCCGGCATTGACCCCACCCCAGAATACCGCTCAATAATATGAAGCACCTGGTGGATCAGTAGTACCAAGGGCCAGCAAGAGACCTACAGGGATATGTACAGCCTATGCTATACTACCGTTCTAAACTACCAAGCATTACCCCCACCCCCACAAAATCACTAGGTCTACCATAACGTACTACATATACCAGCCATATAATAAAACAAAGCAATCGGTTGGTTAATAGTGCCAAGCACTAACAGGGGCCTATAGGTGTATACACCGCCCATACTATAGTACCGTTCTAAACTACCAGGCAGTACCCCTACCCACAATACCCCTATGCCTAGCACTGCATACTACCTATACCAGTCATAGGATAACATGAAGCATCAGGTGGATTAATAGTACTAAGGGCCAGCAAGAGACCTACAAGGATATGTACAACCTATATAGTATCCTCAGATAAGTATCCTATAAAAGGTAGGTATCCTCGAATAATACAATACCAGGCCATGGGTATCCTCAAATACCAAGATGAGGCTAAGAGTCGTGGTAAATTATGCCTCATTGAGGGATTTTTAATGGTCCTCATAATCTCAAAATTCAATGAGGCTATGAGGGATAGTAAATGAGGACTCATTGAGGGCTTTTACATAGCCCTCAATGCCTCATAGGATAAAAAGGGATTCCACAGTCACAGGCGTTTTCCAAAATGGGATTCCATAGGATATACCTGTTAAATACTGAAATGAGGCTAAGAGTCGTAGTACATTATACCTCATTGAGGGATTTTTCAAGGTTCTCATAACCTCAAAATTCAATGAGGGTATGAGGGATAATAAATGAGGACTCATTGAGGGCTTTTACATAGCCCTCATGGCCTCATACGACAAAAAAGGGATTCCATAGTCACAGGTGTTTTGCAAAAAATAGGATTCCTTGGGATATGGCCATTGGATATAGTCTTTTGTTATACAGAAGGGAGATAACCCTGCATACAGATTATGGGAAATCAAGCAATCTGATTGGTTAGTTACAATCTAGATAAATGAAACAACAAGAGTACTTGGAATAGGGTCAGAACTAACAAGAATAGACCAGAAATTGCTAAATATAGTAACAATAAGTAAAGCTGTTCCAATTAATAGGCTCTTCAACGCTTCTGGAGTATACTCTAGAATAAAGGAACATGCCTAGGTAGACGTAAACTATTGCATATACAGATAGAAGCAGAGAATTCTGAAAGAATTCGAAATAATACAAGTTATCGGGTTGTTTGTGGTAATTATCGAGGGAAGTCGTTCCAGAAAATACTCCGATTCAATCGAACATATTCTCCGAACATACCCCTGTCCTATTGTAGGCCTTAGGTAACATAGCAATCACGTGCTACCACAGAAACGAAGATGGCGGCCTCCAGTACACAAAATGGACGACGGAAACACGTATCACCCTAACAACACGCGCTGCGCATGCACACTCACACCACGTATCACTATGGGGATGACGTCACAAGATGGCCGCTCACGCGGGTTACCATGACAACACAACATGGCGCACTGGGTCAGGTGACATGACGTCACTTCCGGAGTCCCCCACCGGGGTCCACCAAATGGGGGGTGAAACGTGCGAGCACTACTACTGCCGTTACTTTGGGTAAAGGGTTAACAGTTTATTAACCCTTTCCTAAAACGTATAAAAACGATACTTGGAAAACAATTTCTGGAATAACTTAAAATATTTCATTTGTGCCTTAAAAACATAGCTTTTGACCCTCCCCCTCCCCCAACAACCCCACCCCTCCCCCACCCCGACCAATCGGAACGAGTACAACGAAAAAATACACAAATTCGAATGTCGATTTTGGCGAATAAGGATGGCCGACTATGGCCGTTACCTTGGCTAAAGAACTGACGGAAATTCTACTAGTATAGCCAGGACCTTGAGTCATATCCATGATCCCAGAGTTCTTATCTCGCCACAATTCGGAATTTGCAAGAACATAATAGAACATGTTCCGCATTGAGCAGAACCAAAGATGTTGATGGGTGTGAACGGACAAACAAAAAACAAAGGGGAATTTCCGAAAATGGGCGAAATATAGACAAAAATCTTAAGTACAGCAAAGGTGAGTGAACAATGGCATGTAGCAAGTGTAATACGGGTGTCCATGATGGGGGAGGGGGATGGGGGTAAACTTTAGTCAAATATGTTTTCGTTGGACAAAAATAAACCAAACAGAAAAGAAATGCATTTGAAGTTGTTACGTATTATAACAGCAGCTGTTGGGCAGCCCCAAGTTGAGGAGTTTGCTTGGAAACTAATGACTGTAGAAGAAGGTTCGTAGGTGGAAAAATGCGAAGAGAACGTGGAAAGGGAAAGATGGATTGTTCTCAAAAATGACACTATTCAATTCGTCAACAAACTCAAAAGACAAGAGCATGTTTAAGAGGACGCCGAGCATTCCTTGCGAGTAACGGTTTAAAAAAAAGTGTCATGCTGTATTATGCCCCAGACATCCGGAGGAGGGTTCGGTGGGCATATAGTCGAGGTCTCCGTACGTACGCCGGTACTTCAGAACCGACATTTTGTATTATAACTCAAGTATCGGTTGTCGGAGTTTGATTCCTTTGGTATGTTGAGAGATCAGCACCGGGGAAAGAATATCCACATATTGTGGATTTTGTGTAGGCATTCTCACCAGACTTATGGCACTTATTAGATAAAAAAAATTCGTATGAACATTTTGCATTATACCTCAAGTACCAGTTGTCAGATTTTAATATCATTTGGTATGGTGAGAAACCAACATGGGAGAAAGGATTTTGTCGATACATTCGTACCAGAGTTATGACCTTTGTTAGACTTAGAAAACTGTCAATACGGACGTTTTGTATAATAACTCAAGCATCGGTTGTTGCATTTTTACATCTTTTGATGTGGCGAGAGACCAGTACAGGAGGGAAAAACATTCATATATTGCGGGTTTCGTCCGCTGATACTCACCAGAGTTATGGCCCTTGTTAGACTTAGACAACTGTCCATACGAACGTTTTGCATTATAACTCAAGTATCAATTGTCACATTTTGATGTCCATTGGGATCTTGAGAGGCCATTATGGGGAAAACGATATTCACATACTGCGGGTTTCGTCCACGCATTCTCAACAGAGTTATGTCCCTAGCTAAACTTAGAAAAACTGTCCATACAAACGTTTTGCATTATAATTCAAGCACTGGTTGTCAGATTTTGATGTTATATGTTGTGTTGAGAGACCACCAACAGCATCCATTTATTGTGGGTTTCGTTCATGTATACGTACCAGAGTCATGTCCCATTGATTATCGAATTTTGGTATTCTTTGGTATGGTGATAGACCAACATGGGGTAAATGATATCCACACGTTGTGGATTTCGTCCGCACATACGTACCAGAGTTATGCCCCTTGCTCTAAAAAAAACGTCCCTTTGAAAGTTTCCATTATAACTCCCGCATTGGTTGTCCGGTTTTGATGTCCTTTGGTATGGTGATAGACCAATACAGGGGAAAAATATCCACATATTGCAGGTTTGTTTCATGCATGCTAACCGCAGTTATGCCCATTGCCAATGCTTTGGGGTTCTCTTTTTTCTCATTATTGATTAAGTGTGTGTCGGTGTGGAGGGGTGTGCGTGTACGATTTAGAATTTCGACTGAAATTTTAAAACTGATTCGGGGGAGCGTGGTGGCTCAGTAGGTAGAGGTGCAGGCTGCAAGCCGAGAGTCCTCGGTTCGAATTCTATCTGCGGCAACCGCGTTGTGTCCTTAGACAAGACACTTCACCTCCATTGCCCGCGTGGGGACACGCTGGCGTTGTGTACTAAGGCGTACTGCACGTCGATGGTGTACTTGTCTTCAACCAATGCTAACCCTGCTTGTGTGGAGTTAGTATGTTGGGGAGCTGACAGTTGCTCGCCGTTGCTCGGTGGTTCTCTACGGGTACTCCGGCTTCCTCCACCCGTAAAACTGTCACGGTCATGATTAGCCATTGTGCATAAATATGTGACCTTAAACATCAATAAATAAATAAATATTAAAACTGATTCTTGTTACAGAGATACGGCATTGAGAAATATTTTCAAGAGATTGTTGACGTGTTGGAAAGTTGAAGTGAGAATGTCATGTGAATCATTTCAAGGAAAATATTCTAAAAATGAATGATGAGATTGATATGGAGAGCAAGCTGCATAACACTTATCAACAGTAGACATATTTGGATGTTTTCGAACAGATGCTGATTACATGTTACCACTTGAGAACTTTTTCTCGGGGATAGGGGGGTGGGAGCTGTGGGGAGGCACCTTCTGGCCAAGGATATAGAAAGCATTTCAAACTCGAATCTCGAGGGGACGGGGCATACAAGGGCACCCCACACAATGATAAAAAGATGTCATTAAACACAATAAATACATAAATAAATCATGACTGCAACACAAATATAAAGTCAAAGTGGATATTGTTTACACCAATTGTGCCCACTATATATAGAGACTTGTGTATTGTACATTCCTGCTATGACACTTAGGCACATGAGCCTAAGTGTCACGGCAGGAATATACGATAGACAAATCTATATTTGGGACTCAAGCATCTCAACATTGAGAAAACTGCACATTTTGGGCCAGTATATATTTATTTTCGAAGTTTGTTAAATATCGTGCCAAAAATGTGCATTTTTCTCGACTTTAAAGTCCTCATTAAAGACAACAAATCAGCAGAGGGAATCTTTAGTCGAATCTTTAGAGAAAAGAGTCTGGCGGGGTGGTAAAGATAAGATTGGCTTAACCCTTTTCCTAACATGAAAAGCAGACGAAACATGCAAAAACATTCTTGAATAACTAATTTTTTTTCATTTTTTGCCTCAAAAACATAGGTTATGACCCCTCTTTGGAACGAGCTCGACGAGCTCGTTCCAAAGATGGGTCATAACCTATGTTTTTGAGACAAAAAATGAAAAAAATAATAAAAATTAATTGGCGATTTTTGTGAATAGCGCTGTCCGGTTTTGACCGTTACGTTGGTTAAAGGGTTAAACTCTCTCTCTCTCAAACTGTCTGGAAAAAGTTGGCTGGCGGGGGTACACGTGCTCCATGTGCCTCCCCCTATTCTTACGTCCTTGCTTCTGGCTCTTTGTTATATTGGCGGTGAATCAAACATAATCGAATTCGAAAAAGAATACGTACCCAAAACTCGAAGAAGCCTAAATCGAATCTACTCGCCCGTGATATAATACAACAGGTGCTCTGGCACTCACGATATATATAAGTAGTGTACCGACATAGTCGCAAAATCTGAGCAGTTGTTTCAACTCAAGTGTCGTCTGCCTGAAACTTGAAGCTGCTACGAGGCCCTAAGTCCCGAGCAGTATGTGATGTTCAATAAGTTCACTCATTTCCCCCAGGCTTGCACTTGTTAATAAACCATGAACCGAAAAAGCATAGCCTTATTATTCGCTTCAAAAGACAAAGCATGCAAACAAAATTCCTGAGCAAATATTTTTTTTCCTTTTTTTGCGTCCAAAACATAGCTTATGACAACTTATTGGAACGAGCTCAACGAGCTCGTTCCAATGTGGGGGCAGAAGTTATGTTTTTGAGACAAAAAATGAAAAAATAATGAAAATTGAATGGTGATTTTTGTGAACAGCGCTGGCCGGTTTTTCCGTTACGTTGGGTAAAGGGTTAACATGTGTGGCAAAAGATAAGAACTATGTGCGGATAAATCAATAATAATATCGTTGGCAAATGAAAAAATAATGGCAAAACGAGCGATTGTCACCATGGTTTCTGACGGTTCGTCAACCTGAAAATTTAACAATCCCATTTCTTTCTCAGTCTCATTTGCAGGACCATGACCATCGCTCGCAGTTGGTGGGCTGAGACTCATTTTGTCAGCCATAATTAGACAACCTCTTGTTCTTGTTACATGCAAACATGTCTATTAACTGGTAGCGTGCTAATTTTAATTTGCAATCATAATACTTTCACATTTCATTGATTTGTTAAAATGTATCAGAGAGTGCTGGTTTGAACTCTTCGATAAATCCACGTGAACAAAATAATCTTGCTCAGGGGCGTATATACATTTTCACGGTTATGTGTGTGTTGGGCGAGGTAATCCCAAATTTTCCGTCTGATCAATAACATTTCTCAGCGTCAGATTTCAAAGTAAAGTAGCTTGCCACTCGAAAACAGATAGGTTTACAGATTTAATGTTTAGTGAGGGATTTATGCCTGTCATCACCAAACCAACCAGAGTGACAGATCATTCTGCGACGCTCATAGACAATATCTTTTCAAATAATCTAATTAACTCTTTCAAATCTGGTATAATTCTCACTGATGTATCCGACCATTTTGGAATCTTTCACGCTGAATCAGCAAATATGTCACCAGAGAATATAATGCCAACTCTATCTAGGAAAATAAACACTAGCAGTATCGAATATTTCAAGGAATTATTGTCCCAGTGTGATTTTGCTCCAGTTATGGAATCCAACTGTCCCAATGCTGCCTATGAACACTTTTTAAATATCACACTACATCCAATTATGCAACTGTTAAAACATGTTGCTATAGAAAATAACAAAGTTAGTAAGGACACCACTTTAGCTATTTTTCTTGACCTTTCCAAAGCCTTTGATACAATAAGCCACGACATCCTCCTTCAAAAACTCGAACACTATGGAATAAGAGGTATCGCTTTAAGTTGGTTCAAAAGCTATCTGAAGAACAGGAATCAGTATGTATCGTTTGGTGATAGCAACTCTAATCTAACTGAACTGATATGTGGAGTTCCACAAGGTTCTATATTGGGCCCAATTTTATTTCTAATATACATCAATGACATAAGTAATTCAACTACATTAAATATCTTGTCGTTTGCCGATGACACAGAAGCATACAAGTCTGGAGCGGAGATAACTGCCCTAGTCTCAGATTTTAATGAGGAATTAAAAAATATATTTGACTGGTGCACAGCCAACCACCTAGTCCTGAACGAAAAGAAAACGAAATACATGTTACTTAATCCAAGTCACAGAGGTAGGAATGTTACTCATCAGAATGTCTATATAAACAACCGGGTAATCTGCAAGGTTGGTAGTGGAGAAAGTGAGAAATCCTTAAAGTTTCTTGGTATAAATATTGATGACAACTTATCGTACAACGCCCACATATCTCAACTCTGCACAAAAGTTGGACTTGCAAACTTCGTTCTAAATAAAGTTAAAAAGTTTCTCCCTCATACTGTTATGAAAACGTTATATTCCACACTGATACAGAGCCATTTCATCTACGGAATTCCGTTATGGGGTGCGTCAAAAGCCTGTGATCGTCTTAAAAAACTGCAGAAACGAGCACTACGAATAATAAATAATAAGAAATACAATGCCCACACTGACCCCCTATTTATCAAAGATAGTATATTGAAGTTAAAAGATTTATACAAATTACACGCCTTATTATTTATGTTTGATTGGCATAATGGAAACCTCCCGGTTTCATTTGCAAACTTCTTCTCAATTGTGAATAACCAACCCAACATAATTACTCGCCAGGCTGGTCTCTTATGCACTCACAAAACCAGAACCAAAACCCTGGATAAATTACCCGTCTTTGCGCTACCAAAGCTATGGAATGAGTTAGAAAGAGATATCAGAAATACAGAGAATAGGAAAGAATTCAAGAAAAAGTTAACAACAATATTTTTCTCCTCTTACTCCGAAAACATTTCCTGTTCGAACCCTTATTGTCCGGATTGTATAAACTAAAATGTATCCCTTTCCAACGTGGAGAGCCGAGACATTTGTCATAAGAAAATTCTTGAATAACTAACTAATCTTATTTTTTCGTTTTGGAGACAAAGCTCGAGTGTCTTCATTGGGGCGAGCTCAAGGAGATCGCCCCAAGGGAGGATCGTGGGCTGTGGTTTTGAAACAAGGTGTGAAAACAAAATAAAATTTGAATAACGACTTCTATGAATGGCTGTGGGTGGTTTCGGCGGTTATGTTAGTAAAGGGTTAACTATAAAATCACGTGTTGTCTTTGACAGTAATCGTTGTCTGGTATTCTCGTCCATGTCGCCTCACATTCTGCTCCCACCAACCATTTCGTAGATTTACTCACACTATTACTACCTCCAAGCTAATGGGAGGAACGGTGTCAGCAGAATCAAGGGAGCGACATTTCGCAGTTGATCATCAGTGACACTACGCACGCATGCTGGAATGAGACCAAATCAAGACATAATAACTGGAATCCACAATGTTGCTGTGTAATACCAATTTCTTTCTCTTTCTTTTGCTGATCTTTCTTTCTCTTTTTCTTTCATATCTCTCAGGGAAAGGCAGGAAGACAGCTAATCTGGCTATGCCTTCCCCTGCCAGTATACAATGCTTTAATTATTGTGATTTTGTATTTATATGTACTATAAGAAATATATTTTTGTGTTGAAATTTCAATATGTTAACTCCATGTACTATATGTATACATTGTTATTTTAGTATACTGGCAAATAAAATATCAAAAATATCAAAAATATCAAATATCAAATTGGTCAAAAATACTTCTACCCTTTTGGCACATCAAAACAGGTTAGGGATCGAAAAAGACATATTTTACCCTAAATAAGAATATCAATAATTTTCCTTCCATTTTGCAAAATGTCACCAAGAAAAAGCCAAAACATTTTCTCGACGAGCCGAAAATTTTCCCATTAATATTTGGTTGGGCGGCGTTGCCTACCCCACCCTATGTATACCACTGGTTTTGCTTCTAAATGTGCTCGTTGTTTATCTGCAGAATGTGTAGCATTGCAATTGTACAAATAGCCTTGAATAGAGCCACGGGCCTCTAATACTCAGCCATTTAATGATTCTTCATTTTTATCCAACGAGAAATAATAGCATGGATGGACATTGTTCTGTCCGACAACTGTCCCTTAACCCAACACAAATAGATGACACCACGTGTGTAAAAAAAATTGAATAACTAAAAATTATCTTTTTCTTTCAAGACATCGCTTGTTCCAATGATGGGTCATAAGTTATGTTTTTGAGACAGAAAAATAAAAAAATGGAAATGGTGATTATTTGGTTGAACGTTACATTATGAAATGGTCATTCAGTAGATTTTCGATTTGACACCTCCACCCTCGAGTTTACACCCCTGCACATTATCCAGTTTTTCCCACATCATGTATATTTTTGGAAAGGTGACACCCTGCACCCCCTGAGTTTGCACCCCAGCACGTTACCCAGTTCTTTTCCACATCTTGTGTCTGTTCATATTCAACCGCATGATGTTTAAAATATCAGACACTGATAACGAGGTCGTCAAGTCTTGGTATTAATGTTAAATGTCCAAGCTTGTTCATGAAAGTCTGTCATTGTGTAGTTACAAAAGCCCACCAGGGGCAGATATACTAAATAAAAAAGTCGTACGAACCACATAGTTTAGTTTAATTTGTTTAATAGTTTAATGCTTTACACCATAATGGCAGTTGCACAATACAAACATAATAAATAAGAAGAATTAATAAACATGATGTACAATATAAAGTACTAATGACTTTTTCTTTAACAGGGTGATCTCACTTACAGACGAATGACTAGATCATGCTAGAAATAATATTAATCGATTTACTATCACAGTTTTTCAATACATAATAGTATTCACCGAATCATTTAATTGTTCAAATTCTTTGTTTTCTTTTATAATTTCTTCAAACCCCGTTTTCCTAATTTCGACATATGCCTCACAATCCATAACATATGTTGAATAGTGCGCACAGGATACGTTTAGCCATACTCACGACATATGTCTGTGTTAAGTCGTGCGCTAGATACTGTGTCGCGCGTGCGTAGTATGTCGTGCGCATGACATAGTATCTCGTGCGCACGAATTAATATATCGAGCGCGTGACTTAATGTTTCTAGTGCGCACGATTTAACGAATGCCATGCGCACAACTTAACGTAGCTTGTGCACACGACATAAGTATGTCGTGCCAACGACATAGTTTCTCGTACGCACGAATCCTGTGCGCGCGACTTAGTATGTCGTGCGCATGACATGGTATGCCGTGCCCATAACTTATTTTATTTTCCACACGTCTTTAATGGGCTTCGAAGTTCCGTGTTTAACTGATGACATGCCGTTTTGGGGGGTTTTTTCTCTCAAAATTTACCGCATCGTACTGTTTTTATCATAAAATCATATTCCCCAAAAATAAGATGGGAGTGGCTCAAAAGCTGTATGGGAGCAAACATAAATCTTGCCCTATAGAATCTAATAGTTGCTTCAAAAGAACTAAGCAATGAACTGGAAAGAAAGGCAACTATTGTTTTTTTACGGGTTATGCGCCCCCTCCCCCGGGAAATGATGTGAAGCTAGGCCTCTTTGAGTTCCCCCACCCACCACACTCACGCCAATTGGCGGTTTTAATATTTTTCGTTTTTCCGATGACACGCTTCCAGGGGTTTGCGAGGATGACCGATGGGGGTCGGGGGAAGGGGGGAGTGTAAATTTAATTTGTCCCGACTGTCGAGACTCAAGTCACGACTGAAGAAGTATTTCAGCTGCATCAACAAGGAAGGCATGCCTTGATAATGTATAGTTGGAATTTTTTATCAATGGGGATTATGGCTAAAAACTCCGGCAATTTTATGTGTGATGCATGAGCTTTCTAACTTCTTGTCTAATTTAACCCTTTGCCTAACACGAAAAGCAGACGACACTTGTAAATAAAATACATGAATAACTAATTTTTGTCATTTTTATCACAAAAACATAGCTCATGACCCCCTCATTGGAACGATCTCAATGAGCTCGTTCCAATGAGGGGTCATAAGCCATGTTTTTGTGATAAAAATGAAAAATAATGAAAATTGGATAGTACTTTTTGTGAATAGCGCTGGCCGGTTTTGGCCGTTACGTTGGGTAAAGGGTTAGACGTACTGAGCTCAAAACTGGCCGTGCTGGAACCTCCATCCTCCCCAATCGGTCACAAGCCTCCATTTGCATGAGATCGACTGTATGTGACGTAAGTCCAAGAAGTAAATCTAGTCCCTTAAGAAAGTACATAATTTCCAGCTGATGCGAATCGATATCCAAGACATCAATCCAGATGAAAACGTCCCAACTGCAAATTATTGGGGATGTCCGACACCACCATACTTACGTCTCTGGCAGCTAGAGGAAGCTGAAGTACCACAACGAGGGCCACCAAGAAGCAATGTGCCACTTCGCTCCAATTTAACCCTTTACCCAACGTAACGGCAAAAACCGGCCAGCGCTATTCTCAAAAATCGCCAATTAATTTTCATTATTTTTTCATTTTTGTCTCAAAATAATAGATTATGACACCTCACTGGAACGAGCTCGTTCCAATGAGGCTTCATAACCTATGTTTTTGAGACAAAAAATTAAAAAAATTAATTCAAGAATTTTTTTTTGCAAGTGTCGTCTACTTTTGATGTTAGGTAAAGGGTTAAGCAATCGACGGTTGGATGTCTTGCTCAAGGGCACAAGGAACGTGACGAGGGTAAGGATAGAAATCTGCAACTTTTCAATTGTAAGTCCAATGCGCTAACCAATGAGTTGCTGCACCCTCAAAAAGATCTGAAGTTTTGAGAGAAAAAACCCCCCAAAACGGATGTTGGTTGTTTTATCTGACAAAATATTTGAAAATAGTAGGTAACCAAATTGTGCAACTTTTATACAGGGGGTCGAGGGGATAACCTATTTTTTTTTTTTTTTTTGGGGGGGGGGGGGGGGGGGGGGTTAGACCTGCTTTGTCCCGACTGTGATGGCTCAAGACTCGACTAATTTTCCAGCTTCTTCAACAATTTTTTACTTCATCTCTTTTCAGGATGGTTTCGTGCGACCCAGTCCTTCAATGCGATTGGCATGGCACTGTTGATAATCTCTGTTGGACTTCTCGTTGCACACATCTTCATATCAAAATTAAGCTCGACGCTAGTTCGACGTACAGGAGCACTCCTTGCGATTGGAGCAGGTCAGTAGATGGTTTTCGAAATATGGGCTTAATGATCATACATCGAATGTCAAGGTCACAAGATATATAATAAACATTTTGCAATGAGCGTTTTTCGCCTATTTCCCGTTGAAAAAAATCCTCGCAAAACCTATCATCATCTGATACAATGCAAGGGTTGACCTCCGTAGGTTCTGACTTTCTGTTAATTGATGACCAGGGATCTTTTGCCAACGACACAGCCAACGTGTATACGAATTTTAACTTGGAACAAGCAGTGAATTTACTGAACAACACGAATACTGCTCAAGAATTATAGACCGACGGGTGTTTCTAGTAAAGAGTGGTATGTCTGTAAATGCAGGCAGCACCCCACTAGAAACAACTGCGCAGATTTTACAACTCTGCCCGTTTACTCTTATATACGTACGGCAGCGTAGAACCGCCACATCGTAGTATATTTCCAGGGATTCCTAATCTGTCTTTACAGATTACTAATCTGTTTTTACAGATTACTAATCTGTTTTTACAGATTAGTAATCTGTTTAAACAGATTGCTAATCTGTTTTTACAGATTACTAATCTGTTTTTACAGATTACTAATCTGTTTAAACAAATTAGTAATCTGTTTTTACAGATTACTAATCTGTTTTTACAAATTAACTAATCTGTATTTACAGATTAGTAATCTGTTTAAACAGATTAACTAATCTGTTTTTACAGACTAGTAAAATACAGATTACTAATCAGTTTTTACAGATTAACTTATCTGTTTTTACAGATTACTAATCTGTTTAAACAGATTACTAATCTGTAAATACAGATTAACTAAGTAATCTGTAAATACAGATTAGTTAATCTGTTTAAACAGATTACTAATTTGTAAATACAGATTAGTTAATCTGTAAAAACAGATTAGTAATCTGTTTAAACAGATTAGTAATCTGTATTTACAGAAATTTAGAATAATTTGCTTCTAAAATAAATATTGTTTAAACTAATTTATGTTCATTAAAGTAATTCGAAATGCAGAATAGTCAATGAGTTCGCATGTTATAATTAAGGAAGCTCTGTTCACACAATAACTCAAACAGTCTTTGTGTTAATTGTGCTCCCCTAATTAAAGCGTGTAAAATCCAGTCGTTTAGCATTTGTCTCAACAAGTCTTGGCAACCCATTGTCAAACAGTGGGGCATGATAGTTTAATTAGCAGCTATTACAGTAAATTTGAGATAAGCCACTAGTCGCTTTTCATTACCATAGAAACAATGAATCTGGTTTAGTATACAAGGCCCTACACAGATATTTGAAGTATACACCTGTCACTCCTGACCAACCCATTTCCAGCCTGGTACCCCCTCGCAGGAGGAGGGTCCAGAGGACTACGGGTCGTCAGGTGATAGATCAATCTCTAACCCATCAGACTCTTCATCTGAAGAGGAGATGGAGGAGGAAGATCTGTCTATGGTATAGGAAGTAGTCCCAGTTGACGCACCTTCCACCCCTCCAGCTCTTGCTTCCCCGACTTCTTCGGACCAGGGATCTGACCAGGAGGAGAGCATCCCGGACTCCGTGGAGGCATTCCTCTGGGAGGAGATCCAGGACGATACTGTCCGAGCTGAGTGCCAGGAGACACTCAACTTCTACACAGAAACAGCAGCTACACCTTTTACAATCAGGGCGATCCTTCTAAACTACCTACAAAAATCCCAAGAGACAGCAGCAAGGATCAGGCCGTTCGTCGCCAAAGAAAAATCTACTCTTACTCCTGAACCGACAATGCCACCAACATCTGTCTCTCCGATGCATCCTCCTCCCTCCAAGAAGAACCGCAGGAGACACAGACGCCGCTGAATACCCTAACTCCGTCCTTCCTTCACCACGCTCAAACATAACACCAATATTATACAGCTAATGAGTGAGGGTCGAAAGGGGCTTGCCCCCACAGCGTCCCTGCGCGACTTCGGTGCGCAAAAAACATTTCTTTCTTTCTTTTTCTTTCTTTCTTTCTTTCTTTCTTTCTTTCTTTCTTTCTTTCTTTCTTTCTTTCTTTCTTTGAAGTAGAATCGCAGTGAGCTCAAGTGATACACGATGAAGCTAAAGTAGTGTTAATATTTATTTTGTGTGGTAAGCGGTCGGTTTCAGTGCTATTCTTTGGATAACAGAGTATCAAAGTTATATGGACTCTCAGGAAGCCGGACAATTGACGCTAAGTTGTATTAGTATATTATAATGATATTTTAACGACTATTCGAAATAGTAAAGACAGTTAGCTATTCGTCATTGTGGTTTAAGGGAACTTTCAGCATCTGAGGGTCGAATACCCCAGATAGCGGCGTGTGCATTGTTAAGCGAGTGAAGCGCATATTATGGTCCACGAAAGACTCCCAAATTACACATCTGACACTCCTTTTCGCCGTTTTCCCCAATTTGTCCCCTCAGCTCAGGTGTAACTGAGTAAAGTTATAAGTTGGCAGAAGTTTAAATGTAGTTCCAATATTTCTCTACGAATTCGAGTTTGGGAAGCAATTTAAATATAATTATATTATTGGGCATTTTTATCGGGTACAGTGGAATAACTAGCAAAAACGACCCAAGAAACATCAGGCTGAGTCGAATGTACATGAACCGGAGATTTCAGGCATGAATGTATACAAGGCTAAAACAGTGTTTTAATTCTCAAGCAATCCCTCATTGAATTTGAATCCTCTCATTGGACATTTTTATGCCTTTCAGTGTCTTCCAAAATTGATACAAACTCGGGGAGACCCTAAACGTTTTACATTATTTGAAGGATGTACATTTATTTAGTTGCGTCTCCAATATGTTTGCCTTGTTACAATAGGCACTCTCCCATAAATTGTAACGAGGTAAACTCCTATAGATTAAATACTTTTACTTCAAAAATAATATGAAGAGCATCGAAAAAAATGAAGCCTGTGAATTGCAGTACCTACAGTTTGCTTTTTGAGGAATGTTTTATTTTTCAAATTAAAAATTAATTTATTTGTATAAATATGCACTTTCTATATTTCTGTGTTTAAAAAGACAGTCTAAATCCTCTCCATGTTTGCTCACTATTTGCAAAAAGAAAAGAAAAAATTAAATATAAAACCCTCCCTCCCACTGATTTGAAAAAAAAACAAACTTGAAAATCAATTAATTTATTTTGTGTGGCCTAAGGTTAAAAATTCCGAAGAAAAGTAGACAGTAGGGGTGTGGGTATTAGTCTCCCCCTTCCAAGTAGCTACGCCGCAGATCAACTCAACACTTGACCAAGGATACAGTCCCGTTGGCAAAGATAAGTTTTGTTATGCCCCTGAAAAATAGTTTTCTCGGGAACTATAGAAAGAATTATTATGCCAGTAATTGTTATTGACCAATCAGCTTCAATATCTATTGACCGTATATGAGACTGTGTATCATCGAGCTGACCGTATATAGAGCTTATATACGGTCAGTTCCGACATTTTATTTTTGACATCCAACGCTCGCTTCGATGTTTTTCCTAATTTCGCGTGTTCAACGAGCAACAAAATAATTTCGCGTGTGTGTCTGTTGAGCAACGTACAAAACTATAATACGTTTCTTCCAGTCTTTGAGAAATTTTAACTTGGTGAGGGCTACCTTATTTTTGATGGCCTGAATTTGTTCATCAAAATTTATTTTATCACAAATTATTGAATAGTGCCCTCAGGCACTCTTCAATAATTTGCGATAATACAAATTTATATAAACAAAATATTATTTGGGTTTGACTGAATATGAAACATGAGCAAGGAAAACGTTGGCTATTGCTCTGGTACCCTCATTTTTTTTCAAAGCCCTGATAGTGGCTTCTAGCACTAAACCAGTTAATAAACAAATGTAAATAAAATACAATAAATAAACCACTAAAAACGACATGTTCTGAAGCCAACTGGCACTGTCTGAGACGAACTCAAGCGGTAATCCTTACCCGAATAATCTGCCCTTCTCAGTTCATGCAAATATTTTCGAGTTACCCCCCTGGACTGTAAATTTTATCGTCTGTTTTGTTTTGATTTAAATGATTGAACTTGAAGGTTGATCGATATCGAACATAAATTACACTTATGGTTGTGTCTCTTTCAAAGGACTGGCATAATCTCACTTCGCCTCATATCACACTTCGCCTGGTGTGATATAAGGCGAACGGAGGTCAATATTAGGCGGGGCCTTCGGCCTCGCCTAATATTGATCTCACTTCGTCTTATATCACACCATATCCGTCCCCCGAAAGCCCCATAACGTATAATAGCCGGTGTCCATCCGTGCGGATATGGTTTCCGGTTGAAAACTCCAGTTGTGTTTCCTCTATTGACTTCAAATTTGGTTTGTGGGTTATTCACTTGAAAGTACAGAGCAAGTTCTAATCTGTGGGTAGGTCTGATCAATTTTGCCAGGGATATGACCCTTTTGTAACTTAGAATACGCTAAGTATTTAGGTTTCCGGGTGGTATCTTGAGTTTTGCTTCTTTATTTGGCTTCAAATTATGTTTTAGCCAACAAAAAAGACAAGTAAAGTTTCAATCTGGGGTAGATCTGATAAGTTTTGCCGGATTTATGGTTCTTTTTGACTTAGAATACGCCTCCGAATGATAACTTGAGTTATAATTCTTAGATTTGCTTCAAATTTGGTATGTTGTTTCAGACAATACCAGTTAAGTTTCCATTTGGGGTAGGTCTGATTGATTTTCCAAGAGTTATGGCCAATTTTGGATTTAAAATAGTATTTTCCTTCCACTTGGTAACTTAAGTTTAAATTTTTCGATTGACTTAAAATTTGGTATGTTGTTTTATTAAGAGAAATACTGAAATGGGGTTCATCGATTTTACCGGAGTTATGGCCCTTCTTCTGGACTTTCACATTCAATTCAATTCAGCAGCAAGAAAACACAGATCATGCTCTAATGTGTGGCCAGTCAGACATATTTTGCTAGAAAAGTAAATGTCCCAAGAAAGCCCCCGTTTTGGGGGATATGTGGCCTTTTATTTTTCCTGGCGGTGCGACGAGACCATGAAATTAATTTTCTTCATAAATAAGCAATGCAAAGCATCGTGAGGTGAACTGGCTAATTGATGTAAAAATTGTATAGTCTTGACACCCATATAAAGATTACGCATTACACGCCTCTTACCCGTCTCAAGAGTAGGAAAGAATTAAAAACATGATATCTTTAGGGCGTTTAAAGAACATTTGAGATTTATCACATATTTTGGACAACCGCAAGAACAGAAGTTGAACAAATGTCTGGCTTTCTAACCATAAGTGTGAGTTTGGCTTTCCACTTGAAGTTAGCCAAACACAAATCGAAATGGTCGGGATCATAGTGAACCTTTGGATAGCAGGTCGGACTTCAGATCGAGAGGTCATGTGGTCCGAATCAAATCTGAGTCACAGTCAGGGGTGTTGCTAAGAAGAGTTAGAGGTGTATGACCCCCCCCCCCCCCCCCCCAATAGTTTCTCCAGGAGTGGGGTCTAAAATAACAATTCTCTATTGTTAGTAATCATATACTTTCTTGCAAGACTGGATTTGATACTGGGACTTACGTTACACACACAATCGAAGGTAAGCAGTACCCCATCCGGGCTGTTGTGGCCATGCATGACCAATTAAGAGTACGGGTACGGTACAGTGCTTATATTGTATCAAAATTTGAGAGAATCCATTTTGATTCTCGCGAAAATGGTTGCAAGTATCCATACCTGCTATATGTGCCCCAGTCTCCCATGAAGCCACAGATGTTGAACCCCTGTTGTAATCTGATAACACCTGTTAACCCTTTACCCAACACAGCGTTTTTTATTTTTTTAAAACATAAACTGAATTTGATATTTTTTTTATTTTAAATAAACAACATCTACCAATCAAAACCTTACAAATATGAATGTCATTGGAACCGGCTCATTGAGCCGGTTCCAATGACAACCATATTTGTACAATTTTTTTACCAAAGTGTCGTGATATTTCAGGTCATGTTCACCTTGCATTGGTTAATATGCTTCCGCTGTGTTCGATATTGAGTTAAATTGAATCAATTCTTTTGACACGAACCTTAGCAAATGTGCAACAAGAATCTACACGGATTCTCGCTGATTTTGTTGCGCGAATCTTTGCGAGAGTCGATTCTCGAATTCTTGTCGAAATACATTCCCTACGGTATGTGTTAATTAAATAAGCTGCGCCACGACAACTTCGTGTATATTTTATTTATTCACTTAATAGTTTACAGGAAGTCTTCGGGCCTGTGCAGCCATCACGGTTGACTGATCGCAACCAAAAAGGGAATGCCCTCATCTATTTATTTATTTATTTATTTATTTATTGGTGTTTAAGGTCACATACTTATGCACAATGGGTAATCATGACCGTGACAGTTTTACGGCTGGAGGAAGCCGGAGTACCCGGAGAGAACCACAGAGCAACGACGAGCAGCTGCCAGCTCCCCAACATCGTAACTCTGCACTGCAGTACAGGCAGGGTTAGACTGGTTGAAGACATGAGTACCATCGACGTGCAGTACGCCTTAGTACACGGCGTCATCGTGCCCCCATGTGGACAATCGGGGCTAAGTGTCTTCCCCAAGGACACAACGCGGGAGTCTGAATCGATCGCTCAGTCAGTTACCCAATCCGAGGATTAACCGGGCTCGACGTTGCTTAACTTCGGTGATCAGACGAGAACCGGATGTCCTCATCTAGATATTATACTTACCAAGTTACAGTGAAATTATTCCAAAACGAGTCATCCTATCAAGTTACAATGAAATCCCTTCATAAATACGGTCTGCAGACTGTGCTAAAGGTTTTTGGGCATGTGTAGCCATCACAGCTGACCGATCGCAACCAAAAGGGGACGTCCTCATCTAGACATTATACTGAGTCATCCTACCAAGCTACAATGAAATACCTTCATAAATTCGACATGTCGTCTGTGCTAAAGGATTTCGGGGTTCGGGCAGCCACCACGGTTGAACGATCGCGACCAAAAGGGGACGGTCTCATCTAGACATTATCTGGAATCATCCCACTACAATGAAATCCCTTCATAAATACGACCTGTAGATTGTGCTAAAGGTTTTCGGGCTTCGGGCCCCTGTAGCCGAGAAAGTTGGCCGATCGCGACCAAAAGGGGACGTTCTTATCTAGACATCATATGGAGTCATCCTACCAAGTTACAATGGAATCCCTTCATAAATACGACCTGTAGATTGTGCTAAATGTTTTCGGGTTTTGGGCTCGGGCAGCCGTCACGGTTGACAGATCGCGACCAAATGGGGAAGTTCTCATCTAAACATCATAGGGACTCATCCTACCGAGTTACAATGAAATCCCCCCCCCCCCCCCCCCATACTAAATAGGACCTGTAGACTGTGCTAAAGATTTTTGGGTTTCGGGCTTGGGCAGCCGTCACGGTTAACAGATCGGACGTGAACCGGATGTCCTCATCTAGACATTATAATGAGTCATCCTACCAAGCTACAGTGAAATCAATTCATAAATACGGCATGTAGTCTGTGCTAAAGGTTTTCGGGGTTCGGGCTCGGGCAGCCGCCACGGTTGAACGATCGCGACCAAAAGGGGACGTTCTTATCTAGACATTATCTGGAATCATCCTACCGAGTTACAATGAAATCCTTTCATAAATACGACCTGTAGACTGTGCTAAAAGTTTTCGGGCTTCGAGCCCCTGTAGCCGTCACAGTTGGCCGATCGCGACCAAAAGAGGGCGTTCTCATCTAGACATTCTACAGAGTCATCCTACCAGGTTACAATGAAATCCCTTCATAAATTCGACCTGTAGAGTGCGCTGAAGGTTTCGGGTTTTGGGCTCGAGTCGCCATCACGGTTGACCGATCGCGATCAAAAGGGGATGTTCTCATCTAGATATGACCTCAAACCTGCATGAAATTTCGAATTTCGTGACGATCGGACAAGAACTACGGGACGTAGCTTGTGCTAAAGGAAAATGTGAACAGACTCACAGATTCACAGACTAACAGACTTCCGCACGCGTGATAGCAATAGCTTATCTTGGCTTTGTTAAGTTAAGCTAAAAAACAACAAACCAACGATGTTAAGGACCGTAAAGGCCTGGACAACCCCGAAAGACCTTTCCTCGGTAAGATCGGAGCCTAGCAGGCCTCGTTAGGCGTGAACCCTTTGCTTCAAGTGGGGTTTTGAAACGCCGTTGGCTCGCCAACAGGCGTTTGTGTAACAGAACTGTCCGAAACCGTACCAAAGCACTGGGTATGAGGTCCAGAAGGGTCATTAAGCGCCCAGCTCTGTCCGATCAGCATTAGTATGGAGTGGTGTATGACACGACAACATTGGAATCTCAGGACATGGAGTAGAGTCCATTGGTCAGACAATAGTAGGTGCCTGCTTCACGTCACATAGAGTCGCATGATAATGTGGAGGCATAGAAATACTGCTTACGTGCCCAGGAACATCAGACCTACTGTTCCTTATGGCTGAGGATCAGTAATGATGTGGGGATGCCTCTCTCATAACTGTAAACTTGATATGGTGACTGTGTGTGGAAATCTCAGTTGTCATCAGTACATCCGGGACATTCTCAATCCGGATGTCGTGCATCAATTTGACAACCACCCGTTGGCTACTCGCCCTGTATTCATGGACGACAATGCAAGGCCACATCGTTCCCATGCTGTGAGGGCATTCCTTCAGAACAACGCTATTAAAACACTAACTTGGCCTATAATGAGCCCCGATCCGATTTGAATCCCTTAGAACACATCTGGGAGTTTCTTGGACGTAGTGTGCAAGCAAGGGACCCAACTGTACAGAATTTGGCCGATTTGAAAGTTGCATTGCATGAGGAGTGGCAGCAGTTGCCTCTGGACCGTATCGGAAGGCTCGCTGGTAGCATTAAGAGGAGGGTTCAGGCTGTCATCCGGGCACGTGGTGGATACACTCGCTACTGACTTCAGACTCTGCTATTGTGCTCAGGAGATCACAAGTTACATTTTTTGTCAGTAATTACCGACATTGTTTCATCATGGACCGTTCCAGCACCACACTTGTCGAGAGACCATGTTTTCATCAAAAACATTAGTGACAGATATGGGTAATTAGCGCCATTAAAATACTGCATATTTCAATCATTGTGTTGTCTCTCATTTGTCAATAGACCATTCTTTCCGCTAACAATCACTTTTGGCCATCTTAAAGGTAGCATAAAAGTAATGACAGTTTGTATTAACACCACTGCGAAAAAAAACAGGGGGGGGGGGGGGGGGGGGGTGCTTAATAAGTTTCAGGTGTATATTTCCCAAATTGCTGAATTTTCGGCAAGGCTGAAATGAACTGCCGAAAAATCCGACCTCAACGAAATTTCACACTGGACGCGATGTAAGCGTTAATTTGCCCTCTGCACAGTGATGTCAATACCTAAAAAATTTCAACATGAAAAGTTTTCCCATAATGCATCTAGGAAGTTAACCAATTCAATCAAGTTTGACAGAGCCCATTGAGTCTGTCAAACAAGACTGAATTGGTTTTTTCCGTTGTACCATGGGAAAATGTTGCTGCTTGAAATTGGTAATTAATATTTTTTTTCTTTCTCAGCAATTTGAACCTAATGTGATACCTCCTAGTTGGGCCTTGCTGTAAACAAAGACAAATATTAGCGTTTCATTTTTGCCAAAACAAGAAGAGTTATAACTAACGAACCTGAAACCGTTATGGTGCCCGACTCGGGGATTCAAAATTGTTACGGCGATATTCAGAGAAAATGATTTTAGACACACCATGAGACGTAGCTACAGCCTAAAGGGTGATGGTAGGGGTATCTCCACCCCCTCCCCCCAATATTTGTCCAAAAATCCAGATAATTGGAAATATTTCAGGCAAAAATTCCAACAGTTGGGAATTCGAAGCATTATTGTAACAGAGGTTTTTCCGAATGTGGTATTACTTTCCCGTGAAAATTTCCAACCGCTGACTCCCACAAACAAAATTCTGATCGAACAACGCAAAATGTTTCGACTAGTCACTTAGGGGCTCCGAAGTAAATTTCACAACTGTGGTCGTGTTAGCGTTTTGTTCTCTTCTATGTCTGGCCTTAAACGTTCATGTTGTAACAAGCATTTCGCAAGCCGTTTCTTTAATTATATCAAATTGCAGAAATACAAACAAGTTGGTCAATTTGGTACTCACAATAGTCATAAGCAGCTGATTTATGAAGCCAGAATACAGGGCACATTATGAGACCTGCATGCAATGCACTCACAGACTGCAGTTTGTATTAGGACTCAAAATGTGCCCCCTGTGAGGTTGTGTCCTGGAATTCTTAACCCTTTACCCAACGAATCGGCCGCATCCGCCCGCGTAAGATGCAAATTCAGAAGTTGAAAAAATATTATTTTTCAACAAATTTCAACAAAACCATATCATGTGACCCCTCGTTGGAACGAGCTCATTCCAACCACAGGTACTCGGCACAAGCTGGTGGAAAATCGAAAGAAAAATGATATTTGATACCATTTTTGAATCTATGCTGACGTGCCCCTGTAATGGTATATAAATATTAACAAGGTACACAACTCGCTTTTCGAAAACGATAGCACTCATCTTCGTCCCCCCCCCCCCCCCCCTCAAATTTGATTCACACAACGTATCCAACAGTACCCGGTATCAATGGAAAGAGGGATGAATAAGCTTTACAGTGAATTACACGACCGTTGGGTGTTCTTGGGTTGTTCATGATAACTGGGAGATGTCGCAGGAAATGCCGAAAAACATTTAGTCGGACAAGATAGTGCACAGTGGAATGAGGTTTCGTAAACCTCATTCCACTGTGCACTATCTTGTCCGACTAAATGTTTTTCGGCCTTTTCTGCGACTTCTCCCAGTTATCACGAACAACCCAAGAACACCCAACGATCGTGTAATACACCACTGTAAAGCTTATTCATTCCCCTTTCCATTGATACCGGGTACTGTTGGATACGTTGTGTGAATCAAATTTCGAGGGGGGGGGGGGGGGAAACGAAGATGAGTTATATCGTTTTCGAAAAGCGAGTTGTTTACCTTGTTAAATTTATATACCATTACAGGGGCACGTCAGCATAGATTCAAAAATGGTATCAAATATCATTTTTCTTTCGATTTCCCAGCTTGTGCCGAGTACCTGTGGTTCCAACGAGGGGATCACATGATATGGTTTTGTTGAAATTTTTTGAAAATTTGTAAAAAATGACATTTAAAATAATATATTTTGATATCGTCTGCGTTGGGTAAAGGGTTTTAAAGTTACTACCAAAATTGTGCAGAGTTTACTTTGGCTCTGTTGGAAATGATGATTTCGCGCGCCAAAGGCGCGCAGGGACGGTATGGGGGACAAGCCCCTTTCGACCCTCTGTGGCTGTATAGGATGGCTCTTTGGCTCTGTAGTCTCATGAAAAACAGATATAGCCAGACTGATTTGTATTTGTATTTGGTATTGTTGAATTAATATCTCACACATATTGTGACATAAAGGCTGAGTTAGTTTACTCATTACTCATACTTTGTTAGCATAATGAATGGTGGTTGAAAGTCATTGAGTTTATTTCAAGATTAGTGTGCTCTCTGCTCAGCATGACCTCATATTTGAGATGGTTAATTAATAAATTATTAGTTGAATACTGATGATTTTTTTAACATTCTCCATACATGTACATTCACGTAATTGACACGAACTGATGCCAAATGAAGGCAGATAGGATCTACTTACAGACTACAGTACCACAAGAAATTGTCATTTTATGCTGTTTTAAAACCTCAAATTATGTATATAGATATTTAGCTGCAGTCATTTAAACGGCTTGGAAATATTCTCAGAAATCCCTAAAACACCTACTGGTACCGTCACTCGAAGTCAACATTTTGAAAAAAGCCCCTTTTCCCTCCTGGAGGTGGGGTTGTAGGGGCACCTTTAAGTATCCATGCATCCCTAGTTGGAATTTTCATAGATCATAAGTATCCATCCCTAGTTGGAATTTTCATAGATCTGCGCCCCCAATCGAAAACCTCCTAGCTGCAATCCTGGACACCCCTCACACCTGTTTGACTTTTTAGTCCAATTTGGTATGGTAAAGAAGTTGGTTGGTGAGAATGAAACAATGCCTCTAGATTTATAAAGGAAGACTTTTACGAATGGTCTCTATACAAACGCCTCGCCTCAACCCTAAAGGCATAAGAACCAGAGCCGCAATTAATAATTTTTTATTGGGGGGGGGGGGGGGGGGGAGGGGGAGGGTGAGGGTGAGGTAGAATGTCGGTGTCCGGCGGCTCAGTCATATCCCCCTACTATTTGGACGATATCTAATTGCTTTTATCAAAGACGTATACGCTACAAATATACTTTCCATTGATAAAATACTGTATTTTAAACATACAACACGAGAAGTTTGTAAACTTCCGAATACTCCTAAACTCTAAAATCAGTTGGGTTAAACATCAACTGGGCTGAGTGAATATGATCTCATTTCGGTTCAAATTCACTGCAACCCAAATTCACTCCATACAGATGATTTGAGTCAATTTTTAACACTACACTTTATGGAGTGAGAATGAGAACTGCAGTTTAGGAGTTTGTCATGTCTGTTTGCCGATATATTGAGGCGGGCAATTTATTGAACTTTTTAATCTGTGTATATTTTTGTTCGGCAAGCAACAGATTTTGCCCACCCGAGTTCTCCAGAGCTTGTGCATATTTTCGACGGGCAAGTAAAGTCGTCTGCCCAACTTGGTATTTTATAATTTCTCGCCCAACCTCTGCCCGATGAAACCCATGTATAGGAGATTTTGTTTTCTTTGGAGGGGAGGTGAGGGAGTATCACCCTCACCCCTAATCCTCCTTGAATAGGACCGTGTATCTAATCATTTCTATGCCACAGCCCATGCCTACCTGAGCTCTAAGCACTGGTAGGCATGGGGTGTGGCGTAAAAATTATTAGATACATGTGCTGCTGTTTTAGATACGCGAAAAATGGTGTGCCTCAATCTATTATAAATGGGGAGTGTGTGATTCAGTCCAGCTGAAAATTTATGCTTTGATTATCTCGCTTGATATGCAATGCAATTAGAAATTTTCCGTCGCGCGGGCGGAACGACCCGTACTGTTAAGGGTCGGCCAACCAGTAACAAATATAGTGCGTAAAAGGTGCATGGGCGAAAAAGCGAATCTCAGAAATGAAACATTGAAATGAACTGATAATAATTTTGACACAAAAAAATGGTTGCGCGTCAGTTACATCCAGTCTCTGTATGCTTCAATGAAAATGTCAGTGACACTGTAGCTTAACTTGACTGTGTGTTGTATTTGATGAAAAGGATAATGTTCAATGTTTATGAAAGGATTATGAAATAAGACAAGAATTGTGATAATTGAGAATATGTTAATTTCTTTTCCCTGTATGTTATGTTTTCAATGAAAATAATTTGAGGTGTAGACTACGAAAGAATTGAGGGGTGGGTTAATGTGGCCCTCGCAGTTAATGTATGTCAACCAAAGTTACCAAGTTACAGTAAAATTATTCCAAAACGAGTCATCCTATCAAGTTACAATGAAATCCCTTCATAAATACGGTCTGCAGACTGTGCTAAAGGTTTTTGGGCATGTGTAGCCATCACGGCTGACCGATCGCAACCAAAAGGGGACGTCCTCATCTAGACATTATACTGAGTCATCCTACCAAGTTACAAAGAAATCCCTTCATAAATACGACCTGTAGACTGTGCTATGTCAACCAAAGTTACCAAGTTACAGTGAAATTATTCCAAAACGAGTCGTCCTATCAAGTTACTATGAAATCCCTACATAAATACGGTCTGTAGACTGTGCTAAAGGTTTTCGGGCTTTGGGCCTGTGTAGCCATCACACTTGACCAATCCCGACCAAAAGGGGACGTTCTCATCTAGACATTATATGGAGTCATCCTACCAAGTTACAATGAAATCTCTCCATAAATTCGACCTGTAGACTGTGCTATGTCAACCAAAGTTACCAAGTTACAGTGAAATTATTCCAAAAACGAGTCATCCTATCAAGTTACTATGAAATCCCTACATAAATACGGTCTGTGGACTGTGCTAAAGGTTTTCGGGCTTTGGGCCTGTGTAGCCATCACAGTTGACCAATCCCGACCAAAAGGGGACCTTCTCATCTAGACATTATATGGAGTCATCCTACCAAGTTACAATAAAATCTCTCCATAAATGCGACCTGTAACTGTGCTAACGATTTTCGGGTTTTGGGCTCGGGCAGCCGTCACGGTTGACAGACCGTGACCAAATGGGGAATTTCTCATCTAGACACCATACGGAGCCATCCTACCAAGTTACAATGACATCCCTCCGTATTAAATATGACCTGCAAACTGTGCTAAAAGTTTTTGGGTTTCGGGCTTGGGCAGCCATCACGGTTGACAGATCATGACCAAAAGGGACGTTCGCATCTAGGCATTATACAGAGTCATCCTACCAAGTTACAATGAAATCCCTTCATAAATACGACCTGCAGACTGTGCTAAAGGTTTTCAGGTTTTGTGCTTGGGCAGCCATCACGGTTGACCGATCAAGACCAAAAGGAGAAGTTCTCATCTAAACATGACCTTAAACCTACATATGACATTTGGTGGCGATCGGACAAGAACTATGGGGTGTAGCCTGTGCTAAAGGAAAATGTGAACAGACTAACAGACTTACAGATTCATAGACCAACAGACATCCGCACGCGTGGCGGCAATAGCTTATCTTGAATTTGTCCATTTAAGCTAAAAACCGCCATTCAAATTTTATTATTTTTTACATTTTTTCTGAAAAAGGAATAAATCAAAGTTTGTCTAATTGGCCGCCGGCGGCCATCTTGAAATTTCGAACCGCACTCCAAAACACTCGTTCTCGTCCCAAGGTGATAACATGTTAAGGTACCCAAGAAGTTTCGTGAAGATCGGTTCATAAATACAGCATCTAGCCCGAGTCGTATTACATGTGTACTAACTGTGTATAAGTAGTACTCGATGAATCAAAGTTCATCTAATTTGCATAATTTATGCACGAGAAAAAACCCGTATTATATGTGATGTATTCCATGTTGCTAAAGATTCATTCAAAAATTTATGCAAATCAGAATCTTCATATAGGAGGCCTGTACAAAAAACTGATTGTACCTGATTTCGGTACAAAATGGCCGCCGGCAGCCACCTTGAATTTCGGACCGCACCCCAAAACACTCGTTCTCGTCCCAAGGCGATAACAAAGGTACCCAAGAAGTTTCGTGAAGATCGGTTCATAAATACAGCCCCTAGCCCGAGCCGTATTGACATGTGTACTTACTGTGTACAAGTAGCACTGAATCTATCAAAGTTCATCTAATTTGCATAATTTGTGCACGAGAAAAAAACCCGTATTATATGTGATGTATTCCATGTTACTAAAGATTCATTAAAAAATTTATGCAAACCAGAATCTTCATATAGAAGTTCTGTACAAAAAACTGATTGTGCCTAATTTCGGTACAAAATGGCCGCCGGCAGCCATCTTGAATTTCGGACCGCACCCCAAAACACCCGTTCTCGTCCCAAGATGATAACAATGGTACCCAATAAGTTTCGTGAAGATCGGTTCATAAATACAGCCCCTAGCTCAAGCCGGACGACTGGCCATGACAATACCTCAAATTTGACTACGTCAAAGTTGAACTCATTATAATTTATTCCCCTCCCCCCATCCCCACTGAAAAGAGCCCATCACGCACTTGTTCCAATAACGGCCATAAATTACGATTTTGATAAGTGTTGTCTGCTCAAGTTGGGGTAAAGTGTTCCCCGGCCAACTGTCTTAGTTCAACAGCAAGGCTTAAATTACTGGTATCACAATATTTCAAAATACCAAAACGAGAAGAAAACTTGTTGAATATTAATTACTTTTTCACATGGGGCGCGGTGGCGTTGCGGTAACCGGTTCTCGTCAGATCACCGAAGTTAAGCAACGTCGAGACCGGTTAGTCCTCGGATAGGTGACCGTCTGAGCGATCGATTCGGACTCCCGCGTCGTGTCCTTGTGAAAGGCACTTAACCCCGATTGTCCACATGGGACCACGATGCCGCCGTGTACTTATGCGTACTGCACGTCGATGGTGCGCATGTCTTCAACCAATCCAACCCTGCCTGTGCTGCAGTGCGGAGTTACGATGTTGGGGAGCTGGCAGCTGCGCGTCGTTGCTTGGTGGTTCTCTCCGGCTTCCCCCACCCGTAAACTGTCACAGTCATGATTAGCCGTTGTGCATAAGTATGTGACCTTAAACACCAATAAATAAATAAATAATTTATCGGTTTTAAAAATCTTATTAATTTCGCGCTAATTTTGTTGTTATAATTGTATTCAATTCAGACTGAATTTATCTTTTTTCTTGCAGGTGTATTTGTGATGATTGGAATCATAACATTTGGTGCAAATTTTTCCGAAAATCCCGAAAGTTTTCATTCTTACAGAGGAAAGATATCACTGGCTTGGGCATTTGTGTTAGCCGTACTGGGTGGATGTCTGTCTGCACTTGGTGGAATACTTTTAATGATATAAGAACAGTATTAAGTTAAACTCCAGAAAATCCACACGCTTCACCAGAGAGTAATTAATCATATTTGTGAGGGCCTTACAGTTGCCTAGGTACGGGGGATGTGGCTAGGGCCTGACCCCCCCCCCAAAAAAAACAAAACAAAACAAAACAAAACAAAATAAAAACATTGCCGCAATGCAAGTTTCTCACAACAGGAAGCCCCAATATAGGGACCACACACGCAACAGAATCGCGCTTAAGAGCACTAAATTTTCTCGGGTTGTGGGGCTCCACCCACTCCCCCCCCCCCCCCAAAATGGCTAGGGCACCGGGGGGGGGGGGGGGCACTAAAAATTTGCAAGACGTGACGTCCTATTTTTTATTGGCTCCTTTTTGCACCCACCCACCCACTACGTGCAAATTTTCTACTACCGTTCTCAGACACCCACCCCCCACCAAAATCCAAAATAAACTTACCCCAATTGCCCACGTGGGGGCACGATGACGCGGTGTGCTGAGACGTACTGCACGCCGAGGTGCACGTCTTCAGCCAATCTAACCCTGTCTGTGCTGGGTAGCACGCAGTACCGCTGTGCAGTGTGTAGTACAGTCGTGGGTAATGATGTTGAAGAGCGGACAGCTGCTCGGTGGTTCTCTCCGGGTACTCTGGCTTCCTCCACCCGTAAACCTGTCACCGACACGATATGACCCTGGTTGTTAAAGTGTCGTTAAATACCAATAAATAAATAAATCAATTAATAAATAAATAACTTGGGTTGAATTTAGTGCATCAGAGAGAATTTTCCCAAAATATTGTCCTCACATTTTCTACATTTCGAACAAGACACCCACCCCCTACTAACGCGTGACATTTTCCCAGATTAAGCCCAATATTCTCACATATAAAGCCTCCTGATGTTGTATTTATGTTAAGAGTGTGATGTACAACATCATCTTATCAGGTTTGAATCACAAATGATGGTATAAATAAGCTGATATATTGATATATTTTTAAAATAATTAAAAAAATTGCACAAGTTTCCTGGAAATGCACATTTTTGGCGCACTCAAGAGACCCACCCACCCCCACGTCACGCAAATTTTTGGTGCCTCCCCCCCCCCCCCCCGAGGGCACCCCATATTACAGAATCCAAATGTTTTACCATTTTCAGCCAAACATTTTTAGAATTTTATCAAAGCCTGTCTTCGTTGGGACTGCCCAGAGCACATACAGGTCGCCAAAGGGGCGCCGGAAGGGAGGGCAATAATTTTCCCCAGATGGGACATTTTCGTCAGGATTGGTGTCTTTAGATATCAATTCTCTCTTACTGGTAATCTTGTACTTTCTAAAAAGCCTCGATTTGATATTGCCTTCAGGCAAATCAAGGTCTGTAGTAACCGATTCGGGCTGTTGGGTCCCAGCATGACCAATTTGGAGGGCCGGTATGGTTTGTTTGTTTGTTGGTGGTTAACGTCATATTTATGCACTATAGCTAATCGTGACACAACATGGAGATGAAGTCAAGTTTAGTCAATCGTTGATCAACATGTTGCCCATTTTAGAGGACTTTCACCCCAAGCATTGGTGACTGGGTCCTATTTTACTAGTAAAGCGGAACTGGTTTACCACAGTAAACAAGTGCTGCTTACTTCCCGGGGTTCCCACGGGGAGGCCGGTATGGTATGTGTTAACTAATTATGAGGTTGCGCCACGACTACTACATGTATGTTTTATTTATTCGCTAATAAATTTCCAAGAAGTCTTGACTTTTTAACTTTAACCCCGACCGATTCCTATACAAACTACATCAAGGCATGCCGACATGAGCCATCACAATCGGGACAAATTAGGTTTACACCCCCGTAACCACTAATGGGTAATCTTTTCGACGCCCGTGTAGCTATAAACGATTGCACATGGACTGAAGGAAATTTTGCATGTTACAATTTAATCAAGTCATTTAAGGAATTAAAACTCCAAAATCACCAGCGTCAAACTATAGATTGGACGTATTCGTGTTATAAATGAATAAACGTGTCAATGACACTGTAGCTAAACTTGCCTGTGTGGAGTGTTTGATGAAAAGGATAATGTTCAATGTTTATAAAAGGATTATGAAAATAGACAAAAATTGTGATATCTGAGAATATGTTAAGTTCTGTTCCCAACATGCTATGTTTTCAACAAGAATAATTTGAGGTGTAGACTGTACTAAAGAACCGATGCTTCGATTGATGACCCCCACAGTTAACGTATGTCAACCAGCGTTACAGTAAAATCAATCAAAAACGAGTCATCCTACCAAGTTACAATGAAAAATCCCTTCATAAACGGGACGCATAGACTTTGCTTAAGAAATCTGGGTAAAAGGCCCGTCCAGCGGTCACAGTTGACCGATCGCGACCAAAATAGGACAGTCTTATCCAGATATCTTACCAAGTCACCCCACCAAGTTACAATGAAATCCCGTCATAAATACGACCTGTGGACAGTGCTAAAAGAATCTGTGCCCAAGCTGCGTTAACAGCTGACCGATCGTGAACAAGATATGTTAGTTTCATCTAGACACCATACCAAGTTACAATGAAATCGCTTCAAAAGTATGAACAGCAGACTGTGCTAAACACATCTAGATCACGACCAAAATAGGACGTTCTCATCTTTTAATTTATTTATTGGTGTTTAAGGTCACATGTTTCGGCATAATGGCTAATCGTGGCCGCAACAGGGGTATAAAGTAAAGTGCAGCCAATCGTTTATACCAATGTTGCCCATTTTAGAAGCCTTGCACCCCAGGCATTGGTTGCCGGGTCTTATTTTACCAGTAAAACAGAGCTTTTTTAAGAATATTTCTCATACTGAATTAAGTTATACATTGGGCTCCCATAGGGAACCCAAAAACAAAAGCTTCTGAAGCAGTGGTTTGGGAGAAGAAGATTATTCAACGTTATTCCCATTACCTACAGTGTTAAAAAATGATGACTCGGCACTTTTAGTCCTGGAAAAGTACTTATGATAAAACCAATGGCATTTTTTTCACCATTCCTTTCTCCCGGCCCTAAGGAAGCTTCACATTGTATAAAAATTCTCAGTGCCATGTAGTTCTGGAAATATGGGCATTCAAAAAAAAAAATTTTTTTCAGCTCCTGTAGTTGCCGTGGGGGACAGGAAAACAATTTATGGCATAAATTAGGTATTTGTGACCCAATAAGCCCTCATATCAAATTTGGTTCAAATCGACCTCTTGGTTTGGAAAATAAAAATTTTGGTATAATTTGGGCTTCTACAGTGAGCCCAAATATGAACCAAGGGACTTGGCTTTAACAAACTTCACTCTCAGCCCCCCCCCCCCCCCCCCCCCCCCCCCCCCCCCTACGAATGCTGTACATCAAATATCAAAAGATTTTGACTGGTGGATCTGAAAAAAAAATTTTTTTTTAAAGAATATTGCTCATATTGAACTAAGTTATAATTTGTGCTCCCACAGGGAGACCAAATATGAGCCGAAGGACTTGACTTGAACAAACTTGAATCTCACCTCCCTAAGCATACTGTATACCAAATATCAAAAGATTCTGACCGGTGGATGCGAAGAAGAAGATTTTAAAAGAATATACCTCGTATTGCACTAAGTTACAATTTGGGTTCCCAAAGGGAGTCCAAATATGAACTCAGGGACTTGGCTTGAACAAACATCAATCTCACCCCCCTAAGGATGATGCATAGCAAATATCAAAAGATTCTGATTTGTGGATCCGAAGAAGAAGATTTTTAAAATATATCCCTCATATTGCACTAATTTGAACATTTGGGTTCCCATAGGGAACCCAAATATGGACCGAGGAATTTGATTTCTACAAATATGTGAATCAATGTTCCAAAGATGTTATATGTAAAATATGAAAGCTTTTAGAGCAGTGGTTTGGAAGAAAACAATTCTTTATTTTTTTCCCATTGCCTACTGTGTTAAAAAATACTGACTCAGCACTTTTTCAGAGTCCCGAAAAAGTACCCTATGATAAAACCGATAGCAATTTTTTTTTACCAATCCTTTCTGTTGGTCCCAAGAAAGCTTCACACCAAATAAAAATTCTCACTGCCGTGCAGTTTTTGAGATATAGGCGTTTTAATTTTTTTCTATTTTTAGCTCCTGTGGTTCCCACGGGGCTACAGGAAAAAAAATTTCTGCATAAATTAGGTACTTATGACCCAATAAGCCCTCACATAAAATTTGGTTCAAATTGGCCTCTCGGTTTAAAAAATAGAAATTTGGGGTGGGGCCAAAATTTTTGCTCCTCCCATAACATCGCCAAGTATAGACCTACAAACTTCTCTTGAACAAACTTGAGTCTACACCTCAAAAGGAAGCTGCATACCAAATATCAAGTCTCTGCTATTGCAGGTTCTTGAGAAGAAGATTTTTTAAGAATTGGAGCATTTTTGCCCCACCCCTCTGCTCAATATGAGCCGAAACCTAATTTGCCCAAAAATCAAAATGCCGCTATATAACCCCTACTCACATGAAATTTCATTAACATGCGGCCAGTGGTTTGGAAGAAAAAGACCCAAACACCACCTTCACGCCGGACGACGGACGCCGGACGAAAAGTGATCAGAAAAGCTCACCCTGACTTTCAGTCAGGTGAGCTAAAAATGAACGGGGGTTAACTGGGCTACTAAACTTACATAGGAGTACGGGGTCGGTGTTCCAATAAAGCTTGATTTTGAAGAGTATTATGGTTTATATTTATTTATTGGAGCTTAAGATCACATAGTTCTGCATAATAGAATATTATATAATGAATGTTTTTCCAAGTCAAAAATGAAAAGGTTTCCCCGTCAAATTTTTTTGAAGTGTCATCTTAAGATAGATGGTTATCATGGCTCTACTGAAAAGCGCTGAAAGCCACTTTAGTGGCTTTACACTATTTGCCTAGACCTGTTTTCTTACCAGCAGAAAATAAATGTTTATATAAAATTGTTTTGTTACAATTTATTGAAGAGTGTGGGCTCTCTCTGATAAATTGTGACAAAACAACTGTCCATGAACAAAATCTTGCTAAACTAAGGCTTCCCTGGTTGGTTGCATGACATCCTTGAAAAAAATACTCGTGTTTCAAATCACCTTTGAAAAATAACTTGGCACTCAACCAGTTAAAAGCTTAATTCAATGGTTTTTAATGTCACTTACAGCATCTGTGGCTATATCATGATTGCAAGGGGAGAGTGGTGACTCAGTCGAGTATTGGACTTCAAATCAAAAGGTTCATGGCTCGATCCTGACCATCAGTAACTGTGTCGTGTCCTTCGGCAAGGCACTTAATCCCATTGCCCATGTGTTGGCATAGCACGGTGGTGCTCTGCACTAAGGTGCACTGCACTTCAGTGGTGCACTTGCCTTCAACCAATGCCGAACCTGCCTGTGCCGAGTTAGTACTTTAGGGAGTCTAACAGTTGTTTGACACTGCTTTGTGGTTATAATGGGTATTCCTGCCCCCTACACTCGTTAATCTGTCCTACACAATGTGACCATGGCAGTCACAAGTGTAGTTAAACCCCAATAAATACACAACAAGAGCTATTGCTGAAGGCAATTACACCCCCACTGCAATGCTGGACCGATGAAGCATAAATGAATTAAACACACAGTAAGGCCTAGAACTTTGGTGAAATAAATGTGGACAACTTTTTATAACATGTGCAGGAGTCGTTTGTCATAAGGATCCCTCATACCAAATTTCACTGAAATCCATCCATCGGTGGTAAGATATTGCTGCAGACGGATGGAGACCCAGACGGTTTGTAATCCATCCATCCCCTCGCATTGGCTGCCAGGTCAAATTTAATCAGAAAACAGCTCTTGATTACCAGTTTACCCCAGTAAACAAGCACTGTTCCACTTTCTTGAGTTTCCAGGGAAAAATTATTTGAGTTTAAGGTCACTTTCAGCAGCTATGGCTATATAATGGAAAGGGAATTAAAAATTCCTATTGCTGAATAAAATCAATCAATCAATCAAGGGTAAAATAGGACAACTGAAATGAAATAACAACTAAATATATGGTGATAAAATAGCTTTATTTCCAACATGATGTTGATGACTATCAACAATGCAACCCCAAAGTTGTGGTAGAATGAACATAAAATGACAAATATCATTTTTGTGTTAAGAAGTTCTCTACATGGTAAAAACTTGTACTAATTTACAATGAATATCTATATCTTCAGAATTTCATCAGTTTCTACAAAAAAATTCTCAAATATTTAACAAGTATGTCCTACTGACCTCAAGTAAACTTCAAAAGGGTCTGTTCTAAAATCCATGTAGCACTATCTATTTGATAAATACATTTGTCAATTTGAATGAAAATGGTTCTAACTGGTAGAGTGCTAGAAGCCACTATCATGGCTCTACTGAAGTCTGGAGAGCCACTTTAGTGGCTTTACACTGTTTGTGTTAGCTTGTTTTTCCAGCAGAAGAAATTTAGATTATTGGTGTTTAATGACACCTTCGACATCCAGGGTCACCTCATGTCTGACAGTTTTACTGTTAGAGGAAGAGTACCCAGTGAGAACCACTGAGCAGCAGCAAATAACAGTCAGACTCCCCAATGTGCAAACTCTGCACAAGCAGGGTTAGCACTGATTGAAGAGAAGTGCACCATCAACGTGCAGTACGCCTTAGTACTCAGCCCCCATGTGAGCAATCAGGTTTAATTGCCTTACCCAAGGACACCACAGTTACCCTTGGCAGGGATCGACCTGTGGACCTTTCAGTTAAAGTCCAATACCATAACCACTGAGTCACCACACTCCCTAAAAATTGTTTCAAAGAATTACTTTGTTGCAATTTATTGGAGAGTGCAAACAGGCACTCTCCAAGAAATTGTAACAAGGCAATTATTTTGAACAAACTCTTGCTAAACAATAGCTTCCACCACTAGTAGATCGGTATCTTTAAAAAAACAAGATGCACTGTCACAGTGCCGAAGCTGCGACGATTCGTGCAATGCCAATGATGTTTTAAAACTTGTTGGTGACAAAAAAAACTCGTTGGTGACAAAAAAAAACTTGTTGGTGACTGACCGACATTGCCACATATATAGCTGCTCGTCGCAGTTAAAAAAAAAAATACTCTTGTTACAAATCACCTTTGAAAAATAATTTAGCACTCTACCAGTTAAATCCTTATGCATTCACAACTGAGGACCCCACAAGTTGATCTGAGAAAGAAGGAAGGAATTTATTACACCCAAACCCTTAAAGGCCCAATCACAATGGACACATGCCCGAACAAGCAAACTTTAGTATGTCTCAAATAATAGTTAACTGCTAGAGTGCCAATTATTTTTGCTACTTCCCTCTGCCACCCCTAAATCATCCATTTTTGTGAGGCCCCTGTAATTGCTGATGTTGCTGAAACAAGGGAGGACATGTTTTGCATTTTTATTATAAAAAGATTCAAAGAAACCTTTTTGTAAGTTTTTTTTAACTTCCTCCCCCCACTCCCTGCAAAAGGTGACATGTATTCTATGGGATGAAAATTCTGCTTCAAAACATTCTTTATACCTTGTATACACAAATAAATATCTGCCATAGCTTGATTTTATACTTAAGGTACAGTAATAATTGATGCAGAAAATTACATGAACCTTTAAAATGCTGAAGGCTTTACAGGAAATTCTACCATACTGTGACCTGTATACCCCCGTGGGAATCCCAGGAAGTGAAGCAGTACTTGTTTGCTGTGGTAAACAAGTTCTGCTTTACTGGTAACATCCATTGTGCACAAATATGCGGCCTTAACTGGTTGAGGGCTAGATTATTTTTGGTGGTCTCAATTTGTTATTCAAAATTTGTTTTATTACAAATTATTGGAGAGTGCCAATAGAACAAATTTATATACACAAAATAGTATTTGCGTTTGACTGAATATGAAACACGAACAAGGAAAATATTGCCTTTTGCTCTGGTACCCTCATTTTTCTGAAAGCCCCGATAGTGGCTTCTAGGGTTGAATTCAAGGATCTTTAAAGGTGTTTTGTGATAAAATGAAGAACTTACACAGATGTGACATTTTGAAAATAACATGGGAGCAACTGGCGTCTTCGTGGGAAAAGGTTCAGGAGATTGACTGCCCCCATAGTTTCAGTCATTTCACTGTGATGGAAAACTCTATACCATAGGTTTTTCTCCAATACATCCACTGGGAGCTGTTAATCTTCAAAAGTCTTTTTCCGACTTCGACAAACTTCATGGTCAAAGAATAGGTAGTTTATCTCATAATCACAAAGAGATCATGTGGGCGATAGTGAAATTACCATGGCAGGGGTTTCTTGTCAAGTCTTGGTTGCCTATAGAGGCAGCCAAGACTTGGCTAGAAATCGCTGCCGAGCCACAAGGCTCACAAGGGCTGATCTAGCAGAAAGACTAAGAAACAAGAGGCCCCAAAGGGCCTTAGAGCGCTCACCTGACACTGACAACTGTCAACTGAGGGTCCTGATTTGAACAAACTTGCATCTGCCCGATTAAGTAAACCATATACCAAATATCAAAACATTCTGACCGGTGGATCTGAAATTTAAAAAAAAAAAATATTCCTCATATTGAACTAATGAACACAGAGACTTGGTTTCAACAATCTTGAATCTCACCTCCCTGAGGATGCTGTATTCCAAATATCAAAAGACTGACTACTGAATCTGAAGAAAAATATTTAAAAAAAAAAAAATTTAAATCTCACCTCCCTAACGATACAGTATACCAAATATCAAAAGATTCTTGCTGGTGGATGTGAAGAAGATTTTTAAAGAATGTTCCTCATTCTTATCAACTCAGACACTTGGCTTAAACAAACTTGAATCACACCTCCCTAAGGATACTGTATACCAAATATCAAAAGATTCTGATTAGTGGATCGGAAGAAGAATTTAAAAATATTCCTCATACTGCACTTATTTAAACATTTGGGCTCCCATAGATAGTCCAAATATGGACCCAGGGATTTGATTTCAACAAACATGTGAAACAATCTTCCAAAGATGTTATATGTGAAATTTGAAAGCTTTTAGAGCAGTGGTTTGGGAGAAGACGAGTCTTAAATGTTTTCCCTATTACCCACATTGTTAAAAAATGCAGACTCAGCATTTTTTCCAAGTCATGAAAAAGTACCCTATGATAAAACCAATAGCAATTTGTTTTTAACATTCCATTCTGTTGGTCCTAAGGAAGCTTCACGCCAAATAAGAATTCTCAGTGCAGTGTCGTTTTGGAGATATGGACGTTTTAAATTTTTTCTATTTTTAGCTCCTGTGATTCCCACGGGGCATTTTGAAAATTGTTTTTTGCATAAATCAAGTATTTATGACACATTAATACTTCAAATCAAATTTGGTTCAAATCGGCCACTCGGTTCGGAAAATAGAAATTTTGGGCAGGGCAAAAATTCTTGCCCCTCCCGTAAAGACGACGACAAATATTGCCCCTCGAACTTCTCTTGAACAAATGTGAGTCTACACCTCAAAAGGAAGCTGTATACCACATATCAAGTCTCTGCTACTTCTGGTTCATGAGATTTTAAAAAAAAATTGGGGCATTTTGGGCCCCACCCCTTCAACAAAAACATAAACCCAATTTGAAGAAAAACCCAAATGCCCTTATATAACCACTACTCGTGTGAAATTTCATTAAAATATCGCCAGTGGTTTGGGAGAAAAAAAAAACAAACACCACCTTCATGGCGTACAATGGACGAAAATTGATCAGAAGAGCTCACCCTAACGTTCAGTCAGGTGAGCTAAAAAGGACATAATGGGCAGAAAAGTCAAATGTGCTGCATACATGAGTAGAAAACTCAAGGGAGTGGAAAACAAGGAGGCCAGGATAGCAAAACAAGAATGAGTCAACATTAAGCAATCCATCTCCATAAGATACACTGTCAATCCTTGAGCCCCTCAGGAGTGACAAAAATTGTCCAAGCATCATGCTTTTTCTTCAGTTGATCATAATGTAAAATGTGGGGCTCCAATATGAAGCCCCTAAATACAATCTATGTGGATTAATCTTAGTTACACACCTCTTGAGGGTACTGAATACAAAATTTCTAACTCTTCAGCTACATGGCCAATTCCGGCTTCCATTGGGAGCCCAAAATATTAACCCAGGTTCTCGATTTGAACGAAGTTGAATCAGACCTCCCTAGAGACGTTGTATACCAAATATGAAAGCATTCTGACTGTTGGATCTAAAGAAGAAAAATTGTAAAGAAATTTCTTTGAATAGCACTAAGTTCAAATTTGGGCTACCATAGCGAGCCCAAATATTAACCTATGGATCTGATTTGAACAAACTTGAATCTGACCACCCTAGAGATGTTGTATACCAAATGTGAAAGCACTCTGACAAGTGAATCTGAAGAAGATTTTGAAGAAATTCCCTCATATTGTACTAAGTTAAATTTCATGTTCCCATATGGAGCCCAAATATTAACCTAGGCACTCGAATTGAACAACCTGGAATCTGACCCCCCCTAGAGATGTTGTATACCAAATATAAAAGCATTCCGACTGGTGGATCTGAAGAAGATTTTTAAAGAAATTTCCTCATATTGCACTAAGTAAAAATTTGGGCTACCATAGAGAGCCCAAATATATACCTAGGGATTGGATTTGAACAAACTTGAATCTGACCCCCATAGAGATGTTGCATACCAAATATCAAAGCATTCTGACTGATGGATCTGAAGAAGAAGATTTTTTTAATTACCCTCCATATTGAACAAAGATAAATATTGGGCTTCTGTAGGAAGCCCAAATATTAACCTAGGGACTTGGTTTGAACAATCTAGAATCTGACCCTCATAACAATGATGTATACCAAATATTAAAAAATTCTGACTGGTTCTGAAGAAGATTTTTAAAGAATATTCCCCATATTACCCTATGTTAAAACTTCGGGCTCCTGTAGAGAGCCCAAATATGAACCAATGAGCTTTATTTCAACAAACTTTTATCTGACCCCCCTATGAATGCTGTATACCAAATATCAAAAGATTCTGATGATTGGTTCTGGAGAAAAGATTTTTTTTAATTTTTGCAAATATGCTGACTCAGCATTTTTTCGATGCCCATTACAGAACACCCTAACATAACCGATGACAATTTTTTTTACCATTCAATTCTACTGGTCATAAGGATACTTCATACCAAATAAAAGCTCTCTGTTCCGTGGGGTTTGGGAAATATGGGCGTTTGAAAATATTTCTATTTTTAGCTCCCAGGGTTCCCATGGGGATGCGGGAATTTTTTTTTTTTGCATGGGTCAAGTACTTATGACCCAATACTACCACAAACCAAATTTGGTTCATACCGGACCATCAGTTCAGAAAATAGAAATTTTGGGCAGGGCCGAAAATCTTACCCCTCCAATTACAAAGCCAAATATTACTTCACGAACTTCGTTTGAACAAACTTGATTCTACACCTCATATGGAAGCTCCATAGCAAATATCAAGTCACTGTACACACTGGTTCTTGAGAAGAAGATTTTAAAAATATTTTGGAGCATTTTCCCCCACTCCCTCCCTATGGGGCTGGGCATGCTGAGTTGAACAAAAATGAAATGCCCCTTTGGGACCATCACTCACACAAACTTTCACTTGAATTGGCCCAGTGGCTTTAGAGAAGACCAAAACATGGTGTTGACGGACGACGGACGGGAAGTGATGAGATTAGCTCAGCTTGACTTTGACAAGATGAGCTAAAAATTGGGGCATTTTGCCCCCACCCCTCCTCAATATGAGCAGAAAGCCAATTTGAAGAAAAATCCAAATGCCCCTATATAACAACTACTCATGTGATATTTCATTAAAATGTGACCAGTGGTTTGGGAGAAAAAGGCCCAAACACCACCTTCATGATGGACAAAAAGTGATCAGGATGGCTCCCCTGACTTTCAGTCAGGTGAGCTAATTACACAGACCTATGACTGATCAGGTGCTTGATTATTTTTCAAAGATGATTTGCAACATGACTAATTTTTGAAAGATTCTATTGCAACCAGCAAGGGGAACCTTGATTTAACAAAATTTTGTTCATAAATAGTTGATCTGTTACAATATAGATGAACATTTTTTATTCCACTGCTGAACAACATCAAGCTAATAACAGTGTAAAGGCACCAGACTGGCTTTCTGCATTTTTCAATAGAGCCATGACAATGGCTTCTTGCACTCTACCAGTACGGGTAATAAGAGACTCAGATCTTTCCATTTAATTTATTGAGAGAACACAGATTTTAGACTACATTTGTTGGTCAAGGTTTTGTAGGTGGACATTTGCCTTTCTCCTAATTTTGAATCAGGTGGACACATGAAATCGCTGCCTCCAAACAACAGACCTACAGGTTGAAAAAAAATAATCAAACTAGATTTTAATTTTGATACTCACATGTTTAATTAACTCTCTGCATGCTGCTGACGGAAATTCCTGCCCAGGGCTGGAAATTGCGCCACTAAAATAAGTATAAGTTGAGTAAATTTGACAAAAAAATTCTTCTGCAAATTGTATCAACTTTTTGATCGGAGATTTCTTAAGACAAATTTGAATGCATTTTTCACCAAATCTAGTCATGGCTGCTTTAAAGCAGCCATGACTAGATTCGGTGTAAAATCTTCTTAAAAAACTTGGCGGGTGAAGAGTTAACCCAAACAACTTGGGCAATGCAAAAGAAGAGCTCTGCCTAGGGGAGCATTAGACGCCTGTTTATGCTCTGCTTCAGTATGGGGAAGTAGAAAGAAGGGGTGAATGTTATCTGTGTCTGTACTGAATTTTATAAGTAGCACACTGCCAGGTGGTGCCACAAATGTCACATCTTGACATTACACTCTGATGAAAAGTCAAAAATTGGACACAAACAAGTTTTTGTTCATGCTGATTTGATCTGTTGACATTGGGGGTTCTCTGCATCTCTCTCTCTCTTTCAGCTGATGCTATATGTGATACAAGTTTTATTTTGACAGAATCAAATGCTTCTAACTGGAGTTCAAAAAGTTAATGCACATGCCGATTCTTTATTCTGACCAGTCTGCAATTTGACCTTGAAGACTCAGTCTTTATTTCATATGCGACAACCATCTATTGGTGTAATATCAGTTTCATCACGATATCTCATTGCAGTCAAAACGTTACGAACTGGACCCAAAAATGTTAATGTGCATGTCGATTCATTCTTCTGACATCTGCTTGCTTTTTTCACATCAACTTCATGTGAGTGAATTGCTCTCTTGAATGGGTAAAAGGAAAATGGAATTTGTTTCCTGATGTGGATGTCGGTTGGTGGCATTGCTGCATAAATATCACTGGTAGTTTACAAGATTGTATTTATACAAGAAGCTGCTGATATGAAAACAATCTACATTTAATTATTTACAATGATGGTCACATTAGTCCCCTGCGAATATTCGAGTTGAAGTCGAGTCGATAACAAATTCGAGACAAATTCAAGTTGAAAATAAAATCACGAATATGAAAAAAACTTATCAATCACAGGTACAAACAGATTCTTTGTCTCCTATTCAACCATGTGTTCAAATGTGCTGCATTTTGAACGTACAAACTGCTGAATGTTAGCATGAACATGTGGATAAATCATCAGTACAATGCTAAAACAATTCTAATGTGGCTATTTTAAACTAGAAATATCGTGTATGAAACCGCACTTGGACACCTTGTTTCGGCTAGCTTGGTTCAAATTTGATGTTCGGTCCACTCAAACATTTTTTTGCAAGATCGAGTAGAAAGTGGAGACAAAGAAAAAGCCATATTCGCATTTGGAGAAAAAGAATTTTCATGTGCACCCAGCATGTCCATTTTGTCTTCATTTAATTTCCTATTCCTCTCTACAAACTGGATCGTTTTATCACTAAAATAAAAAATGTTGGAGTAAGAACTAGTGAACTGTTAAAATACAAAATTACAATTTCATTTTTTTTTCTTTTTGTAAATACACCATGTGAAAGAATTTATCTGTTTAACTTTTAAAAATCTCAATTATAATTTAGAATTATTTATAACCTGTACATTTTAAAAAACAGAATTTCACTTGCACATTGCAAAGGTTGTTTTAATTATTTTGGGGCCATCAGGATCTTTTTGATTGTGGGAACACTATCTTTATGTTATATTCTTTATTTGTGTTTATAAAATCACTTTCAGCATCTGTAGCCATACACTGTCCACAACACGCAAATAAGGTAATCTTTAACTGGCAGGGTGCTAAATTATTATTAAAAGGTCATTTGAAACATGGGTATTTTGTTTTCAAAGTTACCATGCTATCAGCAAAAGTACCCTCAGTTTAGCAAGTTTTTGTTCATTAATATTTGTTTTGTTACTTGGCGACCTGGTCCCACTTTACAGTAAAATGGACCTGCTTCACTTCCTGGGGTTCCTTAGGGGCATCAGATTAATTCTTAAAGCCTCAGATTAATTTTATGATAATAGCTACTTTATGTACATGTTTGCAATTGCAGATGACTTAACAGTGTTTCTACATCATTGTTAAGGTAACTGCAGCCTGTAGGAACAGTTCCCAAAGAATACACTTGGGGGGGGGGGGACTCTTTCAAAGCAAAAAAAGTGGCAGTTTGTGGCTGTATGGGGATTGAAGAGGTTAACACCAGGAATGATAAGGTACACACGCTACTAATCAGATCAGACTTTTGCACTAAAACAGAAAAATATAAACTGCAATTTGTCCATAAAAAATAATTTTCTTAACACTATTGCACTCTCCAATCAATTTATCCAAAAATGTTGTTTCTGGGGGAAAAATTGGAACAATATTAACATTCAAATGGCATTTTTTTGTGAATAGCGCTGGCCAGATACGACTTTTATATTTATTTAAATGGTTAAACAAGATTAAATCCTTATATTGGAAGAAATGAGGTCATCATGGTCTGTAAACCTGAGGAATTTTGGTGCTTTCATTATAATTTGAACAGACCAAAATATTTTTTATTCGTTTAACATTGTTTCTCTTTATACATTTATATGAAATTAATAGGACATATCTTTACTAAAGGTATGGTAAATGGTTTGGTGATGTACGTTACATGCAATTAATAGGGTTATTCAAACAAGCAACATTCATTTCAATGGGATCCACTGCACTTCTGCTTTTCTGGAAGAATGCTCAATTATTTAAAAGGCATTCGTCTCACAAGTGGGACAAAGTAGATTATCATGAGTATTTACCTCATATAACAACTACATCAAGCCAGCACTATTACCAAAAATTGCCATTCAAATTTTACTTAATTTTTAATTTTTTGTCTCCAAAACAAAGATTATAATGACCTCATAAAATTTGAGGTCATAAACTATGTTTGGGAGGAGAGGCAAAAAATGTATTTTCTGTATTAGTTATTCTGGTTTTTGTCACCCTTGGTGTTAGGTGAAGGGTTAATATTGAAGTTTCATCACCAGGCCCACACTTCTTAATGAAGCCTTGATATGGGCTTCTAAAACTGAACTAGAGACAGAAGTCATTGGTTTTGTCAACTGAACAACAAAAACGTTGAAATCTGCAGCATATTGGCCAATTAACATCAAGAATGTAAAAAATAAATGATTTTCCAGGCAAAGAATAACTACTTTAAACTCCAACCATTTTCAAAAGCTTCTTGTGCTAAGTGGTTCGATAAATAAACAGCATGCTGCCCAGTTGAAACTTGCAAAAAACATTGTCTTGAATAGGCCAAAAAACGTTAAAAATCTGTTTCTCAGACCCACCCATATGGTCCTTTTGGCTGCCACATGCACTCTTTTTATAACCAATGCAAATATTTTACCCAAAGTTAATAAAATTGATAAATTTCTCCCTTGAGTGCAAGAAGGCCTTGCAATGCTCAAGCATGGGAGCAATCAAGGGACGAAATACACCACCACCCATGCTATTCTTTAGATTACGAGGCCTAAAACATAAAACAAAAAAGAACATGAACATTTGATGGCAAAGAAATAATAAAAAAAATACAAAAAAACACAAGAGGCCCCAGGGGACCTGAGGTAGCCTAAATATCAACCCAGAGAATTATTTATTTATTTATTGGTGTTTAAGGTCACATATTTATGCACAATGGCTAATCATGACCGTGACAGTTTTACGGGTGGAGGAAGCCGGAGTACCCGGAGAGAACCACCGAGCAACGACGAGCAGCTGCCAGCTCCCCAACATCACCCAGAGAATTGATTTCAACAAGTTGCATCTGCTCCTCCTAAGAAAAGCTTATACCAAATATCCAAAGATTCTGACCAGTGGATCTAAAAAACAAGAGGCCCCACGTGGCCTTAATCGCTCACCTGACAAAGTGACTCTAAGAAGTATTTTAGGTCACCTTCACCATGTCATGCCTCATCAACATTAACTGGTTGAGTGATAGATTTTGTTTGAAGTTCAACATTTGTTACCTAAAATTAGTTTTATTTAAAATCATTGGTGTGTGGCCAATCTCCAATGATTTTTAATAAAGCAAATTTATCTCTGCAGACAAACTGGTTTAGCATGAAGCACAAACAAGGAATGTGAAGAGATAGCCTTGGACATCTCTCCCCAACTGTGGATATCTTCCATGTGCTACATGTATATATTTGCATGCAAGAAAACAAAAATTTTCACAAATTTTATTATTTTTTATCATCATTGGAACAAGCTCAAACAGCTTATTCCAATAGGGGTATGGGAAGATCAGGTATATTTTTGAGACAGAAATGTGAATATATAAATAATGGTGTTTTTTTGTGAATGATGCTGGAGAATTTTGCGTAAAGATATAGTAAATGGTTTGTTCTAGATACAGAATGATGCAAAAGTATTTAAATTTGATTAGGCAAGTTGTTCCTATAATGCATTTAAAAATTGAAGTAACTGTTTTTTTGCTGACGAACTTTTAGATGTGTGTGTCTGTGTTTGTGTGTGTGTGTGTGTGTTTGTGTGTGTGTGTTTGTGGGGGGGGGGGGGGGGGGGGGGGTAAGAGTGTTCTTGCAAACAAAATTCCTGAATAAATGGAAAATTTTATTTTTTGTGTGAAAGACATAGTGCGTGAATGTTGATTGGAACAAGCTTAGAGAGCTCATTTTAATGTGAAGTCATAAAGCTGTGTTTTACGTACGAAATTCTGGAATAACTAAAAAAATTGCTTTTTTGACTCAAAAAGCATGGTGTGCGACCTCTCATTGGAATGAGCTCAAAAAGCTCATTCCAATGGGGTATTTACAAGCGATAAGTACATGTATGTTTAAGAGACAAAAATTAAAATTTGAATAGCGATTTTTGCGAAGAATGCTGACAAGTTTTGGCAGTTATGCTGGTAAAAAGGTAAGATATGCAAAGTGGTTGTTTTTTAGAGGCGACATTTAATTAAGGGGAATTAACCCTTGATTACTGAGGTAACTTCTAAAAGTACTGAAATTTCATGAAGCAATGTGAATAACAGACAACAGTTGCCTAAAAATTTCATGAATAACTAAAATTTTTATTCCTTTGTCTCGAAAACATGGCATATGACCTTTGTTGGAATGAGCTGAATGCGTGTGTTCCAATGAGGGGTCATAAAATTTGAACGAAGATTTGTGTGAATAATGCATTAGTACTGCTAGATTTGGGTAAACGGTTCACCCTGGATACCACCCCTTCTATAGTAGATCTTTTCTGCAAATTTTGTCTAAGATTCTATCAACTTTACAAATAAATACGTTCATGAATCACAATCAGATCCACCCTACAATGTTGCATACCAAATATCAAAAGATTCTGCCTGCTGGATCTGGAGAAGAAGATTTTTTAAGAAATATGCCTGAAACGCACTAAGTTAAAATTTGGGCTCCTATACGGAGCCCAAATATAAACCCAGGGGGCCGATTTGAACAAACTTGAATCAGATCCACCCCACAATGTTGCTTACCAAATATGAAAAGATTCTGAAGCTGGATCTGGAGAAGAAGATTTTTTAAGAAATTTGCCTGAAATGCACTAAGTTCGAATTCAAGCTTCTATAGTGAGCCCAAATATGAAACTAGGAAGCCGATTTGAACAAACTTGAATCAGATCCACCCCACAATGTTGCATACCAAATATCAAAAGATTCTGCCTGCTGGATCTGGAGAAGAAGATTTTTTAATAAATTTGCCCGAAATGCACTAAGTGCGAATTCGGGCTTCTATATTAAGCCCAAATATGAATCCAGGGGGCTGATTTGAACAAACTTGAATCAGATCCACCCCGCAATGTTGCATACCAAATATGAAAAGATTCTGCCTGCTGGATCTGGAGAAGAAGATTTTTGAAGAAATTTGCCTGAAATGCACTAAGTGCGAATTCAGGCTTCTATATTAAGCCCAAATATGAATCCAGGGGGCCGATTTGAACAAACTTGAATCAGATCCACCCCGCAATGTTGCATACCAAATATCAAAAGATTCTGCCTGCTGGATCTGGAGAAGAAGATTTTTGAAGAAATTTGCCCGAAATGCACTAAGTTTGAATTCGAGCTTCTATAGTGAGCCCAAATATGAATCCAGGTGGCTGATTTGAACAAACTTGAATCAGATCCACCCCACAATGTTGCATACCAAATATCAAAAGATTCTGCCTGCTGGATCTGGAGAAGATGATTTTTTAAGAAATTTGCCTGAAATGCACTAAGTTCGAATTCGAGCTTCTATAGTGAGCCCAAATATGAATCTAGGAAGCCGATTTGAACAAACTTGAATCAGATCCACCCCACAATGTTGCATACCAAATATCAAAAGATTCTGCCTGCTGGATCTGGAGAAGAAGATTTTTTAATAAATTTGCTTGAAATGCACTAAGTTCAAATTTGGGCTCCTATACTGAGCCCAAATATAAACCCAGGGGGCCGATTTGAACAAACTTGAATCAGATCCACCCCACAATGTTGCTTACCAAATATGAAAAGATTCTGCCTGCTGGATCTGGAGAAGAAGATTTTTTAAGAAATTTGCATGAAATGCACTAAGTTCAAATTCGAGCTTCTATAGTGAGCCCAAATATGAATCTAGGAAGCCGATTTGAACAAACTTGAATCAGATCCACCCCACAATGTTGCATACCAAATATCAAAAGATTCTGCCTTCTGGATCTGGAGAAGAAGATTTTTTAAGAAATTTGCCTAAATGCACTAAGTTCGAAATCGGGCTCCTATACTGAGCCCAAATATGAACCCAGGGGGCCGATTTGAACAAACTTGAATCAGATCCACCCTACAATGTTGCATACCAAATATCAAAAGATTCTGCCTGCTGGATCTGGAGAAGAAGATTTTTTAAGAAATTTGCCTGAAATGCACTAAGTTCGAAATCGGGCCCCTATACTGAGCCCAAATATTAACCCAGGGGGCCGATTTGAACAATCTTGAATCAGATCCACCCCACAATGTTGCTTACCAAATATGAAAAGATTCTGCCTGCTGGATCTGGAGAAGAAGATTTTTTAAGAAATTTGCCTGAAATGCACTAAGTTCGAATTCGGGCTTCTATAGTAAGCCCAAATATGTATCCAGGGGGCCGATTTGAACAAACTTGAATCAGATCTACCCCGCAACATTGCATACCAAATATCAAAAGATTCTGCCTGCTGGATCTGGAGAAGAAGATTTTTGAAGAAATTTGCCTGAAATGCACTAAATTCGACTTCGAGCTCCTATAGTGAGCCCAAATATGAATCTAGGGAGCCGATTTGAACAAACTTGAATCAGATCCACCCTACAATGTTGCATACCAAATATCAAAAGATTCTGCCTGCTGGATCTGGAGAAGAAGATTTTCAAAGAAATTTGCCTGAAATGCAGTAAGTTCAAATTTGGGCTCCTATACTGAACCCAAATATAAACCCAGGGGGCCGATTTGAACAAACTTGAGTCAGATCAACCCCACAATGTTGCATACCAAATATCAAAAGATTCTGCCTGCTGGATCTGGAGAAGAAGATTTTTTAAGAAATTTGCCTGAAATGCACTAAGTTCGAAATCGGGCTCCTATACTGAGCCCAAATATGAACCCAGGGGGCCGATTTGAACAAACTTGAATCAGATCCACCCTACAATGTTGCATACCAAATATCAAAAGATTCTGCCTGCTGGATCTGGAGAAGAAGATTTTTTAATTTTTTTCCCATTGCCTACAGTGTTAAAAAGTGCTGACTCAGCACTTTTTCAAAGTCCCGAAACTGTACCCTATGATAAAACCGATGGCAATTTTTTTTTACCAATCCTTTCTGTTGGTCCTAAGGAAGCTGCACACCAAATAAAAATTCTCAGTGCCGTGCAGTTTTGGAGATATGGGCGTTTTAAATTTTTTCTATTTTTAGCTCCTGTGGTTCCCACGGGGCAGCGGGAAAATTTTTTTTTGGATAAATCAAGTACTCATGACCCAATAAGCCCTCACATAAAATTTGGTTCAAATCAGCCTCTCGGTTTGGAAAATAGAAATTTTGGGCGGGGCAAAAAATTTTGCCCCTCTCATAACAACGTCAAGTATAGCCCCACAAACTTCTCTTGAACAAATCTGAGTCTACACCTCAAAAGGAAGCTGCACACCAAATATCAAGTCTCTTCTACTGCTGGTTCATGAGAAGAAGATTTACAAAGATTTTGGTGCCCCTTGGGGGTGTGGCACCACCCAGGAGGAGGGGCAACTTCATTTGAACAAATCTGAATTGGCATTAGGTAATAAACATTTAGCCAACATTTGAATAAAATTGGGCTAGTGGTTTAGGAGGAGAAGTCGATAATGTAAAGTTAACGCCGGACGGACGACGACGGACGACGGACGACGGACGCCGGACGACGGACGACGGACGACGGACAGAAAGTGATTAGTTAAGCTCCCCTTGAGCTTCGCTCAGGTGAGCTAAAAAAAGAAGATTTTTAAAGAATATTCCTCGTATTGAACTAAGTTATAATTCGGGCTCCCACAGGGAGCCCATATATGAACCCAGGGACTTGGCTTTAACAAACTTGAATCTCTCCCCCCCCCCCCCCCCCCCCCCCCCCCCCCCAAGGATGCTGCACACCAAATATCAAAACATTCCGACTGCTGGATCTGAAGAAGAAGATTTTTAAAGAAAATTCCTCATTTTGAACTAAGTAACAATTCGAGCTTCCACAGCGAGTCCAAATATGGACCTAGGGACATGGCTTGAACAAACTTGAATCTCACCCCCCTAAGGATGCTGAGTACCAAATATCAAAACATTCTGACTGCTGGATCTGAAGAAGATTTTTAAAGAAAATTCCTCATTTTGAACTAAGTTATAATTCGGGCTACCACAGTGAGCGCAAATATGAACCTAGGGACTTGGCTTGAACAAACTTGAATCTCACCCCCCTACGCATGGTGCATACCCAATATCAAAAGATTCTGCCTGCTGGATCTTGAGAAGAAGATTTTCAAAGAAATACTGAGCCCAAATATAAACCCAGGGAGCGGATTTGAACAAACTTGAATCAGATCCACCCCACAATGTTGCATACCAAATATCAAAAGATTCTGCCTGCTGGATCTGGAGAAGAAGATTTTTTAAAAGAAATTTGCCTGAAATGCACTAAGTTCGAATTCAGGCTTCTATAGTGAGCCCAAATATGAATCCAGGGGGCCGATTTGAACAAACTTTAATCAGATCCACCCCACAATGTTGCATACCAAATATCAAAAGATTCTGCCTGCTCGATCTGGAGAAGAAGATTTTTGAAGAAATTTGCCTGAAATGCACTAATGCACCCAGGGAGCCGATTTGAACAAACTTGAATCAGATCCACCCTACAATGTTGCATACCAAATATCAAAAGATTCTGCCTGCTGGATCTGGAGAAGAAGATTTTTTAATGTTTTTCCCATTGCCAACAGTGTTAAAAAGTGCTGACTCAGCACTTTTTCAAAGTCCTGAAAAAAGTACCTTGTGATCAAATCGATGAGGATTTTTTTTAACCATTCTATTCTACTGGATAAAAGTAAGCTTTATACAAAATAAGAATTCTCTGTGCCATGTAGTTTTGGAGATATGGCAGTTTTAAGGTTTTTCTTATTTTTAGCTCCCGAGGTTCCCACGGGGCAATGAGAAAATTTTTTTTTGCATCAATCAACTACTTATGACCCATTATTGTCTCATATCAAATTTGGTTCAAATTGACCCCACGGTTCTGAAAATAAAATTTTTAGGCGTGGCCAAAATTTTTGCCCCTCCCATAACGAAGGCAAATAATGCCCGACAAACTTCTCTTGAACAAACTTGATTCTAAACCTCAAAATGACTCTGTATACCTAATGTCCAGTCTCTGCTACTGGTGGTTCATTAGAAGATTTTCAAAAAATTTGGCCATTTTTTCCCCACCCCTCTGCTCAATATAAGCTGAAACTTAATTTGCATAAAAATCAAAATGCCCCTATATAACCACTACTTACCTGAAATTCAATTAAAATGTGGCCAGTGGTTTAGGAGAATGAGGTTCAAACACCACCTTCACGCAGGACGACGGACGGACGAAGAGTGATAAGAAAAGCTCACCCTGACTTTCAGTCAGGTGAGCTAAACAAGAGGCCCCAAGGGGCCTGAGGGCGCTCACCTGACATTTTTTGCCTGAAATGCACTTAGTTCGAATTCGGGCTTCTATAGTGAGCCCAAATATGAATCCAGGGAGCCGATTTGAACAAACTTGAATCAGATCCACCCCACAATGTTGCATACCAAATATCAAAAGATTCTGCCTGCTGGATCTGGAGAAGAAGATTTTTTAAGAAATTTGCCTGAAATGCACTAAGTTCGAAATCGGGCTCCTATACTGAGTCCAAATATGAACCCAGGGGACCGATTTGAACAAACTTGAATCAGATCCACCTACAATGTTGCATACCAAATATCAAAAGATTCTGCCTGCTGGATCTGGAGAAGAAGATTTTTTAAGAAATTTGCCTGAAATGCACTAAGTTCGAAATCGGGCTCCTATACTGAGTCCAAATATGAACCCAGGGGACCGATTTGAACAAACTTGAATCAGATCCACCCTACAATGTTGCATACCAAATATCAAAAGATTCTGCCTGCTGGATCTGGAGAAGAAGATTTTTTAATGTTCTTTCCATTGCCTACAGTGTTAAAAAGTGCTGACTCAGCACTTTTTCAAAGTCCTGAAAAAAGTTCCTTGTGATCAAACCGATAGCGATTTTTTTTAACCATTCTATTCTACTGGATAAAAGTAAGCTTTATACAAAATAAGAATCTCTGTGCCGTGTAGTTTTTGAGATATGGCAGTTTTAAGGTTGTCCTATTTTTAGCTCCCGAGGTTCCCACGGGGCAATGAGAAAATTTTTTTTTGCATCAATCAACTACTTATGACCCATTATCATCTCATATCAAATTTGGTTCAAAACGACCTCACGGTTCTGAAAACTGAAATTTTAGGCGTGGCCAAAATTTTTGCCCCTCCCATAACGAAGGCAAATAATGCCCGACAAACTTCTCTTGAACAAACTTGATTCTAAACCTCAAAAGGACTCTGTATACCACATATCAAGTCTCTGCTACTGGTGGTTCATTAGAAGAAGATTTTCAAAAAATTTGGCCATTTTTTCCCCACACCTCTGCTCAATATGAGCCAAAACCTATTTTGGATAAAAATCAAAATGCCCTATAACCACTACTTACAGGAAATTTAATTAATATGTGGCCAGTGGTTTAGGAGAAAGAGGCTCAAACACCACCTTCACGCAGGACGACAGACGAAGAGTGATAAGAAAAGCTCACCCTGACTTTCAGTCAGGTGAGCTAAAAAAAGCCCCCCAACCCTCCCCCCCCACCACCCTCCTGAAATTTTTTGAATAGGTCTTATGCATGTCAAACTGAACAAATAGCAATTAGGCCACCTAAAAAGAGGTGAAATAAAAATTTATTTCAGACCACAGTTTTTCTGATTTTTCAGGCAGGAGAATGCAGACATAATTTTCTGTTTACAAGTGTGAGTGAAAAGACTAAGGTCAGCATCTAAGAATACTGCAGATAATTTCAGGAGTTTCATATAATAAGCCTGCATACAATATGCCGTGATGAAATACAGTGAGCAATTTCCATCAGTATGTGACATCAATCGGCAAAGGGAAAGAACCACAAGTAGAATTAACCTTTTTGTTATATTGATATAAAAATCTGTAATTTTAACTATTTTTTTTCAACTTTTTCAAAAAATTTCAATAAAATCACATCATGTGACCCCTGCTTGATATGAGCTTGATAAGATTGTTACAATGAGGGGGTCACATCATATGCAGGGTTCCTGCACCAAATTGAGAAGTGAATTCCAGGAGTTTCCAGGAGGTTCAGCTCAATTTTTCAAGGAGTTTCCAGGAGTCAGCTGAGTGAAATTCAAGGGTTTTCAAGGAGTATAAAGCGACCATGTGTTGGGAAGAAGGAAAAATGTTAGGAGTTGAATTAATCCAGTGAGTAACCGACTTGATTTTTCCAAAATTCCAGGAGTTTCTTCAAAATTCAAGGAGTTTCCAGGTCCTTGGGAGGGGGTTTTGAAATTCAAGGACTTTCAAGGAATTCAAGGAGGCGTGGGAACCCTGATATGGTTTTGTTGAAATTAAAAAAAAAAAAAATTTCTTTTCAACTGCTCAATTCATAAATTATATGGGCAGACATGTCTGATTTATGAAAAGCGTTAACAAATAAATACCAAACATATATTCACTGAAGTTTCTTCCAATTCAATAAGGTCTAGTAATGTATGAGAATGTAAAATTGGTCAAAATTTTGAGGTAAATGAACCGATCAATCATCCACTTTGTACAGGGCTGCAAAATAGGCCACAATACTCTCAACTGTAATTTTAGGTGAATGGTGAATCAAAGAAAAACAGAAGGCAGATATGTTAATCTTTCTTGTCCCTATATTCCAATATATTCTGTCTTCTGATTGGTCAGAATGCCTTGGACAAATAGCCAAGGCAAAGGGTGCACCCAACATCCAAGGCATATGCGAGCGTGCAACAGCCAGGGCATAAGGGCATGCGAAACATCGGGGGATATATGGTTTAAATGAAAGCTTTTTGCTTTCGCTCGCCTCGATACAAAAATCGAACCAAAAACACTGAAAATAGTCACAAATATCATCAGATTTCCAACAAAGCGAACATATTTTGTTGCTATAAATTAAACAGTCAAAATATTAAATCAAACAACTTGAGAAAAATAAAGTAAGAGCAAATATGTCAGCAAAATAGCCCCCTCTGTTTATGTGTTTCTATGTAACAACCCAAGCGATGTAACTCTATCTGTTGTCTTCTGCGTTTGTAAAAACAAAACAATTATTCACGAGTTTGATCCAACTGATTACAGAGAGTGAGAAACACATCCACAAATTTGTTTCCACTATGTTTCTATTGTGTTTTAAACGAGACAAAAACATTATCTCTGCCAACTTGTATGGTATAAGCAGATTTATGTCATATTCAAGTTAATTTCGGGACAGATCAAACAGAGGGTTTTGAATCAAATAAAATCTCACAACTCTTCAAGCTGTAAATATTTCACCTTTTTTGAACAGCAAATATTTCATGTCTCCACTCAAGTATTGTACAGGGACTGACCTGAGTATTTAAAAAAAGAAGGCAGACTTTGAGCCAACTTTTGAAATCTAGAAGCCAAATTTACATCTTAACCGGTAGAGAGCTCAACTATTGTCAAAATTTGTTCATGTGTTTTGCATTGTTACAATTTATGGGAGACAACTAATTTTCGAAGTCGAAAAAATGGAAAAAGGGCCATAACTCAGCCAGAATTGGTCGGACCAAACCCAAATACGAACTTGACCAGCGTATTTTTGATACAAACCTATATGAAATTTGGTGTTGATTTGATAACTCAAACTAAAGTTAGCATCCAGACAACACATTTCCAAAGTTGCGAAAAGGGGCAAAAAAGGGGCTTAACTCCAACAAAAAAAAATTAGTGGATCGGCCCCAGATTAGAAATCCACCATCTCATTGGGGTTGGGGACGCATATACCAAATCTGGTTTTGATTCAATGATCCAAACTTTAGTTATCACTCCAGATGGACACACGCAGCTGATTACAATAGTCCTCCGACAAAATGTCGGGGGACAAAAATCGTTTATACCTTGTCCACTTTAGAGGACTCCGCAACTTCAGATATTTGTTATTGGGCCTAATTCACCAGTAAAACAGAGAGTGTTTACCACAGTAAATAAGCACTAACCACTTCCTGGTGTTCCCACATGGGAGTTCAATCAGAAATAGCATCAGTGTGGCATGTTAAATTTAATTGAAGAATATTTTGTTACACAGTTATAAAATTTCATTTAAGAATGCCTACAGACTTTTCAAAATATAACAGAACAAAATTATCTGAACGACATCATTTTTACAACTTAGTTAATATCAAAATCAAACAGTATCAACAGGTAGTCTGGTATATGAACCACTTGACTGGTAGATTTTTTTCAAACTACACATTTATTTGACAGACCTGTAGAAATTTCCAACTTTAGACAATGTTTCCCCTCCAGAAAAGCTAACCCAACCCACAATCTTTGCAGGGCTTCAGCAAGGGAGGTACAAGGTCCGCTTGGCAGCCTCACTGCATAAACCAACATTTTCCTTCTTATGTAGTTACCTCTTTTAACAAAACTGGTTTTTAATTTGGTAGTGGTTATTGTTTTCTGGGAATGCACAGGGAAATTGCAAAAGTATTAATTATATACGTCTTCCCAATGGCAATACTTTGCTGCTGCAAAACATTGCCTGTGAGAAGACATATTAATATCTAGTGGTTCTGCAAGAGAATGCTCAAGATTTGCTGATATGGTAGCCAAGGAAGTACACCAAGAGATGATTTCATTCCGTGAGAGCAGCTAACTGATAGAAGCTCTCAAGAATGATGAAGCCATCTGTTGGTACAGTTTAACTAGAGGCTCTAAAGAGCCTGTAATCGCTCACCTGGAACTACATATAAAAATGTGATTTCCCATAGGCTTTCCATGGTAACTGTGAGCTGCAATTGTGACCAAGTTTGCAACATTACATCAACATTACATGAGGATCATTGGTAGGTGTCCCAGTCCTCAATCACGTGAAGTTTCAAAACATTTGAATCCATCAAACAGAATCATAGAATGTCTCTGGTGGCCATATTTTCCAACCAATGGGAACAAAAAGTGTATCGTTTGTGGAGGGCCTCCTATAGACCAGGTTTTGGTTCACGTTGGCTCAGTAGTTCCAGAGAGAATATGAAAATGGGATTTCCCATAGGCTTTTTCTATAGTAAACTGTAAACTGCAATTGTGGCCATGTTTGCAACACGATCAACATTAAATGAGGAATGTTGGTAGAGGGTGTCTCAGTCATCAACCATGCAAAGTTTCAAAACATTTGGCCCTGTGGTTTCAGAGGAGAAGAGTTTTCAAAATTGACCAATCAGAATCAAAAAATGCTTCTGACAGCCACGTTTTTCATCCAACAGGAATAAAATGAGTAACAGTTGTAGAGAACCTCTCACAGACCATGCCTGCCAAGTCTGGTTCACATTGGCTCAGTACTTTCAGAGAAGATGATGAAAATGTGATTTCCTATAGTAACTATAAGCCATAATTGCAACCCAATGAAAATTAAATGAGGATCATTGGTAGAGGGGATTACAGTCATCAGTCACATTAAGTTTCAAAACATTTGACCTTGTAGTTTCAAAGAAGATTTCTTGAAAATGCACACAATTATGAATTCTGTTTCAACAAAAAAATCAGTAAAAGAAGGTTAAATATTTTGAAAATTACAATTTTTTAGACAGTTTCTCTTTCAAATAGCTTTGGGTAGATAAAGGGTTACAGGAAACACATTTTACTCCAATTCTGTCATATCTTAAATAATATAATTTACTGGACAGCTACTGGGAAAAGAAATAAACAAAACTTCCATGCTTTCCAAACACCTGTCATCAATCAGTATTTCAGATAAATAACTTGAGAGTAATACATGTATTAACATAATTACAGCTACACTTGTTTACAGTACAAGTCAAAATAAGTAGTAGGATAATCCTATAAACTATGTATCTTTCTCTTCCTACACTGACCAGAAGCTGACATCATTTTCTGGAAAGCTCTCCAGAAAATGTCAGATTCTTATCTTGTCAGTGCAGGAGCTGCAGTTTACTTAGTTTATTGCAGTTAGGCCACAAAAAAGTAGATCTTCTGTTTCTCAGGCCATTATTTGTAAAATTGTATGCGGGCGAGCGGTTTTTTATTTTATTTTTAATTTCAGTAATTACTTCTTTGCCATCAAAAGTTCATGTTCTTGGTTCATGTTTTAGGCCTCATAATCTACAGAATAGCATGGGTGGTGGTGTATTTCATCCCTTGAGTGCAAGAAGGCTTTGCAATGCTAAAGCATTGCAAAGCCTTCTTGCACTCAAGGGACAAATTCATCAATTTTTTAAACTTGGGTAAAATATCAGACATAAACCATTTAATTTTTATTTTTTTTAAGTTTAAATTGGTTATAAAAAGAGAGCATGCGGCAGCCAAAAGGACCATGCGGGAGGGCCTGAGAAACAGATTTTATATTTTTTTAGGCGTTATGCTACAACTTATTTTGACTTGCAATATATACACAATATTTTGGCATTTTTTCCCAGTTCTCAGTGGAGAAAACTGGAACCAACCCGTACCAGATTCTCAAAAAACAAGTATTTTGCTGACAGTACCGATCTTCGTGTAGACAGGAGAGGCACTGGGTTAAGCATTAAAATATAGCCTCTGGCAGCCACATATTTCCATCCTCTCATAAACCATTCCTGCGAAGTAAGGTTCACGTCAGCTCAGTAGTTCCCGAGAAGATGAAATGTGATTTCCCCAGAGTTTCTATAGTAACTATAAGCCGCAATAACGGCCATGTTTACAACCCGATCAACATTAAATGTGGATTGCTGGTAGAGAGTGTCGCAGTCATCAACCATGCAAAGTTTTAAAACATTTGGCCCTGTGGTTTCAGAGAAGATTTTTCAAAATCCACCAATCAGAATAAAAAAATGCTTCTGGCAGCCATGTTTTTCGATGCACGGTAACCAAAATGAGGAGCCTTTGTAGAAGACCTCCCATAGACTATCCCTGCCAGGTTTGGTTCACATTGGCTCAGTAGTTGCAGAGAAGATGATGAAAATGTGATTTCCCATAGGGTTTCTATAGTAACTATAAGCAGGCCTGGCATTCTGAAAAATGCAGGAGGGCAAAAAATCGCTCTCCTCAATCAGCTTAGGAGAGCGATTAGCTTTACACAGCATTTTAAGTATCCAGTTGAACGAACTCATTGAAACTGAAACCAACAGACTACATCAGTGATTTTATTAACTTTACTAAGGTAAAGCGAAATCTCTTAGACATCTAGATGTCTCACTCAACAACCGAACACACACTTGACAAGACCTGTGTGTGTACCCAGACCTGTTGTCCAAGAAAGTCATACGCCTACCACTACCACCTTCAACCCCCCAAAGGGGGTTGAAGGTGGTAGTGGTAGGCGTATGACTTTCTTGGACAACAGGTCTGCTGGAATCTACAGTCACATCCTGGTGCAAGTGCTTCAAGTGACAGGATAGTAGTAATGGTAGTATATTATAGTGTCAATATTCCTTGAATAATTACCCCTCAAACTGTGAGGTCAGTTGTTGAACTTGAAACTGACAGAAAAAAAAAATATCGCTGTGACCCATTTTGCTTCAAATGATTGCAACTGTGTTTGGGTATGGTTGCAGCCATTACCTTTTACCACTAAACGACTTTCAAAATGAAATTACGTGATGTTATGTGACTTCGAAGTTAAATTAAATTTTTGCTTTAGAACAAAAATTTAATGTGAGCATAATACATGTAATCTCAATCATCCCAGACCAAAATATTTAGGAGGGCAATTTTTCGCTCTCCTTAATTCTTTCAGGAGGGCAGTAAGGAGAGCTAAAAAATCGCTCTCCTGAAATTGCCAAGCCTGTATAAGCTGCAATAATGGCCATGTTTACAACCCGATCAACATTAAATGAGGATCGTTGGTAAAAGGGGTCCCAGGCATCATTTATGTGAAGTATCAAAAAATTTGGCCTGGCAGTTTCAGAGAAGATTTGTGAAAATCCACCAACCAGAATCAAAGAATGCCTCTAGTGGCCATATTTTTTCACCCATGGGAACAAAATGAGGATCGTTTGTAGAGGACCTCCCACAGACCATTCCTGCCAGGTTTGGTTCATGTCAGCTCAGTAGTTCCAGAGAAGACGATGAAAATGTGATTTCCCATAGGATTTCTATAGTAACTATAAGCCGCAATTGAAGCCATGTTTGCAATCCGATCAACATTAAATGAGGATCATTGGTAGAGGGGATCCCAGTCATCACCCATGCAAAGTTTCAAAACATTTGGCCCTGTGGTTTCAGAAGAGAAGATTTTTCAAAATCCACCAATCAGAATCAAAGAATGCCTCTGGCGGCCATGCTTTCAAACCCATGGAATCAAAATGAGGATCGTTTGTAGAGGACCTCCCATAGACTATCCCTGCCAGGTTTGGTTCATATCAGCTCAGTAGTTCCAGAGGAGATGATGAAAATGTGATTTCTCATAGTGTTTCTAAAGTAACTATACGCCGCAATTGCTGCCATGTTTGTGACCCAATCAACATTAAATGAGGATTGTTGGTAGAGGGGGTCCCAGTCATCATTTATGTGAAGTTTCAAAACATTTGGCTTGGCAGTTTCAGAGGAGAAGATTTTTGAAAATCCACCAACCAGAATCAAGGAATGCCTCTGGAAGCCATGTTTTTCATCCGACGGGAATAAAATGAGGACCGTTTGTAGGGGACCTCCCATAGACCATTCCTGCCAAGTTTGGTTCACATCGGCTCAGCGGCTACAAAGAAGAAGATGAAAATGTGAAAAGTTTACGGACGACGGATGCCAAGTGATGAGAAAAGCTCACATGGCCTTTTAGGCCAGGTGAGCTAAAAATGACTATTGTGTAAGAGAACTGAGTTATCCTGGGCAAGTCATGCTAATGGCAATACTTTTGGGTTTTCATCTTTGAAACGGCCTCATTGCTTTTGACATAGTGGGAACGCTGCTTTGCATCAAGTTGCTCACTGAATTCAAAGTTTACTGGCAGTGGTTTCGAGTCAAGTCTTGGCCGTCTTTATAGGCAACCAATAATTGAGACTTAACCAGAAACCACTAAAAGGCCACAGAAGAAAGCAAGTCATCTGTGGCAAAAATTGTGAAAAACAGGCCAGTCCTTTAATCCTTTATCCAATATGACTGAGACTAAAACTAAATCTGCAGAAAAAAATGTAGAATAACCAAAATTTTCATCTTCAATCACCTCATCAGGCCAATTAGATTGTCCTAATTTCAGCACAAAAGCTTTGTAAGGGGCACAGGACCTATCGTGCCGTCCATGGTTTGGCCAGGCAGAAAAATGTTTGGAAAATTAGACCCTAAAATATTTGGAGTCCCAGATAGTATACTGTCCAAGACGGCTTTGATATTGGGGGAGTTGAAGAGACAGTTGGAGATACTTCAATCAAGAAAGTCATTCAAATTAACCCATATTTAGGCACAATATTATTATATTTTGGGCACATTTTCCATTGGTAATTTGGAGGATTTAAAGGCTTGTCACCCCATAGCTTATGACCCTCATTCGAACAAGCAGTAATTTGGGGGATTTAAAGGTCTGTCACTCCAATAGCTTATGACCCTCATTAGAACACGCTCAACAAACTCGTTCCAATGAAGGATCACAAGCTAGGTTTCAGAAATCTAAAATATAAAAAATTTGATTGGAGATTTTTGTGATTAGTACAGAGGAGCCGTGTTAATTGAATAGCCACTTTGCCAATGAAAATTATTCAATTAACAGGAGTATTCAATTACCAGGGATTTTGTCACTTTCCTGTATTCTAGAGATACAATTGGCATTTATTCTATTATATCTTGTTTAACAGAGCTTCATGAGCTCTGTCAAACAAGATATAATAGACTGAATGCCTGTATTGGATGTACATAGTCCAAATAGGTCTATAAACAAAGGAAAACTGGGGAGAGTCAGGTCATTCCTCGACAGGTTAGATTTTTTATTCAATTAACAGGAGTTTACTCTATAACCTATATTCAATTAACAGGTCAAATTTGTACTGGAGGTATGGTAAAGGGTTTTGTGTTTGGAAATTATATTCAATTAACAGGGTTATTCAGTTAAGAGATATCCAATTAAATTGGCTCCACTGTACTGGTGAGATATGGCATTCATGTCAGGTAAATGGTTGAGGATCTGACAAACAAATCTGCAGCTCATGGACACCAATTAAACTGGATATGTGAAATCTGCTTGTTGAGGCCTATGGTTTTACTGAAATGGAAAACAAGGGTACAGGTGGATGTTGACCCACCAGGCGACCAATTAACGAATAATCCTGTGCATACTGTACATAGGGTGCAAGCCACTTTAGTGGATTCTTACACTCTTCAGTAGAGTCCATTTGGTGACTCCTAGAAATGAGACAGTCAAGATATTCAGTTTGCAGGATCAGGCCTGAAAATAAGCAGTATGACATTTGCAGAATGAGGTCCCCAGAGGTTGAATTTGATAATGCTATCCCATACAGTTTGCCAATTTATCCTCTGGGTACCTCTTTCTGTTTAGTTTTGAAACCCTGATTCAGAGTGAGGTTCAGAGTGGGTAAATTTAGTGATGCTACCCTGCTGTGCACTAAATTCACCCTCTGGGGACTCATTCTGCAGATGAGAGTCTGCTTATTTTCTGGCTTGTACAGGATTAAGAATTCATTAGTTTCAAATCATACACCAAATCAGTTTAGAACTGTCAATAATAACTATTCACATCACTTCAGTACTTCATCAAATACAACATTATTAACAAACCACAAATGGTGACCCATGATTGTGAGGTATTTCTATACACTTCAAACAAATAATAAAGACAATTTTTGAAAATCATTTCTTCCTTCCTCTCGTACTTCTTTTCACCTACAAAAAAAAGAACATTAAGGCATCAATCCTTTCATCCCAAAATTCAAGTACCTTAGCTGAAAATAAGAAACAATAAATGAGCAACATAACATAATGAATAAGGCTCCCACGATTAGTCAATTAATCAACTGTGGACAAATGCCGGCGTCACTAGCGGACATGACAAATTTATATGATAGTGTATGTATCACTATCCGGTGGGTTTAAACATAGTTAATTGAATAAGGCAAAAACTTAATATCTTGACACCAATATGCATTAAATAGGCAGTAAGATACAGCAGTGTGACAACAGTGTTGACCAACGTTTGACAGCCGAATGATGTCATGCTCGGAGTCCTTCGACTTTTGTGGTATGATGCTAGTTCGTAGCTCGAAATGTTCATCAGACCCCTGTCACCGACAGTCAGAAATTAAGTGTCGACAGGTCAAAATAAACATACCTGTTGCATGAGACAGATAAGTTAAAAGTCATTGAATGATTTGATTCTGACATCAAAGCATCAAGATCATTGAAAAGTTTATCCTGTTCCTTGACTCTAAATAGTAATCCAAAAAACATCTGGCATAATGATAAAAAATATCAAGCTTATCCATATTTGTTTCAACCAGATACATATTTATTTATTGCTGTTTTAGATCAATTTGACGACATCATGACTGCAACATAGGTATGAAGTCAAGCCCATTGATGATAACTATGCTGCTCGTTTTAGAAGATTTCCACCTTAGGTAGTGATTCGGAGTCACTGCAGTAAACACGCACTGCTTCCATGGGGAATCTCGATACCAAAAGTACATCAAGGAAGCCAATTACAACCACACAAGTTAATTCATTTCTTTGTAACTGTCCACAGCATTCACCATTGAAAACTGTTTCTGATGATCATGGTTAGTGAAACATGATAATCCACAAGACAGACTTTATGTTGAACAAGAGGGAGGGGGTGTGCCCTGGGGCATGCCCCCAAACAATGACAAGAGAAGAAATAAACTATGATATGATGAGAGCCTTTCCCCAAAACAATCCTCATTCCAAATTTCATTGAGAACAGATATCCCAAATAAGGCGAACAGACCAAAAGAGTGGCGATTTTACGAGGCAAACAGCAAAATTATCTTTGTTTTACAGCAAAAAAATAATTGAATGCCACCCCCTCTCCCCTTACAGAGATAAAATGCCACAAGTGGGTAGATAATTTGTGGTATTTTATTTGTTTTACTGCAGGGGCATGACTCATTTGAAAGCCTTTCCCATAAACAATTTTCATTCCAAATTTCACTGACATCTGAGAAGTAATGTTCAAGTTATAATGGAAACAGACGACAGAGAGCAGACAGACAGATGTACGGATGGATAGATTTCAATACAAGAGATTGTACCAGAGGTGCTGACATACCATTGTCAAGGATAAGGCTGTGTCAGATGACAGACAATATCTCTCATCCAATGGACTGACCCAGCAACAAATCTCAAGGGGAAAAAGTTTTGTGTGCTTGAAGTGTTCACAAACCCATTTCAAAACTCAAAACACCAAAGTAACTCTCCAGAGTCATGTCATTTTAAGAAGAGCATGCTAAGCATGCCATATGCAATTCCTCACCCCCCCCCCCCCCCCCCCCTCCCCTTCTTTGAAAATGCTAAGATGGACATATTTTCAACACTAGACTTATATACACATGCAGGGTTTATTTTTGTTTTACAGCAGAGAGAAATCCAACCCAGTAGAAATTATGAGATCCAAGAACACCTGTTACTAATAGTTTGTGTCAATAAGTTTGATGTGCGTGATGTGAAATTATTGTCTTTGTTTTAATCCCCCCCCCCCCCCCCCCACCCAGTAGTAACTGTAAAGGCCCAAAACACCTGTTACTGGAGTCTAGTGACGATTGGACCATCAACATAAGAGATAGAGAACAAAGACATAATGCCACATGTGGGGAGGTGATTTGCATGTATTTTCTTTGTTTTACTGCAGGGACATGACTCATTTGAAATCTGAAATATGATTAGAGACTCATTTGAAAGCCTTTCCAATAAACAATCCTCATTCCAAATTTCACTGAGATATGAAAACCCAAAACTGAGATACGAGGCGAACAGACAAAAAATAGGCTATTTTTGTATATTCAAAGGGCCATAACTCACAGAAAAAATAGTTCAACAGCAAAACGGCTCCAATAGGGAGCCCAAATATTAAACAATGGACTTGATCTTTACAAACTTGAATCTGACTCCCCTATAGTTCATATCAAAAGATTCTGATTAGGGTTCATGAGAAGAAGATTTTCAAAGAATATTCCTCATCCGTGTACAAAGTTAAAATTTGGGCTCCAACAGGGAGCCCAAATATTAATCTAGGGTGACATGATTTGAACAAATTAGAATCTGACCCCTGTAAGGATGCTGTATACTGAGTATCAAAAGATTCTTACTGGTGGATCTGAAGAAGATTTTTAAATATTATTCATCATATTGCACAAAGTTAAACTTCCTGCCTCCATACCGAGCCCAAGTATGAACCGAGGGACCTAATTTGAACAAACTTGAATCTGACCAACTGATGTTGTATACCATATATCAAAAGATTCTGAATGGTGGTTCTGGTCAAGAAGATACTTTAAAGAGGATTTCTCATATTGCAGCATGTTAAAATTTGGGCTCCTGGAGTCCAAACATGAACAAGGGGCTTAATTTTAACAAACTTGTGTTTGACAAAGTTGGCACTTGGAGGCCTTGAAATAACCTGAGAATGATAGTTTAGGTTACATGGTGGTTACTTCAATTCTAAAATGCATGAACAAACTGCAGGTTATGAAAAAAAATAATGCAACATAAATAAAATTCCTAACCCTGCAGGTCTGCCAGTTAGACTTGACAATCATTCAGCACTAATTAGCCTCAAAGGTTGCACATTACTCCCACAGATGAAGAGAGAGGCATTCCATTTACATCTTATCAGAATTTACTCAGAAATAAATAGCAATAAGTAAAGCTCAATCTTTTCAAGCCGAGACTGCATGTTGGTTGTTATTTTGTTATTTATTTGGGAGAAATTTATGTTAACACTTGGGTGGATGGGGGGGGGGGGGCTAATTCTGACTTCCATCACATTGTTCTACAACAAAATAGGGGTCTAACATGTACCCTTTAGGTAAACTTACAAATGACATTCAAAGTTCCTTAGCAGTTGTTTCTGGGCAAGTCTTAGCTGCTGCAGGCAGCCAAATGTATAAAACTCTCCAGCACCTAAAGGGTTAAATCGTAAACTGGGAAAACAAACAATTGTCACAACACTTTTTTCATACAGGTTACCACGTTGTTATATAACCTGCTAATTGGTTGCAATGTAAGCTCTTTATTTATAGGCTTGCACTTATCAAGCAAGCTCATTCCCGAGAGATAACTCTTAACCTGCCGAGTATTTTCAAGATATTTTTCATCAAATCTCGTCATGACTGCTTCAAAACATCCATATGACTAGATTTGATAAAAATTCATCTTAACATCACACAAGGAATCATTGATGACAAAAACCATTCAATTTACAGGTGGAAAATGTGATTAACTGGTAGAATGCTAGAAGCCACAATCAGGGCTCTATTGAAAAGTGCCGAGAGCCACTTTAGTGGTTTTTCACTGTGTGCATTAGCTAGTGCTTTGTGCAGTGGTAGATAAAGAAATGTTCATATAAAATTGTTTTGTTACAACAGGCACTCTCCAATAAAGAGTAAGAAAACAATTATTGATGAATAAAATATTGCTCTACTGATGCTTGCCTTCCTGGTAGCATTGTATCTTTGAAAAAAATCACCATGTTACAAGTCACCTTTTGAAAAATAATTTAGAACTCTACCAGTTAAATATATTCAAATTATACTTATTTCTTCAGCAAGATTATTTTTATCCCTGTTAGATGTGGGTGTAACATGGGGGAAATCTCACCCGAGGTCAAGATATTTCGATCAAATATCTTATCCCGAGGGTGAGATTTCCTCATCTCACACACTCACTCAGGGATAATTTTTCTCCACTTCTCAACAGGCACTCTCGAATGAAGAGTAAGAAAACAATTATTGATGAATAAAATATTGCTCTACTGATGCTTGCCTTCCTGGTAGCATTGTATCTTTGAAAAAAATCATCATGTTACAAGTCACCTTTTGAAAAATAATTTAGAATTCTACCAGTTAAATATATTCAAATTATACTTATTTCTTCAGCAAGATTATTTTTATCCCTGTTAGATGTGGGTGTGACATGGGGGAAATCTCACCCGAGGTCAAGATATTTCGATCAAATATCTTATCCCGAGGGTGAGATTTCCTCATCTCACACACTCACTCAGGGATAATTTTTCTCCCCCCACCAAAACAGTCTACCATGATAAAAAGTAATTCAGGGGCACGTGCAATTATATCAAACAAAATTGGTTACCATATCTGAAAAAAACTGATTAGCTTATCGGAAAGAGAGCACAAAAATTCTGTATTTACGACAGGTATATACCACAAAATTAAATCTCAAAGCCCACAAGACAGGGGTTCAAGATTTGTAGTGAAATGAACAATGACACATTCCGATGATGTCATATTATGAATTCTGCAATGTATTCGCATAACTTTTCGACCAGAATTTCGTGCAACTCGCTCCACTCCAAATGGCGTTCATCCAAAGTCATCTAAAAAGAGTCAAGTGTCTTTTGGTTTGCGGTCTGTGTTTTTATTTCTATTTTCTTTGACAAATGTCCGTCTGCTAATATTTCTGAAACATGACACCATGTTGTTTGTTTACAGAACGTGCGATGATTGAATATTCCTGCGCTCATTAAATATGCTAATAAGCCAATATAGGTTGGTCACGTGGGTGGGGTGATATAGCTGTCACGTGGGTGAGGTGAGGCAGGCACATCTCTCCCAGATGTCTCACACGACTTTATGTATGTTTCAGTACCTTAGTGGTGAGAGAAAAATTCGGTCTTCGGCAGGAACATCTGCCAGCAGCATTCAAAGAGTTAGTAACAATAAAATTTACTCTAGTGGGAGGAAAAGATTTTTAACTTCTTTTCGATATTAAGATTTGAAATGGTGGTAGGCAGGAAGACTAAAACTCACTGGTGATTCATCCATTCCAATAGATTCTATAGCCTTAGTAAGAGCTGCAGTTCTTGTACGTGGTGTTGGTGCTTCTGAATCAGTACTGTCCTCACCATCAGATGTTCCATTGGTCAATGTTTTAGCTTTGCGACTGTAAAATGAATAAGTATGCAGTGAAATCCTAAAAGCAAATGCAAACTAAGACCGTCCAGGTGTGTTTCTATTAACTACAGTTGAAACAAAACTGTTTCAGAACTCAAAACTGGTGCTTTTTAGGCAAAAATGGATGAAGTTACTCACCATGAAACTCAGTAGAAATGTTGCAGAAAAAAAATTTCAGTTTAGTCAAATAGATGCTAAGCAATTTTCTGTATGTATATTTGTCTGTATCTGGACAACAGTCAGTTCTGACCCGTAGTAACTGCCTTGTGTCCTTGGAGAAGACATTTAATCCCAATTGTCCATGTGATGACATGGTGTGCTAAGGCAAACTGCACACTGATGGTGACTTGATTTTATGAGAAATTGGGATTACTTGCACTTATAAATAAAAAACGGACACAATGTGACAACATGGTTAACCGTTTGCTTCAAAAGGAAAGTGTAAAACATTTCCAGAGTAATGTATAAATTAGAGCCCTGTCTCTATTTTTAACACGAATGTTCCTGGAAGATGGTGTTTCTGCCACACAGGCATGCAAAGATAAATAAAAATTTATGGCATTTCAGTGGCAGTTACTGAAATGCCACAGATGTACAGCACATCCAGCTGAGCAACAGGACTTTTTTCAGACCCTCCTCTACTTTTTTCATACCCTTCACAGCCATTGCAGTTTTTTTTTAACTTCTTGGGTGACCAGATAAATCAAAAATGTATCTTACAAAACACTTACATATACATGCAATGTGTTGGAGTTTAACCTCACTGTCAGTTCTCTTGAGTTTTACCACCAATTACCACAACTAATGAAACAAAACTATTAAAATTCTTTAGTAACAAGTCAATCAACAGTTACTGTTGGTTGTGCTGAGTTTTTTTTGCTTTTATTTTTGTTTTTTTTGTGCGTTTTCGATCCAAAATAGTATGTTTTCTGGAGGCCTTATGTCTAGTTAATGCCACTTACCCTGTCAAAAGACTTGTCACAAATGAGACATTTTGCCTCTGACTTTGTTTTGAATTTGTGTTCCCACTAATCCAGTGTGTGTACTTGGGATTTTCCAACCATGTTTCTGAAAACAAACATTTCCCCATTTTGATTCACTTTAATTTGTTGATGGTATTGCACAATCGCTCAACTTAGCAGATCAAACTTTCAAGTTTGTGTATTGTTTTTCTTGACGTTCACAACATAAACCCGTTATCAGTGGGCGCAGCCATTTTGATCACGGAAGTATACGGATCGATTAATGGTCGTTAATGCTCGTATCAGATCGGTTATTTCCGTGTTGGGTTACAAAGCCCTAAATTTTACGACTTTCGAAATTTGATTCAAAACGAAATAAAAACTAAAATAAAGAGAAATTTAGTAAGAAATTTGAATTTCATGAACAGTGAAAGTGATTCTGAAGACAGTTAATTAAATTTCCATACTTTTTCCATACCATTTACATGAAAACATCATTTTCCATACTTTTTCCAGGCCTGGAAAATGTTTTTAAAAATTCCATACTTTTTCCAGACTTCCAGACTCACTTACGAACCCTGCAACTATTTTATCTTGTTTGTCAGAGCAAGATCTGTCCAACAGGATAAAGAGTGTACATTTCTTATACAGTTGAACCCTGTTAATTGAATAGCTACTTTGCCAGTGAAACTTATTCAATTAACAGGAGTTTTCAATTAACAAGGAATTGGCATGTTATCGGGAGTTAATATGAGCATTTACTCCGTTATAACTTGTTTAACAGAGCTCTGTTAAACAAGATATAATGGATTAAAGGCCTGTATTGAGGCCAACTAGGTCTATAAACAAGAAAAATGTTACTAAGGTAACACATGCCCCCCCCCCCCCCCCCCCCCCCCCCCCGTGACCTTCACCTTGCAGATGTGGCAGAAACTATTATATGCGACACACCTTCTGACTCTCCTTAAAATTTGTAAAAAGTTCAACAATTGTACTATGATACATTTCTGAGTTATGGCCGAGACACGAATATTGACCGATTTTTAGTGTGACCTTGAAATGTGACCTTTACCTTGAAGGTACGAACCCGGCTATGGTGTGTGACACATCCTCCCATGGTCCTTTATAATTGTGTGAAGTTTGATGACTGTGGCCCTAACCGTGTTCAGTGTGACCTTGACCTTACGGACCTGGCAGTGGTGCGTGACACATCCACCCATTGTCCTTCATAATTGAGCGAAGTTAGATGATTGTAGCCCTAATAGTTTTGGAGTTATGCTTGAGACACGATTTGTGACCCTGAACATATGAAGGTCAATTGTGACCTCCGCCTTGCAGATGCGGCAGAAACTACTATACGCGACACACCTTCTGACTGTCCTTAACATTTGTAAAAAGTTTAAAAATTGTACTATGATTCGTTTCTGAGTTCTGGCTGAGACACGAATATTGACCAATTTTTAGTGTGACCTAGAAATGTGACCTTGACCTTGAAGGTACGAACCTGGCTATGGTGTGTGACACATCCTCCCATGGTCCTTTATAATTGTGTGAAGTTCGATGACTGTGGCCTTAACCGTTTTCGAGTTATTGGCTCGGACACAAACACACACACATGGTCACTTCAATCACTATATGCCACCCGACTTAAGTCGGGGGGCATAACAAGGAAAATTCAGTTTATTTATTTATTGGGGTTTAACAACACTTTCAACTACCAGGGTCACCTCGAGTCGGACAGTTTTAAGGGTAGAGGAAGCTGGAGTACCCAGAGAACCAGCGAGCAATGGTGAGCAACTGTCAGACTCCCCAGAGTACTAACTCCACACAATCAGGGTTAGCATTTGTTGAAGACAAGTGCACCACTGACATTCAGTACGCCTCAATACACGGCACCACTGTGCTTGCACATGAGTAATTGGTAAGTGCCTTGCCAAGGACACAACGCAGTTACCCATGGCAGGGATCGAACCGTGGACCTTTCGCTTTGAAGTCCAATGCCGTAATCACTAAGCCACCATGCTCCCTAGAAAATTCAGTCATTGTCAGGGTAATTTCTTAACATATTACAAGAATTTTTTATTCAACAATCAGGACTTTACTGGTACTCTATATAACTTATACGCAACTAACAGGTCAAATTTGTACTGAAGGTATGGTATACGAGGTTTTTTTTTTTGTACAATATTATTTTCAATTAACAAAGTTATTCATTTAAAGAGATATCCAATTACATGAATGCAAATGTACCCTTTTAGCTAGATACGGCTGATTATGCAGGAAGAACTTTCATTTCAGAGAGAAGGGAGTTAAAGCATCTGATTAATATTTAATTATTATCACAATTGTAAAGTCATTGGAAGAGCATGTTAATTTTAATACAGAAGTACCGGCAAACTGCAATATCGCAACCAGGAATCCAATTTTGTTTCTTTCTGAATTCATAGATTTGATGGAGGGAATCAACCCCATTCCCCTGCACACCTATAAGCCCTCATTCAAATTGTAATATTGGTTGAATTTTTGCCTCTAAAACATCTCTTATGACCCTCTCACTAGAAACATATGAGGTCATAAGATCTGTTTTTGAGGCCAAAAATGAGTTTTTTTTGTCAATCAACAGTACTTTTTGAAAGTGTCATCTGGAACAATGGAACCCTGTTAATTGAAGAGCTATTTTCAGTGAAAATTATTCAACTAACAGGAGTATTCAATTAACAGGGAATTGGTCATTTTCCTGTATTCTGGAGATAAACAGAGCATTTATTCTATTATACCTTGTTTGAGTGAGCTCACAAAGCTCTGTCCAACAAGATATAATAGATTAAATGGATTATATTGGATATACTGAAGCCAAATAGGTTTATAAAACAAGGGAAATTTGGTGATTGGCATATTACAAGATTTTTTGTTCATTTAACAGGAGTTTACTCTATAATCTATATGCAATTATTAGGTAAAATCTGCAATGAATGTGTGGTAAATGGTTTTGTATTTAGAAGTTATTAATTTAATAGGGTTATTCAGTTGAGATATTCAGTTAAGAGGTCTCAACTGTATTCGTGCTGGGTAAATGATAAAGTGCTGTAGTTCCAATTCAAAACAAGAGCTAGGCTACAGCCAGGTGCATACCTCCACCATTGCATACTGCCCAGTTGCACACCAAATTTCATTGAAATCCATCCACTCACTGCCAAGATATATGGATCTGGATGGATTTATTTATTTATTGGTGTTTAAGGTCACATATTCCTGCACAATGGCTAATCGAGTCCGCAACATGGAGGTAAAGTCAAGTTTAGTCAATCGTTTGTACTCATGTTACCAACTTTAGAGGACTACCACTCCAGGCATTGGTTACCGGGTCCTATTTTACCAGTAAAACAGAGCTTGTTGACCACAGTAAACAAGCATACCTTAACTTCCCAGGGAATCTGGATGGATGAAGAGACAGATGGACAGACAGTCGGATGCATGTCATCCATAATCTTTTCGAGAGGGGGTATAATAGGGATCCGAGAAACACAATTTTGTTTCGAACTGAATCTCAAAATTGAATCTTAACTCCTTGCATGCGGCTGGCGGATATTCCTGCCAAGGACAGGAAATCTCTTGACACTAAAATAAGTATGACTTGAGCATGCTTAACCAAATTTTCACCTCCAAATTGTAGCGATTTTTTGACCAGCAATTTCTTGAGTCAAACTTTAATGAAATTTCATCAAATCTAGTCATGGCTGCTGTAAAGCAGCCAGGATCAGATTTGATGGAAAATATTTTAAAAATACTAAGCGGGATAAGAGTTAATGAACAATTCATTTTGTATTTCACCAAACAGAAGTTACTGAACACTGTGATGACCCTTACAAGACTAACCAAACAGAGCCATTTTTAGTGTGTATGTGTGGGGTGGGGTGGGGGGGGGGGGGGGGGTCGTGGGGTAGAGTCATGGAGAGCAATGCCTGTGATGCGAGTCCTCTAAAGTGGGCTACACAATTGACAACATTTGGGAAAAATTGACTTTTTTCTTGTGTTGTGGTCACAGTATAGCCTTAGATGCTGAAAGTGACCTTAAACACAAATAAATAAATATTCTCTGTGGCACCCTCGCCGAAACAGGTATGCCTGTTATCCAAAGTTTTATAACGACTGCTTCTGGATGTGAGTCAAACAGACTCGCAAAATTGCACGTCCTCAGCATCAATCAATATTTTACCTTCGTTTCAGCAAGTGATACAAGATGAGACAGTGCGGGAGGCAGGCAGGCAGGCAGGCAGGCAGGGCAAGGGAGGTACGTTTGGGGATGTATATTAAATTGTGCACTGCTGCTTCTGTTATATCCTACGTTCCATCCATATTTGTATTTAGAGTACGATAGGGCTGTACGTTGTAGCAGCATCAATACAACAATTGATGATACCAGAGACTGTTGGGTCATCTAAGAATCTCTCCCGACTGGATATCAAACCCGTGATGGCATAACCTCCGGTATGAGATATCAGTACATAAATCTACTCAGTCACCACATCACTCTCTCACTCCAGTCTGTTTGTATGGATACAAAACGACTGTGTGAAGCGACTCAGTACGAAATGGTAAAGGAATGAAATGACCCATGGCATGAACAGGTAAAGGAACAAAAAGACCCAATATGCCCAGTGACGGTCCAACGCGTCGCTAACGGTAGTGTTGTTAATACCGTTGATTATGGTTGATGGCACTGCCGGACTTTCAATTTTGAGTTTATTTTCCTTGACAGGATTGTATAGTTCGCAGTGTTAACTTGTTACCACAGAAACTGCACAATTAGTCACATCAAATTGGATATTATGAACTGTTTCCTAACCGAAGATCATTATTCATTGTTAAGTAGGTACAAGAAATTAACTGCATGTCATGCACATCCCGTGGACATTCTATAGTCTATACTACTAACCTAACATTTAAACATTATCAATTACTCAATTAAATATGAATTGAGCCTACATGAATGAACTGTTGTGGCATAAGCAAAAATGATATGAACAACCAATATTTATTTAAGTCTTATTATTATTGTTCAAGTTGTCACACTAAAATTAACAAAATTGCAAGCAAATTTCAATTAACAGTGGTCAGTAAGGCCACACAAAGTAGATCTTGTTTCTCAGGCCCCATTACTAGGATAATTGCATGTGGGCGAGCATTTTTTTTTTATTTTTATTTCTGTAATTATTTCTTTGCTACCAAAAGTTCATGTTCTTGGTTCATGTTTTAGGCCTCATAATCTACTGAATAGCACGGGTGGTGGTGTATTTCGTCCCTTGAGAGCAAAAAGGCTTTGCAATGCTAAAGCATTGCAAAGCCTTCTGGCACTCAATGGACAAATTTATGAATTTTTTTTAACATGGGTAAAATATCAGACATATACCATTTAATTTTTATTTTTTTAAAGTTTACATTGGTTATAAAAAGAGAGCATGCGGCAGCCAAAAGGACCATGTGGGAGGGCCTGAGAAACAGAATTTTTAATTTTTTTAAGCCTAACTCTTATAATTGCCAATGAATATGGATGGTTATCGAACTTGTTCAAGATATTGTTAATATGAAGAAATACACCAAGATTTATTAAAATCTGATAATATTGCCTAAGTTATCACATAAACAATTTCCATACAGATGGACAGGCAGAGATGGATGGAGCTCTTCACTATATCTCTTCCCTGAAGGAGATAAAAATCTAATTTAAATTTAAATTTGTTTAATAGAAAATGCCACAGGTGTGAATTGTATCGCAACCTTTGGTGAAATGCTCACACTAAATTCTCCAGTGAAAAGCAATTTATCACATAATCACCATCAAATAACTCATTATGTAAAATATTGTTCACAACACGTCTAATAAGAGAATGACGTCCGTGTGAAGTCAGTGTCGAAGTGGTAACGTTGTGTGGTGGTTTGGGGAGTAGAATTGAATTAATTTTCTGTTATTTTTCATTAAATTTCTGCTTAATATTAAATTTCTGCTTAATACTAAGAGCAGACAACATTCGCCGAAAACTTTTCCTGAATGACTAAATATCTTCATTTTTTGTCTTGAAAACATAACTTATAATCCCTCATTAGAACAAGCTTGGCTACTGATTGGTTTCCTTTAGTAAACCCTGTTTGATATTGGGAACTTATTAATAGGTTGATTCACCATGTAACTAGAATGCGAACTTCGGGTATATGCAGAACATTGCACAAATTTTTTTAACCCTCTGCACTCTTCTCGAAATTTCAATTGGCATTTTTTTTTTACACCATACAACTAGCAATTTAATCTATTCAACAGCATTTTGACAACGATCCATTGCGTCATACAGCAGATAACAGCACAGATAATAATCCATGTACATAAACTTCTCCTGATGACAATATATTCCATTTTCTTGTTTCCAAGAATCAAAATCCAAAACAAAAAATATTACTGGCCTTATGAACAACCTCACAAACATATCATAATTCAGTGTGATTGAAAAAACTGTTTATACTTCAAATTTCAAAAAAATATTTTCACTTACACATTTTTTATATTTTTGTTCACATCTTGTTTTTTGTTCTTTTTCAATACAACTTCCTGCTGCATGTTGGCATTTCGCCGAGTAGTTTTTGGGGTGGGTGATGGCGTACTTTCAGATGCAATGGAACTTTCTTGAGAACTTTGTTGCTGCCTTGTTAATCTCTGTCTGCAAAACAAACAGGATGACTCCATCTATGCAACGACCACGTTCAGAAAGAAAATAAAAACTTGTGCATCTGTGCTAATAGTAATGTGCTTCTCAAATAATTTTGTAATTCTCAAAGAAAGCTCTGTTTCTAAATTTGACAAGATACATTTATTTATTGGTGTTTAAGGTCATGTTCAACATTCATGGCTGTATCACAGCAATACAACTTTAAAGTCAAGTGTAGTCAATGATTTATACCTCTATCGTTAGAGGATTTTCACACCAGGCATAAGTCACCTGGGGCCAACGCTATAAAAACTTTTACAATTGGATTTTCTAGAATTGTATTTTCTAGTTATGATTTTAAATGGGTTGAAATGAACCATTAACATTTTAAAATGCTAATGACTCATTTTAGTCAGTTATATAAATAGGTAGGAAATACAATTCCAGAAAGTTAAAAAATTTATAGTAATTTATATATTTTTTATACTTACCAATGACCCAGACATAGCTGGTGCTAACTCTTAAAATATAGGGCCAAACACAAATTTTGCCCCCCAATCCCCAAAATTTGCATCTAAAACCAAAGAAAACATGTCCTGAAAGGCCCTCCACACTTCGCCCCTACTGCGCATGCGCAGTGTCAAGGACGTTCCGAAATTGGCGCCATTAATCATTCTAATAACCAGTGCCTGGTAAGCGCTATGTACTCAGCGGGGAGGCAAGAGTTCCCAACTCCTGGGAGGGCCATCCCCATCTGAGTCATTGGTAAGTATAAAAAATATATAAATTACTATAAATTTTTTAACATTTTTATACTGTACCAATGACCCAGACATAGCTGAATAGTAAAAAGGCTGGAGGGCCAAGGACATAGAGCAAAATGGAATACGCTCAATAAAATAAAATAGAGTCATCCCCTGTAGGGAAAAAGAAGTAATAGGCCTTACATGTATCTTTCTTATTTATGATAAATTAGAAAGATACAACACCTTCCAAAATTGAGCTTAATACATCCATGTACTCTATTAATATCCAATATAATCCTTATACTAATAATTTTTAAAGTAAGCCAATAAATAAAGTAAGTCTATAGAATAGAGACTCTTATACTCCTAAAAGTGTCTGAGGATTGCATAATCATGTCCGTTGACATATGCAATATTCAAAAGCTATACTTTAAAAACTAAGACTTGAATGAATTTTAAAAACCTAAACTTCTCACTAAACAACCATCCCAATAACAGCTCAGAATAACTAACTCCGGAGGAGGTATCTCCTTGTTTTCATAGTAAAACAGGTGACCCAAGGGAACACCCCCCCCCCCCCCCCCCCCCCTTTTTCTTGCCCTGGGTCAAATAGCCCAGAGCGAAGAGGGCAGCAGAACGGAGACACTGCCGAAACAGACAGCCTACCTAGCTATAGTAGCAACTGTTAAGTGAATGACATTCTGAGCAGTAGATAATAGACCTAACAATAGAGGCCTCCAGAAATGGACTCGATATTTCTGAGATAAAATTCATGAATGTGGATGGCTGAGCGCAATGAGCGGCCTTCAAAAATCTATAATAGCGACACTATTAATGTAAGCCCAAGAAGTAGAAGAGCTCTTACTTCATGAGCCGAAATCTTAAGCACAACTGCTAAGTCAATGATATACCATAAGCAGTACCGATAGTAAATAGAATCCATTAACAATAAAATGGAGCGTAACGTCCTTCTACTAGGCATCAAAGACAGAAGAAGCTTACGCCCATAGTAATAAACAGATATCTGTTTATAAATACATAAACTGTACCCGGAAAGAGTAAAGGCCTATGCCCATACGAAGACGGAAGGACCTTAAAATAATAGGTTCCGGATAATAGGAGCCTAACTCTTATGCAAAAATCCAACCTAAATAGTAACGGAAGTAGTGATTCCGAAACTACGAAAGTGAAAATCATCCATCGATAGTGCATGAAACTCACTGACTCTACAGTAAAAGAGAAACCAACAGAATTACTGTCTAAAAGGTCAGAATTTGAAAACTACTGTTTCCAGAGGCTCAAATGATTACTTAGCTAAATAAGAACCGAAGTTAAAATCCATATAGGAATTTAATCTAAAGATTCTAAGTCTATTTATCAACAAGTTACTGACTTAGATAAAGAGACAAAAGACTCAATTGTAAACTATCGTAGAGTGCATAGGTATGAGGTAACATAAACCTATACCCTAAATAATAACAGGCTGCAGTAGATCTTATGAAACAAGTATACTAAAAAATTGCAATGAGTAGTATGGAGGGATCAACAATATGAACATAATGATCCCTACACCACGACGGAAGAGCCTCCACTTTAGCCGCATAGAATAGCGAAGAAGAGGATCTCCTATAGTAAGAAATCGCGTCCAAAGCTCGTCCAGTACAGTGCATACAATGCAATACGGACCACACAACGGAATACATGAAGGTTGCGACCTTGCGGGTTGTGATAAAGATGACACGATTTACCCAGTGAAAAAAGATCCTCACATAGAGGAAGATTTCACGTTAAGACCCACAGTAGACAAGAGAGTAAATTACCCATGATCTCTGTGAAGATAGAGATGCTATCAACAGAAATGTATTGTAGTTGTTTATCTTAGCAATACCTGCTGAAACAACAGCGCCGGAGGATACGCGTATCCTATCATTCCGTCCTATAGATCAATAGAGCGTTAACAACATTAGCTCAGAGATCTGGACAAGCTAACACATACGTCTGCAATTGATTAGCAAACTGTGTCGTAAATAAATCATCATTGGGCGCTCCCATAGATAGCAAATCTGATTGAATACTTGTTTGTTGAGAGTCCATTCTGACAGCAACAAGCGACCCGTAAGAGAACGGGAGTCCGGTAAAACAATCAGACTACCCGGAATATGACGGACCAAAACAGAACTTGGTGTACTATAACCAACAGACGGATTCTTTCCATTAAATTGAATAACGGAAACGAAAGAGTGCCTCCCTGGTTCCGGAGATACGCCACTACTGTCGAATTAAAGGACAGGATTTGGGCATGCGTTTCTGAATAATGTTCATGCAATGACATAAAGCAAGCCTAAAAAAACATTATTCCGCGGAAGAAAACTGATTGCTAAGAGACTGCGGAACCCAAAGACCCTGGCACTTCGAATCCGTAGGGATCAGTATTATATCCCAATCTGTTTGACTGGCAACCGTCATAACAGCCACACTCGGGTCCGGCAACTGCGGGGGCACTCTCTGAGTCAACCACCGAATGTTTGCCCCAGTCTGAATCTCTTGTAACACTAGATAGACAAGAGAACGTGTAAATCGAGCAAATCATGGATTGCCGAAAAGTTGCCGTCGAAGAGAAGTGACTCTGAGAGAGTTCTTAACCTTACTATCCACGCGTGTGGATGTAGCTAGGGCTGCATCACGTCTAACCAACTCCAATCAGCCACTGAAGGGCGGAGTTATACGTGAACAAACTACTGCCCTCAAAAAAAATTACATTGAGAATAATATCCCGTAAATCTTTTCTTGAAGACGTAATGATAACGCCTCAGTAAGGCGGATTATGTATGATAAAGCGTCTAAGTTAAGTCTACTATACATCATGTCGTTTCCAACATTGAAATTGGAAAAGACATAAACGGCGAAAAAGAATATATGCAGTCTTTAACCACACCGTCTAGACGCATAAGAACTCTCGATATGCCCTGCTCTGCCAAAATAAACTATTCGTATAAAAGATAAAATGGCAGAAATGAGCAACGCGGACAAGAAACTAAACTATCATGCTTGGTAGCAGGCTTGTATATATATATATATATATATATAGCGTCGAAAAATAAAACACATGTTGTAATGACAATATTGGACTGCGTCGGTAAGTCAGGGACAATGTCCCTGAACCGATCGAAAAATCCGAGTCCAATGACGCTATAAGTCTCTTATCCAAGATCGCAGCAATGAAGTCCGAAATAACAATCACTGGAAGATAATGCCAGAAGATATGAAAGGCAGCTTCCGATACTACTAAAGGGAAAACTCGAAATCTTTCGAATCCCTTTCGCCATCCTGTCGGACCCTATAAAGTGTTCGGTCGTCCGTAGCTGATGCAACCGCGGACCGCACCGACCCAGCGCCGTCGGATAATTCCTGATTCGACCGAGAAACTGTCAATTGCTGGGATGCTGCGAAACAACTGTGCTAACTCGGATAGCACGTCCGTCACTGAGGCCTGAGGAGAAGCGGTCTTACGATGCATTGCCGCTGGAAGCTCCATGATCGTTACCCCGTGCATACTACCAATATGCGAGCGAACGGAGTGTATAGGCCTCGTGTCCCTTGGCTACCGGATGGCGCGACCTATTCGCCGTGGAATCACTGAATGACGAAACTGATCGGATACTCGAGGTCACGTAGCCAATGTGCGGTCGTGTGCCCTGCTGTGAGGATGAGGAAGCATTAAGGACAGTCTCTCGGACTGTCAATATAACGGAGCGTCCCGACCGACGGACATATGCTCCGAATGTAAAATATCTGAACCACAACATGCGGTCCCCTATGTTGTTGGACGAGAGAGGGACCTCTCTCGCTCACAGCCCGGACGGACCTGGACAAGCCAGGAACCGGACTAACAGGCTTCCTCCAATCTGTCCTCAATCTGCCGTCACTGGGTGAGTACTAAAGTAATTAAAGTGCTCGCATCACCCAAATCTCCTTCCTAGACCGCAACGGACGAACCCGGCAGCCGAACCATTCGATGAATGTACGCTACACCGGGTGAGCTAGCGAATGTCACTCCGTTGGCGATAGACATATTCCATGAGCACTTATTGCCACTAGCTCTTCATTAACTATGACGACAGAGGCACACTTATGAAAGACATCTCCATAACTCTGCGAACAAGAAACCAGAAATGCTTGGTTATAGCAAGCATAAAATAATAATATATATAGCGTCGTGCAATAATTCGAAAGTTTGTGTGACATTATTGGACTGTGTCGGAACTGAGGGACGATGTCCCTGAACCGAACCAAAAATTTCTAAGTCCACCGACGCTATCAGTTTCTTATCCGGCATCGCAGCATTCTGGTCCGACGAAAGAAGCTGTAGAAGACCAAGTCAGATGACATACACAACAGCATATGTTGTTCCGAAAGGGAAAGCTCGAAATCCTCCAAATCCTTTTCGGTATCCCGTCGGACCGGATGAAACTTTTGGACGTCCGTACCCGCTTCCGCAGAGCGTCCCGCCCCAGCATCGTCGGATAAAATATATGCGACAGATTCAGTTGATGCTGGGATGCTGCGATAAACTGTGCTATTAAGGAAAGCACGTCCGTTCCCGAGGCCTGTGCAGTAGCGGTCTTACGATGCATTGCCGCCGGAAGATCCGTGAACGTTGACTCCCGCACACTTCCTATGCGAACGTCCGGAGTCTGCAGGCCTCGTGTCCCTGGCTACCGGATGGTGTGACCTGGTCGCCGAAGAATCCTTGATCGGCGAAGCTGGTAATATATCGGCGGTCACACAGCCAAGGTGCTGTCGTGTGCGCTGACGAGAAGAGGAAGCCTTAGCAGTCTCCGCGGACTGCCTATACAACGGAGCGTCCCGAGTGACGGACGTATGCTCCGCTTGCAACACATTTTGTACCACAACATCTGGGGCCAGATGTTGTTGAACGAGAGAGGGGCCTCTCTCGCTTGCCATCTGGATGGACCGGAACGAGCTATGAACCGGACTAAAAGGCTTCCTCCGTTCTCCCTCCGATCCGCCGTCACTGGGTGTGCATTAGGTTAATTTATAGTGCTCGCATCACCCCAAAATTCCTTCTAGACCGCAACGGACGAACCCGGCTGCCGAACCATTCGGTGAATGGACGCTACACCAGGCGAGCTAGTGGACGTCAAAGGCCGTCGAACCTACTAGGGTCCTCTTAGGCAATTGGCGTATTTACATGAGCACTTTTCCGCTAGCCCTTCATTAATTGTGACGACGGAGGCACACTGTTGGAAGGCATCACAGATACATCACCCTAATCTTGATCGTCTGAAATAGAAATTGATAAAGTAGAGTGACCCTGCGGGGAAAGGACCGGAGTGTCCAAATCCCCAATAACATACCGTGACATACGCTTCCCATATTGTCATCGAAATCATACGATACAGAACAGGAGTTAATGCGAGTACACTGACCACATATAGAATGATTATAAAGTCAGAGGAAGACTTCCTCTTAATACAATTGATCAATATCCTTTCAATGTGAAAAGAAAACAAGTCCTGGTACTCGCACTAACCCCTGGCAATCAAAATACATAATAATAATATGATCCATTAATATAGAAAAAATAATTGAAATCAAAATATTTTTTCAGAACAGCCCAAGTTTCTGAAAAGTAACGTTGAGCCCCAATGGATCCCAAGCCTAAGTGTGGACAAAAATTTTAAAAATATTTTAAACAATTTATTCAACACTTACGAACAATAATAATGTATCTAGTTATGATTAAAATAACATCAAGATATTATTTTCCAGAAATCCTCCCCTCACACAGAGGGCTGTTGTAAATGTAAACAATGAGTGTAAAAACACTAAAATAAGACTCCAGGCACCCAGGCCCGAAATCAGTTACCAAAAATACACTATCTGATGCAAAACAGAGACTTCCAGGGAAGAAACTGCAGAACATCAGATGGTAGATGCAGAACACAACGCCTAACCACCCGTAGGTGAAGACGTAAACATGGGGAAAAGAACAGAATTCATTCTGTTATTCAGCTAAAACTCCCAAGAAAATTTAGTAATAATAATTACAAAAACTATGCCAAAAGCATGGGAGAATAGCAAGGGGGGACTTAAAGGACAGGGAGAGAGGAAAACACTTAAAAAACAGTGTAACTAAATAATCAGAATGACAACAAAATGGCTGCTGCCTCGAAAATAGGTAACTTAACATAATTTCATTAAAAAATTTTAAGTTACAGCCCTGATAATATTCTGTCACACATTTTTTTCCTCTCCTCCTTCTCTATCCTCCTTAGAATCACCATTTCACTAATATTTATGTGTCTGGCATCATTTAAACTGAGATTTATAAGCACAAAGATCAGTCAGATGTTAACTGATGAAGGGCCAAACTTAGAATGATTAATGGCGCCAATTTCGGAACGTCCTTGACACTGCGCATGCGCAGTAGGGGCGAAGTGTGGAGGGCCTTTCAGGACATGTTTTCTTTGGTTTTAGATGCAAATTTTGGGGATTGGGGGGCAAAATTTGTGTTTGGCCCTATATTTTAAGAGTTAGCACCAGCTATGTCTGGGTCATTGGTACAGTATAAAAATATACAATTGTAAAAGTTTTATAGCATTGGCTCCAGGTCATATTTTACCGGTAAAACAGAACTTGTTTACCTGAGTAAACAAGCACTATTCCAGTTCCTGGGTGATATACCCTACATTATTTGAAACATATTAAGCTATCCAAACAGAAATAGGGAATAAATTTGATATAGCCAAAGTCTATCAGCATCAGATTTAGTAAAACATCTTTGTAACAATGTTTCCAGCAGTCTTTGATTGAGGCTCCAGGGGTGGTAACTAGGAGTGGCATTTGGGATGATCTCTTTCAACATCTGACCAAATGATCTAATATTTTACTGCATCTCTGTACCAAGTGTTAAAATAATATTCCAATCTTACTTTGGATGTTGAATGAACTTACACATGTATATTAGTACAATATCAGAGACAGTGGTTCAGGAATAGATGTTTCAAAATTCGCACAAAATATTGTATAGTTGAAAACTACCCTGGAACGTCAGTGAAAAATGTCGCCTCTCAAACTGCCCCCCTCAGATGACATCTAGTCAATCAATGTAATAACTCTTCACAAGCCATGACATTTGACAAAGTAATTACACATCCATTAAACTTTAAAACCTTGTATTCAACAGAATTGCCAATATGACACAGGGGTCAGCCGAGTGGGCGACTAGGGCGAAGAAGTCGCCTTCTCATTCCTCAAGTCGCCTTGGCTTACACTGGGGGGTGAAATTCAAGTCGCCCCCCCAAAAAACTTCCTGGGGAGACATGGCAGTTTTATGCATTTTTTTACGTTTTATTTCCCCCCAAAACGCTTCCGCATTCATAAAGTAAACACATCTGCTGTTAAAATCCATCACTAGACTCGGAAAATAGCCTAAATTAGCCCAATTTTATATTTCAGAAAAGAGTTGCAATGGAGTAGTCGTTTGTACAATTCGCCCCAACTCATAGCAACCAGCACAAAATGGCTATTTAAAAACAAAGTGCCAGCAAAAACAACGAATCACACAAGACATGCATCATGTCAATTAGAATTTATTAAAATTAACCACCGTTTCAAAACAAACAAAAAATGTGTAGGAGACAGTTCATCCATAAAAAGTCGAAACTGCTTATGGTTACACTCTTTTCCAATGAAAAATTGGTTCCATTGAAAATCGCACTGCAAATTGCAATTTGCATTGAAAGTTTTTCTTTGAAAACTTGTTTTGGAAGGGGGATAAATGTAATAAGGCTACAATAGAAATCACACATTTTGGGATGGATAAGAATGGCAGGCCTTCATAGAACCAAGTGCACATGTCAATGAAGGATGGTCGACAAATTATCATTATTTCTGCATGGTGTATTGGTATTATTATTACCGCGCACAGAAGGGAAGGTAGACAACTGAAATATTTTGTCATTTACGTAAGAAATAAATTATCTCAAATTGTTAATAACGCTCAATTAACAAAGGATATCGAAAACTTTTTTAACTACGCTTTTCGATTCCATTTGAGTATTCAGAAACCATGAATGACCCAGCCTCTTTGGTGAACTTGAAATTTATTTTAACACTTTAAATATATTTTTTTAAAAGAATATACCTTCTATTACAGAGAAGAACACTCTCACAATAGGTAATACTAAATTTCAAATCCACTGCTTTGAGGCAAATAGAAAATCAACTGCATGGTTACCAGTCATCACTGGTAGGGAAAGAGTCAGAGCATTCAGAAACCATGAAAGACACTATTTTTTTTTTTTGGTGGGGGGTAAACCTGCATTCTTGTTATATACCATCTGACTTAGTTTTGAGTGTGTATGTATGTTTGTATAATTTTTATTTATTTTCTTACTCCACAATTTGTCATGTTAGCTATTGTTGTGTCCTCTATGTACATTTATTTTGTCACAAAGTCATATACGTTTTATGTTTTTTTACTGACTTCTCCCTCATGTCCACTGACTTCTCTGTGCTGGCCTGTGACTTCTCCCTAAAGTCTCTGGAGGGAGAAGTCACTTCTCCCTAAAATCAGCTGCCAGGCTGACCCCTGCTATGACATAAATGTTTCTGTATTCAACTGGTGATGTACCAGCCAGAATTTTTTCCCGGCACCATTTGTACTAGTTCCTTTCCTGTCGAGTCATTAGTTACACTTAAAAAAGTTTCCAAATTTTGTTATACAATTACCGATCGTCTGTCATGTAGTGTGAAAATGAAAATGTCCAAAGCAAAATAAAGTCGGTACATAAAAAAATTAGTTAATCAAAAATGAGATAATATTAAAAAATGAAAGTGTCAATGACACTGTAGCTCAACTTGACAAACTTGAACTTGGTAAGTTATAAATGAAATGGCAAAATTGAAGATCATTGGGATCAATGTTATTTGATTAAATTTCAACATAACAGCATTGTGTGTGCACAACGTCAGAGTAATCCATGCATTTTTAAATGTAAACTGTAAGACTGGCTCAAGGAAGAATGTTGATACACAAATGCAGGATGTTCAGAGGTTATTGTAAATGGCAACTTTTTTCACAGAAATGAATGCTAATAAACAGCTCATATCTAAAGGTCTTGCCAAATGAGCACACCAAGTTCAAAAACAATCCTATGATAAATGTGGCCTGTAGGCCATGTCAAAGAATGTTGGCCCACAAATACAATAAATTCAAAGATTGTTGCTAAGGCCAAATAAAAAAAATGAATTGATTCTCAGGCAATTTTTTTTTCAAATCAGTGAGGGAGGGAGGATTTTATTTTTATATTTTTTTTTTTTGTGTGTAAAGGGTTGAGTATACTCAGTAAATCTTTTTACTGTCTTTACACTTGAAAAAGAGAAAAGGTTGTATTTTAGTGTAATTATAGTGTATCTTTTATAACTAACTGCCGTAACAATAGCTAAAAGGATTTGTATTTTATTGTTCTTTTTAATGGTATAGATCTGTCAAACATGATCCATTAGAATAGGCCCCTGTAACCAATGTAGGAGTCCTTTAAAATGGGAAACATGGCTCTAAATGATTGGTTAAACTTGAGCGAGTTTATATTTGTGTTGCGGCCATTATTAGCCATTGTGCAGAAATATATGACCTTAAACACCAGCAAATAAATAAATAATTAAATCATGATCCAGTATATCAGAATTTGCCTTGTTACAGTTTATGGGCGAGTGCCTCTGGGCACTCTCCCATAAACTGCAACAAGAAAAACCAGTTTACTGCAAACACAGCTAAATAATTATATTTCGTGAAATGTGAAAAAATGACCATTCCAAGTTTTCACAAATTCTTAAAAAAACATGACGTAATAAAAATGTCTAAAGAGGAGGTTCAAATCCAACGAGGGAGGGCCTGAGAATCAAAACATTATTTTTTTTTAGCCTAACAGCAATAGTTTTTGATGGAAATGAAAAGAAAATCAATAGCTCCTATCTTTGTCACCCTGCATAAGCATACAAAGTTTCAAAACAACCTGATAATGAATGTGCCCTCTGAGGCATGCCAAAGGAAGATGTTAATGCACAAATGCACTATGTAGAAGGTCACTGCTTTGTGGCAATGGTTTTTGGTTTGTTTTTTTTTTTATGGAAATTCACAAATATACCCAACAGAGAGTGCAAAAGGGATAAGTTGATGCACAAATGCAGTAAGTTCGAAGGCTGGTGATAACGACAATAACTTTTTATGGAAATTAAAAAATAGCTCACATCGAGAGGTCACCCCAAACACACATACCAAGTTTCAAAGTGATCCGATCATAAATGTGCCCTGAAGGGTGTGTTAAAGGGAAATATTGAGGTCTGACTAAACAAAGTTCAAAGGTCAGCGGCAACATTTTTTGACAGAAATGGAAGAAAATCAACAGCTCCCATATAGATGTCACCCCACACAAGCACACCAAGTTTGCAAGCGATCCAATCTTAAATGTGCCCTGCAGGGTGTGTCAAATGGAAATATTGATGCTTAACTGCACTAAGTTTTTACTAAGTTCATCGAAGGTCATTGCCAGTGGCAACATTTTTTGACGGAAATCGAAGAAAATCAATAGCTCCCATCTAGAGGTAACCCCAAACAAGCATACAAAGTTTCAAACTGATCTGATCATAAATGTGCCCTGTAGGGCATGCCAAATGAATATATTGATGCCTGACTAAACTTAGTTCAAAGATCGTTGCCAGTGGCAACATTTTTTGACGGACAGAATTGGAAGAAAATCGCGGCATCGACGCCGTAGCTGCGACGGGTGGTGCAATTTTAAAAAATTCTAAGTTCATCAAGGGCCATAACTCCAAGAAAAATATATGGAACAACACATGCATGGAACAGTGGCTAGACATCAATAAGATACACTTACATGCCAAATATAAAGTCATTCCATCATTCCATCATGTATTTCAAAAGTTATTGAGTTTTGAAACTCGTTGGTCACAGACAGACCGACCGACATTCTAAGTTCATCAAGGGCCATAACTCCAAGAAAAATATTTGGAACAACACATGCACTGAACAGTGGCTAGACATCAATAAGATACACTTACATGCCAAATATAAAGTCATTCCATCAAGTATTTCAAAAGTTATTGAGTTTTGAAACTCGTTGGTCACAGACAGACCGACCGACCGACAGGCAGACAGACCGACATTGCCACTCATAGAGCTGCTAGTCGCAGCTAAAAAATCGATAGCTCCAATCAAGCATGCCAGGTTTCAAAGCAATCCGAACATAAATGTGCCCTGTAGGGTGTGCCAAAGGGAAATATTGATGTCTGTCTAAACTAAGTTCTGAGAATGTTGGCCGTGGCAACATTTTTTGACGGAAATGGAAGAAAATCGATAGCTCCCATCTAGAGGTTTCCCCAAACAAGCATACCAGGTTTCAAAGCAATCCGATCATAAATGTGCCCTGTAAGGTGTGCCAAAGGGAAATATTGATGTCTGTCTAAACTAAGTTCTAAGAACATTGGCTGCAGCAACATTTTTTGACAGAAATGGAAAAAAATCGATAGCTCCCATCTAGAGGTCACCCCGAACAAGCATACCAGGTATCAAAGCAATCCAATCATAAATTTGCCTTGTAAGGTGTGCCAAAGGGAAATATTGTGGTCTGACTAAACTAAGTTCTAAGAACGTTGGTCGCAGCAACACTTTTTGACGGAAATTGAAGAAAATCGATAGCTCCCATCTAGAGGTCACCCTAAACAAGCATGCCAGGTTTTAAAGCAATCCAATCATAAATGTGCCCTGTAGGGTGTGCCAAAGGGAAATATTGAGGTCTGACTGAACTAAGTTCTAAGATTTTTTGACGGAAAATGAAGAAAATCGATAGCTCCCAACTAGAGGTCACCCCAAACAAGCATACCAAGTTTCAAAGTGATCTGATCATAAATGCGACATGTGAGGTGTGCCAAACGAAATTGTGGACATACGTACTAATGTACGTACATACGTACATACACCGACAGACGAGAAGTGATGGCAATAGCTCAGCTTGACTTTGTCAAGTTGAGCTAAAAAATCATTTCCTTCCAACCACAACATTAACCCAGTCCTGTGGCAGTCTCGTCAGCGGATCCCCATATATCTAAATTGGTCAACTTATTTTGGTAAGTCTTTGGACATCCTGACATGCTTCAAACTTCTTTTAAAAATGTTTCTCCCTGCTGTTTTGCAAATCTGCCCAAATTTGTAGTGCTGAAACAGTTGGCCCATTTTTGTAACCGGCTAACTGTCGGGCATAACCAGATTTCAACCGGCTATCTGTTAATTTCAACCGCTGGTATTATTGCATTGTCTATGACACAAAATCCATAAGGAATGGCGAGAAAACAGTTCAAAACACTGCCATCTGACTTCCACAAAAAGTAAACATATAAATGTAGCAACCACTTTTGTTACAAACACTTTTGTTACAGCTCACCACTTTTGTTACAACACTTGCCCACTTTTGTTACAGCTCACCACTTTTGTTACAAAATCAACCACTTTTGTTACAAAATGAGCTCACCACTTTTGTTACAACCATCGCCCATTTTTGTAACAAAAAAACCCCTCGCTCACCACTTTTGTTACAACAATCGCCCATTATTGTTACAATTTTTTGTTAGTGTGAAAAATGAAGTAGTAATCTGCAAGTAATGCGAGATGTGACATTCAGTTATGATTATCGGGAGAGCGGTTGCTCAATGGTTAGAGCATTGGTCTTGAGATCAGAAGATTGTGAGTTTGATGCCTGGCCAGGGTAACTTGTGTTGTGTTCTTAGGCAGGGCACTTAATCCTATTGCCCACTTGGGAGCACGGTTGCACCATGTACTGAGGCGTATTGCACGATGATAGCACCCATGCCTACAACCAAAGCTAACCCTGCTCCTGTGGGATCAGGACACTGGAGAGTTGACAGTTACTCGCCACGGATCGGTGGTACTTTCCAGGTTCTCCAGTTTCCTCCACACGTAAAACTATCTTCAACACAATATGACCTCAGTTATTTAAATGTCATAAAACACCAACAATCCAATAATAATTATCAAACCAAACCATTGTCGTGCATGTTCAGTAGTACAGAGAGCTAGGGTCTCACTGAGGCCTCTCCCTATAGGCTTCTTGTACTTGTGTCGGTGAAGCTCACAAAGGTCCGTTTGGGTAATTTTTGGTGGGGATTCAGTCCAATAAAGGTCTGTTGGGCTAGGTATGGGTCGTTGTTGGGTTGTTTGTGGTGATTCGATGTACTCCCGCTGAATCCAACACACCCTCAGAACATGCCCCTGTCCAACAAGAAGGTATATTGCACCACAGTAACCACGCCTTTCCGTTCGGTATAAGGAAATGCACTGGAAGCCTCCGAAAAGCCTGAAAATCAGGGTATTCTGCTCTACTGGTGGTATCCCGGAATTTCCAGGGCATACTTCTACAGAATCAAACACACCCTCAAAACACGGCTCTACCAACAGAGTCCATTGGGCTCCATAGCAACCATGTGCTACCCTAACAACCAAGATGGCGGCGCCCAGTCAAGATGGCTGTCGGAAGAGTGCATTACGTTAGAAACACAAGCTGTGTCTGCGCAGTGGGACCACGTGTCACTATGGGAATTACATCACAAGATGGCCACTCACGTGGGCTACCATGGCAACCTCACCCTGCCCCTTCTGGTTATGTGACTGATGACGTCAGATGAGAACCTGCTAAAAGGGCAATAAGTCAACATCACATATTACTGACCTTGGCCCCAGCATTTTATTTTTGTTTCTTCTCATCACTTATTCTTTAAAGAGGTATCTTAGTAGGATGATCTCCCTGAATTTCAAGCCATTTTGCCACTTTTTCTATTCATGAAATCGGTGAATTGAGCAATTTTCCACTATAATCCCTATTTAACACTATTCTTATTAGTATGTTACACCACATCCCTTAGAAACAACCCCGGAACAACATTATACAAATGGTGACACAGCTATATTCCGAAGACCCATTACTCCAAAAGTCCTTTTTTCCGACGGTCCATTTCTCCGAAGGTCCGTTTTTCCAACGGCTCACAACTCCGAAAGCTCATTACTCCAAAGGCCCCTAACTCTGAAGGCTTTTTACTCCGAAAGCCTATTACTCAGAAGGCCCATAACTCTGAAGGCCTGTTACACTACAAGAGAATGCAGTCATATAGATGTATTACTGGTCGCCGGATGTCTTGAAAATGTACCAGAGTACCCCCCCCCACCCCTCCCTTTCGAGAGTTCCGCCTGCAGAGTAAACCCTGAAGATGACTCCTCTGAAAGAGAGTATCACCAGGTATAGTACCCAGCAGATAACCAAATATTAACAATAATAATAAATCCAGCACTGCTTGGAATAGATTTGAACTTCTTATACAAAACCACACAAATGTGATTGTCAATGTAACCTGCTCCATGAAAGGGTTTCAATGACTTCCATAAGTTTATTATATTTGAAGGAAAGTGAGACTTGCTCCAATATAGGATTTTTTTAAACAGAAAACCATCATGTATGAGAGGGTTAAAGAAAATCGTTATATTGCACTGGAGTACAATCAGTGTTCCACCTACCCATCCCACTCCCGCGCTGACCACACACTACCACTATACGTTTTCTCACTCGACATCGGCCTACTAGATCTTTATCCGTAAACATGTATCTAACATAGAGGCCATAAAAGTCCAATAATTACCCACAAAAAGACTAATACCATAATACCATAACAACAAACGTTACAATTTGTCAAAATAACAATACAAATCCGAGTCTCATTGGAACATGCTCAGTGATCCCATTCCAATGACATTCATAGCTTTATTGTTACATTAATGATTTCTATATAGATTTTTCAAACTTTTACTTTATTTCTAAAAAACTGTTATTTATTTATTGGGTTTAAAGACACTTTAGACAGGCAGTGTCATCTTGTGTCAGACAGTTTTACTGGTGGAGAAAGCCGGAGTCAACGGAGAGAATCACCGATCAGCAACAAGTAACTGTCAGACTCTCCAACTTACTAACCCAGCAGAAGAAGGTTAGCAGTGGTTGAAGGCGTGTGTACCATCGATGTGCTATACGCCTTAGCACACTGTGCCACCGTGATCCTGCTCAAACAAGTGAGGTTAAGTATCTTGCTCAAGGACACAATGCGTGTGACTCTAGTGAGATTCAAACTCATGACCTCTCAATCACAAGGCCGACATGCTATCCAATGGGCCACTGCACCCTTCTAAAATACTGTGGTGACGGGTTAAAGAGTATTCACAAAAGGCCCTACTCAACTAAGTCAATTCTTTCGATAAAAAAGAAGAGAAATGGCGGGACATTCAGGAGCTTATTGTATAAAGTAAAAAGGTGCCTCATCCAAGAAGACTGTGTACAAAAGCTTGGGAAAGAAACAGCAGTCCCATTGCCCTAAAAGTTAGAATTTTCCGAAAATAATCAACTTTAGAGCTCCTGCACACATCTGTATATGATGTTGATAACGGACATAAGCAAAATATGTACTCCTAATTTTTTGAGTATCTTTTTCTGTTCTCTGCTAAGACAAATGTCACAAAAAGTTCCAAGTTTACATTTACCTATTGAATATTCCTCGCAATGAAATTTCTGGTGGGAATATGTTGCGAGTCATGAAAGGGGTGTGGAAAGAAATTATTATATGTCCCATTGACCAAGAGCCTCTTCTTGTCTGACATTGGTCATTGAAAAACGAATTTTAAAATGCATATGACATACATGCTTTTGAACAGTTCAAGAAAAGCAAAACATGGCTTTTCTGAAACATGTTGGTAAGGTACCAGTCAATTTATTTTGGAAGCACCATTTCTCACACTGAGGGATTTTTCAGCATTATTATCTGCACTTAACAACACCTCATCAAAGAGAAGACTGTCAAATTTGTAGAAGATTACGTTACATTGACAGGGACATGCTCACTGCTGCCCACGCACAAAACAACCTGCTGTGCACTAGACTATTCATAGTTTGTTACAAACATTTATCTGCCACTTGACAGCCCATGCGACCGAAATAAGTGTTTATTCAACATTCCAACACCTTAACCCTTCCATGTTACATCGAGCACACACACCATTGTAAATCAACAAATGTTTGGTGGGTTTGACAATGCTTGTGCCAGCAAAAGAATTCTAACGTCCCACAGTCAAATAATATTTCTTTTCCTGACGCTATCCCATAAACAACAGGTATCGTGGTTATCTAGTTGACAGCTTTTCCAACCGGTTACATCGATAACCGGTTGCAAACTGGTTATCAGACTAACTGTTTCAGCACTACAAATTTGTACCTTTATTTTTACTATCAGTAATAGCCACCAAAACGGTTAGGCGTGAATGGACACCAGCCAAAGAGAAACAGTGATACAAATTTCAACAAACCACAGTCAATAGAAAAGATAACAAATGTAATTTAGACTGGTCCCCAAATGGTTGTTTTGATTTTTTTATCGACCTATTTCATCAGTACAGCTTCAAGCAAAACAAACAGACTCTTCTCCTTTGGGTTTAAACATCAGAATTAAAATTTGTTCAACTGAATTTTAATGCATGGGATGTGTAATAAACACAGAACATGATGTGTCTTTGAATCGGTGGGTGTTTTACATAACTTGATGGAATTGCGTAGTCATATTTCGCTCGTGCCTACGGCTCTCGCAAAAATATGACTACGCCATTCCAACTAGTTATGTAAAACACCCACTGATTCAAACACACATCGTGTTCTGTCTATTTACACCACAGTGCAAAAGCTTAAACTTCATCAAATGCCATGGTGTTCACAGTACATGAAAACTACTAACAAAATATCAAGTTTCCAATCTTGGCACATGTTTTTTGTCAATAAGAACTAAAATATGTTGTAAATATTCAATTTGTATTGCCACGAAAAAAGCCTGTATCATCAACATATTCATTTTCTGACCACATCAAAGTATACTCTTTAAAAAGTGATCAGAGATTGTGAGGCATTGGTGTACTGAAACATTAAAGGATTATTTTTTGTTGAATGTTGTTCATTTATAGCTACTTATGCACCCCCTAAGATGGCGGTGGCGGAGACACTTTTCAGTATGTGACCAATGGGCGTTTCAGCAATCCAGTTGTATAGACACCAGTACACAGACTTGCAAGCTGTGGCTTAGTTAGAATACTAGAAAACTACTAAACCTTGAGGTTATTATTTCAAGTTTCATAACCAAATCTGGTTTGAATGGTCCTGAAAAGTTCAGCTTATTTTTTTAAAGGTGAAGCATAGTGCCAACAAACTCTTTTTATTTGACAAATGTATGAAAAGAACTTGTGTCTTTTCTAGAGATGGGCAATATACTGGAAAACTGAACCGATACCCATATCATGGGGATTCTAAAAATGAAAGTGTCAATGACTCTGTAGCTCAACTTGTTAAGACATGTACATGTATAGTACATGTACAGTATGTGACACAGCAATGACAAACATATAGGTAATGACCTGATAACAAAGGTACATATAAAGTATTGTAACGGTCTGTACATAAATACTGACCGTAGCCTGTAACAAATGTATAGGTAAAGTATTGTAAAGGTGGGTGACAGTCAGATGCTAAACTAGAAAAGAAATCTTTGAGTCCCAGAGTGGGTCTGACTGAACCCCAAAATATTTGTTCTCATAGCACAGTGATAACAAAGGCACCCCAAAACACACTCATTCCTGTCCCAAGGTGAAAACAAAGGTACCCAACAAGTTTGGTGAAGATCAGTTCATAAATACGAGCTGTATAGAAGTTGTGACAAAAAACTGATTGGACCAAATTTCGGTACAAAATGGCCACTGGCAGCCATCTTGATTTTGGAGTGCACTCAGAAACACTCGTTCTCGTCCCAAGTTGATAACAAAGGTACCCAAAAGGTTTCGTGAAGATCGGTTGATAAATACAGCCTCTAGCCCGAGCCGTATTGACATGTGCACTTACAGTGTATAAGTAGCACTAAATAAATCAAAATTCACCTAATTTGCATAATTTCTGCAAGAGAAAAAAACCTGTACCGTATGTGATGTATTCCATTTTACTAAACATTCATACAAAAATTTATTCAAATCAGAACTTTCATACAGAAGTTCTGTACAAAAGACTGATAAAAATTTTTTTTTTTTTTTGGTCTTAAAATTGACCAAAACACAAAAAAACCCAAAAAACTAATTTCCGGATTTTGGTCCAAAATTTTCTAAGTCCCACCCGGACCCCTAATTTGCATAATTTATGCACGAGAAAAAACCCCGTATTATATGTAATGTATCCCATGGTACTAAAAATTCATACAAAAATTTATTCAAATCAGATCTTTCATTTGGAAGTTGTGCGCAAACATCTCATTGCACCTAATTTTGAACAAAATGGCTGCTAGCGGCCATCTTGAATTTCAGACTGGACCCCAAAAGTCTCCTTCTGATCCCACAGTGATAACAAAGGTACCCAAGCAGTTTCATGAAGATCAATTCATAAATACGGCCTCTAGCCCGAGCCGTATTGGGATTTGCACTCACAGTGCTGAAAGTAACACTAAATAAATCAAAGTTAGCCTAATTTGCGTAATTTACGCACAAGAAAAAACCCCATATTATATGTAATGTATCCCATGGTACTAAACAATCATACAAAAAATTATTCAAATCAGAGCTTTCATATGGAAGTTCTGTGCAAAAATCTGATTGCCCCTAATTTTGTACAAAATGGCTGCCAGCGGCCATTTTGAATTTCCGACCAGACCCCAAAACAATCGTTCTCGTCTCACAGTGATAACAAAGGTACCCATGATGTTTCGTAAAGATCGGTTCATAAATACGGCCTCTAGCCCGAGCCGTATAGGGATTTGCACTTACAGTGCTGAAAGTAACACTAAATAAATCAAAGTTAGTCTAATTTGCATAATATAAGCACGAGAAAAAAACCCATATGATATGTAATGTATCTCATGGTACTAAACATTCATACATAAAATTATTCAAATCAGAGCTTTCATATGGAAGTTCTGTACAAAAAAAACATTTCTGCATCGTCGGTACAAAATGGCTGCTGGCAGCCATCTTGAATTTTGGATTGCACCCAAAAACACTCGTTCTCATCCCACGGTCATAACAAAGGTACCCAAGAAGTTTCGTAAAGATTGGTTCATAAATACAGCCTCTAGCCCGAGCCATAGCAGCTTGGCACTTACAGCTCTGAAAGTAACACTAAATAAATCAAAGTCAGTCTAATTTGCATAATTTACGCACGAGAAAAAAACCCGTATTATATGTGATGTATCGCATGGTACTAAACATTTATACAAAACTTTATTCAAATCAGAACTTTCATACAGAAGTTCTGTACAAAAAACTGATTTTTGCATCATCGGTACAAAATGGCCGCTGGCAGCCATCTTGAATTTCGGACCACACCTAAAAACACTCGTTCCCGTCCCAGGGTCATAACAAAGGTACACAAGAAGTTTCGTAAAGATCGGTTCATAAATACGACCTCTAGCCCGAGCCATAGCCAATTGTTGACGTACGGACAGATGGACGGACGGACAGATGGGCCATGACAATAGCTCAAATTTGACTTCGTCAAAGTTGAGCTAAAAATGAACCGAAACCAGCATTGAATACTGAAACTGTCTGAATTTTCCAACATATGCTACTTACCTAGTTGAGGCTTGATAGCAGTTGAATAGTTCATTTTCATGAAAAAAGTGATTGAATTTCTTGTCACTTTTGTTAAGCTATGAGGGACTGGGAAACTGTCCTGAATTCCTACTAGACTACAACACGTACATGTCCAGTTGATTAGCAGTGATTTCTAGTCAAGTATTGAGTGCCTTAACCCTTTACCCAACGAATCGACCGCATCCGCCCGCGTAATATGCAAATTCAGCAGTTGAAAAAATATTATTTTTCAAAAAATTTCAACAAAACCATATCATGTGCGAGCTCGTTCCAACGAGGGGTCACATGATATGGTTTTGTTGAAATTGTTTGAAAAATTTGAAAAAATGATATTTAAAATACTAAATTTTGATATCGTCTGTGTTGGATAAAGGGTTTTAATATCAGGTCCTGTATCAATCCTTCCTCTTTGAAATTTTGGATATATTATCATCTCCAACTATAACGATATCCAAGTAGCTCAAACACTGAAACATGGTCTTGCCTATTTTACTGCTCTGGGACACATTGGAAGAAAAGACTCGAGATCGGCGGTATTGGAATTATGATTTTCGTATTGGTTTTGGTATTTTTAGGGGGTATATTGCAGTGTCGGTTTGGTATTCAGTATCAGACTCGACTGAGATTTGCTGATGGTACCCTGAAGGGAATGCACATCAAGAAAAAACAGAATAAGTTGTTCTTGTATCATTCTACCACAGCACCACAAATGCCACCGCCAAAAAGCTCAACAATGGCATTCTTTAACTTAGTTATATCAACAGTAATTTTGTGACTTGTAGCAAACACACCTCAACTCCCAAAGGCCTATTTCAGTCTTTCGTCATCTCAGAACGTGTGCCTTTAACATGCCATCATTAGGAGGTCCTGCTGACAATAGATAAATCATATGAGCAGTGATTTCTACTAAAGTCTTGATATCAAAATTAGGGAGCTTCAAGAGCTCAACACAGTTACATGAACATGTAAGCTGAGGTAATGTGCGCTTTATATTTTTTACTGCCTATTATCAAGATTGGCAGATATATCTTCAAACTTGGCTGATATGATGATTTAGCCGATATGAACCAAGCTTGTGTTGTCCACCTAGATGCATTACTAGGTGCAACCCGTTTGTTTACATTGAAATCTTTCAACATTTTTGTTGAATGCAATCGGGAAAATTGGTATGACCAGGGGTAATCAAGTAGTTTGAGGTTTTTGTACGGTGAGGAATTAATAATGGCAATAAGTAAGGATTAGGTGGGTAATAAGATTAAAGGGAATTGTGCTGAAAATTCAATACAAACAAAGATTCAGGGTCGTAAGCATCCTCTTAGATTAGTCGAAGAGAGAGAAGCGATAGTTCAGCTATCTGGCTGTTGCAGCTTCGGAGATGTTCGGAAAACTGAACTAGGTGAAGAGGCAACTTTGGACATGGGGGACAAAGAATGAGAAAAATTATAAATTTAAAGTAATTTGTATATTTTTTATACTTACCAATGGCCCAGACTTAGCTTGTGCTAACTCAAAGTTATCAAGGGCCAAACACAAATTTTGAACCCCCCAATCCCCAAAATTTGCTTGCAAAACCGAAAAATAAAAGCCCTATCTGATCCTCCATACTTTTACTCTCCATGCATGTGTAGTCGCCAGGAAGTGACCGAAATTAGCACCAACATCATTCTCTGTAGAAAAGAGTACTACATAATAACTCAGTGGGGAGGTAAGAGTGCCCACTCATGGGAGGGCCATACCCATCTGGGCCATTGGTAAGTATAAACTAGAGGAGGTATCAGTACCTAGTGGCTCACCAACAGGTGGCCAATGTAAAGGGGTGGCTGGAGTAAAAAAAAAAGTTCAAAACCTGCACACAAAAGTCCAAAATTATTTATTTATTTATTTATTGATGTTTACGGTCACATATTTATGCACAATGGCTAATCATGACCGTGACAGTTTTACGGGTGGAGGAAGCCGGAGTACCCGGAGAGAACCACCGAGCAACGACGAGCAGCTGCCAGCTCCCCAACATCGTAACTCCGCACTGCAGCACAAGCAGAGTTAGATTGGTTGAAGACATGCATACCATCGACGTGCAGCACGCCTTAGTACACGGTGTCATCGTGCCCCCACGCGGGCAATGGAGATGAAGTGTCTTGCCCATGGACACAACGCGGTTGCTGCAGGTGGGATTCGAACCGAGGACCTCTCAGCTTGCAGCCTGCACCTCTACCTACTGAGCCACCACGCTCCCAAAGTCCAAAATTAAAGAAAATAAGCAGCTAAAGGGTTAAATAATATAATAATAACCCCTAAGAAGCATGCTAACATAAAATAGGAACCACGGCAATATGCTACAAGGTAAGTCTCCACTTTGAAGAAAAGAAAGACAAACCTCAAAACCTGCACCTGCACATAAAAGTAAAAAAAAAAGTATCACATTTGTTTCAATGGGTTAAAATTGAGAAAAATACCCTGATAATGTCACAGTAACCACCATGGCAATATGACAGTAAGGTGAAACCCTACCTGAAAAACATCCACTTGGAAGAGAAAGAAAAACCTCAAAACCTGCACATGAAAGTCAAATAAGTCAAAAATTTGATTCAAAGGGTTAAAATTAAGACGAAATACCCTGGAAAAGAGTTAAATGTTATCGTGAACCCCCATAGCAATATGCAAAGAAGAAATTTTTTTTTTAAAAAGCACAAAAATCCAAACCTGTAAACAAAAGAAGTCCAAAATTGAAGTCATTAAGCAGGAAAAGGGTTAAAGCATACAACGTAGCCCTAAGATGCATGTTTACATACAATAGAAAGCATGGACATATGCTACAAGGTAAATCTACACTTGGAAGCAAGGAAAAAAAAACCCCACGAAAAAGTGCACACAAACGTCAAAATAGTTAAAAATTTTTTAAAAATGCACTGGAAAGATATCAATGTTATGATAATCACCACTGCAATATGCAGAGAGGTCAACCTCACTTGAAATTGTTTTTTATCACAACCTGTACAGAAAAGTAAGAACCTGTAAGCCTAAGTCCAAAAAGCTGTACATAAAAGTCCAAAATTGAAGTAATTCAGCAGGAAAAGGGTTAAATAATACAAACATAGCCCTAAGATGCATGTTTACATACAATAGAAAGCATGGCCATATGCTGCAAGGTAAATCTCCACTTGGAAGAATGGAAAAAAAACCCCATCAAAACCTGCACGCAAACATCAAAATAAGTCTAAAATTTGATTCAAAGGGTTAAAAATAAGACAAAATACCCCGGAAAAGAGTTAAATGTTATAGTGAACCACCATAGCAATATGCAGAAACGAAACAAAATTTTAAGAAGCCAAAAAATCAAAACCTGTACACAAAAGTTCAAAATATTTGAGAGCGGACGCCGACATGAGGGCTATGCCATAGGCTCACACAACTAACATTGGTGAGCCAAAAATATACAAATTACTTTAAATTTTTATACAATAACCCAATGGCCCAGACTTAGCTGAATTGTAAAAAGGCGGAAGGTCTAGGACTTCAGAATTAGTAGACCAACATAGTTCCATAGCCTGTAATTCAAGGTGAAAGGAAATTAAATTTAAAAGGAATTACATGTATGTCTCTCTATACAGTAATAGAGAAGACATATCAATAAGGAGCCAAATTCAAGTAATTCCATATTCTTAGCATGAAGACTATGCTAATTGGATGTAATGAGTTCCCAATTTTTTAAAGCTAGTCTGGACTAAGGCTGAGAGATTAGGATGGCGTATTTGAGAATGAGAGGCTATCCCCCACAAACATACGACATATACAATAAAACACAAGCTGTATCCAGGAAATAATCTACAGACAATAGAGCTTCACTCATAGATACATACTTATCAAGCCGGAGGAGAGGTAAAAAAAAAATCACCCCCACCCCTTTTTGAAGGAATCTTCAAAAAGAAGAGGGGAGTGCTCTGGAATCAGTAAAAGCGGTACAAAATAACAATATAAATATTCGTCAAATAGACACCTAGGTATTAATTATTATTAATAAATTGGTGCTTAACGCCACTTCAGAAGCTAAGGCTATAGCGGCGATCCTGGTAATCAATATCGCCTGCTTGCAACGTATACTGGAGTCGGCATACGCAGATAGGTCGAAAACCGGTGATATAATATATAACATACACATGTCCAATAGAATCACAATGAACGATCTCTGGAGAGTAAACACACTTCCGAGGTAACCCACAGGCAACCCCATTCAGGTGTACAATAAATTTCAGTAAATAACACTCCCAGACGTCACGGACCACCCCCGAAATAATTCAGTTTCTAAGGTCCTTAACATACAATAATGCGTCTGCCTAATAAAGCAATTATTATGCATGTGAGCATTGAAATCCCGCATGTAATCATCTGAATACCAGTTAACTGACCAGACAGCCTCCCAGGTACCCCAAGGCTACCAACTGACGATGAATCATATGCTCGTATATGACATCTAGATGAAAAACCACAGGAAACAACCAACTAGAAAGTGGATTTGCCCATGAGGTCGGCATAGAACATGACCCAGCCGCCAATCGAGAAGTCATGAAATGCCCATTAACACATTGGCGGTGTGTGTGGGGGCAGGGGGGGGGGGGATTCAAAATCATATTGAACCCCCTTCACCCGGATTACTTGAATCGTTCTTGTGTTCGTCATCAAATAGCATAGGAACCGCAAGGCTACCTCATGTCTGACCGACTCCATAATGCCACTAAGGGCAGAGAAGGACAGGAAGAACAAATACTTCCCCTGATAAAGAAGGTCCTCTCATGGAGGAAGCTTCCAGGGAACGTCCCATAACAAACACCTGAGAAGATTGATCCAAGGTTTCTGTGACTACAGAGGTGCTACTATCAGGATTTCGCAATGAGACTGTTTGAACTAAACAGAATCTGCTGAATCAACGAAGCTGGAGGATACGCCTATCCTATCATTCCGTCCCATGAGATCAACAGAGTGTCTACTGCGTACACTCGATGATCTTGGCATGGCGACACAAATGTTGGTAACTGATTGTTCTGGTGTATCGAAAACAAATCTATCATGCAATGATCCCACAGGTAGTAAATCTGCCTGAATATTCGCTTGTTGAGAGTCCGGTCCAATGACAACAGGCGACCTTTCCAAGAGAGCGAGCCTGATAGTACATTCAGACGACCCGGTATATGATGGACAGAAAGATGAACATGATGATTCATGACGTATAGGAGAATCTTCTCCATTAATTCGCATTATGCTTTGAATGAGTGTCGCCTTGATTCCTGATGTAAGCTACTACTGTCGAATTGTCTGACAAAATTTGAACATGGACGTCTGCTATTATGTGAATCCAATGTTGTAGCGCTAGCCATATTAACATCATCTCTTTGATGTTTATGTGCTTCTCTAGGAACCGAGGGTCCCAAAGACCCTAACACCTCAAGTCTGCGAGACTTAGGGTCGCGTCCCAACCCGTCTGACTCGCATCCGTCATAATCGTGAAAGCCAGATCCAGCAGTTGCAGAACTCCCTGAGTTAACCACTGAATATCTGCCCAAATGTGAACCCTTGTTTTACTATGTCCGTTAAAACAATACTGGTTCCAAGCGAATGCGTCTTCACACTCCAGTTCTGAGTAAAGAATATCTGGAGGGGACACATGAGCAGGCGGCTCATCGGAATAAGATCCGCAGCTGCTCCGCACAGCTCCATCAGTCACATGAATTCATTCGGTGTTAATGCGTCTGAGTGTAGACAAAAGCGAGCATAACCAATGACAAATTTCGCTCTGGATAACGACTGACAAACCAGATTGTTGTGAGTCTCGAAGCTCATTTCCAAGTGAGTGAACGACTTGGACGGAGCTATATCCGACTTTTTCTCAGTTACGATGAAACCGAGATGTCGGAACAAAAGAAGCAGACTCTGAACATCGTTCTGAAGAATAATTGTTGCCGTATCTCTGTAGAATGTCGTCCAAGTAAGCCGACGTTACCACAGACGAATGAGCTTGGAAGTATGACTTTACCGAGTTCATTATACGAGTGAATGCCCAGGGAGCCAGTTTCAGACCAAAGCACATTGCTCTGAACTGATACACCTTCCCTTGTATGGCGAACCGCAGGTACTTTCTGAATACCGGATGTACCAGGACATTAAAGTACGCATCCCTTTAGGTCTATCCTTGTCGCATACAGGGTTTCCCAGGTTAAAATCTTTGAAATTCAAGGCCATTCCAGGCCATTTCTCGGCAATTTCATGGATTTTCAAGGCCCCCCCCCATTTATGAAATTCAAGGCTTTTCAAGGCCGAGGCTGGCAAAGTACCCTAAATGATCAGATAACGACTAGAAACTTTCTCTTATATTTCCCTTTGTTGGTAATTCTAACACTTGACATCATTTCTTGGAACAGGGTTCCCACAGGTTAAAATCTTTGAAATTCAAGGCCATTCCAGGCCATTTCTCAGCAATTTTCGTGGATTTTCAAGGCCCCCATTTATGAAATTCAAGGCTTTTCAAGGCCGAGGCTGGCAAAGTACCCTAAATTATCAGAAAACGACTAGAAACTTTCTCTTATATTTCCCTTTGTTCGTAATTCTAACACTTGACATCATTTCTTGGAAAACTCTTTCTGAAAGCTATCCAAGCAATGATATCACTGATTAGAATTAGTGAGCCTGAGAAAGACATTTTCTTGTGTTTATCCTACAACTGCAGTGTAATTACCAGGTGGCACAATAGCTATGTCTCTTGTACATGTACCGCTATTCTAACTGAATACTTACTGAAAGCAAATGAATTGATGTCATCCTTTCTCCCAATGAGTAAACTACATGTTACATGTAAGGCCAAAAAAAAAAAAAAAGGAATTGATTCTCAGGCACCGGCGCGTTGAAAAAAATGGCCCGCGTTGGGCCTTTTTATTTGGACCGTCATTGCAAGAAAATAGGAAACAGGGAAATTGAAAAGGGACTATTGGTTTTAAGGCCCAAAACCAACGAATAAACAGGTAAATATACACAGGCGTGTGTTAAGTGTGAGAGCCTCTGGCCTTGGCTTACATTGGGGGCGAAATTCAAGTCACCCTTCTAAACTTCCTTGGGAGACATGGCAGTTTACTGTATTTTCTTATGTTTTATTGTTTAAAAACACACGCTTCTGCAAAAAACAGTAAACACAGTTGCTGTTAAAGTCCGTCACACGGCTATGAAAATAGCCTAAACTAGCCCAATTTTATATTTCTGAAAAGAATAGCAATGGCGTAGTCGTTCGAACAATTCGCCCCAACTGATAGCAACCAGCACAAAATGGCTATTTAAAAACAAAGTACCAGACAAAACAACGAATCACACAAGACAAGCATCGAGTTAATTAGAATTTATTAAAAGTTAACCACCGTTTCAAAACAAAAAAAATGTATTGGAGACAGTTCGTCCATATCGAAATTGCTTGCGGTTAGGCTCTGTTCCACTGAAAAATTGGCTGCATTGAAATTCGCCCCGCAATTTGCATTGAATGTTTTTCTTTGAAAACTTGTGAAGTTTGTTGGAAGGGGGTTAAATGTAATAAGGCTACAATAGAAATCACAGGTATTTGGATGGATAAGAATGGCAGACCTTCAAAGCACCAATCGCACGTGTCAGTGAAAGATGGTTGGCAGAAATTGTCAGTTTTCTGAACAGTGTATTATTACCCAGCGCAGCCGGGAAGGGAGACAACTGAAATGTTTTGTCATTTACCAAAGAAATTAATTAACTCAAATTGTTAATAACGCTTAATTTACGAAGGATATCAAAAACTTTTTTAACTACGCTTTTCAACTCAGTTAGGGTATTCAGAAACCATGAATGACCCAGCTTCTTATATGAACTTGAAATTTATTTTAAACACTTTAAATATTTTTTTAAAAAGAATATACCTTCTGTTACAGAGAAGAACACTCTCACCATGGGTCATACTAAAAATCAAAATAACTCACAATGATACCAAAATAATGCGAGGGTGGTCAATAATATCTAGTATTCATAAAATAGTTCTGCTTTGTAAAAGTTTAAAAGTGAAGTCAGAGTTCTGTTTCTAAATACAAAAAGTGGTGATATCAGAAAATAAAGAAAAACAGTTTTAGTTTTCAATAAAATTAGTTTTATTTGTATATCATTTTACAATATGCAATTTCCATGCTTTTCAGGTAAAAACAGACATCAGAAAGTGACTTTTGCCTCTCAATCCTTTCTCACCATCTGGAAGAAATAAAAATAAAAAATAAAAATAAAATCCTCCCTCCCTCATTGATTTGAAAAAAAAATTGCCTGAGAATCAATTGATTTTTTTTTTTTGGCCTAAATGACACATTTCGTAACCCACAATGTCTCCGGAAATGTCATTCGAAAAGCAAAATGTAATTCCGTTGTGGGGAAGTATACCTTCCAACAAGCTTGGATTAAATCAACTGCATACTATATCTGGTTACTGCCTGTTCCATTTGAACGGTATTCAGCTAAACGCAGTAAGTGTCGAAAAGTTTTTAAATGTTTCATACATGGGCGGATCATCCTTAAAATCGCACATGTTAACATTTGAGGTGAATAAGACAATAACACTTTCATTTGGAAATCCAAACTCGGAATCCACCGTGATGGCGACTGCCCGTGCCAGGACTTTAAGATGACGTTGAGGCAAATTCATCAGACATACATGCTTCGGAAATACTCAAATAGTTCAACTGAACAATCATCCATTTGTAATATTTTCAAAATGAATAAATTATCCACGCACGTGCACTCAGCATTCGAACAGGCAGAATTTACAATAAATCTTCCCATTGGCTTAAATATACACCATTGTGCTCGCCCACATCAACAGCAACCATTCACAATGCTTGATTCAAAGGATTTCAGTGTCACATCACTGCAAAGTTCTATCAATAATGGACGCATTGGCACTGCCGTAAATACTCCAAAATATGACCGGATTAATAAACCACACAGTTACATTTGCTGTAAATGCCATAAAATATGTTCAGATTAAATTACGCATCACAAAATTCTCAGATTTTCCAGGCTTTTCAAGGCTCCCATTGGAAATTGAAGGCTTTCAAGGCCCTGAATGACCTTTTGACGAATTCCAGGCTTTTCCAGGTTTTCAAGGCCCTGCGGGAACCCTGTGGAAACCCTGTGGAAAACTCTTTCTGAAAGCTATCCAAGCAGTGATATCACTGATTAGAATTAGTGAGCCTGAAAAAGACATTTTCTTGTGTTTATCCTACAACTGCAGTGTAATTACCAGGTGGCGCAATAGCCATGTCTCTTGTACATGTACCGCTATTCTAACTGAATACTTACTGAATGCAAATGAATTGTTGTCATCCTTTCTCTCAATGAGTAAACTACATGTTACATGTAAATGACATATTTCGTAACCCACAATGTCTCCGGAAATGTCATTCGAAAAGCAAAATGTAATTCCGTTGAGGGGAAGTGTACCTTCCAACAAGCTTGGATTAAATCAACTGCATACTATAACTGGTTACTGCCTGTTCCAGTTGAACGGTATTCAGCTAAATGCAGTAAGTGTCGAAAAGTTTTTAATGTTTCATACATGGGCGAATCATCCTTAAAATCGCACATGTTAACATTTGAGGTGAATAAGACAATAACACTTTCATTTGGAAATCCAAACTCGGAATCCACCGTGATGGCGACTACCCGTGCCAGGACTTTAAGATGACGTTGTGGCAAATTCATCAGACATACATGCTTCGGAAATACTCAAATAGTTCAACTGAACAATCATCCATTTGTAATATTTTCAGTATGAATAAATTATCCACGCACGTGCGCTCAGCATTCGAACAGGCAGAATTTACAATAAATCTTCCCATTGGCTTAAATATACACCATTGTGCTCGCCCACATCAATAGCAACAATTCACAATGCTTGATTCAAAGGATTTCAGTGTCACATCACTGCAAAGTTCTATCAATAATGCACCCATTGGCACTGCCGTAAATACTCCAAAATATGACCGGATTAATAAACCACACAGTTACATTTGCTGTAAGTGCTGTAAAATATGTTCGGATTAAATTACGCATCACAAAATTCTCAGATTTTCCAGGGTTTTCAAGGCGCCCACTGGAAATTCAAGGCTTTCAAGGCCTTGAATGACCTTTTGAAGAATTCCAGGCTTTTCCAGGTTTTCAAGGCCCCGCGGGAACTCTGCGCATAGTCGTTTAATCGAATGCTCGCTCTTACTGACCGAATGGTCTCCATATAGAATTTTGGAGCCACGATAAGCTTGTTTATCCAGCTCAAGTCTTTTACTGGTCGGAACGAGCCATCTGACTTCGGTACGAGGAACAGGTGACTGTAAAAACCCTGAGAATCCTGATTCTCGGTGACCTCTATTGCTTCCTTTAATATAGAGCCTGTACCTCCGATAGGAGAGACTCTCTTTAGAAAAGATCTGACGGAAGATCTGTCGAACGCAAACATCTTGTTAGACGGGGTGCCGCTCAGAATGATAGCCGTAGCTTCTCACCCACTGATCTTCCATGACTGCAGTCCAGTTTCTCGCGAAGATGATACCCTTCCGCCAACTGGCAAGCAATAGACATCTTGAACATCACCTGTTGACCTGCGAGGAGAAACTGCGTCCTCCCTGCGAAGAACCTCATCCCGTCTGGAGGCGTCTGACTGATAGTCCTGATCAGACCTACGCCCCTTTCCTGAGTCGCTATATTGACGACCACCAAAGTAATTGTAAGAGAGCTTCATGTTCCCTCGTGAGGAGTTTCTTTTGACGTTTAGATCTGGAACATCCTCCTTACTCTGGTCTGCTGAAGTGCGTTGATCAAACGTCGACATCAATAGCAGATCACTTGACGCTTTCTAAATAGCCTGATCATAGGCTGACGAAAGCTTGTCATCCAAAACAGAATGTCTGGAGACCCGAGCGACTCGGAGAGAGCTTTTCACCTTGTCATAAGTGATGACGACACAAGGGCAGCATCACGTCTGATTAATTCCGGATTAGCCACTGTAAGGGCAGAGTTATACGTGGTATACAAATTGCCCTGGAAAGAACTCTAAGAGAGGTACAAACGTCCTCAAATTCCTTACTATTGAGATGATGCGACATAGCTCTGGTAAGGTGATCTGCATAAGACATTGCTTCCAAATTTGCTCTACTTGATGAAATTGCCGTTGTAATTGTGTCTGAGCAAATAGTGAATGATGCAGGCAAGGGTACATCTAGATCCCCGGGCTGCTCATTCAAATGCAGATGAGCTCTATGAACATTTTCTCCAACCGTTTGTAATTGAACATAGTCCATGAAACGGTATCTTTATGGAAGATGTGGCTAAGAAACCACCCTTCCCTCGCACTCGAGACGTGAATACAGCATCGTCTACATGGCTGAAGGCCTGCGACACCTATCTAGGCTGAACCGGAAAAGAAAGAACTTCTTCCTTTGTCCGATTTAAGTCTGCGCCCAATGACACCAGCGGTTTCTCACTTATCGTCGCAGCATTCTGATTAGTCGGAACAAATTCAGGATAGTATTGATGGATGAAATCCATCGCAACCCTGTTTCATTCCGAAAGGGAAGGGTAATCCTCTTCCTTATCCCTTTCACCATCCGAGAGAATCAGTTGTGAATCTCGGTCCACTGCATCTGCGTGAACAAATGACTGGACCGACCAAGTACCGTCCGACAGCTCTGAGTCTGAGGGAGGCAGCATCTTGCTAGGATGCTGCGATCAGCTGGGCAATCTGCGACAGCAAGTCCATCATCAAGGCCTGAGGAGCAGCAGTCTTCTGTTTCCTAGCCGCTTGCTGCTCCTGGGATGGTGTGCCGGAGATGGATCTCTTCTCCGAATGTCCCAATGATCGAGGCCTCGTCTCCCAAGCTACCGGATGATCCAACATCACGGGCAAAGAGTAGCTCCTTCTTCGTACAGCAGGCTGGATATCCCAAGTCGGGTAGCTAGGATGCAGTCGTGTGTGCTTTAATAACGTAGCGGAGGAAGCCGTGACTGAAGCCGACCCCGGCTGCAGACTAGACAGAGGATCCCGAGCGGTGGGTGGACGTATGCTCCATTACATGCAAGTTTCCAACCAGAAAACTTCATTTCAGCTTGTGAAACGTAGCGGAGAAAGCCGTGACTGAAGCCGACCCCGGCTGCAGACTAAACAGAGCGTCCTGAGTGGAGGGCAGACATATGCTCCAGCTCGTGCAAGTTTCTCATAACAACATTTGGTCCCAAATGTCTGTTAGGTCAGAGAGGGGCCTCTCCCGCGCTTGGTCTATAGACCTCGCCGAGTACAAGAAACTTGCTGACTTCCTCCCCATTTCCGTCGTCGCTGGGTGAGCTATTTATATTAAAGTGCTCGCTCTACCCAATCCACTTCTTAGACCGCAACAGACTTACCCAGCGTCACGACACCCATGGACGGAGTATCGCTTCACCGGTCGAGCTAGCTGTTTGCAAGAGATTAACACACTTAACAAAAGGCCCCAACTCTTGCAATCATGAGCACTGCAGCTAGCTCTATATGCTCAACAGAGTGCGACAGCGGTAGCACACTTGGATGGGTGTCAGAATATTATTATGTTCATGTTCCTCTGAAATAGAAACTGACAAAATGAATTATAACACGGTGAGAACCTCACCGCCAACAAATAACCGCAACACCCGTCTCCGACATTAGTCATTCCAGTGAACACAAGATTGACAAGAGTCTGCAGGAGTGCATCGACTAAAGTCAATATCAGACCTCCAAACTCCACAACAAAATATATATAATTAGGTTACATGAATAATAGCAATCAAAATTAAATTCAAAATATTTTTTGGAAATTTTTGTTGTTGAAAAAAAACGGCAAAGTTCCCAAAGGGAACATTACGAGCCCAAAGGCATCCCGATAGAGCCTAATTGTGGACAAAATTCAAATTTTTTTAGCTTCACTACCAGAATAATAATCCATGTATCCTACAGTAATTCTACAGTAGTAGAATATAAAAAAACTACATAAAAATGAGGATTTTGTCAATGTAAACAAAGTCAATGTAAAGAAGATAGCAGGCACCCAAAAAGGCCCAAAGTCAGAAAACAATTTAATGCTACAAGATGCAAAGCTAGATCTTTATACGAAGAAGAAACGATACATCGGAGAGAAGATGCAAGACTAAACGACCTAAGACCCCTAGGATGAGGACGTAACCGTGGGGAAAAACAGAATAATATTCTGTAATAAATGTTAAACTCCCAAGAAATTTAATAAAAAATTTCAACAAAAAATAGCCAAAAGGCTTAAGAGTTTAACAGGAAGGGTTCAAGGAAGGATAGGGAAGGAACACTTAACAAACAGTGGAATAATCATTAACAAAAATGATAACGTCAGGCATATGTCCCGAAATTGGGAAACATGAAATAGTTTTATAATTATTATAAAGGTACAGCCCTGAATGCCAAAAACCACCGTTGAACACTTCCATCATCCAATAACAGCCTTGGATCCACCAATTCTTGCATTGATTTGTGTCTGGCATCCTCAAAAAACGAGATTTTAAAGCACAGATGTCAGTTCATTGTTGCTGACTTTAGGGCCAAACAAAGAATGATGTTGATGCTAATTTCGGTCACTTCCTGGCGACTATGCATGTGCTGAGAGTACAAGTATGGAGGACCAGATAGGACTTTTATTTTTCGGTTTTGCATGCAAATTTTGGGGACTGGGGGGTTCAAAATTTGTGTTTGGCCCTTGATAACTTTGAGTTAGCACCAGCTAAGTCTGGGCCATTGGGTTATAGTATAAAAATGCCGATAGGATCACTGATACAATGTCGAGTTGAGACAGCACAAAAGTGGGTTTAATCATTATCAACTTATCGTCCAGAAACCAATTGTTTACAATTTACTATGTGAAGGGACACTGTGACCTTGACCTTTGACCTAGTGATTCCAAAATAAATAGGGCTCTTTCTTGCACCAATGACAACTTACCTATGAAGTTTCATGAACAGAGGTGGAACCATTGTCAAATTATCATCTGGAACCAATTGTTTACGATTTATTATGTTCAAGGTCACTGTGACCTTGGCCTTTGACCTAGTGAGTCCAAAATACATAGGGGTCTTCCACTCACCTAGGCCAACCTACCTATGAAGTTTCAAGAATGTGGTTCAAACCATTATCAAGTTATTGTCCGGAAACCAATTGTTTACGATTTACTATGTTGAAGGTCACTGTGACCTTGACCTTTCACCTAGCGAGTCCAAAATAAATAGGGTTCTTCCTCTCACTGATGCCAACGTAACTATGAAGTTTCATGAACATGGGTCGAACCATTATCAAGTTATCATCTGGAAACCAATTGTTTTGATTTACTATGTTCAGGGTTACAGTGACCTTGACCTTTGAGACCTAGTGAGTCCAAAATAAATAGGGTTCTTCCTCTCACGAAGGCCAACCTACATATGAAGTTTCATGAATGTGGGTTGAACCATAGCCAAGTTATCATCTGGAAACCAATTGTTTACAATTTACTATGTTCAATGTCACTGTGAACTTGACCTTTGTCCAAGCAAGTCCAAAATTAATTGGGTTCTTTCTTTCACCAATACCAACCTACCTATGAAGTTTCATGAACATGGGTTGAACCATTATCAAGTTATCGTCCGGAAACTAATTGTTTATGAAAAACCGCCCGCCCACCATTCATCAAACTAGTTATAAGACGAGTTTGACTTCGTCACAATTCGACTAAAAATATTAACGCTGCCAGAAAACTTTAACAGAACTAAGAAAGTTTTGTAATTATTTGTTTTGGTTTAAAAAAAAGAGGTTATTACTTGGTTAGTTTCTTATCAACTTTCAATCTCAGGTAGATATGATGCCACCTCAGACTGAAACTTTGGCAGATATGAAACTAACCATAACCTCTAACAATCTAATTCATGGATCTCATTCTATTAGAAAGATATTCTATTGTACCAAAAAGATTCATTCCAGGGTTCCCACACCTACCAAGAAAAAAAAATTCCATACTTTTTCCAGACCCTCCTCTATTTTTTCCATACCCTTCGCAGCAGTTTTTTTTAGCCTCTAGAGTGACCAAATAAATCAAAAATATATTTTACGAAACACTTACACGTACATGCAATGTGTTGGAGTTTAACCTTATTGCGAGTTACCTTGAGTTTTTTACCACCAACTATCACAACTGAGGAACCAAAACTATTAAAATTCATTAGTAACAAGTCAATCAACAACTGTTGGCTGTGCTGTTTTTTTTTTAGCGTTTTTTATCCAAAATAGTATGTTTCTGGAGGTCTCATGTCTTGTTAATGCCACTTCCCCTCAATTGACCAACTATTTGGGGATGTTTTGACCAAAACATTTGGGGACGTTTTGACTAGGATTCTATTTGAGACGTCAAAACACTGGTCACAGAAAGAAATTTGAATTTCATGAACAGCGAAAATGATTCTGAATATATTTAATTAAATTTACATACTTTTTCCATACCATTTACATGAAAACGTCATTTTCCATACCTTTTCCAGGCCTGGAAAAAGTTTTAAAAAATTCCATACTTTTTCCAGACTTCCAGACTCGCATACGAATCCTGATTCCAGTAACATTCAACTGGCTGTGAAGCCGAATCATTTTGAAAAGAACCTCTTTTGAAATCTACAGCCTCATTTATCATTGTTGAAGGACTTTCCAAGGATGATGCCAAAATTCAAGGATTTCAATATTAACTCTAAAATCCTGATTAATTTTTACGGTAATAATGGCGTATATACATGTAATCAGCTGCAAATGACAGGCAGCCAACAATGATGTAAAAACACTGTCATGATAAATGCAGCCTAATGGTAGAGTTCTCGAGGAAGAATAGACTGTGGAAAATTTTTTAAAAGCAATGTAAGAGGAGCAGGTTGGCTCTGTCTGGAGACTTAAAGAGTTAAAACAGTGCATTCAAACAGATGTACAAAAATAGTATAATCAGTGTCTATTTATAATATAATGAAAACTAGGTAATTATTTTTTGCCTAAGCTGCTATTTCATGATTCTGTATTACCCATTCAAACAAAGTTCAAGTGAAATGCAACATAAACTTTTCCAACATGAACACATAATGCATTAAACAATGTACAATCATCACAAAGCCAAACAGCAGACAATGGCTAGACACTGAAAGAGAAGGCTTACAAAAAAAAATTCTGCAAAGATTGTAAAGTTGAAGGGACTTTGATCAGCATCAATTGAAGGCAGGAGGACCATTGACATGCAGTATGTCGTAGTACATTTTGCTGTGTACCTGCTTGGGCAATTGGGATGTGGACACAATGCAGATGACATGGGCGTGGATCAAACTTACAACCTTTCCATCTGAAATACAATGCGCCACGGTGTTCCCCCAGAAAGTTGTAGAGTACTGATTTAAAAAAAAAAAAAAAACGTCGCCAATTTTTGACATTTTGACAATCACTTTACCCTCAAATGTCCTAAAAGGTCTGGAGATTTTATACTTTTCGCTATACTTTGATAGGCTACATCCAGTGACTTTGCAGTTGTTTCTAGGAAAGTCTTGTGTGACATGTAGTGAACCCTTTACCGAATGCAAACGATACCAAAATTTACTATTTAAAACTAGATTGAAGCATGCACCGCACAACACATGGACATAGGAGGTTGAAGAGCAAACAGGGATTCGTTCCTTGCACATGTGCTGTGTCTGTAAGACATCTATGAAGCCCCCATGAGTTCTACAATGTACTTTAATTTACATAGGTATTGTGGGAGGAGTTAGCTGGACAATTCATGTACCTTATATTCAAAATTTCACATAAATTTACAAAGTTCAACAACCAGGATTTTTTGGAAAAATTGATATGCACACCTTTGGTATATGTATAAGTACCCTATAAAATAGAAAGGTTCTAGTTTGAAAACTGTGAGAGGGGTTAGGTGGACAAACCCTGTACCCTATATTCAAAATTTCACAAAAACTTATGAAGTTCAAAAACCCGTAATTTTGTAAAAATTGAACAATATCAAATTCCTGGGAATATGCACATCTTTGGTGTATGTATAAATACCCTGTAAAATAAATGAGTTCTAGTTTGAAAACTGTGGGAGGAGACAGGTGACAGTATGAAAACTGTGGGAGGAGACAAGTGGACAAATCATGCACCTATATTTGAAATTTCACAAAAATTTACTAAGTTCAACAACCTGTAATTTTTGTGAAAAATGGAACAAAATCAAATTCCTGGCAAAATGCACGTTTTGGTATATGTATAAATACCCTGTAAAATAAAAAAGTTCTAGCTTAAAAATAGGCCGATGAAATCATCAGATGTGTACCCATATGCGCAACTAATAGAAAGCTGTATGACGGAGGGCCACCCCGGATGCCGACATTGTGTACACCATACATGGTATGGGTACATATAGAAATGGATTGGAGGAGTGCATAATTTGATGGATAAAGGGTTGATATCTCCAGATCAATTATTAGATTTACATAAAAAAACTATACAGCACAGCACATCAGTAACCTGAATACATATATAAAGTAACCTGATAATCGGATTAATATTTATTGAGTTATCGCATGCCGAAGAAATGGATTGGAGGAGTTCTCAATTTGAAGTCTAAAGGGTTAATATCACAGGATCAAATTATCAGATTTACACCCAAAACTATACAGCTCGGCACATCAGTAACCTGAACACATATATGAAGTAACACGACAATCGGATTGATATTTTTGGAGTTATCTCATGCCAAAGGGATTATTGGAGGAATTTTCAATTTGAAGGATAAAGGGTTAATATCTCAGGATCAAATTATCCGATTTACACCAAAAACTATACAGCTCGGCACATCAGTAACCTGAACACAAATATAAAGTAACCTGACAATCCAAGCAATATTTTTCTAGTTATCGAATGCCAACGGGATTGGAGGAAATTTCAATTTGAAGGATAAAGGGTTAATATCTCAGGATCAAAATAAAAGATTTACACCAAAAACTATACAGCTCGGCACATCAGTAACCTGAACACAAATATAAAGTAACTTGACAATCCAAGCAATATTTTTCAAGTTATCGAATGCCAAAGGGATTGGAGGTTTTTTTCAATTTGAAAGATGAAGGGTTAATATCTCAGGATCAAATCATCAGATTTACACCAAAAACTATACAGCTCGGCACATCAGTAACCTGAACACAAATATAAAGTAACTTGACAATCCAAGCAAGATTTTTCAAGTTTTCGAATGCCAAAGGGATTGGAGGAATTTTCAATTTGAAGGATAAAGGATTAATATCTCAGGATCAAAATAACAGATTTACACCAAAAACTATACAGCTCGGAACATCAGAAACCTGAAGATATATGTAAAGTAACATGACAATTGGACTGATATTTTTTGAGTTATCTCAAGCCAAAGGGATTGAAAGAATTCTCAATTTGAAGGATAAAGAGTTAATATCTCAGGATCAAATTATCAGATTTACACCAAAAACTATACAGCTTGGCGCATCTGTAACCTGAACACAAATATAAAGTAACTTGACAATCCAAGCAATATTTTTAAAGTTATCGAATGCCAAAGAAATGGATACGGATGCCGGACAGACGGATGGACAGACAGACAGACAAAGGATGGATGAACAATGGAGGTCCACCCCGGATGATGGCATTATGTGTACCATACATAGTATGGGTACACATAAAAACTGAAAGAGGAGCAGACAGAGTGATAGATGAACGGAAAAATGGACAGAGGAAAAACATTATGACACCCAACTTTTCGTCGCAGTGGCATAAACACAGTTTTTTCAAATTTTTCAGAAAATTTAAAAAAAAACATATCATGTGACCCCCTCATTGAAACAAGCTTGAAAACCTGGTTCTAATGAGGGGGCACATGATATGGCTTTCTTTAAATTTTTGAAAATATAATTTTTTTTCAACTCTTCAAATTACGCAGGCAGAAGCAGCTGATTTGTTAGATAAAGGGTTAAAATATTTATGACCCCTGATTCATTCATAAGTTCGAAATATAACCTAGCATTTTTTCCCCCATACTTAATGGGTGGGGGTAACAACCAGGAGATCCTGGTTGGACAAAACCTACCAACAAAGAGTAATGGCAACACTCAACACAGTTTTCAAGAATTTTTAACCCTCAAAGACCTAATTCTGACAGAACAGGTGACCCAACCCACAGCCTTTATGTCAACTTGCAAGTTGAATTTGAAGTCTACTGGCAGGAGGTTTTAGTCAAGGCTTGAAACTACTGCTCATCCATAGCGGAGAGCTTGTCATGGGTGGCAAAAACTGAAAACAAGAGGCCCTAGGGGGCATGAGGGCACTCACCTGTCATGGCAGCCTAAATATCAACCCAGGGAATTGATTTGAAGAAGTTGCATATGCCCCTCCTAAGAAAAGCTTATACCAAATATCAAAAGATTCTGACTGGCAGATCCGAATAAAAAAGATTTTTAAAGAACATTCCTCATAATGAACTTAGTTATAATTCGGGCCCCACAGGGAACCCAAATATGAACCCAGGGACTTAGGTTGAACAAACTTGAAACTCACCTCCCTAAGGATGCCGTATACAAAATATCAAAAGATTCTGACTACTGGATCTGAAGAACAATATTTTTAAAGAATATTTCTCATATTGAACTAAGTTATAGTTCAGACTCCCACTGGGAACCCAAATATGAACCCAGGGACTTGGCTTGAACAAACTTGAATCTCAACCCCCTAAGCATGCTGTATACCAAATATCAAAAGATTCTCATTAGTGGATTGGAAGACGAAGATTTTTAAAGCATATTCCTCCTATTGCACTTATCTGAACATTTGGGGTCCCATAGAGAGCCCAAATATGGACCCAGGGATTTGATTTCAACAATCATGTGAATGAATCTTCCAAAGATGCTATATGTCAAATATGAAAGCCTTTGAAGCAGTGGTATGGGAGAAGACGATTCTTTAATGTTTTCCCCATTACTCAGAGTGTCAAAAGTCCTGGAAAAGTACCCTATGATAAAACCGATGGCAATCTTTTTTACCATTCCTTTCTGCTGTTCCTAAGGAAGCTTCACACAAAATAAAAATTTTCAGTGCAGTGTAGTTTTGGAGATATGAGCATTTGAAATGTTTTCTATTTTTAGCTCCTGCAGTTCCCGTGGCGCGACGGGAAATTTTCTTTTGGCATAAAGTAGGTACTTATGATCCAATAAGCCCTCATATCAAATCTGGTTCAAATGGGCCTCTCAGTTCGGAAAATAGAAATTTTGGTACAATTCAGGCTTCCACAGAAAGCCCAAATATGAACCCAGGGACTTGGCTTTAACAAACTTATATCTCACCTCCCAAAGGATACTGTATACCAAATATCAAAAGATTCTAACTTGTAGATGTGAAGAAGATCTTTGAAGAATATTCCTCATATTGAACTCAGTTATAATTCATGCTCTCACAGGAAGTCCAAATATGAACCCAGGGACTTGGATTAACAAACTTGAGTCTCACCCCCTAAGGATGCTGCATACCAAATATCAAAAGATTCTGATTGGTGGATCTGAAGAAGATTTTTAAAGAATATTCCTCATATTGCACTAATTTGAATATTTGGGCTCCCATAGAGCCCAAATATGGACCCAGAGAATTGATTTCAACAAATATGTTAATCTTCCAAAGATGTTATATGTGAAATATGAAACCTTTTGGAGCAGTGGTTTTGGAGAACAAGATTCTTTAATGTTTTTCCCATTACCCACAGTGTTAAAAAATGATGACTCAGCACTTTTTCAAAAGTCCCGGAAGAGTACCCTATGATAAAATTGATGGCAATTTTTTTGGACCATTCCTTTCTGCTTGTCCTAAGGAAGCTTCACACCAAAGAAAAATTCTCAATCCTGTGTTGTTTTGGATATATCAGCATTTTAATTTTTTTTCTATTTTTAGCTCCTGCAGTTCCAATGGGGCGTCAGGAAAATTTTCTTTGGCATAAATTAAGTACATATGACCCAATAAGCCCTCATATCAAATTTGGTTCAAATCAGCCTTTTGGTTTGGAAAACAAATTTTAGGCAGGGCCAAAATTCTTGCCCCTCCCGTAACGATGGCAAATATAGCCCCTCGAAGTTCTCTTGAACAAATCTTGAGTCTACACCTTAAAAGGAAGCTGCACACCAAATATCAAGTCTCTGCTACTGCTGGTTCATGAGAAGATGATTTTTTAAGATTTAGGCACACTTTTTGGGCATGGCCCTACCCAGGGGCAGGGCAATTTGATTTGAACAAAATCAAAAAGCGATGTCATAACAAACAATCATCTCAAATTTCTCTTAAATCGGTTCCGCGGTTTTAGAGGGAAAGTCGCAAACACTATGTTGATGGTCAACAGACGAAGAGTGATCACTAAAGCTCACCTTGACTTCCAGTCAGGTGAGCTAAAAAAAGACAGCCCATGCAATCAGCAGCCATCTTCTTGAACACTCAAAGTTTTGATAACTTATTTCCAAATTTAAGGATATTCAGGGATTTCAAGAATCCATGTCCGTAATCAGGGGTCAGCCGAGTGGGCGACTAGGGCGAAGAAGTCGCCTTGTCATTCCTCAAGTCGCCTTGGCTTACACTGGGGAGACATGGCAGTTTACTGTGTTTTCTTCTGTTTTATTTTTAAAAAAAACCCCGCTTCCGCATTCCCCAAAAAAGTAATCAAGGTTGCTATTAACGTCCGTCACTCGGCTACGAAAATAGCCTAAACTAGCCCAATTTTATATTTCTGAAAAGAATTGTAATGGCGTAGTCATTCGAACAATACGCCCCAACTGATAGCAACCAGCACAAAATGGCTATTTAAAAACAAAGTGCCAGCAAAAACAACGAATCACACAAGACACGCATCGAGTTAATTAGAATTTATTAAAGTTAACCACCGTTTCAAAACAAAAAAAATTGTGTTGGGAGACAATTCAACCATATCAAAATTGCTTGTGGTTACGCTCTGTTCCACTGAAAAATTGGTTGCATTGAAATTCGCCCCGCAATTTGCATTGAATGTTTTTCTTTGAAAACTTGTGAAGTTGTGTTGGAAGGGGGTTAAATGTAATAAGGCTACGACAGAAATGACAGATATCAGGATGGATAAGAATGGTAGACCTTCATAGCACCAATCGCACGTGTCAATGTAAGATTGTTGGCAGAAATTGTCAGTTTTCTGAACAGTGTATTATTACTCAGCGCATCCGGGAAGGGAGACAACTGAAATATTTTGTCATTTACCAAAGAAATAAATTACGCTTAATTTACAAAGTATATCGAAAACTTTTTTAACTACGCTTTTCAATTCAATTAGGGCATTCAGAAACCATGAATGACCCACCTTCTTATATGAACTTGAAATTTATTTTAAACACTTTAAATATTTTTTTTTAAAAAGAATATACCTTCTATTACAGAGAAGAACACTCTCACCATGGGTAATGCTAAATTTTAAATCCACTGCATTGAGGCATATACAAAATCAACTGCATGGTAGGTAACCTTAGTCATCACTGTTAGGGAAAGAGTTAGGGGGTATTCAGAAACCATGAACGACAGTTTTTTTGTGGGGTGGGGGGGGGGGGGGGGAATTTTAACCTAATTCTTGTCATATACCATCTGACTTAGTTTTGTGTGTGTATGTATGTTTGTATAACTTTCATTTATTTTTTTCTCCACAATTGTGTCCTCTATGTTCATTTATTTTGTCACGATGTCATATATGTTTTATGTTTTTTTCTGATTTCGCCTTCATGTCCACTGACTTCTCCCTCCTCGCAGCTGACTTCTCCCTAAAGTCTCTGGAGGGAGAAGTCACTTCTCCCTAAAATTAGCTGTCAGGCTGACCCCTGTCCGTAATGAGGATGGATAAGGTCTTCAGGATGAAAGACTTGCATAATACAAACTGATATGATAGTGTGATCACCTAAAACTGAAACACTGACATTTGTTAAAAACAACTTACTGTTTGGTAGGTTTGGTGGATTTACTGGATTCAGATGATTGTGAACTTCTTGGAGAGGATTTACCTGAGCTTACGTCACTCATCTCTGTTCTCAAATTTCTTACCAAACTGAAAGAATAACAAACCGTAAAGACAAACACAAACTAGAGGCTCTAAAGGGCCTGTAATCGCTCACTAGTGTTGTGCGGTTTTATTTTTCTTGTTTCGGTTCGGTTTTGGTTCGGTTATTTAAAAAAAACTCGGTTTATAGGTCGGTTTTCGGTTTTTTATAGTAAGACATCTGCAGTTTCCAACAGAAACTATGTAGTGTCGATATAATGCCCATACTGTTATATTTTCAATGATGATTTAATTGGCATTGACTAGCATTTGTGCTAAGTGTATAAATGGCAGGCATTATCAAAACAAAATAATATAAAAGAAAATAAAATGTAACAGTGTTCGTAGAATATCACCACTCACCAATTCTAGGCACATGCCCCCCCCCCCCCCCACACCTCTGGTCTTTAAGTTCAGGCATAGAGAGTCTATGATGAATTGATATTAACACATGGGGTGTGAAAAGAGCTAATTCACAATTTCCCAGCGCTGTGTTCAGTGCTTACTCCTAGGTGGGCCCTGGGCAGCCTAACAAAATGACGCTACCAGGCATTGCAAATAATACGTGTTGCCAAGCTGGTCACCTAGACACCCATCCTAACATATTTGACAATGAACTGATGATGTATGCACTCTTTTCAATACCCCCCTCCCCCCCCCCCCCCCCCCCCTCACACACACACACACAGTGGTGACTAGTTCCACCACCCGCCCTAGTAAAATAATCAGCAATCATTTCATGTCAGCCTGGAATGGGAAAGTCATATAGTTTGTAGCTGGGTGGGCTTCAAAACGAATCACTTTACAAATACCTATTGTTCCCCCCCCCCCCCCACCTCGCGCACGCAATGGTTTTAGCTCAACGGAATTGATTTCACAAATTCACTGGTGTACTGTTATATATTGTAACTTTTTTGCGTTTGCATCTTGCCATTCCAATTTCTACCGCTGATTTTTTGAATGCAACCGTGGCACGTTGACAGCGATATTACGGAACGCAGCTTTATCCTGTGGATATGGACGATTCGGTCTTGGGACATTTCGGTTCAAGACGTTTTGGCCTTCATATATTGAACTAAAAAGAATAAGAACTTGCGGTTTCGCGTTTTAGTGGGCCGAAGCCTTCAGGACAAATCGTCTCGGGTCGGAACGTCCCAAAACTGAATTGCAGTAAAACCTCTTCCCAGATAAGCACATCAAGGGAGGCAACAGACAACATCCGATGCACGTGGTGGGGGCAATCCGTGACAAATGTTATTTTTGAATACGACAATGAAATACCAAGACCTTTTTCTGATATGATATTATTCCCTGTCCAACAGATTGTTGATAAGTAATTTTAATTAAACTGATTGACTATGTCAAATAAACCTGTTCAAAAACGAAGCCAATTGCGCAAGGTATTTCCTGTAATCAGTGAAATGTAGGCGTGTTGGCTGTCTGTTTTGTCATTCTCACAGAAAACACAACCCATTTTTACGTCAACGATTTGTGATTGACAACTTGTCATACATAATTCTCGAGTGATTCTGGACATGCTGCAGTGGCCTCTTTGCACCCAGAATGTGGCGTGCGTTGACGACACTGTTATTTCCTGACAAAGCTTGACATTTCAGACATTGTTAGTGCAAACTGAATAAAGAAAACATCTCTTCCCGACATTTTTGGAAAAAAACGAAAACCGTACTCATTTACCAGTTACATGGTTTCGGTTTTCAAGCAAAACCGAAACCGACTTATAAAACCGGTTTACCGTACAACACTATCGCTCACCTGGAACTACATATAATGAAAGTGTCAATGACACTGTAGGTCAACTTGTCAAGACAAAGACATGTACATGTATAGTATGTGACACAGCAATGACAAACATCTAGGTAATGACCTGATAACAAAGGTACATATAAAGTATTTTAACGGTCTGCACATAAATACTGACCGTTGCCTGTAAAAAATGTATAGGTAAAGTATTGTAAAGGTGGGTGACAGTCAGATGCTAAACTAGAAAAGAAATCTTTGAGTCCCAGAGTGGGTCTGACTGAACCCCAAAATATTTGTTCTCATAGCACAGGGATAACAAAGGCACCTCAAAACACACTCGTTCCTGTCCCAAGGTGAAAACAAAGGTACCCAAGAAGTTTTGTGAAGATCAATTCATAAATACGAGCTGTATAGAAGTTGTGACAAAAAAACTGATTGGACCTAATTTCGGTACAAAATGGCCACTGGCAGCCATGTTGAATTTTGGACCGTACCCCAGAAACACTCATTCTCGTCCCAAGGTGATAACAAAGGTACCCAAGAAGTTTTGTGAAGATCGGTTCATAAATACAGCCTCTACCCTGAGCAGTATTGACATGTGTGCTTACATTGTGCAAGTAGCACTGAATAAATCAAAGTTCATCTAATTTGCATAATTTCTGCATGAAAAAAAAAACCCCTTACAATATGTGATGTATTCCATGTTACTAAACATTCATACAAAAATTTATTCAAATCAGAACTTTCATACAGAAGTTCTGTACAAAAGACTGATTGCACTAATTTTGGTACAAAATGGCTGCTGGTGGCCATCTTGAATTTTCGACCACACCCAAAAACACTCGCTCTCATCCCACGGTGATAACAAAGGTACCCAAGAAGTTTCGTAAAGATTGGTTCATAAATATGGCCTCTAGTCTGAGCTGTACAGAAGTTGTGTACAAAAAACTGATTAGACCTAATTTCGGTACAAAATGGCCACTGGCAGCCATCTTGAATTTTAGACCGCACCCAGAAACACTCGTTCTCGTCCCAAGGTGATAACGAAGGTACCCAAGACATTTCGTGAAGATCAGTTCATAAATACAGACTCTAGTCTGAGCCGTATTGACATGTGTACTTACTGTGTGTAAGTCGCACTGAAAAAATCAAAGTTCATCTAATTTGCATAATTTCTGCACGAGAAAAAAACCTGTATTATATGTGATGTATCCCATGGCACTAAACATTAAAAATTATTAAAATCAGCGCTTTCATATGGAAGTTCTGTGCAAAAATCTGATTGCACCTAATTTTGTACAAAATGGCTGCCATCGGCCATCTTGAATTTCGGACTGGACCCCAAAACACTCGTTCTCGTCCCACGGTGATACCAAAGGTACCCAAGAAGTTTCGTAAAGATCGGTTCATAAATACGGCCTCTAGCCCGAGCTGTATTGGCATTTGCACTTACAGTGCTGAAAGTAACACCAAAAAACATCAAAATTAGTCTAATTTGCACAATTTACGCACGAGAAAAAAACCCGTATTATATGTGAGGTATCCCATGGTACTAAACATTCATACAAAAAATTATTCAAATCAAGAGCTTTCATATGGAAGTTCTGTACAAAAAACAGATTTCTGCATCGTCGGTACAAAATGGCGGCTGGCAGCCATCTTGAATTTTGGACCGCACCCAAAAACACTCGTTCTCGTCCCACGGTCATAACAAAGGTACCCAAGAAGTTTCGTAAAGATCGGTTTATAAATACGGCCTCTAGCCCGAGCCGTATCCAATTGTTGACGTACGGACAGATGCACAACAGGCCATGACAAAAGCTGAAATTTGGCTTTGCCAAAGTTGAGCTAAAAATGTGATTTCCCATAGGCTATCCATGGTAACTATGAGCTGCAATTGTGTCCATGTTAGCAACATTACATGAGGATCATTGGTAGAAGGTGTCCCAGTCCTCAATAATGTGAAGTTTCAAAACATTGGACTTTGTAGTTTCAGAGGGGAAGATTTTTGCAAAATCCATCAATCAGAATCAGAGAATGTCTCTGGTGGCCATATTTTCCAACCAACAGGAACAAAAATAGGATCGTTGTAGAGGGCCTCAGATAGACCATTCCTGCGAAGTTTGGTTCACGTCGGCTCAGTAGTTCCAGAGAAGAAGATGAAAATGTGATTTCCCAAAGGTTTGTATAGTAACTATAAGCTGCAAATGCAGCCATGTTTGCAACATGATCAACATTAAACCTTTACCTAAAATGAAAAGCAGACAACACTTGCAAAAAAAATTCTTCAATAACTAATTCTTTTCATTTTTTGTCTCAAAAACATAGGTTATGACCCCTCATTGGAACGAGCTCGACAAACTCGCTCCAATGAGGGGTCATAACCTATGTTTTAGAGACAAAAAATGAAAAATAAATGAAAATTGGCGATTTTTTAAAATAGCGCTGGCCGATTTTGGCCGTTACGTTAGGTAAAGGGTTAAATGAGGATAGTTGGTAGAAGGGGTCCCAGTCATCATTTATGTGAAGTATTAAAAACATTTGGCTTGGCAGTTTCAGAGAAGATTTTTCAAAATCCACAAATCCAAATCAAAAAATGCTTCTGGCAGCAATGTTTTTCAATGCACGGTAACAAAATGAGGAGCGTTTGTAGAGGACCTGCCATAGACTATCCCTGCCAGGTTTGGTTCATATCTGCTCAGTAGTTCCAGAGATGAAAATGGGATTTCCCATAGGGTTTCTATGGTAACTATAAGCCAGAAATGCAGCCATGTTTGAAACCCGATCGACGTTAAATGAGGAATGTTGGTAGAGGGTGTATCAGTCATCAACCATACAAAGTTTCAAAACATTTGGCCGTGTGGTTTTAGAGAAGATTTTTCAAAATCCATCAATCAGAATAAAACTAGAAGCACTGTCACAGTGACGAAGCTGCGACGATTCGTGCAACGCCAATGATGTTTTAAAACTCGTTGGTGACAAAAAAAACTTGTTGGTGACAAGTCCATAAATGTGACAGAAATTATCCGAATGGCATGCACTGTTGAGAGGGTGCAGACATCATGAAGATACACTTGCATACCACGTATGGTGTTATTCCATCAAGTATTTTAGGAGATATGGTGTTTTTTAAAATCGTTGGTGACAGACAGACCGAAAGACAGACATTTCCACATATAGAGCTGCCCGTCGCAGCTACAAATGCTTCTGAAAAACGTTTTTCGATGCACGGTAACAAAAATAAGGAGAATTTGTAGAAAACCTCCCATAGACTATCCCTGCCAGGTTTGGTTCATGTTGGCTCAGTAGTTCCAGAGAAGATGATGATGAATTGATTTCAACAAGCTGCATCTGCTCCTCCTAAGAAAAGTTTATACCAAATATCCAAAGATTCAAAAAAAGATTCTTAAAGAATATTCCTCATACTGAACTAAGTTATAATTAGCCCATATATGAACCCAGGGACTTGGCTTTAACAAACTTGAATCTCCCCCCCCCCCCCCCCCCCCCCCCCCCCCTCCAAGGATGCTGCACACCAAATATCAAAACATTCCGACTGCTGGATCTGAAGAAGAAGATTTTTAAAGAAAATTCCTCATTTTGAACTAAGTTACAATTCAAGCTCCCACAGTGAGTCCAAATATGGACCTAGAGACAAGGCTTGAACAAACTTGAATCTCATCCCCCTAAGGATGAGGCATACCAAATATCAAAACATTCCGACTGCTGGATCTGAAGAAGATTTTTAAAGAAAATTCCTCATTTTGAACTAAGTTATCACTCGGGCTCCCACAGTGAGTCCAAATATGGACCTAGGGACATGGCTTGAACAAACTTGAATCTCACCCCCTAAGGATGTTGCATACCAAATATCAAAACATTCCGACTGCTGGATCTGAAGAAGATTTTTAAAGAAATTCCTCATTTTGAACTAAGTTATAATTCGGGCTACCACAGTGAGCCAAAATATGAACCCAGGGACTTGGCTTGAACAAACTTGAATCTCACCCCCCCTAAGCATGGTGCATACCCAATATCAAAAGATTCTGCCTGCTGGATCTGGAGAAGAAGATTTTCAAAGAAATTTGCCTGAAATGCACTAAGTTCGAGCTTCTATAGTCAGCCCAAATATGAATCCAGGGGGGGCCGATTTGAACAAACTTGAATCAGATCCACGCCACAATGTTGCATACCAAATATTAAAAGATTCTGCCTGCTGGATCTGGAGAAGATTTTTTAAGAAATTTGCCGGAAATGCACTAAGTTCGAATTCGAGTTTCTATAGCCCAAATCGCTGGATCTGGAGAAGATTTTTTAATCTTTTTCCCATTGCCTACAGTGTTAAAAAGTGCTGACTCAGCACTTTTTCAAACTCCTGAAAAAAGTACCTTGTGATCAAACCGATAGGGATTTTTTTTAACCATTCTATTCTACTGGATAAAAGTAAGCTTTATACAAAATAAGAATTCTGTATGCCATGTAGTTTTGGAGATATGGCAGTTTTAAGGTTTTTCCTATTTTTAGCTTTAAGGTTTTTCCTATTTTTAGCTCCCGAGGTTCCCACGGGGCGATGAGAAATTTTTTTTTGCATCAATCAACTACTTATGACCCATTATCATCTCATTTCAAATTTGGTTCAAATCGACCTCACGGTTCTGAAAATAGAAATTTTAGGCGTGGCCAAAATTTTTGCCCCTCCCATAATGAAGGCAAATAATGCCCGACAAACTTCTCTTGAACAAACTTGATTCTAAACCTCAAAAGGACTCTGTGTACCACATATCAAGTCTCTGCTACTGGTGGTTCATTAGAAGATTTTCAAAAAATTTGGCCATTTTTTCCCCACACCTCTGCTCAATATGAGCCAAAAACCTAATTTGCATAAAAATAAAAATGCCCCTATATAACCACTACTTACATGAAATTTAATTAAAATGTGGCCAGTGGTTTAGGAGAAAGAGGCTCAAATATCACCTTCATGCAGGACGACAGACGAAGAGTGATAAGAAAAGCTCACCCTGACTTTCAGTCAGGTGAGCTAAAAACTCATTTCCGGATTTGGGTCCAAAATTTCTAAGTCCGGACAAGGACCCCAAATTTTCAGCCCCCCCCCCCCAAGTATGCTGCATACCAAATATCAAAAGATTCTTTTTGGTAGATCTGGAGAAGATTTTTAAAGAATATTCCTCATACTGCACTAATTTGAAAACTTGGGCTCCCATAGGGAACACAAATATGGACCGAGGGATCTGATTTCAACAAATATGTGAATCAATGTTCCAAAGATGTTATATGTAAAATATGAAAGCTTTTGGAGACGTGGTTTGGAAGCAAACAATTCTTTAATTTTTTCCCACTGCCCAGTGTTAAAAAATGCTGATTCAGCAGTTTTTCAAAGTCCCGAAAAAGTACCTTATGACAAAACCGATGACAATTTTTTTTTACCATTCCTTTCTGTTGGTCCCAAGGAAGCCTCACACCAAATAAAAAATCTCAGTGCAGTGCAGTGCAGTTTTGGAGATATGGACAGTTTTGTCTTTTTCTATTTTTGGCTCCTGAGGTTCCCACGGGGCTGCAGGAAAAATTTTTTTTAGCATAAATCAAGTACTTGTAACCCAATAATACCTCATATTAAATTTGGTTCAAATTGGCCTCTCGGCTCAGAAAATGAAAAAGTTTAAAGTAATTTATATATTTTTTATACTTACCAATGGCCCAGACTAGCAGGTGCTAACTCAAATATATGTAGGACCAAACACAAATTTTGCCCCCCAATCCTGAAAATTTGTGTGCAAAACCGAAAGTTAGAAGTCCTATTTGGCCCTCCATACATTTATCCTCCGCGCGAGCGCAGACGCCAGGAAGTCACCGAATCTGGCGCCAACATCATTTTTTGTAAAAAGATTATAATATAATAATTCAGCGGGAGGTACGAGTGCCCAGTACTGCCCACTCATGGGAGGGCCATTCCCGTCTGGGCCATTGGTAAATATAAAAAATATATAAATTACTTTAAATTTTTTCATATTTTCATACCAATGGCCCAGACGAGCTGAATCGTAAAAAGGTGGAGGGCCTAGAACTTCCGAACTAGTAGATCAACACAGATCAAATCCTTCAATCCATGATGAAGAAAATTACAATAATTAGAATTTACATGTATGTCTTTTTATATCATGATAGAAGAGACATATCCTAATATGGATCCCAATTATGTAAATCCTAAATCTGAGCATGAAATCATGCTAAATAGGATGTAACGAGTTCACAAATTTTTAAGGCTAGTCTGGACTAAGTCCTAAAAGTTAGGATGGCATATTTGAGAATGAGAGAAAATTGCCCATAAACCTAGGCCATACAATAATACTACAGCTGAACGCCGAATATAGTACGCACAAAACAGCTTCCTTCATAGTTATATACCCAATAAGCCAGGGAAGTGGAGAACATATCTTCAAAAGAAAGAGGGGATGGCTCTGGAATCAATAAGCGGTACCAGGAAACAATATAAATAAATATCGATCAGGCACTCAGGAATTAATTCATAAATAATAAATGCTGCTTAATGCCACTTGGCAAGCCAAGGCTATAGCGATGATTTTGGTAAACAACATTATCCGCTACAAAATATACACTGCAGACGGCGTTTACAGGTACGACGAAATCAGTGAAATAATAATATTACATACACATATTAAAGTGAGATACGAAGAACAATCTCTGCAGAGAAAACACGCTTCAAAGATCATTCACAGGCAGTCTGTACAATTAAATCCAGTAAGAACACTCTCCAACGTGTACAGTTTGGTATCAACAACTATGAACACGTGAGAATATGCGATTTGAGAACAGACAAAATCGAGACTTGGATCTGGAAATGAAGGAAGGTATGATTAACCAGCTCCAACACAGACCGTCCCGGAAATATATAATAATTTCAAGGTGCACCAAAGCGATAGCGTAATAAAATATTGCGCAAGTGCATTAAAATCCAGCTGGTAATCATCTAAAAAACCACTAAGTGGTTATGCAGTCACCTATGATCTCAAATAGCAGCAATTATGATGATTTAAACAGCACTTGTATATTAGAAATCAGAAAACAAGAAGAATGTTACCAAGGTAACACATGCCCCCCCCCCCCCCCCCCCGTGACCTTCACCTAGCAGATGCGGCAGAAACTATTATATGCAACACACCTTACGACTGTCCTTAACATTTGTAAAAAGTTTAACAATTGTACTATGATTTGTTTCTGAGTTATGGCTGGGACACGACTATTGAACGATTTTTAGTATGACCTTGAAGGTACGAACCTGGCTATGGTGTGTTACAGATCCTCCCATGGTCCTTTATAATTTTGTGAAGTTTGATGACTGTAGCCCTAATAGTTTTGGAGTTATGCTTGAGACACGATTTGTGACCCTGAACATATGAAGGTCAATTGTGACCTTCACACTGCAGATGCGGCAGAAACTATTATACACGACACACCTTCTGACTGTTCTTAACATTTGTAAAAAGTTTAACAATTATACTATGATTAGTTATGGCTGAGACACGAATATTGACCGATTTTTAGTGTGACCTTGACCTTGAAGGTACAAACCCGACTATGGTGTGTGACACATCCTCCCATGGTCCTTTATAATTGTGTGAAGTTTGATGACTGAGGCCCTAACAGTTTTCGAGTTATTGGCTCGGACACATACACACACACAGACGGACAGACACACGCACACTTCAATCACTATATGCCGACTTATGTCGGGGGCATAATAAACACCGGAAACTAATGAAACAAAACTACGTTTATGCCTATGAGGGCACCATCCAACACGACCCAAACGCAAAAGTATGTATGTATTAAGATATATATACGCGACGGTGTGTGAGTGTGGGGGGGAATTTGAATATATGTCGAAACCTCCTCACCCACATTATTTAATCATTGCTGGTCCAGACAGCAAAAATATAGTAACCGCAAGCTCCCTCACGCCTGACACACTCCATTATGCTACTGAGAGCGGAGAATGACGTGAAGAACAGAACTTCCCCAGAAGAAGAAGGCCCTCTCATGGGGGAAGCTTCTGGCGAATGTTCAATAACAGACACTTAATCTCAAAGTAATCAATAGAAACAAATGAATTGAGGGAAACATACATCCTATCATTCATTCCCATGAATACGGCTGAGCGTCAAGAGTATGCGCTCAAATGCCAAATACTGGCGACACAAATGATGGAAACTATTATTCATGTGCGCCGCAAACTTAACTATCCTGAAGCGATCCTACATAAGATCATGTAATAGTCATACAGTTAGAATAAGCCCAAGATGCTGCCAGCGCTTTTACTTCATGTGCTGATATCTTAAGCATTGACTGCTGATTGGATTTACATTTCCTAAGCAGTACGAATAGCTAATTGAATCCATCTAGCAATAGAATGAACCGGAATGTCTCTTCTATTGGAAATTAATGACAAAAGAAGCCTTCTTCTCTTCTGATAAACTCTGATCTACATCTAGAAATACTTGATCGCTATTTATAAATTCAGTGATGTAGTGTAAACAATACGACATCATTACTGAATATGTGAACTCGAAGATCGAGGGTCCTAAGAACCCTGCATAAAGAGACCATCGGACTCAGGATTGTAACTCAATATATGAACTCACATCCGTCATAATTGAGAAAACCGTTAAATATATGCCGAAACTTGACCTTATGTAAAAAGATTCGCTAAAACAAAACAGGTCTAGATCGAAAAACGTCTTCCACTCCAGTTAAGAAAAACTGGAGGGGATGTGTGCGTAAGCGACCCATCGAAATAACATTCATAGCCGCTCCGCACAACCCCATCCGACACATAAAATCTTCCGCTGCTAATGCGTCTTAGTAAAGATCAAAGCAAGCCAAACAACTGGCTAATTCGCTCTGTGAAACAACAGACGAACCAGCTTGTTGAAAATGAATTGTAGGATACATGTATATTATCATACATTCCATGAGACATTATCTAGATCATTATTCCAGTGATCTGAAGAACTATACTCGCCGCATCGCCAATCATACAAACGCTCATCTTTCGACTAAAAGGATATCATAAATAACCTAATTATCGAGTTCAGTCGAAATCGGTCGGACCGAGCTCTATAAGAGCCTCGAGCCAGCGGCTCAGGGGTGTCTGATTAGTAAACTCAAACAGACCTAAACCCTCTATCCAAGTGGCTGTATAGTCAGTACCTAAAGTAATATATAGGAGGGATACCTATACCTTCGCTATGAGTCCTTATAGACGATATTAGTCTAGGACAAGAAGCTTTCTTGTAGATTAATCCTACATTAATGAAAGCTTACCATCAAAGACCTAAAGCGCCCTGAAGCAAGTTTTCCACCATTGTGACCAAGTCAATTGTTAAAGATGACGAGGCAAGGCTTCGTCACATCAGAATAACACCCACTTAACATCTGTTAAGACAGAGATATATATGATAAATAGGACTGGAAAGATTTCTTTAAACGTACAAACGACCACAAAATTCCTTTCCTTATAGACGTTGCGTCACAGTACTTAAAATTGAAGTACACAAGACTATGAGTCTAAATTCACTCTGAATAAGAAATTATCTTCTCAATAGAATTTGAGCGAACAGCGAAATGATGAAGGTAAGGCTAAAACTAAGATCCTAGCCTGCTCATTCAACGCAGAGAAACTCTCAACACATCTTCCCAGGTCGTTTTTTAAATGCATGTGATCAAAAAAACGATCAAAAAACAGAAGATGATGATAAGAAACCGTATTACTTCTTCCCACAGGAAGTTAAATATGGCGTCGTCTACATAATTGAAGACCTGTGACACCCGCGTAGACTTAACCGGAAAGAGATCTTATTATCCTGCTCTTTGTCCGGATGAAGTCAGCATCTAACAACGCTAGCGGTTTCTCACAATTACTCGCAGCATTGTGATTCACTGGAACAAGTTCAAGGAAACGATAATGGATCGTATACATATCATCCATGAGTTGTTCTGAAAGGGAAGGTTATCCTCCTCCGTATCCCTTTCATCATTCGTCTAAATCAGTTTAGAATCATGGTCACCAGCATCTGAACAGGCAGCTGATTGGTCCGATCAAGCACCATTTAACAGCTCAAGTTTTGAGACTGACCTGGAGTGATTCTGCCTTAGCAGGAATACTGCGATAAGCTGTGCAATTTGCGACAGCAAGTCTGTTACAGAGGCCTGAGGAGCAGCGGTCATGAATTGTTTGTCCGCCAGCTACTCCTGGGACAGTGTGTCCAAGATGGCTCTTACTGCAGACGTCCCGATGAATGAGGCCTCATCTCCTTGGCTACTAGATGGTGAGACTTAATTCACAAAAAGTGGGCCTCTTGACGATGCAGACTAGATATCCTAATTCACTAAGTCAAGGTGCAGTCGAGAGTGCTTGGTAGACGCTGAAGAAACCAAATAGTAGCCGTCCAAGGCTAAGAATTGAACTGAGTGTACCGGACAATAGGTATGTACGCAAGCTCCAACTGATGCAAGTTCTTACAAACAACACCCGGCCCCAGATGTTGTTAAAAGAGAGAGAGGGGTCTCCCTCTTGCTCACGGTCCTGGGAAACCTAGCCGAACGTACCTCAGAACTTGCAGACTTCTGCCTTCCATCGACGCAGGGTGAGCATGATTTATAGTGCTCGCAACACACTTGCTTCTCTCTCGACCGCTACGGACATACCTGGCGCCACACTACCCATATTCGGAGTAACGATCCGGCGGTTGAGCTAGCTGGAGACAAGGTCGTAAACCCTATATTCTAAGGTCTAGGAACTTGTCTTATATAATTGAGCACTTATGCCACTAGCTCTGAATACAATGCACATGCGACACATCCGGTGTCACGGTCCTCATATTCAATCTTAACCGTTTCACCGGCAACAGGGAACTGAAACCACTCATCGCGGTTTATAGCCCTGTGCAATATAAAAAGCACTTTATCCGTTATGTAGAGGAAGCCGTAAAACTAGCCGACCCCGGCTGTCTATTAGACGGGACGTCCCAGACAGGAGGCATGGACGTAAACTCCGACTGACGTAAGTTCCTACCAACAACATCTGTCCCCAGATGAAGCTGTAAGAGAGAGAGACCTCTCTTGCTCGCGGTCCTGGCTGACCTGGACTAGAGTACCTCAGAACTTGCAGGCTTCCTCCTTCCGTCGTCGCTGGGTGAGCCTGGTTGAATATTATAGTGCTCGCTCCACCCTATATCATCTATTAGCCCGGAGCGGACACACATGCGTCGCAGTTCTCGAAGGCCTGAGTAAACGCTTCATCAGTCGAGCTAGCTGGCGACAACTGACTTTGTGCGGTCGTGTGTGCTTTTCGAACGTTGAGGAAGCTATAAGACTAGCCGACCCCAGCTGCCTATAAGAAGGAGCGCCCGGACAGGAAGGCATGGAAGTAAGCTTCAGCTGACACAAGTTCCTACCAACAACCTCTGACACAAGTTCCTACCAACAACCTCTGACCCCAGATGCTGTTATAAGAGAGAGGGGCCTCTCTCTTGCTCGCGATCATGGTAGACCTGGACGAGCATACCTCAGAACTTGTCTGCTTTCTCCTTCCCGTGCTTCCTCCTTTCCGTCGTCGCAGGGTGAGCATGTTCGTATTTTTATAGTGCTCGCTACACCCTTATTCCTCTTCTCGACCGATACGGACATACCCAGCATCACACCACCCATATTCTACATGATAGATCTGCCGGATGAGCTAGCTGGAGACAAGGGACGTAAACTCTGTATAAGGCCTAGCCCTTGTCTTATATCATTGAGCACTTTTCCGCTAGCTCTAATAGTATAATGCGACGACGGAAGCACACTCCCTGACGGTGTCACGAAACCACACCATGTTCTTGTTCCTCTGTAATTACAAACTAAAAAACTATAGCGACATTTTGGCGAGAGGACCAGCAGTGTCCCCTCGCCGCGATAGGACCGATAATGTCCACTCGCATAACACAAACCATGACACCTGTCATCAATATTGTCAAAACCTGATACATGGAGCAAGAATTAGTGGTAGCACATCGACTAGACGCAAGATAACGACCATGTAAATAGAGGAAAGGCTTCCTCTATTTGCCCTACTATTAGATAAATATTATATCTAAAATCTAACATAGGTCAATTGTACTACCACCAAATCTACATAAATATAAGATAACATTAAAATACAATTGATGAAATAAATACATCCAAAAGAAAAATTCCTTCAAAAAAAATTGTTTTTTTTCTTATATAAGAGACCAAGTTCCCAAAGGGAACGATGAGCCCAAAACAGCCTAAGTGTGGACAAAATTATAACAAGAGCTGGACTTTCGTCTGGTGCATACCTCCATGTGGTGTACTGCCTAGTGTGGGCATACCTATGACTAACAAATATTATTTATGAATATTCTCATATGGACTGACGGACGGATGCACAGATTGGGCCTGTGTAGCCATCATGGTTGACCGATCGCAACCAAAAGGAGACGTCCTCATCTCGACATTATACTGAGTCATCCTTCCAAGTTACAATGAAATCCCTTCATAAATACGACCTGTAGTCTGTACTAAAGTTTTTGGGCTCAGGCAGCCATCATGGTTGAACGATCGTGACCATAAAGGGACGTTCTCATCTGGGCATTATCTGGAGTGATCCTACCAAGTTACAATGAAATCCCTTCATTAATATGACCTGTAGACTGTGCTAAAGGTTTTCAGGTTTCGGGCCCCTGTAGCTGTCACAGCTGACCAATTATGACCAAAAGGGGACGCTATCATCTAGACATTATATGGAGTCAACCTTCAAAGTTGCAATGAAATCCCTCCATAAATACGACCTATAGACTAGGCTAAAGGTTTTCAGGTTTTGCACTTGGGCAGCAGTCACGGCTGAATGATCGCGACCAAAAGGAGACGTTCTCATCTAGACATTATTTGGAGTCATCTTACCAAGTAACAATGAAAACCCTTCATAAATATGACCTGTAGACTGTGCTAAAAGTTTTGGGGCTTCGGGCTCCTGTAGCAGTCACAGTTGACCAATCATGACCAAAAGGGGGCATTCTCATCTAGACATTATATGAAGACAACCTACCAAGTTACAATGAAATCCCTCCATAAATACGACCTGTAGCCTGTGCTAAAGGTTTTTGGGTTCCGGGCTTGGACCACCGTCATGGCTGACAGATCATGACCAAAAGGGGATGTTCTCATCTAGATGTTATACAGAGGCATCCTACCAAGTTACAATGAAATCCCTTCATAAACACGACATGTAGACTGTGCTAAAGGTTTTCGGGTTTTGGGCTCGGGAAGCCATCACGGTTGACTGATCACAACCAAAAGGGGACGTTCTCATTTAGACATGACCCCAAACCTGCATATGCAATTTTGGGACGATCGGACAATAACTATGGGGTGTAGCCTGTGCTAAAGGAAAATGTGAACAGACTCACAGACTTCCGCACACGTGATGGCAATAGATTATCTTGATTTTGTAAAGTTAAGCTAAAAATGTGATTTCCAATAGGGTTTCTATAGTAACTATAAGCCGCAATTGCAGCCATGTTTACAACCCGATTAACATTGAACGAGGATCGTTGGTAGAGGGGGTCCCAGTCATCATTTATGTGAAGTATCAAAACATTTCGCCTGGCAGTTTCAGAGGAGAAAATTTTTGAAAATCCACCAACCAGAATCAAAGTATGCCTCTGGTGGCCATGTTTTTCAACCCACGAGAACAAAATGAGGAACGTTTGTAGAGGACCTCCCATAGACCATTCCTGCCAAGTTTGGTTCACATCGGCTCAGTAGTTCCAGAGAAGAAGATGAAAATGTGATTTCCCATAGGGTTTCTATACTAACTATAGGCTGCAACTGAAGCCATGTTTACAACCCGATCAACATTAAATGAGGATTGTTGGTAGAGGGGGTCCCAGTCATCAACCATGCAAAGTTTCAAAACATTTGACCCAGTGGTTTCAAAATCCACCAATGAGAATCAAAGAATGCCTCTGGCGGCCATGTTTTCAAACCCATGGGAACAAAATGAGGATCGTTTGTAGAGGACCTCCCATAGACTATCCCTGCCAGGTTTGGTTCACGTTGGCTCAGCAGTTCCAGAGAAGATGAAAATGCGATTTCCCATAGGGTTTCTATAGTAACTGTACGCTGCAATTGTGGCCATGTTTGTAACCCGATCAACATTAAATAAGGATCGTTGGTGGAGGGGGTCCCAGTCATCATTTATGTGAAGTTTCAAAACATTTGGCCTGGCGGTTTCAGAGCAGAAGATTTTTGAAAATCCACCAACCAGAATCAAAGAATGCCTCTGGAAGCCATGTTTTTCATCTGATGGGAACAAAATGAGGAACGTTTGTAGAGGACATCCCATAGACCATTCCTACCAAGCTTGGTTCACACCGGCTCAGCGGTTACAGAGAAGAAGATGAAAATGTGAAAAGTTTACGGATGCCGGATGCCAAGTGATGTAAAAAGCTCACTAGGCCATGGGAGCTAAAAAGAAAACAAGAGGCCTCTCGGCCAAGATAGCTCCGCCCAGGGCAACTACTTTCAGGGGCAGCCATATACAGGGTAACATTTGATCCCCAAACTCTGATTCTGATAACCCTTTACTCAACACGAATAGCAGACAACATCATCATTTTTGGTCTCAAAAACACAGCTTATACCCCTCATTGGAACATGTTTGTTGAGCTTGTTCAATAAAGGCTCATTAGCTTTGTTTATTAGACAAAAATTGAAAACATAATAAAATTTGGCAAATACATTGGTGTTACTTTGACCAGGTAGTCTGTGACCTTAACACTGATGGATACAGACCTTATTGTGATTGATGGCACATTGTCTATTGACAATACATACTGTTATAAATTTTCGTTCAAAAATACACAGTGGTTAAGAAATTATGGCTCAGACAAACAAACTGTTGACGTTTTCCTGTGTGTTACCTTTACCATGTCGCCTGTGATCTTGACCTTGATGGATACAGACCTTATTGTGATTGATGGCACACTGCCTATTGACAATACATACAGTAAAACCTGTCTTGAGAGACCACATCTGCCAGGCACCAATTGGTTTTACTCTATAATGGACCTGCTATGGGAGACCACTGTCTTGAGAGACCACTGTGATCTGGTACCGACTTGTATATTTATGCCATAATGGACCTGTCTTGAGAGAGCGCCCTTTTGAAGACTGAAACCATGACAAAAACTTTTTACCTGTTCTGCAATTGGAAAATCCATTGGGTTATACTAACATAATTAAAAGTATTAAAAGCTCTTAATTGGGTTTCAATTGCTATTTAGTTACATAACTCATTAAAGATTGAGATGTTTTTATAAGACTCCTGTGGAAAGATTAGGATTATTGCTGCAGACATGTTAACCTCCCAAAATTTTTTTCAGTGAGATTGAAGAAAATTTTCAGGGAGATGACATGATTTTCAGGGAGATTTTTTTTTTGCGCGTAGAAACCATGTGTGGATCAATTTTAAATACAAATATCCCCCCTCTCCCCCCCCCCCCCCCCCAACACACAGGCATAAGTATTTTATGCGCGTAGAAACCATGTGTGGATCAATTTTAAATACAAATATCCCCCCTCCCCCTCCCCCCCCCCCAACACACAGGCATAAGTATTTTATGTGCGTAGAAACCATGTGTGGATCAATTTTAAATACAAATTAATACCAAATATCCCCCTCCACCTCCTCCTCCCCCCCACCCACACACACACAGGCATAAGTATTTCAGAACAATGAATCACTGGAGTCTTTAGTTAGAGTAATTATAACTTACATTTACAAGTGAGTGGGGTGGACTGGGTAGTTAGGTGGTATTGGATTGCAATGGCTACAGGTAGAGATGGGCGGTTTTCAAATTTACCTTTCGGTTTTCGGTTTTGTTTTTTTATGTAAAAAAAACCTTGGTTCGGTTCGGTTTTCTTTCCAAACCATGGAATAAGCAATCTCTCATTTGCAGAATGAGTCCTGAAAAGTCTAAATTCATATTGTTCATTTCCCCAAGCTATCCCAGAGTGCCCGGGTCCCCCAATAATTCATCCTCTGAGTATCACCTAATGTTCCATGTTCAGCCATGGGGTTCTAATTCGGATTCAGGCTCACAGTCACAGCCTCACAAGTTCAACTTTACAGAGGATGAATAGCCTTGTGTGAAGGGGTAACATCACAAAATTCACCCCATGTGTGACCCTATTGAATAGGGTCACACATGGGGTGAATTTTGTGATGTTACCCCTTCATGAAAAATGACAGTATGCATTTTTGGAATTTTCCTGACCAGGCTGACCTATACCTGTATTTCCATCTCTGGACATTGATATAAACTTGTGTAGACATAACTGAAATATGGGTGTGATCAGACTTGATTAACTAAAAACTTCAAAAGTAGAACATAAAAATAAAGTTTAGAACATAAAATGATCAAATCACAGCTTGGCAACCTGGGTTCTTTGTTATATGTTATGCAATCTGCATAAAAGAGAATTGATCTACTTCGTCAATATGATTTGGTATAAATTTTACTTGCTCCCGGGGAACCGTTTTCAGTCTGAACCCCAAACAGACCATTGATTACTATCTGGAAAAAGGCTAATGAGAGATGAAGAAAGTTCAGTTCACATCTGAAAAAAATAGTGCATCCTCAAATGTGTTCTGTTTCGTAAGGGGAAAGGATTTTATTCAGAATATAAGTTTTCAGGGTTTACCAGGAAGTGATGTTTATTTTATTGAGAGAATGAGTTATATATTCAATGTTGGTTTGCTTTATTACAGTAAAGAACCCCGACGATCATTAGATTTGAGTGTGTTTTCTTTCAGCAGGAAGAAAAATTAGAAATACATCAATATCTCTCCTGTTAAAAGAGTAGTCTCCCTTACGCAAGTCTGTTCAAATCTGAGAGTTCTGAAGCTTTTCACATGCCATGAACATCGTGAATGCTGTGTCATGCTATTCGGCGTGTAGCCGGGAATTCATTCAATTCATACTTCATAGTCATGAGGTGGGTGGGCACCGGGCAATACCCGTGGGTGGGGATGGGGAATACACAGCACACTCACTCGATTTGTGTTTTGTGCAGTTCATCGGAAATCGTCGACATTTCACGGTAGGCCTATCAAGTGGACTGTTTGTTTTGGTGGTGTTTTTCTCTTCGATTTGAGATTTGGATAACAAATACAGTGAATAAATAATCTCGGTCAAAAGATATATTTCATTTTATTCCCAGAACATATATGTTTCATGCAATTAAACGCTGCTTATATCAGCGTGCAGTTGAATTACAGTGCACGTAAGTTGCCCATTTTCGTTTCAAATTACCACCAATTTTTCTCAAATCTGACATGATTTTGTCTGGTATGTCGACTTTCCGGGAGATTTTGGCCCAAATTGACTCCCGTGCGGGAGGGTATAGCTAATTCCGGGAGACTCCCGGGCATTCTGGGAGAGTTAACATGTCTGTATTGCTGAATAAACAATTTCATACATACCTGAAATGTGACAGATAGGATTATAAAAATAAATTGTGTTGAAAATCTTCAATGAAGATTTTCAACACTAATTTATTTTTATAATTTTTATAACCGTCCATTTCAATTTGTTACAAAAACTTCATAAAAAAAAGAACAACTACAAAGTAATTACAAAAATCCATTCTTCTCCATTTCTGAATTTTGTGGTTGATTATTCACTAACTTCAGAAAACCTGAAACTTTTTATGAGAGACCACCTGTCTTGAGAGACCACTTTTGTGTGGCCCAAAGGGCAGTCTCTCAAGACAGGTTCTACTGTACTGTTATAAAGTTTTGTTAAAAAATATCCAGTGGTAAAGAAATTATGGCTCGGACAAACAAAATGTTGACACCGGACAACAGACGGACGGACTGACGACTCGATATCAGAAAAGCTCTACTGACTTTGTCAGGCAGAGCTAAAAAAAAACCTGAACAATAAATTATTGTCTAATGTCATCTTTATTTATTTGGGTTTAATGGCACTTTTGACAGTCACCTTGCAACATTTGTACGTGTTGAGAAAGTCAAACCACTAAGCAGCAGCAAGCAACTGTCAAGACACCCCAACATAAAAGCTCCGTACAAGCAGGGTTAACACAGATTGAAGGCAAGTGCACTATCAATGTATGCAAAGGTACACAGCACCACCATGCCATCAGGTAGGCAAACAAGATTTAAGTACCTTGTCCAAGGTCACAACGAAGTTACCGTTGGTCAGGATCGAACCATGGACCTATCGGTTTGAAGTGCAATGCTCCCACCACTAAGCCCCCAATGTTATCTTTATTCTTGAGATTTTTCTTCATTATCTCAATGATCCCTCATAAACATATCTTTGCATCCAGGCAGTGCTTCACATCAAAACAGACATTACTTTCATTTTGTTTATTTTTAGCTCAACTTTGACGAAGTCAAATTTGAGCTATTGTCATGGCCCGTCGTCCATCTGTCCGTACGTCAACAATTGGCTATGGCTCGGGCTAGAGGTCGTACTTATGAACCGATCTTTACGAAACTTCTTGTGTACCTTTGTTATGACCCTGGGACGGGAACGAGTGTTTTCAGGTGTGGTCCGAAATTCAAGATGGCTGCCAGTGGCCATTTTGTACCGATGATGCAAAAATCAGTTTTTTGTACAGAACTTCTGTATGAAAGTTCTGATTTGAATAAAGTTTTGTATAAATGTTTAGTACCATGGGATACATCACATATAATATGGGTTTTTTTCTCGTGCGTAAATTATGCAAATTAGACTGACTTTGATTTATTTAGTGTTACTTTCAGAGCTGTAAGTGCCAAGCTGCTATGGCTCGGGCTAGAGGCCGTATTTATGAACCGATCTTTACGAAACTTCTTGGGTACCTTTGTTATGACCGTGGGACGAGAACGAGTGTTTTTGGGTGCGGTCAGAAATTCAAGATGGCTGCCAGCTGCCATTTTGTACCGATGATGCAGAAATCTGTTTTTTGTACAGAACTTCCATATGAAAGCTCTGATTTGAATAATTTTTTGTATGAATGTTTAGTACCATGGGATACATCACATATAATATGGGTTTTTTTCTCGTACGTAAATTGTGCAAATTAGACTAATTTTGATGTTTTTTGGGGTTACTTTCAGCACTGTAAGTGCAAATGCCAATACGGCTCGGGCTAGAGGCCGTATTTATGAACCGATCTTTACGAAACTTCTTGGGTAACATTGGTATCACCTCGGGACGAGAACGAGTGTTTTTGGGTCTGGTCCGAAATTCAAGATGGCCGATGGCAGCCATTTTGTACAAAATTAGGTGCAATCAGATTTTTGCACAGAACTTCCATATGAAAGCCCTGATTTGAATAATTTTTTTGTGTGAATGTTTAGTACCATGGGATGCATCACATATAATACAGGTTTTTTTCTCGTGCAGAAATTATGCAAATTAGATGAACTTTGATTTTTTCAGTGCGACTTACACACAGTAAGTACACATGTCAATACGGCTCAGACTAGAGTCTGTATTTATGAACTGATCTTCACGAAATGTCTTGGGTACCTTTGTTATCACCTTGGGACGAGAACGAGTGTTTCTGGGTGCGGTCTAAAATTCAAGATGGCTGCCAGTGGCCATTTTGTACCGAAATTAGGTCTAATCAGTTTTTTGTACACATCTTCTATACAGCTCAGACTAGAGGCCATATTTATGAACCAATCTTTACGAAACTTCTTGGGTACCTTTGTTATCACCGTGGGATGAGAGCGAGTGTTTTTGGGTGTGGTCCGAAATTCAAGATGGCTACCAGCAGCCATTTTGTACCAAAATTAGTGCAATCAGTCTTTTGTATAGAACTTCTGTATGAAAGTTCTGATTTGAATAAATTTTTGTATGAATGTTTAGTAACATGGAATACATCACATATTGTAAGGGGTTTTTTTTCATGCAGAAATTATGCAAATTAGATGAACTTTGATTTATTCAGTGCTACTTACACAATGTAAGCACACATGTCAATACGGCTCAGGGTAGAGGCTGTATTTATGAACCGATCTTCACAAAACTTCTTGGGTACCTTTGTTATCTCCTTGGGATGAGAATGAGTGTTTCTGGGTACGGTCCAAAATTCAACATGGCTGCCAGTGGCCATTTTGTACCGAAATTAGGTCCAATCAGTTTTTTGTCACAAGTTCTATACAGCTCGTATTTATGAACTGATCTTCACAAAACTTCTTGAGTACTTTTGTTTTCACCTTGGGACAGGAACGAGTGTGTTTTGGGGTGCCTTTGTTATCACTGTGCTATGAGAACAAATATTTTGGGGTTCAGTCAGACCCACTGTGTGACTCAAAGATTTTTTCTACTTCAGCATCTGACTGTCACCCACCTTTACAATACTTTACCTATACATTTGTTACAGGCAACGGTCGGTATTTATGTACAGACCGTTACAATACTTTATATGTACCTTTGTTATCAGGTCATTACCTAGATGTTTGTCAGTGCTGTGTCACATACTATACATGTACATGTCTTTGTCTTGACAAGTTGAGCTACAGTGTCATTGACACTTTCATTTGTTTTACGATGCATAGCTTATGGATCCTCATTGTAACATGGTGACTAAAGTCATCCAATAAGGAGTCATAAATCATAATTTGATAGCCCAAAAATTGAAATTGCCCAATATTCATAAAGACGACTGCAAATGTCATCTGCAAGTCAGATTACGGAATGTGTTAAGGCCCCACAAAGTAAATCTTGTTTCTCAGGCAATTTTTTTGTAAAATAGGATGTGGGCGCGTGGTTTTTTATTTCATTTTTTATTTTTGTAATTATTTCTTTGTCATCAAAAGTTCATGTTCTTGGTTTGTTTTATGCTTTAGGCCTCATAATCTACAGAATAACATGAGTGGTGGTGTATTTCGTACCTTGAGTGCAAGAAGGCTTTGCAATGCTAAAGTATTGCAAAGCCTCGTTGCACTCAAGGGACAAATTTATCAATTTTATCAACTTGGGTAAAATATCAGACATAAACCATTCAATTATTATTTTTTTTAAGTCTGTGTTAGTTTAACAAGAGAGCATGCTGCAGCCAAATTTAAACCATGTGGAAGGGCCTGAGAAACCGATTTTCAACTTTTTTAGGTCTAAACTCAAAATGTTAAAATTAAATTTATTAAATTGACACAAATTTGACAAAACCACAAATTGCGATGTCCAAACAAACAATCACCTCAAATGTAATTGAAATCGGTCCAGAGGTTTTGGAGAAGTGTCCATGTTAATGGACGACAGATGATGGTCAGTGCACAATAGATCACCCATACTTCCAATCAGGTGAGCTGAAAAATGCGGAGATTGCTGTCGTGTTGGATGTGCCAGAATGCTGATTATTGAAAGGAACCCTTCTCTTGTCATGTCCAACCCACCATAAAAATGGGATATGTTGGACATAGAGTTTTCAAGTTATTGCAAGGACAAGAAAAAGTTCATACATTATGGCTGCCGTGGACTGGTCACTTTCCAAGGTTGGGCAATATTTCCATGGATGCAATATTATTAGAATCCAAACACTAATTGTAGGAATAATCATCAAAAATTTAATTAATGAAGCACCGGGTACAACCAGTCCACTGTATTGGTAGACGGATGGACAGAGATAGCCATACCATAATACGACCCGTTCATATCAGCAGCTACATAATGAAAGTGCCAATGACACTGTAGCTCAACTTGTTTAAGACATGTACATGTATAGTATGTGACACAGCAATGACAAACATCTAGGTAATGACCTGATAACAAAGGTACAAGTAAAGTATTGGAATGGTCTGTACATAAATGCTAACCGTAGCCTGTAACAAATATATAGGTAAAATATTGTAAAAGTGGGGAGCCAGTTAAATGTTAAACTAGAAAAGAAATCTTTGGAGTCCCAGAGTGGGTCTGAGTGAACCCAAAAATATTTGTTCTCATAGCACAGTGATAACAAAGGCACCCAAAAACATTTGTTCCTGTCACAAGGTGATAACAAAGGTACCCCAAGAAGTTTCGTGAAGATCAGTTCATAAATACAGACTCTGGCCCGAGTCGTATTGACATGTGCACTTACTGTGTATAAGTAGCACTGAACAAATCAAATTCCATCTAATTTGCATAATTTCTACACGAGAAAAAAACCCATATTATATGTGATGTATTCCATGTTACTAAACATTCCTACAAAAATTTATTCAAATCAGAACTTTCATACAGAAGTTCTGTACAAAAAACTGACTGCACTAATGTTGGTACAAAAAGGCTGCTGGTGGCCATCTTGAATTTTGGACCGCACTCAAAACACTCGTTCTCATCCCACGGTGATAACAAAGGTACCCAAGAAGTTTTGTAACGATCGGTTCATAAATACAGAATCTAGCCTGAGCCGTATAGAAGTTGTGTACAAAAAATTGATTGGACCTAATTTCGGTACAAAATGGCCATTGACAGCCATCTTGAATTTTGGAACGCACCCAGAAACACTCGTTCTCATCCCAAGGTGTTAACAAAGGTACCCAAGAAGTTTTGTGAAGATCGGTTCATAAATACAGCCTCTAGCCCGAGCCGTATTGACACACGCACTTACTGTGTATAAGTAGCACTGAATAAATCAAAGTTCATCTAATTTGCACGAGAAAAAAACCCGTATTATATGTGATGTATTCCATGTTACTAAACAGTCATACAAAAATTTTTTCAAATCAAAACTTTCAAACAGAAGTTCTCTCCAAAACAATGATTGCACTAAATAAAGTACAAAATGGCTGCTGGTGGCCATCTTGAATTTCGGGCCGCACCCAAAACCAATCGTTCTCGTCTCACGGTGATAACAAAGGTACCCAAGAAGTTTCGTAAAGATCGGTTCACAAATACGGCCTCCAGCCCGAGCCATATTGGCCTTCGCAGCTACAGTGCTGAAAGTAACATTAAATAGATCAAAGTTAGTCCAATTGGCATAATTTATGCACGAGAAAAAAAACCATATTATATGTATTGTATCCCATGGTACTAAACATTCACACAAAAAATTATTCAAATCAGTGCTTTTATATGGAAGTTCTGCGCAAAAATCTGATTGCACCTAATTTTGTACAAAATGGCTGCCAGCGGCCATCTTGAATTTCAGACCGGACCCCAAAACACTCGTTCTCATCCCACGGTGATAACAAAGGTACCCAAGAAGTTTCGTAAAGATCGGTTCATAAATACAGCCTCCAGCCCAAGCCGTATTGGCATTTGCACTTACAGTGCTGAAAGTAACACTAAATAAATCAAACTTAGTCTAATTTGCATAATTTACGCACGAGAAAAAAACCTGTATTATATGTGATGTATCTCATGGTACTAAACATTCACACAAAAAAATATTCAAATCAGAGCTTTCATATGTAAGTTCTGCGCAAAAAATCTGATTGCACCTAATTTTGTACAAAATGGCTGCCAGCGGGCATCATGAATTTCGGACCGGACCCCAAAACACTCGTTCTTGTCTCACGATGATAACAAAGGTACCCAAGAAGTTTCATAAAGATCGGTTCATAAATATGGCCTCTGGCCCGAGCTATGTGTATGGCACGACGGACGGACGACGGGCCATGACAATACCTCAAATTTGGCTTCGCCAAAGTTGAGCTAAAAATCGTATTACTGAACTAACCTGTAAAAAGTCAACTATGTGTATATTCATAATAACTTCCATGATAACTGCAACCAAATTCACCTCTAATTTTCATACTGATAGCATACATATTTTTAACCAGAAAAATTGGTATTCAATCCTACTGTATTATTTTTCTAAAAAAAACCCAAAACACTGGAGAATTCACTTACCTTGTAGACTTTCCAGAATCTTTTTTGGCACGTTTTGAGGGTGTGTTCTCCTCATCTGATTGTGACCTGAAATTGAACTAACTATTACACCAACATGATTCGTTAATTTAGAAATAACTGGAGAAAGTGTCATCTCAGGATGACAAAAAGATACCCCCGCCACCACCCAAGTCCACAAATAGCAAACAGGCGTGGATGTACAAATCATGGTTGTTCAGTAGACAAAATATCAAAGCAATCAGATTAAAGTTTTGTGCATGGTCGCATATACAGTCATAATCGACTCGTTCTCAATTATTTTAGGTGAAATGGGGTCAATAAGCCTTGAAAATAAGGTGCAGCAACATGGTGTAAAGATATGGTCATATCATGGTTATTCATCATACAAAATACCAAAAGTATCAGATGGAAAGTCTGAGACTAGTAGCGAATAAAAGTTTGAGATGGACCTGTTAAATAATCTTAGTGAAAAAGTGCATTAACTCTTGAAAAACAAGATGCAGCATCATTCTGTAATGATATGCACAAGTTCATATCACAGTTATTCACCACACACAATACCAAAAGTATCTGATGGAAAGTGTGTGACTAGTTGCCAATAAAAGTTTGAGACAGACTTGTTGAATAATCTAAGTGAAAAAGCAGGGTTTGCATTCTGAAAAAATGGTCAGGGCCTAAAATAAGTCCTTGAGATTTGAGGGTTGGAACCTACTCGGTGTTGATTTTTAAACATGCCTTAATAGTTTAGTTTTGTTTTAAATTTTTGTCGGGCTGGAAAAGCTGCCCCGAAAGAAGCACTCTCAAGGCTGATCTTGGGGCTTGGATTTATCAGCCCTGATAAAATGCAATCCCTGAAAATGGGCAATACCTCTGGAAAAATTTGGTGCAACATGGCGCAATGATATGCGTAAGTTCATATCACAGTTGTTCCAATATAAAAAATATCTAATGGAAAGTGTGAGACCAGTTATGAATAAATCTCAAGATAATAATAATAATAATAATAACAATAATACTTTGGCCAGCCGCTGATTGGTCATGGTTCTCGGATGAGAAGGCCTTGGTTACCCCTGTACTCCCAACTGCCTCCCTATTCCCACACTTCTCCTCTCCTCCCAACACTTGGAGACGAACTGCTTGATGATATCCCTTGTCCCATTCTTCCCAATCCCTCCGATTAGCATATTAACCCTCTCCTTTGAGTCTCCCCCTAACCACATGTCCTTCATTCTCCCATCCCACTTCCCCATTATACTCCCAGTGAATCTTATTCTTTTAGACTGGTATTTTGGGCATTCTAGAAGAAAGTGTTCCAGGGTCTCCACCACGCCTAAATTACACATCTGGCACTCCTTTTCACTGTTTTTCCCAATTTTTCCCCTCAGCTCCAGGGACCGCGACCTCAGCTTGAACAACAGTGACTGGCTTATCCAATAATCTAAGTAAAAAAGGACAATAACTCTTGAAAAATATGGTGCAGCAACATGGCATAACTATATGCCCAAGTTCATATCACAGATATTCATCACACAAATTATTAAAATTATGCGGAGGAACGGGTGAGACCAGTTGCAGATTAGTTTAGGATGGACAGACGCATGGACATGAGGATCCCTATATACCCATGCTAAAGCAGGGGTATAATTAACACTTGATCAAGCGAATGAACATGGAATCATAAACCCAGAAACTTTGTCAAGATCTGGAGATGAATTTTCATTTTGATAAATATTTGATGGCAATCTGTGTTTTTGTGTCATTTTTGGAAGTGAAAGACCACAGGCCCTCCCATATCAGTTATGTAGTCCTTTCCAACAACTTCTTCAGATACTCACAGAGCTCACTGGAGATAATTTTCACACAAGCTCCTATTTGAAAGATACTGAAGTATACATGCATATTTGGAAATTAGGAATCAATCAATACTGAATCAGAATTGTAAAATGAAAGTGCCAATGACACTGTAGCTCAACTAGTGTAAGACATGTACATGTATAGCATGCGACACAGCAACGACAAACATCTAGGTAATGACCTGATAACAAAGGTACATGTAAAGTATTGTAACAGTCTGTACATAAATGCTGACCGTAACAAATGTATAGGTAAAGTATTGTAAAGGTGGGCGACAGTTAGATGCTAAATTAGAAAAGAAATCTTTGAGTCCCAGAGTGGGTCTGACTGAACCCCAAACTATTAGTTCTCATAGCACAGTGATAACAAAGGCACCCCAAAACACGCGTTCCTGTCACAAGGTGATAACAAAGGTACCCAAGAAGTTTCGTGAAGATCGGTTCATAAATACAGCCTCTAGCCCGAGCTGTATTGACATGTGCACTTACTGTGTATAAGTAGCAATGAATAAATCAAAATTCATCTAATTTGCATAATTTCGGCACGAGAAAAATCCTGTATTATATGTGATGTATTCAGACATGTTAACTCTCCTGGAATGCCCGGGAAAATCCCGGAATTTCAGTGTAGTTCCTGGCCTCCCGGACGGGAATCAGTTTTGGACCAAAAAACTTGGAAAACAACAGTCAAATATTTCGTTCCCGTTGTAACTTATGAAAAACGTTTGGAGTCAAATCACATGCATTTCAAACTCTGGTAACAACTCACGAAGCAGTAAAATATGGATTTAAGTTAAATTTATTTAAGAAAAGGCTATTTTGTGATATATATTTCAACTGTGTTCATGTTTATTTCTGGGGCTTTTCTTCGGAGATTTGTGATCAATGAGTGAGTGTCGAAGTGAAAATAGGTGACTTACTTTCAAAAAATTGAAAACTCCACCTTCATTTAAATGCAGTTTTTGGAAATTAAAATATATGAAAAGGAATTAAATAATATATATTTATTTATTCCTTCATAGAATAGCTTCAATTTTCATCCCTTTTCCAAAATCAAAACGTAAACAACAGCTATTTAGCACAGCTTAAAAGTAGGTTAAAGTTGCTTAGGATGCCGAAAAATTATGACTGCATATTTAAACACAATGGACTTATTTTCTAACACCACATTTATTCTGTTGTGCTGACAACAGAACTGTTAACTGCTGGCCATCTGTAACCAGAAAATTTCTAATGGAATTAAAAACAAGAGGCCTCAAGGGGCCTGAGGGCGCTCACCTGACATGGTAGCCTAAATATCAACCCAGAGAATTGATTTCAACAAGTTGCATCTGCTCCTCCTAAGAAAAGCTTATACCAAATATCCAAAGATTCTGACCAGTGGATCTAAAAACAAAAGATTTTTAAAGAATATTCCTCATATTGAACTACGTTATAATTCAGGCTTCCACAGGGAGCCCATATATGAACTCAGGGACTTGGCTTTAACAAACTTGAATCTCACCACCCTGAGGATGCTGCACACCAAATATCAAAACATTCCGACTGCTGGATCTGAAGAAGATTTTTTAAAGAAAATTCATCATTTTGAACTAAGTTACAATTCGAGCTCCCACAGTGAGTCCAAATATCGACCTAGGGACATGGCTTGCACTAACTTGAATCTCACCCCCTAAGGATGCTGCATACCAAATATCAAAACATTCTGAAGAAGATTTTTAAAGAAAATTCCTCATTTTGAACTAAGTTATAATTCGGGCTACCACAGTGAGCCCAAATATGAACCCAAGGACTTGGCTTGAACAAACTTGAATCTCACCCCCCTAAGCATGGTGCATATCCAATATCAAAAGATTCTGCCTGCTGAATCTTGAGAAGAAGATTTCAAAGAAATTTGCCTGAAATACACTAAGTTCAGATTTGGGCTCCTATACTGAGCCCAAATATAAACCCAGGGGGCCGATTTGAACAAACTTGTATCAGATCCACCCCACAATGTTGCTTACCAAATATCAAAAGATTCTGACTGCTGGATCTGGAGAAGAAGATTTTTGAAGAAATTGGCCTGAAATGCACTAAGTTCGAATTTGAGCTTCTATAGTGAACCCAAATATGAATCTAGGGTGCCGATTTGAACAAACTTGAATCAGATCCACCCCACAATGTTGCATACCAAATATCAAAAGATTCTGCCTGCTCGATCTGGAGAAGATTTTTTAAGAAATTTTCCTGAAATGCACTAAGTTCGAATTCGAGCTTCTATAGGGAGCCCAAATATGAATTTAGGGAGCCGATTTGAACAAACTTGAATCAGATCCACGCCACAATGTTGCATACCAAATATCAAAAGATTCTGCCTGCTCGATCTGGAGAAGATTTTTTAAGAAATTTTCCTGAAATGCACTAAGTTCGAAATCAGGCTCCTATACTGAGCCCAAATATGAACCCAGGGGGCCGATTTGAACAAACTTGAATCAGATCCATGTTGCATACCAAATATCAAAAGATTTTGCTTGCTGGATCTGGAGAAGAAGATTTTTTAATGTTTTTCCCATTGCCTACAGTGTTAAAAAGTGCTGACTCAGCACTTTTTCAAACTCCTGAAAAAAGTACCTTGTGATCAAACCGATAGTGATTTTTTTTAACCATTCTATTCTACTGGATAAAAGTAAACTTTATACAAAATAAGAATTCTTTGTGCTGTGTAGTTTTGGAGATATGGCAGTTTTAAGGTTTTTCCTATTTTTAGCTCCTGAGGTTCCCACGGGACAATGAGAAAATTTTTTTTGCATCAATCAACTACTTATGACCCATTATCATCTCATATCAAATTTGGTTAAAATTGACCTCACGGTTCAGAAAATAGAAATTTTAGGTGTGGCCAAAATTTTTGCCCCTCCCATAATGAAGGCAAATAATGCCCGACAAACTTCTCTTGAACAAACTTGATTTTACACCTCAAAAGGAAGCTGCATACCAAATATCAAGTCTCTGCTACTGCTGGTTCATGAGAAGAAGATTTTCAAAGATTTTGGTGCCCCTTGGGGGCGTGGCCCACCCAGGAGGAGGGGCAACTTCATTTGAACAAATCTGAATTGACATTAGGTAATGAACATTTACCCAACATTTGAAAAATATTGGGCCAGTGGTTTCTTCGGAGAAGTTGGTTTTGTAAAGTTTATGCCAGACGACGCCGGACGACAGACGGAAAGCGATTAGGAAAGCTCACCTTGAGCTTCGCTCAGGTGAGCTAAAAAATGCTTCAATGATAAGAAAAAAGTTTTGTGTAGGGCACAAGCGTCCCACATGCATGAAGTTTGATAAAGATACTTTCTAAGTATTAATGTTCTTGAAGTAACTGAACATTAGGACATCTTTTCCTGTTAACATTTCCAGACTTGGGAAATTATTAGCTAAGTAGACTTTGATAAGAGCAAACCACAGGTGGGGGTGTTCTGTGGGTGGGTGGTGATGGGGAGGGGGCTCATGAAGAAGAGGATCCTGGGGGGGGGGAGGGGTCAAATCAACAGTTATTTATATGATTTTTTAACATAGCATAAATGCATCAGCATAGTTGGCAACTAGTTCTGGATATAACCTGGTGTTAATAGTGGTCCATGAGCTGAAAATTCACATGTTTTTTCTTTTATTTTGTCCCCGTGCAAACTTTTCCCTGAAACCCATCCCATTTCCCTGAAAATCACCCTCAGGTTCCCTGAAAAATTATTCTGGAGGTTAACATGTCTGAATGTATTCCATGTTACTAAACATTCATTCAAAAATTTATTCAAATCAGAACCTTTATATAGAAGTTCTGTACAAAAAACTGATTGTACCTAATTTCGGTACAAAATGGCCACCGGCAGCCATCTTGAATTTCGGACTGCACCCAAAAACACTCATTCTCGTCCCAAGGTGATAACAAAGGTACCCAAGTTTCGTAAAGATCGGTTCATAAATACGGCCTCTAGCCTGAGCTGTATAGAAGTTGTGTACAAAAAACTGATTGGACCTAATTTCGGTACAAAGTAGCCGCTGGCAGCCATCTTGAATTTTGGACAGAACCCAGAAACCCTTGTTCTTGACCCAAGGTGATAACAAAGGTACCCAAGAAGTTTCATGAAGATCGGTTCATAAATACAGCCCCTAGCCCGAGCCGTATTTCAAGACATGTGTACTTACTGTGTATAAGTAGCACTGAATAAATCAAAGTCCATCTAATTTGCATAATGTCTGCACGAGAAAAAACCCCGTATTATATGTGATGTATTCTACAAAAATTTATTGAAATCAGAACTTTCATACAGAAGTACTGTACAAAAAACTGGTTGCACTAATTTTGGTACAAAATTTGTAGAGGGGGTTACAGTCATCAGTCACACTAAGTTTTCAAACCATTTGGCCTTGTAGTTTCAAAGAAGATTTTCTTGAAAATGCACATTTATGAATTCTGTTTTCAACAAAAAAATCAGTAAAAGAAGGTTAAATATTTTTGAAAAATTACAACTTTTTTCAGACAGTATTCTCTTTTCAAAATAGCGTTGGATAGGTAAAAGGGTAACAGGAAACACATTACTCCAATTTTTGTCAAATCTTAACAAGAGCACTGCGTAGCGGGACAATATACGCCCGTTTTGTATTTTTGAAGGGTTGGGGTAAGGATGGGGGTGAGGGTGAAAATTGTTTGGACCAACCCCATATTCGAACTTGACCTGTATTTTGTTGTGATTAAACAACATACCAAGTTTGGAACCAATTGGAAAACAAATAATAAAAGTTATCATCCGGAAACCAAATATTTGATGCATTCTATGTCCAACAGTTTGGCTATACTAAAGTTATAATCTGGAAAGTTAAAAAATTTATAGTAATTTATATATTTTTTATACTTACCAATGACCCAGACATAGCTGGTGCTAACTCTTAAAATATAGGGCCAAACACAAATTTTGCCCCCCAATCCCCAAAATTTGCATCTAAAACCAAAGAAAACATGTCCTGAATGGCCCTCCACACTTCACCTCTACTGCGCATGCGCAGTGTCAAGGACGTTCCGAAATTGGCGCCATAAATCATTCTAATAACCAGTGCCTGGTAAGCGCTATGTACTCAGCGGGGAGGTAAGAGTTCCCAACTCCTGGGAGGGCCATCCCCGTCTGGGTCATTGGTAAGTATAAAAAATATATAAATTACTATAAATTTTTTAACATTTTTATACTGTACCAATGACCCAGACATAGCTGAATAGTAAAAAGGCTGGAGGGCCAAGGACATAGAGCAAGATGGAATACGCTCAATTATATAAAATAGAGTCATCCCCTATAGGGAAAAAGAAGTATTAGGCCTTACATGTATCTTTCTTATTTATGATAAATTAGAAAGATGCAACACCTTCCAAAATTGAGCATCATACATCCATGTACTCTATTAATATCTAGTATAATCCTTATACTAATAATTTTTAAAGTAAGCCAATAAATAAAGTAAGTCAAGAGAATAGAGACTCTTTATACTCCTTAAAAGTGTCTGAGGATTGCATAATCATGTCCGTTGACACGTGCTATATTCAAAAGCTATACTTTAAAAACTAAGACTTGAATGAATTTTTAAAACATAAACTTCTCACTAAACAACCATCCCAATAACAGCTCAGAATTACTAACTCCGGAGGAGGTATCCCCTTGTTTTCATAGTAAAACAGTTGACCCAAGGGAACACCCTCCCACCCCCCCCCCCCCCTTTTTCTTGCCCTGGGTCAAATAGCCCAGAGCGAAGAGGGCAGCAGAACGGAGTCACTGCCGAAACAGACAGCCTACCTAGCTATAGTAGCAACTGTTAAGTGAATGACATTCTGAGCAGTAGATAATAGACCTAACAATAGAGGCCTCCAGAAATGGACTCAATATTTCTGAGATAAAAAATTCATGAATGTGGATGGTTGAGCGCAATGAGCAGCCTTCAAAAATCTATAATAGCGACACTATTAATGTAAGCCCAAGATGTAGAAGAACTCTTACTTCATGAGCCGAAATCTCAAACACAACTGCTGAGTCAAAGATATACCATAAGCAGTATCGATAGTTAATTGAATCCATTAGCAATAGAATGGAGCGTAACGTCCTTCTAATAGGCATCAAAGACAGAAGAAGTTTACGGCCGTAGTAATAAACAGATATCTGTTTATAAATACATAAACTCTAACCGGACAGAGTAAAGGCCTATGCCCGTACGAAGACGGAAGGACCTTAATAACAATAGGTTCCGGATATTAGGAGCCTAACTCTTATGTAAAAATCCAACCTAAATAGTAAAGGAAGTAGTGATTCCAAAACTACGAAAGTGAAAATCATCCACCGATAGTGCATGAAACTCACTGACTCTTCAGTAAAAGAGAAGCCAACAGAATTACTGTCTAAAAGGTCAGAATTTGAAAACTACTGTTTCCAGAGGCTCAAATGATTACTTAGCTAAATAAGAACCGAAGTTAAATTCCATATAGGAATTTAATCTAATGATTCTAAGTCTATTTATCAAAGTTACTAACTTTTTAGATAAAGAGACATAAGACTCAATTGTAAACTATTATAGAGTGCATAGGTATGAGGTAACATAAACCTATAACCTTAATAATAACAGGCTGCAGTAGATCTTGTCAAACAAGTATACTAAAAAGTTGCAATGAGTAGTATGGAGGGATCAACAATATGAACATAGTGATCCCTACACCAACGACGGAAGAGCCTCCACTTTAGCCGCATAGAATAGCGAAGAAGAGGATCTCCTATAGTAAGAAATCGCGTCCAAAGCTCGTCCAGTACAATGCTTACAATGCAATACGGACCACACAACGGAATACGTGAAGGTTGCGACCTTTCGGGTTGTGATAAAGATGACACGATTTTACCCAGCGAAAAAAGATCCTCTCATTGAGGAAGATTTCGCGTTAAGTTCCACAGTAGACATCAGAGTAAATTTACCCACGGTCTCTGTGAAGACAGAGATGCTATCAACAGAAATGGATTATGGTTGTTTATCTTAGCAATACCTGCTGAAACAACAGCGCCGGAGGATACGCATATCCTATCATTCCGTCCTATTAGATCAATAGAGCGTTAACAACATTAGCTCAGAGATCCGGACAAGCAAACACAAACGTCTGCAATTGATTAGCAAGCTGTGTCGTAAATAAATTATCATTGGGCGCTCCCATTGATAGCAAATCTGATTGAATACTTGTTTGTTGAGAGTCCATTCTGACAGCAACAAGCGACCCATAAGTGAACGGGAGTCCGGTAAAACAATCAGACAACCCGGAATATGACGGACCGAGACAGAACTTGGTGTACTATAACAAACAGAAGGATTCTTTCCATTAAATTGAATAACGGAAATGAATGAGTGCCTCCCTGGTTCTGGAGATACGCCACTACTGTCGAATTAACGGACAGGATTTGGACATGCGTTTCTGAATAATGTTCATCCAATGACATAAAGCAAGCCTAAAAAAAACATTATTCCGCGGAAGATAAGTGCTTGCTTAGAGACTGCGGAACCCAAAGACCCTGGCACTTCGAATCCGTTGGGATCAATATTATATCCCAACCTGTTTGACTGGCAACCGTCATAATTATAAAACTCGGATCCGGCAACTGCAGTGGCACTCTCTGAGTCAACCACGAATGTTTGCCCCAGTCTGAATCTCTTGCAACACTAGATAGACAAGAGAACGTGTAAATTGAGCAATTCATGGATTGCTGAAAAGTTGCAGTCGAAGAGAAGCTTCTCCGAGAACGAAGCGACTCTGAGAGAGTTCTTCACCTTACTATCCACGCGCGTGGATGTAGCTAGGGCTGCGTCACGTCTAACCAACTCCAATCAGCCACTGAAGGGCGGAGTTATACGTGAACAAACTACTGCCCTCAAAAGAAATCACATTGAGGATAATATCCCGTAATTCTTTTCTTGAAGACGTAATGATAACGCCTCAGTAAGGTGGATTACGTATGATAAAGCGTCTAAGTTAAGTCTACTAGACATCATTGTCGTTTCCAACATTGTGGTTGGAAAAGACAAAGACGGCGAAAAAGAATATTTCCAGTCTTTAACCACGCCGTCTAGATGCATATGAACTCTCGGTATGCCCTGCTCTGCCAAAATAAATTATTCGTATAAATGATAAAAAGGCAGAAATGAGCATTGCGGACAAGAAACTAAACTATCATGCTTGGTAGCAGGCTTATATGCATATATAGCGTCGATAAATAATACACATGTTCTAATGACATTATTGGACTGTGTCGGTAAGTCAGGGACAATGTCCCTGAACCGAACCAAAATTCCGTGTCCAATGACGCTATAAGTCTCTTATCCAACATCGCAGCAATGTAGTCCGAAATAACAATCACTGGAAAATAATGCCAGAAGATATGAATGGCAGCTTCCGATGCTACGAAAGGGAAAACTCGAAATCTATCGAATCCCTTTCGCCATCCTGTCGGACCCTATAAAGCGTTCGGTCGTCCGTACCTGATGCACCGCGGACCGCACCGACCCAGCGCCGTCAGATAATTCCTGATTCGACTAAGAAACTGTCGATTGCTGGAATGCTGCGAAAAAACTGTGCTAACTCGGATAGCACGTCCGTCACTGAGGCCTGTGGAGAAGCGGTCCTACAATGCATTGCCGCTGGAAGCTCCGTGATCGTTACCCCGTGCATACTACTAATATGCGAGCGAACGGAGTGTATAGACCTCGTGTCCCTTGGCTACCGGATGGCGTGACCTATTCGCCGTGGAATCACTGAATGACGAAACTGATCGGATACTCGAGGTCACGTAGCCAATGTGCGGTCGTGTGCCCTGCTGTGAGAATGAGGAAGCATTATCGACAGTCTCTCGGACTGTCAATATAACGGAGCGTCCCGACCGACGGACATATGCTCCGAATGTAAAATATCTGAACCACAACATGCGGTCCCCTATGTTGTTGGATGAGAGAGGGACCTCTCTCGCTCACAGCCCGGACGGACCTGGACAAGCCAGGAACCGGACTAACAGGCTTCTTCCGATCTGTCCTCAATCCTCCGTCACTGGGTGAGTACTAAAGTAATTATAGTGCTCGCATCACCCAAATCTCCTTCCTAGACCGCAACGAACGAACCCGGCAGCCGAACCATTCGATGAATGTACGCTACACCGGGTGAGCTAGCGAATGTTACTCCGTCGATCCTACAAGGGACCTCTTAGGCGATAGACATATTCCATGAGCACTTATTGCCGCTAGCTCTTCATTAACTACGACGACAGAGGCACACTTTTGAAAGACATCTCCGTAACTTTGCGAACAAGAAACCAGAAATGCTTGGTAATAGCAAGCATATAATAATAATATATATAGCGTCGTTCAATAATTCGAAAGTTTGTGTGACATTATTGGACTATGTCGGAACTGAGGGACAATGTCCCTGAACCGAACCAAAAATTTCTAAGTTCACCGACGCTATCAGTTTCTTATCCGGCATCGCAGCATTCTGGTCCGACGAAAGAACCTGTAGAAGATCAAGTCAGATGACATACACAACAGCATATGTTGTTCCGAAAGGAAAAGCTCGAAATCCTCCGAATCCCTTTCGGTAACCCGTCGGACTGGATGAAATTTTCGGACGTCCGTACCCGCTTCCGCGGAGCTTCCCGACCCAGCATCGTCGGATAAAAAATATGCGACAGATTCAGTTGATGCTGGGATGCTGCGATAAGCTGTGCTATTTAGGAAAGCACGTCCGTCCCCGAGGCCTGTGCAGTAGCGGTCTTACGATGCATTGCCGCCGGAAGCTCCGTGAACGTTGACTCCCGCACACTTTCCTATGCGAACGTCCGGAGTCTGCAGGCCTTGTGTCCCTGGCTACCGGATGGTGTGACCTGGTCGCCGATGATTCTCTGACTGGCGAAGCTGACTGGATATCCGAGGTCACGTAGCCAAGAGCGGTCGTGTGCGCTACCATGAGAATGAGGAAGCCTTATTGACAGTCTACTCCGGACTGACTATATGTCAGAGCGTCCCGAGCGACGGACGTATGCTCCGAATGCGAAACATTTTGTACCACAACATCTGGGGCTAGATGTTGTTGTACGAGAGAGGGGCCTCTCTCGCTCGCCGTCCGGATGGACCAGAACGAGCTATGAACCGGACTAAAAGGCTTCCTCCGTTCTCCCTCTAATCCGCCGTCACTGGGTGTGCATTTGGTTGATTTATAGTGCTCGCATCACCCCAAAACTCCTTCTAGACTGCAACGGATGAACCCGGCTGCCGAACCATTCGATGAATGGACGCTACACCGGGCGAGCTAGCGGACGTCAAACCTACTAGGGTCCTCTTAGGCAATTGGCGTATTTACATGAGCACTTTTCCGCTAGCCCTTCATTAATTGTGACGACGGAGACACACTGTTGGAAGACATCACAGATACATCACCCTAATCTTGATCGTCTGAAATAGAAATTGATAAAGTAGAGTGACCCTGCGGGGAAAGGACCGGAGTGTCCAATTCCCCACTAACATACTGTGACATACGCTTCCCATGTTGTCATCGAAATCATACGATACAGAACAGGAGTTAATGCGAGTACACTGACCACATATAGAATGATTATAAAAGTCAGAGGAAGACTTCCTCTTATTACAATTGATCAAAATCCTTTCAATGTGAAAAGAAAACAAAGTCCTGGTACTCGCACCAACCCCTGGCAATCAAAATACATAATAATAATATGATCCATTAATATAGAAAAAATAATTGAAATCAAAAAATTTTGAAAAAATATTTTTTCAGAACAGCCCAAGTTTCTGAAAAGTAACGTTGAGCCCCAATGGATCTCAAGCCTAAGTGTGGACAAAAATTTTAAAATTATTTTAAACAATTTATTCAACACTTACGAACAATAATAATGTATCTAGTTATGATTAAAATAACATCATGATGTTATTTTCAAGAAATCCCCCCCTCACACAGAGGGCTGTTGTAAATGTAAACAATGAGTGTAAAAACACTAAAATAAGACTCCAGGCACCCAGGCCCGGAATCAGTTACCAAAAATACACTATCTGATGCAAAACAGAGACTTCCAGGGAAGAAACTGCAGAACATCAGATGGTAGATGCAGAACACAACGCCTAACCACCCGTAGGTGAAGACATAAACATGGGGAAAGAACAGAATTCATTCTGTTATTCAGCTAAAACTCCCAAGAAATTTTAGTAATAATAATTACAGAAACTATGCCAAAAGCATGGGAGAATAGCAAGAGGGGACTTAAAGGAAAGGGAGAGAGGAAAACACTGAAAAATCAGTGTAACTAAATAACCAGAATGACAACAAAATGGCTGCTGCCTCGAAAATAGGTAACTTAACATAATTTCATTAAAAATTTTTAAGTTACAGCCCTGATAATATTCTGTCACACATTTTTCCTCTCCTCCTTCTCTATCCTCCTTAGAATCACCATTTCACTAATATTTATGTGTCTGGCATCATTTAAACTGAGATTTACAAGCACAAAGATCAGTCAGATGTTAACTGATGAAGGGCCAAACTTAGAATGATTTATGGCGCCAATTTCGGAACGTCCTTGACACTGCGCATGCGCAGTAGAGGTGAAGTGTGGAGGGCCATTCAGGACATGTTTTCTTTGGTTTTAGATGCAAATTTTGGGGATTGGGGGGCAAAATTTGTGTTTGGCCCTATATTTTAAGAGTTAGCACCAGCTATGTCTGGGTCATTGGTACAGTATAAAAATACACAAAATGCACAAATTCAAGAAGAATAATTCTGGAAAGGTACATGCGATTTTGGCCGAAAGTGAACCTGAGTTGTGCTTTGTGGTCATAAACAAAATCTGAGAATTTGAAACAAATTAGTCAAGGCAAACTAAAGTTATCATCCGGAAACCACATAATTCACAAATTTGCAATCATTCAAGGGGAATAACTATGGAACGGTACATGCGATTATGGCCAAAGGTAAACTTGAGCTGTGCTTTGTGGTCAAAAACAAAATCTGAGAATTTGAAAAACATCGGTCAAGGCAAACTGAAGTTATCATCAGGAAACCACAAAATCCAAAAATTTGCAATCATTCAAGGGGAATAACTCTGGAAAGGTATATGCGATTGTGGTCAAAAGTGAACTTGAGCTGTATTTTGTGGTCAAAAACAAAAAAACTGAAAATTTGAAATAAATCGGTCAAGGCAAACTAAAGTTATCGTCCGGAAACGAAAAGTTGGGCAAAATTCCCATAAATAAAGGGCCATAACTCTACTGCAAATGGGCCGCTAGAAACGGAAATCGAACCCATCCTGTATTTTGTCATATTAAATCCACATGCCAAATTTAACTCAGCTCAATCCATTACAACTAAAGTTATCGTCCGGAAATGTAATGTGTCCATGGACGGACAGACAGACAAGACGGGTGGAGAGACCATTCACATAATACGTCCAGTTTTTCAAATGGGTGTATAAAATCAACATCTGAAAAATTTGGTGTCAATCCGTCAAGGCGTTCGACTTTAAATGAAGGGAAACCAATTTTTTTCGAAAGATTGTGTTTTCAAAGAGCCATAACTCTGCAGTGGATGGACTGAGAAACACCAATATCGAACTTGACCTGTATTTCATTGCTAAAAACAACATCTGAAAAATTTGGTGTCAATCCGTCAAAGCGTTCAGCTTTAAATGAAAGGAAACCAATTTTTTTTAAGAAAAATTGTGTTTTCAAAGGGCCATATCTCTGCAGCAGATGGACTGAGAAACACTAATATCGAACTTGACCTGTATTTTAATGCTAAAAACAACTTCTGAAAGTTTGATGTCAATCCGTCAAGGCGTTCGACTTTAAATGAACGGAAACCAAATTGTTTACGGACAGACAGACAGACTGATAACATAATACGACCGTTTTTTAAATGGGCGTATAAAAAGATCTACAATAATTACTGTCATCTAAGCTGACATGATTGCAAGAATGTTAGCAAAATCTTCTCCTGTTTTTTCCAAACACCTGTCAACAACCAAGATTATCTGGTAAGTATCATGAGTAATGAGCATATATCAGCATCCATGTACAGTTCCAATAGTTTACAGTTAAGTCAAAATAAGTTGTAGGATAATCCTATAAACTGTGTATCTTTTTCTCTTCCTACACTGATAAGACCAGAAGCTGAGATCATTTTCTGGAAAGCTCTCACTGATAGCTTTCCAGAAAATGTCAGATTCTGATCTTGTCAGGGCAGGAGCAGCAGTTTACTTAGCTTATTGCAGTTATGCTACAGCTTATTTTGACTTGTACTGTATACACAATATTTTTGTTTTTTTTTCCCCCAGTTCTCAGTGGAGAAAACTGGAATCAACCCTTACCAGATTCTCAAAAAACGAGTATTTTTGCTGACAGTACCAATCTTCATGCAGACAGGAGAGGCATTGGGGTAAGCATTAGAATATAGCCTCTGGTGGCCACATATTTCCATCCTCTCATAGACCATTCCTGCGAAGTTTGGCTCATGTCGGCTCAGTAGTTTTAGAGAAGAAAATGAAAATGTGATTTTCCATAGGGTTTCTATAGTAACTAAAAGCCGCAATTGTGGCCATGTTTACAACCCGATCAACATTAAATGAGGGTCATTGGTGGAGAGGGTCCCAGTCATCACTTATGTGAAGTATCAAAACATTTGGCCTGGGAGTTTGATATTTATTATTTATTTATTTATTGGTGCTTAAGGTCACATATTTCTGCACAATGGCTTATCATGACCTCAACAGTTTTACGGGTGGAGGAAGCTGGAGAACCCGGAGAGAACCACTGAGCAACGGCGAGCAACTGTCAGCTCCCCAACATACTAACTCCACACAAGCAGGGTTAGCATTGGTTGAAGACAGTGCACCAGAGACGTACAGAACGCCTTAGTGCACAACGTCACCGTGCCCCCATGTGGGCAATGGGGGTGAAGTGTTTTGCCCAAGGACACAACGCGGTTGCCGCAGGTGGGATTCGAAACGAGGACCTCTCGGCTTGCAGCCTCGGCAGTTTCAGAGAAGATTTTTGAAAATCCACCTATCAGAATCAAAGAATGCCTCTGGCAACCATGCTTTTCAGCCCACGGGAACAAAATGAGGATCGTTTGTAGAGGACCTCCCATAGACCATCCCTGCCAGGTTTGGTTCACCTTGGCCCAGTAGTTCCAGAGAAGATGAAAATGTGATTTCCCATAGTGTTTCTATAGTAACTATAAGTCGCAGTTGTGGCCATGTTTGCAACCCGATCAACATTAAATGAGGGTCGTTGGTAGAGGGGGTCCCAGTCATCATTTATGTGAAGTATCAAAACATTTCGCCTGGCAGTTTCAGAGACGATTTTTGAAAATCTACCCATCAGAATCAAAGAATTCCTCTGGCGGCCATGTTTTTCAACCCAGGGGAACAAAATGAGGATCATTTGTAGAGGACCTCCCATAGACTATCCCTGCCAGGTTTGTTTTCTCGTCGCCTTGGTTTTTCCAGAGAAGAGGAAAATGAGATTTCCCAAAGGGTTTCTATAGTAAATAAAAGCCGCAATTGTGGCCATATTTACAACCCGATCAAATCGTTGGTAGAGGGGGTCCCAGTCATCATTTATATGGAGTTTCGAAACACTTGAAGTGCCAGTTTCAGAGGAGAAGATGTTTGAAAATCCACCAACCAGAATCAAAGAATGCCTCTGGAAGCCATGTTTTTCATCCAACGGGAACAAAATGAGGATCGTTTGTAGAGGACCCCCCCCCCCCCCCCCCCTTCCTTGACCATTCCTGCCAAGTTTGGTTCATACCGGCTCAGCGGTTACAGAGAAGATGAAAATGTGAAAAGTTTACGGACGACAGATGACCGACGACGGACGCCAAGTGATGAGAAAAGCTCACATGGCCTTTTAGGCCAGGTGAGCTAAAAAAACTGATTGGATCTAATTTTGGTACAAAATGGCCGCTGGCAGCCATCTTGAATTTTGGACCGCACCCAGAAACACTCAATCTCGTCCCAAGGTGATAACAAAGGTACCAAAGAAGTTTCGTGAAGATCGGTTCATAAATGCAGCCCCTAGCCCGAGCCGTATTGATATGTGTACTTACTGTGTGCAAGTAGCACTGAAAAAATCAAAGTTCATCTAATTTGCAGAATTTCTGCACGAGAAAAAAACCTGTATTATATGTGATGTATTCCATGTTACTAAACATTCAGACAAAAATGTATTCGAATCAGAACTTTCATACAGAAGTTCTGTACAAAAAACTGATTGCACTAACTAAGGTACAAAATGGCTGCCGGAGGCCATCTTGAATTTCGAACCACACCCCAAAACACTCATTCTCGTCCCACGATGATAACAAAGGTACTCAAGAAGTTTCGTAAAGATCGGTTCATAAATACGAGCCATATTGAAATGATGACGGACAGATGGATGGACGGGCAGACGGACAGACAGACGGACAACGGGCCATGGCATAACCTCAAATTATTATCTCCCCTTGGAAATGTCAGAACGGAATTATATTGCTTCATGCACATCTTCATATAGAGTTCTTCCATTGTGTAAAGTTTCATGAAAATTCTTCAAACGGTTTAGGAGGAGTTGCGCTTACAAGGATGGACAGACGGACGGACAGGGCGATTCCTATATACCCCCCAAACTTTGTTTGCGGGGGGTATAACAACACAAGCAGTAGCTGTTAACTGGGAAAACAAACACAGTTTTGACATCTTCTCAACTAGTGAATGAACTCCTTGCACGCTATTGGTTGATATTTCTGCCCAGGACAAGATATCTCTTGCAATGGAAATAGGTATAATTTGGACACCTTTAACCAAATTTTCCCCTGTAAATAGTTTGGACTTTTTGAAAACTGTTTCTTGAGTTATTTATTTATTTTTGTTCAAGGTCACATATTTTTGCACAATAGCTAAGCATGACCACAACATGAGTATCAACTCAAGACCAGGGATGTGCGTTAATAAGCCATGTTGCCCATTTTAGAGAGGGTTTGCACCTCCCAACCATTGGTGACTGGGTCCTATTTAACCAGTAAAACAGATCCTGTTTACAGCAGTGAACAGGCACTGCTTCACTTCCCGGGGTTCCTGCGGGGAGTTTCTTGAGTTAAATTTACATGAATTTTTCATCATAACTAGTCATGGCTGCTTCAAAGCAGCCATGATTGATCTGATGAAAAATATTTAAAAAAATACTCAGCAGGTTAAGAGTTAATCGCTTGATCTGATTTTTGTTTTACCTGTTCCACTGAACATTCCAAATTTATTTAGCAGCTAATCTCTGGATTACATTCACCGCCAGCGACTGTTCAAAAGGCTTGTATGTATAATTGCAATATAATTCCAAGATATGCAGACTGTAGTGGTGCTAATGTATACAGTCAAGCAGTTATGCGCATGTTAGTAACTGTTTTTTTTTCCTATTAATTTTTATTTAGAACAGAACATGAGTTGACAAATTATTAATTTTATAAGTTATTGTGATGAAATGACAGTAACAAGGTCTGAGATTTGCGGCTTAGGGCTAATTTCAACCTTGACACTCCACCTCTTGGTTGAACATAAACCCTGAGCTGCAAACCTCAGACCATGTTACTGTCAATTCATTACAATAACGGATATGTTCTAATAAGCCCCAACCCACATCGTGAAATGAACAAGGCAACTTTTAACAAAAACAAGTTAGTAAATAAACCTCTTGTGTGCCCACGACTTCAATGGATAAATAATCAATAAATCAGATAAAGGTCCAGGTCACTCCATATTAGTTCAAATCGTAAATTAATATGTAATTTAAATTACAATTCAAAAAGAACATCGCCTGCTGCCCATGTGAAAAATCTAGAAAAATAAAGTGATTTGTAAGTCACTCCGTTAATGAAATAACTGCAAAACAATCTCACTTCAAATATTTCTCGTGATCAGAGTTTAAGGTCACATATTTCGGCACAATGGCTAATTAATCGTGACCGCAATGTGGAGATAAAGTCAAGTTTTGGCAATCGTTTATACTCATGTTGCCCATTTTCCACACCAAACATTGGTGAGAGTCCCATTTTACCAGTAACACAGAACCATGTTGTGTCCTTGGGCAAGGAACTTAACCCAGATTGTCCTCATGGGGGGACGATGATGCCGTGTACTAAGGTGTACTGCACGTCGATGGTGCGCATGTCTTTAACCAATCTAACCCTGCCTGTGCAGCAGTGCGGAGTTACAATATTGGGGAACTGGCAGCTACTCATTGTTGCTCGGTGATTCTCTCCAGGTACTCCGACTTCCTCCACCTGTAAAACTGTCACAGACGTGATTTGACCTTGGCTGTTAATGTGTCGTTAAACCTTAATAAATAAATAACACAGAGCCAGCTTACCACAGTAAGCAAGCACTGCTTCACATCAGGAACATGAACACATAGACCTGATTTGAGTACAATATGAGGAATATTGTTTAAAAAACTTTTTCAAATATGCCACAGAATCTCATTGATATTTGCTAAACAGCATCATTACAGGGGCTAGTTGGGGTGGGGTGGCAGACTGAGTTGCGACATTTTCGCTGATGTTCCAGCAATCCAGTTGTATGGAGACAGTGGTTATGATAAATGAAAGTGTCAATGACACTGTAGCTCAACTTGTCAAGACAAAGACATGTACATGTATAGTATGTGACACAGCAATGACAAACATCTAGGTAATGACCTGATAACAAAGGTACATATAAAGTATTGTAACGGTCTGTACATAAATACTGACCATTGCCTGTAACAAATGTATAGGTAAAGTATTGTAAAGGTGGGTGACAGTCAGATGCTAAACTGGAAAAAAAACCTTTTGAGTCCCAGAGTGGGTCTGACTGAACTCCAAAATATTTGTTCTCATAGCACAGTGATAACAAAGGCACCCCAAAACACACTCGTTCCTGTCCCAAGGTGAAAACAAAAGTACTCAAAAAGTTTTGTGAAGATCAGTTCATAAATACGAGCTGTATAGAACTTGTGACAAAAAACTGATTGGACCTAATTTCGGTACAAAATGGCCACTGGCAGCCATGTTGAATTTTGGACCGTACCCAGAAACACTCATTCTCATCCCAAGGAGATAACAAAGGTACCCAAGAAGTTTTGTGAAGATCGGTTCATAAATACAGCCTCTACCCTGAGCCGTATTGACATGTGTGCTTACATTGTGTAAGTAGCACTGAATAAATCAAAGTTCATCTAATTTGCATAATTTCTGCATGAAAAAAACCCCCTTACAATATGTGATGTATTCCATGTTACTAAACATTCATACAAAAATTTATTAAAATCAGAACTTTCATAGAGAAGTTCTATACAAAAGACTGATTGCACTAATTTTGGTACAAAATGGCTGCTGGTGGCCATCTTGAATTTCGGACCACACCCAAAAACACTCGCTCTCATCCCACGATGATAATAAAGGTACCCAAGAAGTTTCGTAAAGATTGGTTCATAAATATGGCCTCTAGTCTGAGCTATATAGAAGTTGTGTACAAAAAACTGATTAGACCTAATTTCGGTACAAAATGGCCACTAGCAGCCATCTTGAATTTTAGACCGCACCCAGAAACACTCGTTCTCGTCCCAAGGTGATAACAAAGGTACCCAAGACATTTCGTGAAGATCAGTTCATAAATACAGACTCTAGTCTGAGCCGTATTGACATGTGTACTTACTGTGTGTAAGTCACACTGAAAAAATCAAAGTTCATCTAATTTGCATAATTTCTGCACGAGAAAAAAACCTGTATTATATGTGATGCATCCCATGGTACTAAACATTCACACAAAAAAATTATTCAAATCAGGGCTTTCATATGGAAGTTCTGTGCAAAAATCTGATTGCACCTAATTTTGTACAAAATGGCTGCCATCGGCCATCTTGAATTTCGGACCGGACCCCAAAACACTCGTTCTCGTCCCACGGTGATACCAAAGGCACCCAAGAAGTTTCGTAAAGATCGGTTCATAAATACGGCCTCTAGCCCGAGCCGTATTGGCATTTGCACTTACAGTGCTGAAAGTAACCCCGAAAAACATCAAAATTAGTCTAATTTGCACAATTTACGTACGAGAAAAAAACCCGTATTATATGTGATGTATCCCATGGTACTAAACATTCATACAAAAAATTATTCAAATCAGAGCTTTCATATGGAAGTTCTGTACAAAAAACAGATTTCTGCATCGTCGGTACAAAATGGCAGCTGGCAGCCATCTTGAATTATGGACCGCACCCAAAAACACTCGTTCTCGTCCCACGGTCATAACAAAGGTACCCAAGAAGTTTCGTAAAGATCGGTTCATAAATACGGCCTCTAGCCCGAGCCATAGCAGCTTGGCACTTACAGCTCTGAAAGTAACACTAAATAAATCAAAGTCAGTCTACTTTGCATAATTTACGCACGAGAAAAAAACCCGCATTATATGTGATGTATCCCATGGTACTAAACATTTATACAAAACTTTATTCAAATCAGAACTTTCATACAGAAGTTCTGTACAAAAAACTGATTTTTGCATCATCGGTACAAAATGGCCGCTGGCAGCCATCTTGAATTTCGGACCACACCTAAAAACACTCGTTCCCGTCCCAGGGTCATAACAAAGGTACACAAGAAGTTTCGTAAAGATCGGTTCATAAATACGACCTCTAGCCCGAGCCATAGCCAATTGTTGACGTACGGCCAGACGGACGACGGGCCATGACAATAGCTCAAATTTGACTTCGTCAAAGTTGAGCTAAAAATGTATGGACTGACAAGAAATCTCATTACATTTCCAAGTCCAACAAGGGTTATAACTCTGGTGGAAATTAGTGGATGCGACCTAACCAATGTTTATTGTATTTCCTGTGCAGGTCTATCACCTTACCAAAAGTCATTCAAATAGGACTTGTGATGTTTGAGTTACGACCCAAAATGTTTTTATGGACAATAAATGTCTCTATTTTTAATAGTCAAAGGATAATCTCTGGAGGGAACTTACTCCCACCCTATGTGAATAGCCTTCTATCATCAAACCAAAGACCATTCAAATTGGTTAATGATGGTTGCTAGCCTATCATCGGACTAAATGACATAAAAGCCGGGCTACTGATGCTTCAGTTGGGACTAAATATGTTTGTGCAGACTATGAACTGTGATCTAGACCATATGGAAGGTCGGGACTTTACATTTATTAGCTAATGCTGAGTTTCTTTAAAGTGTGCAAACAGGAAAATATCTTTACAAAATAAATTCCTTTCCTGTATTCTTCCTGATAAGACATGATGGAGAAACTGAAGTCTAATGGGTACACAAGTTGCATTTAGCATATGTTTCATTTACTGTTCTACTGCAGAGGAATGCACGGGAGCTTGATGAGCAGTACTTTGGCAAAGACAAGATTATTCATTCCCTAAGTCTTGTTCTGACTCAAACTTTATACATTCAGAACTGAAGCCTTAACATGCATTCACAGGGTACTCTTTCAAGTAATTGTAAAATTACATTGCAATGGTTTCTATTCAAACATGGCTTCCTAACCTACATCCAAATCTTCATCAGAAATCATTAGAAGACATTACATAGAAGAGATGATCCGATGCTGGTTTTTCCCCGTCGGTATCGATGTTTTAGAAACCAAAATCACGATGTCGATCACAATGTCGATGTTAAAATACCATTTACTTCCAATTTCGATAGATATGAACCAAAGAAGTCTCAAACTTCTGAATGAGATCCGTTCAACAGTTAAGTAATTCTAAAGGTTGTTGTTCAGCTTGTTTGTGAAATAAAAAGATAAACACTCGTTACTCTGCGTTTCTTTTGTCATATTATGGGCTAAAAATTCTATTGCTGTGCAATTTACCAACAAACGTTTCCCGTTTGATTATTACCGGGGAAACTTGTCTTAATTCACGACATATGTATGCGAAAATAGCCAACATCGATTCAGCACAAGCCAAGGTCAACATATAGAGTTATTCATCTTGCTTTGTGGAGTCAACTCAGTCAAGGGATGAATGCCAGTGATCTCGTTTCATGTCAAGCTCTTCCCAAAGTGACTTAGTCCCAATTTAGTGATCTCGTCCCAACTGAGACGAAGTCACTTTGGGTTTGGGACGAGATCGACATGGGACGAGGTCACAGGATACCATATACTCGACCGTAAGTGTCAGTCTAAAGTCAGTGAATTACAATTAGGAAGGGTACCAATAAAAGGACTTTATTCATGCCAAATTCCGTGACGGAGACAACAGGAACTCAACAAACTGAAATGGGTAAGTTATAAACACACTTCACTGAGATCACAATCACAAACGTCAAAGAAGTCTATCAAAGCTCAATAAGTACGTCAACCATTATTCATGACAGCTGCGAAGAGACAAAAATATCAATTAGCGTTCTCTCATGATTCTGGGATTGAGTGCCTTCAAGTTATGGAACATCGAAAAGGCAATTTGATATAAATGGTTGCGATGCAGTTTTTTGATGTTGGCGCACACCAAAAATCGAAATGAGAAAACCAACACCGATCCATCTCTATTACATAGGTTGTGGGCAAGAAAAAATTTTTGAAAATTATCTTGGTCTCTTGATCAGTACAAAGGTTCCCTCTTAATTGCATTTATTATTTATTGGTGTTTAAGGTCGCATATTTATGCACAATGGCTTATCATGACCATGGCAGTTTTATGGGTGGAGGAAGCCGGAGTACCCGGAGAGAACCACTGAGCAACAATGAGCAGCTGCCAGCTCCCCAATATCGTAACTCCGCACTGCAGCACAGGCAGGGTTAGATAAGATTGGGTGAAGACATGCGCACCATCAACGTGCAGTACGTCATAGTACACAGCATCATCGTGCCCCCATGTGGACACTCGGGGTTAAGTGCCTTGCCCAAGGACACAACACGTGTGTCCGAATCGATCGCTCAGATGGTCACCCATTAGAGGACTAGCCGGGCTTGACGTTGCTTAACTTTGGTGTGTTTAATTGAATAGCCATCTTGCTAAACTAGTCCTCCCTTTGCTGGAAGCATGGTATCCTTGAAAAAAATACACCAGGTTCAAATCACTTTTGAAAAATAATTTAGCACTCTACCAGTTAATTGAATAGACACTTTACCAGTGAGAATATTCAGTTTACAGGAGTATTCAATTAACAGGGATCTCTGGTATTCTAGGGACTCACTGAGCGTTTCTTCTGTTATTATCTTGTTCGAAAGAGTTCATAGAGATCAGTCAACCAAGATACAATAGACTAAATGGCTGTATTGGATGTACTGAGGGCAAAACAGTCTAGAAGCTTGGAGAATTCAGTGAATTCTTTTCTTTGACTGTGCTCTCTGAAATACAGAATTCATGATAATTATGCCAGTCATCGGAAAGAAAAGCCCATATTTGAGCTCTATTCCGAAGTACATGTTCTGCAACTTAGAGGCTTCATTTTCTACGGATGAGCTTCAGATTATCTTTGAAGGGAAATTTAAATTTTGCAGTAAATTTCCTTTCTTATTATACCTACCACAATTGTTTACAACAGGCTTGCATTACAGTGGAAGACCCTAACTCAGAAGTATACTCTCTATTTTGTTCTTTCCCAAGCAATTTGGGAAAGAAAAGTGGTGCAAAATAACAAAGAAAAAAATAAGCCAAAACTAGGTCGAGTGCAACTGGTGCACACCCAGTAGGGGACGCTCTTCTAGTACTAATCCATGACTTCCGGTACCAGTGCGCAGACGTATAACCAAGGTGTCATTCTTATTTGAAACTGCCAACACTGGAGTTATGTGATCAGAGGGGAGGAAGGATTCTTACCCGAATAAAACAGGAGGGCCTCCACGTAAACAATTGTGGTAGTATAAGAAAGGAAATTTACTATAAAATTTTAATTTCTTATCAACCTACCTTACAATTGTTTACAACAGGCTGAATAGACAAGAGGAGGGGGAATCACATAACTAAACCCAACATAACCCAACTGTGCTGGAACTGTGGACAGAAGAGTTCCCTAGGCCTAAAAACCCATAGCATCACAAACATTAGTAAAAGACAATGAGAGATGAGGCGTAATGGCTCTGTGTGACACACCAACAGGAAGGAGAGCACAGGGCTGGAACTGACCTTGGAAGAAGCCTAATGGCTAGGGTAGACAACAGCCTGAGCAGAAGAAAGAGGGCCCAAAGAAAATGAAAGTGTCAATGACACTGTAGCTTAACTTGTGTGTTGTGTTTGATGAAAAGGATAATGTTCAATGTTTATGAAAGGATTATGAAATGACAAGAATTGTGATAATTGGGAAGATGTTCATATCTGTTCCCTGTATGCTATGTTTTTGATAAAAATAATATGAGGTGTACACTGTACTAAAGAGCTGAGGGGTGGGTTAATATGGCCTCACAGTTAATGTATGTGGGCCTCACAGTTAACGTATATCAACGAAAGTTACCATGTTACAGTGAAATTAATATTCCAAAACGAGTCATCCTATCAAGTTACATGGAAATTCCTTCATAAATATGGCCTGTAGACTGTGCTAAAGGCTTTCGGCTCCTGTAGCCGACAGTTTCCCAACTGCGTGCAAAGGGGACGTTCTCATCTAGACATTATATGAAGTCAACCTACCAAGTTACAATGAAATCCCTTCATAAATATGACCTGTAGACAGTGCTAAAGGTTTTTGAGCTTTGGGCTCGGGCAGCCATCATGGTTGAATGATCGCAACCAAAAGGGGACATTCTCATCTGGGCATCATCTGCAGTGATCCTACGAAGTTAGTTACAATGATATCCCTTCATAAATGTGACCAGTAGACTGTGCTTAAGATTTTCAGGCTTCGGGCACCTGAAGCCGTCACAGTTGACCAATCACGACCAAAAGGGGATGTCATCATCTAGGCATTATATGGAGTCATCATCTAGGCATTCTATGGAGTCAAACTAACAGGTTACAATGAAATCCTTCCATAAATATGACCTATAGACTATGCTAAAGGTTTTGAGGTTTTGGGCTCAGGCAGCCATCAAGGCTGAATGATCGCGACCAAAAGGGGACGTTCTCATCTAGACATTATTTATAGTCATCATACCAAGGTACAATGAAATCCCTTCATAAATATCACCTGTAGACTGTGCTAAAGGTTTTTGGGCTTCAGGCCCCTGTAGCCGTCACAGTTGCCTAATGGTGGCCAAAAGTGGCTGTTCTCATCTGGACATTATATGAAGTCAACCTACCAAGTTACAACGAAATCCCATCATAAATATGAACTGAAGACTGTGCTAAAGGTTTTCGGGCTTGGGCAGCCGTCATGCTTGAATGATCGCACCCAAAAGGGGGCATTCTCATCTGGAGTGATCCTACGAAGTTAGTTACAATGAAATCCCTTCTTAAATATGACCTGTAGACTGTGCTCAAGAATTTCGGGCTTCGGGCACCTGTAGCCATCACAGTTGACCAATCACAACCAAAAGGGGATGTAATCATCTAGGCATTATATGGAGTCAATCTAACAAGTTACAATGAAATCATTCCATAAATACAACCTATAGACTATGCTAAAGGTTTTTGGGCTCGGGCAGCCATCAAGGCTGAATGATCGAGACCAAAAGGAGACATTCTCATCTAAACATTATTTGGAGTCATCCTACCTAGCTACAATGAAATCCCTTCATAATTATGACCTGTAGACTGTTCTAAAGGTTTTCGGGCTTCTGGCCCCTGTAGATGTCACAGTTGCCCAATTGTGTCCAAAAGGGGACGTTCTCATCTAGACATTATATGAAGTCAAACCTACCAAGTTACAATGAAATCCCTTCACAAGTATGACCTGTAGACTGTGCTAAAGGTATTCAGGCTTCGGGCTCGGGCAGCCATAATGGTTGAATGATCGCAACCAAAAGGGGACATTCTCATCTGGGCATCATCTGGAATGATCCTACGAAGTTACAATAAATCCCTTTATAAATATGACCTGTAGACTGTGCTCAAGGTTTTCAGGCTTCGGGCACCTGTAGCCATCACAGTTGACCAATCACAACCAAAAGGGGATGTCATCATCTTGGCATTATATGGAGTAAACCTAACAGGTTACAATGAAATCCTTCCATAAATATGACCTTTTGCCTATGCTAAAGGTTTTTGGGCTCAGGCACCCATCAAGGCTGAATGATTGCGATCAAAATGGGACATTCTCATCTAGACATTATTTGGAGTCATCCTACCAAGTAACAATGAAATCCCTTTATAAATATGACCTGTAGACTGTACTAAAGGTTTTCGGGTTTTGGACTCCGGCAGTCATCAAGGTTGGCAGATCATGCCCAAATGAGGAAATTCTCATCTAGACATCATAAGGAGTCATCCTACCAAGTTACAATGAAATCCCCCCATATGACCTGCAGACTGTGCTAAAAGTTTTTGGGTTTTGGGCTTGGGCAGCCATCATGGTTGACAGATCATGCATAAAAGGGGATGTTCACATCTAGTCATTATACAGAGGCATCCTACCAAGTTACAATGAAATCCCTTCATAAATACGACCTGTAGACTGTGCTAATGATTTTCGGGTTTTGGGCTCGGGCAGCCATACCGGTAGACCGATCGCGATCAAAAGGGGATGTTCTCATCTAGACATGACCCCAAACCTGCATATGAAATTTCGTGACGATCAGACAAGAACTGCGGGGTGTAGCCCATGCTAAAGGAAAATGTGAACAGACTCACAGACTAACAGACTTTCGCACGCATGATGGCAATAGCTTATCTCAACTGTGTCAGGTTAAGCTAAAAACGGAAACAAGACATCAGGCACATAAAAAGGCCCAAAGTCAGAAACCAATTTAAATGCTACCAGATGCAAAGCCAGATCTTCATATGAAGAAAAAAATGATACATCGGAGAGAAGATGCAAGACTAAATGACCTAACATCCCTAGGGTGAGGACGTAACCATGGGGAAGACAGAATAAATATTCCGTAAAACATGTTAAACTCCCAAGAAATTTAATAAAAAATTTCAATAAAAAATTGCCAAAAAGCTTAAGAGTTTAACAGGATGAGTTCATGGAAGGATAGGGGAGGAATACTTAACAAACAATGGAATAATATTACTATAGTACATTTATCAAGCGCTTAATCCCTGAAAAAGGCTTTAAGCGCTTTACAATTCCAGACCATTTACTCACTAAGCTCTCACACACATTCAATGAAACACACGTCATGTGCACAAATGTTCATTCTAAAACTGATGGTCATCAAGTAAGTATTTCTTGAAAAGATATGTTTTAAGCTCGGTTTTGAAAATATTATACGATTTGGCTCTCCTAACTGAATGAGGAAGTGAGTTCCAAATGTATGGGCCGTAGAATGTGAATGCTCTCTGACCAAACTTTTTTAGTTTAAACCTGGGTATGGTGAGCAGGTTCAGGTCTTGGGACCTTAAGTGACGAGGTGGGGTGTAATTATGTAAGAGGCATGATAGATAGGGTGGCAAGGTTGAATCCAGACTACGGTAGCATAAGGATGCAATCTTGTACTCAATCCGTGCCTGTACTGGTAGCCAATGAAGGGTTCTTAACATTGGTGTTATATGGTCGCACCTCGGCTTGCGTAGGACAAGTCTAGCGGCGTTGTTTTGAATGCGTTGCAACCTATTTATCTTTTCTATCAGTAGACCGCTCAGAAGCGAATTGCACTAGTCCAGCCTAGATAGGATGAAGGAACTAACCAGCTTTTTCGTGGCCTCCTGAGTGAGATAAGGTCGGAGATGGGAAATCCTTCTCAATTCAAGAAACAAACATTTCCTGATGTTCTTGACTTGGACAGTCATGGACAGATTTGAGTCTAGATAAACACCTAGGTTTTTGGATGTTTTAGAAAAACCTATGTCGGTGCCGCAAATGCAGAGATGGTCGAGGCTGGTGTTCTTAATTTTTGCATCGGTAGAAATTAGAATGAGCTCGGTCTTGTCATCATTTAATTTTAATTTGTTTGTTTCCATCCTGTGCTTGACGGACTCTATGCAGGTTTGGATGTCTGTTGCCGTTTGTGTTAACTGCCTGAGTAAGGATGGGGAGTAGATTTGAGTATCGTCAGCATACATATGATAGCTCAGATCTTGCTTTGATATTACACCACCAATGGGTTGTGTATATATGCAATATAGTACAGGTCCCAAAACGGAGCCCTGTGGGACACCATACATAAGTGAGCTGCTTTTTGAGTGGGCTTCACCAATGTGAACAGACTGGGTTCTGTCAGACAGGTAAGACTTAAACCAGTCCAGTACCGTTCCTGACAAGCTGAAGGTGATATTGAGGTGTTTAATTAAGATGTCATGGTCAAGGGTGTCAAATGCAGCTGACAGGTCATTATTAAAAATGATGATGTCAGGCGTATGTCCTGAAATTGGGAAACAAAAAGTAATTTTATAATTATTATAAAGTTACAGCCCGAACGTCTAAAACCACCGTTGAACACTTCCATGTGCATTGATTTGTGTCTGTTATCCTCAAAAAAGGTGATTTTAAAGCACAGATGTCAGTTCATTGTTGCTGACTTTAGGGCCAAACAAAGAATGATGTTGTCGCCAATTCTGGTCAATTCCTGATGGCTGCGCATGCGTGGAGAGTAAAAGTATGGAGGACAGACAGGACCTTCAATTTTTGGTTTTGCAAGCAAATTTTGGGGATTGCGGAGTGCAAAATTTGTGTTTGGCCCTTTATAACTTTGGGTTTGCACCAGCTAGTCTGGGCCATTGGTTTATAGTATAAAAATATCAAGTATTTTTCAAGGATTTTAACGAATTCATGCACTTTTCACGGAAAGAGTCTAAATTCAAGGACTTTTCATTTGCATAGAAACCTCGGCAGAGAAATTTTATTGACGTCAAGTCCAAGTTGTACGAACAGCATTGCGACATTGTGAGTATTCCCCTTGATGTATTAAGCTTCGAAAGATGAAATAAAAACTTCCGGGACTGGAAGTTTACAAGTTGAATTATCATGTAGTTTGAATACTCAAACACTGAAGCACTTTAATACTGACCATCTGACATCGGCATTGACAATCGGCCGATTAGGGGCCTCAAATTTTGAATCAAATCGAATCCCAAATCGAATCTCCCCATTCTTGAAGTAGAAGATACACCTTCTTACAACCGTAAATATTCCCACATAATATTGTCTCCACACAAGTATTGAATTTAACTGCAACTTGTCTGTTTTTTGGCAAATAATTAAAAAATGCGGAATACCCCAGTACGGGATCGAAGTAGCTTTGGACGCAGAGCCTCTTTGGACTTTTCTATCATTGGGTCTCCTGCAGAGGATAGAAGAGTTCAAGAGGAGACACTTGGTAGGATTTTGAGAACTTTTCCACAATTCGATTTTTCTAATCAAATAAAATTTCGAAGCTTTACAGGACTCTACAGCTGATTGTGTATTCAAATCATCGGCATTTGTTTGGTGGTGTTGTCTTCTGAACGCCTCATCACTACAAACAGTATAAAGCCACTAAAGTACTTTCAAAGCTTTTCAATAGAGCCATAATAGTAACTTCCAACACTTGGCAAGTTAAACACTGTTGTCTATTTTCAATTTCAAAGAATAAATTAATGGTAACATTACACCAGAGAAATACTTGAATATCACAAAAATTGAAACAAATACTGAAATCAATAACTTACTTAGCTTGCTTTCCTGAATCTTTCTTTGCACGTTTTACTGGTGTATTTTCATCATCTGATTGTGCAGTTCGCTTCCTGACACCACTACTCCGAGAACTCACAGAAGAGGGGGTTTCACTTTCTGAACGAGTCTGCCGCTTTGGCGCCTCCTTAGATTTTGTTCCATTTAATGCAGTTTTACCGTCAGTCGTTTTTTTAACATTTGAATTTCTAGTTTCCACTTTACTAGTTTTGAAATCAGTTATTTTAGATTGTTTGGTTGCAGGTTTTACACTGTCGGTTTTTTTCTTCCCTCGATGGGATGGAGCAGTTTGTGATGAAGAAGATATGTCTGACACATCCGATTTATTCAATGAGGAATCAAAACTATATTCATTTGAAGTGTTTGAAAATGCACTATCACCACTTAAATTTCTTTCTCTACCATTATCGCCCGCCATATCTATCTCCTGACCAGAATCTTGCCTGTTAAATATTAAAATAAAGCACATGAATTCTCGTTAAATTCGAAATTTAAAATAATTTCTATATTTATTATACCTATTTATTTATTGGTGTTTAAGGTCATATACTTATGCACAATGGCTAATCATGACAGTGACAGTTTTACAGGTGGAGGAAGCCAGAGTACCCAGAGAGAAGCACAGAGCAGCTGTCAGCTCCCCAACATCATAACTCCGCACTGCAGTACAGGCAGGGTTAGATTGGTTGAAGACTTGTGTACCATCGATCGACGTGCAGTATGCCTTAGTACACGGCATCATCGTGCTCCCATGTGGACAATCAGGGTTAAGTGCCTTGCCCAAGGACACAACGCGGGAGTCCAAATCAGTCACCCATCCAAGGATTAACCGGGCTCGACTTTGCTTAACTTCGGTGATCTGACAAGAACCGGTTACCGCAACACCACCATACCCCTTTACTATACCTACCTAGCTAGCTCAATTCGAAGAATCAGGCCAAACACTTAATTTTAAAAACCTCTCCAAAAATCAAGCTGAATACCAACAAGTGCACCACCTAGAATTGCATAATATTCCCGGTAGGCTTTTGAATTGTACATAACTACTGTTTTGAACCATGGACCAAGCAATAACATCGGCAGAACCCCCAATTCGAACAGAACTTGTATTTTAGTATGACTGAAAAACAAGCCAAGTTTGGTCCTGATCTACAAATCCAAACTCAACTTGTCATCTAAAAACTGAAATATTGACAAAAATGTGAAATTTCTAAAGGGGCATAACTCTGGAAAGAAGAGTACAATTGAAATTATAATCACAAGTGCACAGGTTCCCGTGGTGAACATGCATACCAAGTTTCGAAAGAATCCATCCAAAAACCTCTGGGAAACCCTCAGGACAAAATTTAGACTTATGTGGCAGATTATTCAAAGTCAAAAAGGGGCATAACATTAGAAAAAAATAGTCTGACCAGAACTATAATCGCAGGTGCAAGGGTTCCCATGGCGGTGATCATGCATACCAAGTTTCGAAAGAATTAGTCTATAAACCTCTGAGGAAATCTCTGGACAAACTTCGATCAATGTGGTAAATTATTCTAAGTCGAAAGAGAGTATAACTCTGGCAAAAAAGTCCAACCAGAACTATAATTGCACATGCACAGGTTCCCTTGGCGGTGACCATGCACGCCAAGTTTCAAAAGAATTAGCTTATAAACATCCGAGAAAATCTCCAGACAAAATTCAGACCAATGGGGAAAATTATTCTTAGTTGAAAAATTCTGGCAAAAATAGTCCAACCAGAACTATAATTGCACATGCACAGGTTCCCATGGTGGTGAACATGCATACCAAGTTTCGAAGGGAATGGCCCTAAACAGTTGAGAAAATCTCCAGACAAAAAACCAGGCAGACAGACGACGGACGGACAACCCATTTACACAATACAAACTAGAGTCCTGCACCTACGCAGAAGTTCCAAAAGTGCCATCCAGTACTGCCAATAACCATTATTTTGAAATGCCTGCTAAGTGTTTATAGTTCCATGCATGGAGGTGTGGGTGAACAACTCACCGAGGGCACTTTCTGTCCAGGCAAGTGGTAGGTATAATAAATAAAGAAATTATTTTTAATTTCTAATATTCATCAACCATTACCACTGGCCCAGACTAGCTGAATAAATAAAAGGATGGCGGGCCAATACAGGACAAAGTAGAGAGGCAGGCTTGCACAAGTAACTCCAGGACAAAAGAATCTCTAAAAGAGATAAGAGATAGAAGGTGATAGAAGTCTACATCTGTTTATATTAAACTAATAGCTATTAACAGATGTAGAGACTATTCAATATACAAGAGACCTAACCTGGAGTAATGTATATTACCTCTTTTACGAAACAAGCATTTCCCAAATTACTATGCTAAGGGAATCAATATATACACCTGGAACTTAAGTAAGCACCTGAAACTTCACTGAAATGTTTCATGACAGTGAAGTTGCTGTTACTGATTATTATGTTTTAATGATTGCTATGTCTTGCAGTACATTTCATCTAGTGAAACATGACGTTTCTGATAGCGTACCCTAAACACATCCCCTCGTCCACGTGAAGCATGCTTCCCACTAACGTCACAAAAAACACAATCATCCACATGCAATATCTGGGTATAAAACAAGAAAATTTGTCATTTCTTTTATCAATAAATGTTGACATGGCAAGGAGGAGACTGTCAGAGGCACTAAGATGGCAAATCATTGGCCTACATGCAACAGGCATGTCATTCAAAGCAATTGGAAGGCAATTTGGCTATAGTCATTCTGTCATTAGCAGACTTGTCTGAAAACATCAATAAACCAACAATGTTAAGGACCGACCAAAGCCTTGACAACCCCAAAAGACCTCTCCTCAGGAAGATCCGAGCCTGGCATGCCTCGTTAGGCATGAACCCTTTGCTTCAAGTTTGTGCAACAGAACTGTCCGAAACCATCTCAAAGCACTGAGTATGAGATCCAGACGGGTCATCAAGCGTCCAGCTCTGTCCGATCAACATCAAAGATGACGTTTGGAGTAGCAGGGTTCCCCCAGAATATTGAAAACAAAATTCAAGGACTTTCAAGGACATTTTTGAAAAAATTTCAAGGATATTCAAGGACCATCTCGAGGCTGAAACGTCCTAAGGCCGAAACGTCCCAATGGCAATACCCCCTTTACAGTAAGTAGTCAATTGTACCTCGGTTCACAAGTTGTGAACCGAGGTAAAATTTACTACTTATTGTTTGTCAAGTTAACAGGTGTGCACGTTTTCATCACTGTGGCAACTGTTTCATCTGCTATGAAAGCCCTCATTTCAGTCGCATCTGTATCCACCCAAGATCGGGCAAGTGCGAATGGTTTCATGTTTGGGTTTTTTTCAAAGTATTGTTTGGCATATAAATTTGTTTGCGAAGTGCACAGTTCAATAAAATCATTGTCAAAAAATTTACTGAAAAAAAAATCTCACGCTCGTTGCCATCCACAGAAAACTGAATGCCCGTGGGCTCGTCAAATGTTTTTAACCATGGGTGGTGGAACGCTTCCCCCAAATTCAATGTTTTGTCAACATGAACACACGTGCTTGTTTGATCAGCTGATTCGCCGGCATTTACATTTTCTTCCAAATTGCTTTCACATGACTCGAATTCGTCTGACGAGTCTCCTTTGATATTTCTTATGAAAGAATATCCAGGAAAACCGTCCTCATCCGAATCAGAATCCTCAATAATGTCATGGAAAGTTGATAAATTATTTTCAATTGATGACGCCATTTTCCAAACATAGTCGAACTGGGACGTTTTGTCCTCCTGTCGGACAAAGTATTGGAACACGTGCATTACTTTAATTGGAAACTCAGGATGATTCCGGTGGAAATCAAAAGGTTTTCATTGGTTGTTAAACATAATTCGACCAGGGAAGCCCCCCTCTGTACTAATAAACATGAACCGACCAAGTGCTAAGAGTTAATTATTATTAATAACTCCTACTTGTTTGGATTTGTCAACAAATTTATTCGTTCCTTTTCGGACCGCTATTATGCTTGTGATAAATCGGCGATCAAATTCAAGGACCTTTTACTGATATACCTTGTTTTCAAGGACTTTCAAGGCCTTGAAAATAGCGTTTCAAATTCAAGGACATTCCAGGTTTTCAAGGACCCGTGGCTACCCTGAGTGGTGTACGTCATGACAACACTGGAATCTCAGAAAGTGGCGGAGAGTCCTTTGGTCAAACGAGAGTAGGTTCCTGCTTCACGTCACAGATGGTCACATGAGAGTGTGGAGGCATAGAAATACTGCTTACATGCCCAGGAACACAGACCTACTGTTTCATATGGCGGAGGATCAGTAATGATCTAGGAATGCCTCTCTCATGACTGCAAACTTGATATGGTGACTGTACTTGGGAATCTCAATGATCATCAGTGATCCGGGACATTCTCAATCCGGTTGTCATGCCTCATTTTGACAACCACCTGTTGAATACTTGCCCTGTATTCATGGACGACAATGCAAGACAACATCGTTCCCATTCTGTCAGAGCATTCCATCAGAATAACGCTATTACAACACTACCTTGGCCTGCAATCCATTAGAACACATCTGGGATTTTCTTGGACGTGGTGTGCAAGCAAGGGACCTGCCTGTACAGAATTTAGCCAATTTGGAAGCTGTATTGCATGAGGAGTGGCAGCAGTAGCCTCTGAACCATATCAGGAGGCTCACTGGTAGCATTAGGAGGAGGGTGCAGGCTGGTGGATACACTAGCTACTGACGTCAGACACAGCTATTGTGTTCAGATCATAAGTTACATTTTATGTCAGTAATTGTGTCATCATGGACTGTTCCAGCAGCATACTTATCGAGAGAGCATTTTTCCATCACATGAGGCCCCAGGGGGCCTGAGGGCGCTCACCTGACATGGTAGCCTAAATATCAACTCAGGGAATTGATTTCAACAAGTTTCATCTGCCTCCTCCGAAGAAAAGCTTATACCAAATATCCAAAGAATCTGACCAGTGGATCTAAAAAAAAGATTTTTAAAGAATATTCCTCATATTGAACTAAGTAAGAATTTGGGCTCCCACAGGGAGCCCAAATATGAACCCAGGGACTTGGCTTGAACAAACTTGAATCTCACCTCCAGTAGGATGCTGTATACCAAATATCAAAAGATTCTGACTGGTGGGTGTGAAGAAGAAGATTTTTGAAGAATATTCCTCAAATTGAACTAAGTTATAATTCGGGCTCCAAAAGTGAGCCCAAATATGAACCCAGGGACTTGGCTTCAACAAACTTGAATCTCACCACCCCCTAAGGATGCTGTATACCAAATATCAAAACATTCTGACTGCTGGATCTGAAGAAGAAGATTTTTAAAGAAAATTCCTCATTTTGAACTAAGTTACAATTCGAGCTCCCACAGTGAGCCCAAATATGAACCTAGGGACATGGCTTGAACAAACTTGAATCTCACCCCCTAAGGATGCTGCATACCAAATATCAAAACATTCCGACTGCTGGATCTGAAGAAGAAGATTTTTAAAGAATATTCCTCATTTTGAACTAAGTTATAATTCGGGCTCCCAGAGTGAGCCCAAATATGAACACAGGGACTTGGCTTGAACAAACTTGAATCTCAACCCCCTAAGCATGCTGCATACCAAACATCAAAAGATTCTGGTTGGAAGATCTGAAGAAGAAGATTTTTAAAGAATATTTCTCATACTGCACTAATTTAAACATTTGGGCTCCCATAGAGAGCCCAAATATGGACCCAGGGATGTGATTTCAATAAACATGTGAAACAATCTTCCAAAGATGTTATATGTGAAATTTGAAAGCTTTTAGAACAGTGGTTTGGGAAAAGATGAGTCTTGAATGTTTTTCCCATTACCCACAGTGTTAAAAAAAATGCTGACTCAGCACTTTTTCAAAGTCCCCAAAAAGTACCCCATGATAAAACTGATAGCAATTTCATTTTTTAACCATTCCATTCTGTTGGTCCTCAGGAAGCTTCACATCAAATAAGAATTCTCAGTGCCGTGTAGTTTTGGAGATATGAGCGTTTTAATTTTTTTCTATTTTTAGCTCCTGCGGTTCCCATGGGGCGATGGGAAAATTTATTTTGGCATAAATTAAGTCCTTATGACCCAATAAGCCCTCATATTAAATTTGGTTCAAATCTGCCTCTCAGTTTGGAAAATAGAAATTTTGGGTGGGGCAAAAATTCTTGCCCCTCCCATAATGAAGGCAAATATACCTCCTCGAACTTCTCTTGAACAAATCTGAGTCTACACCTCAAAAAGAAGCTGCACACCAAATATCAAGTTTCTGTTACTGCCAGTTTATGAGAAGATTTTTTAAGATTTAAGCACACTTTTTGGACGTGGCCCAACTGAGGGGTGAGGCAACTTGCTTTGAACAAAATCAAAATGCAATGTCATAACAAACTATTATCTCAAATATCAATTCAATTGGTTCAGCGGTTTGGGAGGAGAAGACGCAAACACCATGTTCACGGACGACGAGTGATCACCATAGCTCCCCTGAATGAAAGTCAGGCGAGCTAAAAAACATTACTGACAGATATGTGTAATTAGCGCCATTAAAATACTGCCTATTTTCGTCATTGTGTTGTCTTTCATTTGTCAATAGACCATTCTTTCTGCAAACAATCACTTTTGGCCATCTGAAAGATAGCATGAAAGTAATGACAGTTTCTATTAACACCGCTGCAAAAAAAACTGAGGTGCTTAATTAAGTTCCAGGAGTATATATATGGTACTCAAAAAAGGCGATTTACATTGTGATTACAAATCATAAGGTATTGTATGGAAATGCGCAAATGACTTTTAAAACTATACATTCAAATACCAAGCATTACCATTTACTCGTAATCTTTCAATACTGCACAAGAGAGGAGCCCAGATAACTTTGAAAATCATAGTTTAGAAATAAGACACAAGCTTTATAGCCTTCCACTCTGCATGCACCCACCCCCCGTGTGTTTTGTGAGGAAAAACTATTAAAACACAAAACAGAAAGCTACTGTAAGTATAAAAGCAGCATGCAAACTGTACTGAATGCTAAGTGCAAAACATTTCCAAACGACAAAGCAATCTTAGGTCCCCAGCCACATAAACCAAATTTCTAAGACAGGTAAAAAGTTGGCACGGCCAACAGATGCTCCCCAAACGCCAAGGGTGGCTATGCCCCACCCCCCACTGCCAAGCATGAGTTTCTAGTCATTTGTCTTTGTTGATACTGAATTAATAAATATCTTATCTAATAAATATCTTATCTAATGCCCCAACTTTATGAAAAACTATATTTTAGTGGTTAACCAAGTCCCAAATGGGGCCATAACTCAGATAAAAATATTCAAAATCAAATCCATCTGGAATTTTGTTGTCTGCAGTAAGCAATATTACAAGTTTGATTGAAATCAGACTCCTATAACTCAAGTTACCATCTGGAAACCAATATCAACATGCCTTCTAAGTTGGAAAAGGGCCATAATTCAACCAAAAAATATCAGACCATGTCCACTATCAATTCCAACCTGTATTATGTGGTTATAAACCTAAGTATAAAATTTTGTTTCATTTTGTTCACTCAAACTAAAGTTATCGTCCAGAAACAAATATCAACATGTCTTCTAAGTTGGAGAAGGGCCACTAACTCTGTCCAAAAATATCGGACCAAGCCCCCTATCAATCCCAACCTGTATCACGTGGTTATAAACCTGTGTATAAAATTTTGTTTCATTTCATTCAGGCAAAGTAAAGTTATCATCAGTAAAGTTATCATCCGGAAACCATTTGTTTCAGATGGATGGATGGCCAAACGGACAGGGTGGCGACTATATACTCCACCAAAATTTTTTCGGGGAGCATAATAAAATGTGGTGAAAGTAAAAAGCTGTGTCCAGTAAACAACTTTCATAAAGTATGACAAAGCAACTAACTTTGAATATGTCCATGAGGATGATAATGCTCTAACCTCATGCACTGAAATTCTAAACACCCTACTATCCGCATCACATAAGCATTCATATGCAATGCAGTTAGCATAATGAATCCATTAGGAAATAGAATGAACAGAAATATCTTGTCTGCCAGGTATCTGAGAAAGGAAGTCTGTTTTCTCCTTTTCTTACAAAACCCGCTTTTTTTTAATATAAGCCCTGAGGTCCCTTATTGGGTATAGTAAAGGTCTAAAATTATTTCCCTGGAGTGAAGCATTGATAACAATAGGTGCCATCAGTTTATCTGGTGCCCGATTCTTGCCTAAAAAAAAGTCTATTTGAGTAGAAAGAGTGATAATATTTTCAAAACTTTGTAATGAGCATCATCAATAGAGAGTGCTTGTAATTCACCAACTCTTCTAGCTGTAGCAAAAGAGGGAAGAAATACTGCACTGTATGTGAACCTTAAACTCTACTATATCCAAAGGATTGAATGGCTCCTCTTGCAACCCAAGCCCGATTCCATTTGGGAACAAGAGGTCCCAAGGAGCTTTAATCGCTCACCTGATAAATTTGATTATTGACGAAATTAAGGTAAAATTCAGCATCTACATGTTAATGTGGTTAATCTAATGTAGTTAGGGGAGTGAGGGTGACTGAGAAAGGTCTGTTGGGTGAATTGTTTTGTTTTTTTTTCATAAAATCAGTCAAACCCCTTCAAAACTCATTTTGAAGCAGAGAGAAAAAAGAATCACCCAATTACTGCATATCAAATGATTCTGACTGGTGGATCTGCAGAAGTTTTTTAAAGGAATTTCCCCTTAATACACAAAGTTAAAATTTAAGTTGCCATAAAGAGCCCAAATAAGACCCAAGGGGCTTGATCTGAACAAATTTGAACCTCACCCCACTAAGGATGCTACTGACCAAATATCACAAGATTCTGACTGATGGATCGGAAGAAGAAAATTAAAAAAAATAAAATTCCTCATTTTACACTAAGTTAAAATTTGGGCTCCCACAGTTAGCCCAAATAAGACTCCAGGGACTTGGTTTTGAACAAACTTCCAGCTGACACCCCCCCCCCCCCCCCCCCCCCCCCCCCCCCCCCCCAAAAAAAGGGAAAAAAGATGCAGTATACCAAATACTAAGAGATTTTGACCAGTAAATGTCATGAAGATTTTTAAAAGTTCGGTTCCCATAGGGTGCCCAAATGTCAACTCAGGGACGTTCGAACAAACCTGAATCTGATCCCTATTTATTTATTTATTGATGTTTTAGGTCACATATTTATGCACAATGGCTAATCATGACTGTGACAGCTTTACGGGTGGAGGAAGCCGGAGTACACGGAGAGAACCACCGAGCAATGACGAGCAACTGCCAGCTCCCCAACATCGTAACTCCGCACTGCAGCACAGGCAGGGTTAGATTGGTTGAAGACATGCGTACCATCAACGTGCAGTACGCCTTAGTACACGGCGTCATTGTGCCCCCACGCGGGCAATGGACATGAAGTGTCTTGCCCAAGGACACAACGTGGTTGCCGCAGGTGGGATTCGAACCGAGGACCTCTCGGCTTGCAGTCTGCACCTCTACCTACTGAGCCACCGCGCTCCCCAATCTGATCCCTAAAAGGATGTTGTACAGCAAGAATCAAATAGCTCTCTTTAAAGAACTTCCACCCCAGGCATTGTTTACAGGTCATATTTTACTAGTAAACTGATATTTGTTTACCACAGTAAACATAAAGGTACAAAACTATGGTCCAAGCTTACTATCTTAATTTATCTACAAAAGAGGATTTTCGAAAATATACTATTCCAAAACAGTAGGGGATATGTGATAAAAGTGAGATATATGAAGAAAAATGTTTATATTTTCATCAAAGACAGTTGAGGCATTGCACTGTGACATCTAGTGAATGATTGCAGCGGTAGTTGGGTGTCTGATAAGCACACATTCCATGCACTGATCCATAGAAGATATGGACAGTCATTGAGAGAATTTACCACATTCAGTCCAAGACCTCAATACCTTGTAAATCCTCCTCGGTTTGCGAGACAAGTGCGGATCCGACGTGGCATACTCCTAACCAAACGTCCAATATCAGCTTGACTGATGTTATTTCATTCTTCCTGCTGTACAGCGTCGAGTTCCTGGACATTGGTAGGGGGCTGCTGGCATTGTCGTAGGTGCCTGCCAAGCATATCCCAGACGTGCTCGATGGGTGAAAGGTCTGGACTTAGTGCTGGCCAAGGCAATGTCGTCATGTTCTGCTCCTGGAGGAACTCTGTAGCGACACGGGTCTCGTGTGTTCTTGCATTGTCATCTTGGAAAATGAATCAACAGCCATGACATCGCGCAAATGGCACCAAATGAGCTGTTAACATGTTGTCATGGTAGGCACTTTGATGGCAGTTAGTAATGCTGCGGTTCGGATGAAATGATCCTGGTTAGCAGTTGTCACCCTTGGATGACCTGACCGACGTCTGTCATCAACATTGCCTGTCTGACGGTAGCATGAACACAACCTGCTAATCACCAATTGAGTAACATTGAGAATTTGAGCCACTGCAGTCAGTTGCCAGCTTCCAACATGTCAGACTTCGCATACCTCAAAAGTTACCTTCTAACCAGAAACTATTGATGAACAAGTTTATACCAAGAAAAGAATGATGAGACCTCAGAAAACGCCTGTCCAGTACAAATGAAAATTTCAAAACGTACCCCAGACATTAACATGGCGCTCGTGCGAAAAACCTGCACAGTTTTCGTGGGCCAGTGACATTCATGATCCACACTAAACTTGGTAACATATTGATGTGCCCAATCATGCGTATCCCATACCATTTTCCAAAAATATCAACATCAGTTTGGATATCCCCCACTTTTGAATAGTATATTATTTTTAAGAGTACTATGAAACAAATATATAATTATGAAACAAATTTATAAGCTGTTTTTTAAAGTTTAAACAAGTAATTTTTTGTCATGCACTTGTCCACAGGGTGTGATACAAGAGCAAGCATTCGGTAAGCAGCACAGGTAAAGCTATTTTAACTATTTTCACATTGATATTGAAATATTAAAATTTCAACCAGCAAATTTTTTCATTTTCAACAATGCAACTATGAACTGAACCAATTAAATCTTGTTTGACAGGGTTCATTGAGCGGTCTCGATTGAAATGGTTAAATATCCCATTTGGCAATGGTGGGTGTACATCATACATAAATTGTTAATTTAATCAAGAAAGTAAATTGCAGCCTGAGTAAATATGTCATGAACATCCGCACTTGATTTTGATCACTTATACCAATATCCAAAGAATTCAAATAAATTTAGAAGTAGTTTGCTCCAATAGAATTAATAATGATTGTCAAAGTTGAAGGCAAATAATGTAAAACTTTAACTGTGCCACAGTAATTTAGATCATGCAGATTTGCATCTAGTTTCATTGCAATATTTTTAGCAATGTTAAGGCCACACAAAGTAGATCTTATTTCTCAGGCAATTATTTGTAAAATTGCATGCAATTTTTTATTTTACTTTTTTATTTCTGTAATTATTTCTTTGACATCAAAAGTTCATGTTCTTGGTTTATGTTTTAGGCCTCATAATCTATGGGATAGCATGTGTGGTGGTGTATTTCGTCCCTTGGGAGCAAGAAGGATTTGCAATGCTAAAGCATTGCAAAGCCTTCTTGCACTCAAGGGACAAATTTATTAATTTTTTTAACTTGGGTAAAATATCAGACACAAACCATTTAATTTTTATTTTTTTAAAGTTTACATTGGTTATAAAAAGAGAGCATGTGGCAGCCATACAGACCATTTGGGAGGGCCTGGGAAACAAATTTTTAATTTTTTAGGCCTAAAGAAGTTTGCACAAGATTAAATCTTTCCCATACTGCTGTAGCAGAATTCAAGAGCAAAAAAAACTTGATACCCAAATTGAGCCACAGCAAATTTTTCATGCACTGCACTTGACGTGCATGTGTACCAAGTTTCACAACAATATCTCAAGAAATGCAGAAATAGCTCCACAAGTTTCAACAGCTTTTACGACCACCCACCTGTCGCAGTGACAGTGATTCCAGTATACTCCCCTCAAACTATGTTGGCTTCTGAGCATGTGAAGTTTAAAGGGCATCAATTTGAAAAGGGAGTGGATGTTTCGACAGGTCACATATCCAAACACATCAGTCTTTTACATGGTTTGTCTTGTATTACTCCATGCAAAAGCTATTACATTTAAATTACCTTTCAATTTTCCATTACATTTCTGAGTCAGGAAAAACTTATGGATAACTAGCATATTGATATTATGAAACACTTTTCCTCATGTGCATGTATGTTCAACAATGTTGAATGTCACTAGAAGTGCTACTATAAAACTACAGTAGAGTTTTTGTCAAAAACAATCAAATATTGTCAATTTATTTCAATTATTTAGTTGCTAAACTAAATCAACAAGAGCTATTGCTGAAGGCAATTAATCTCCGACTGCAAAGTTGGACTGATGAAGCATAATGACCATGATTCAGGTGAAAAATATGTGGGCAACTTTTTTATAACATGTGCAGGAGAAGCTTGTCATAATGATCCTGTATACCAAATTTCACTGACATCCATCCAGTCACTGCTGAGATATCGCTGCAGATGGCCGGATGCATACAGTATAATGATGAAAAAAGGGATACAGTAAGAAAGTTGAACAGCCAAACATGGTTTTATTACCTCCTCCTTCGCTTGCCTTTGGTTGGAACAGTGGGATTTGGATTAACAACTGGGCGTGTACTTTCTACAACATATTCTGTAGCTGCTATAGGCCTCCGTGTTTCCATGTGAGTAGGACCACCTTTTTTCTGAAATGGACAACACATATTTTTCGCAAAGGCAGTTTATATTACACAAGCATTTTTTCCAAAACACAGAAAAAAGAAATGAAAGTGTCAATGACACTGTAGCTCAACTTGACAAACTTGAACTTGGTAAGTTATAAATGAAATGGCAAAATTGAAGATCATTGGTACCAATGTCATTTTTTCAGTGGCAACATTTTTTGACAGAAACCGAAGAAAATCGATAGCTCCCATCTAGAGGCCTCCCCAAACAAGCATGCCAGGTTTCAAAGCAATCCGATCCTAAATGTGCCCTGTAGGGTGTATAAAAGGGAAATATTGTGGTCTGACTAGACTAAATTCTAAGAACGTTGGCCGTGGCAACATTTTTTGACGGAAATGGAAGAAAATCAATAGCTCCCATCTAGAGGTCACCGTAAATAAGCATACCAGGTTTCAAAGCAATCTAATCATAAATGTGCCCTGTAGGGTGAGCCAAAGGGAAATATTGTGGTCTGACTAAACTAAGTTCTAAGAATGTTGGCTGCGACAACATTTTTTGATGGAAATTGAAGAAAATCGATAGCTCCCATCTAGAGGTCACCCCAAACAAGCATGAAAAGTTTCAAAGCAATCCAATCATAAATGTGCCCTGTAGGGTGTGCCAAAGGAAATATTGAGTCTTCTGACTAAACTAAGTTCCAAGAACGTTGGCCGCGGCAACATTTTTTGACGGAAATTGAAGAAAATCGATAGCTCCCATCTAGAGGTCTCCCCAAACAAGCATACCGGGTTTCAAAGCAATCAAATCATAAATGTACCCTGTAGGGTGTGCCAAAGGGAAATATTGAGTCTTCTGACTAAACTAAGTTCTAAGAACGTTGGCCGCGGCAACATTTTTTGACAGAAATTGCAGAAAATCGATAGCTCCCATCTAGAGGTCTCCACAAACAAGCATACCAGGTTTCAAATCAATCTGATCATAAATGGGCCCTGTACGGTGTAGTAAGGAAAATATTGAGGTCTGACTAAACTAAGTTCTACGAACGTTGGCCCTAGCAACATTTTTTGCCGAAAATTGAAGAAACTCGATAGCTCCCATCTAGAGGTCACCCTAAATAAGCATACCAGGTTTCAAAGCAATCAAATCATAAATGTGCCCTGTAGGGTGTGCCAAAGGGAAATATTGTGGTTTGACTAAACTAAGTTCTAAGAACGTTGGCCGCGGCACCATTTTTTGACGGAAATTGAAGAAAATCGATAGCTCCCATCTAGAGGTCACCCCAAACAAGCATGCCAGGTTTCAAAGCAATCCGATCATAAATGTACCCTGTAGGGTGTGCCAAAGGGAAATATTGAGTCTTCTGACTAAACTAAGTTCTAAGAACGTTGGGCGCGGCAACATTTTTTGACAGAAATTGAAGAAAATCGATAGCACCCATCTAGAGGTCTCCCCAAACAAGCATACCAGGTTTCAAAGCAATCCGATCATAAATGTACCCTGTGGGGTGTGCCAAAGGGAAATATTGAGTCTTCTGACTAAACTAAGTTCTAAGAACGTTGGGCGCGGCAACATTTTTTGACAGAAATTGAAGAAAATCGATAGCACCCATCTAGAGGTCTCCCCAAACAAGCATACCAGGTTTCAAAGCAATCTGATCATAAATGTGCCCTGTAGGGTGTGCCAAAGGGAAATATTGAGGTCTGACTAAACTAAGTTCTACGAACGTTGGCCGTGGCAACATTTTTTGCCGGAAATTGAAGAAAATCGATAGCTCCCATCTAGAGGTCACCCTAAATAAGCATACCAGGTTTCAAAGCAATCAAATCATAAATGTGCCCTGTAGGGTGTGCCAAAGGGAAATATTGTGGTTTGACTAAACTAAGTTCTAAGAACGTTGGCCGCGGCAACATTTTTTGACGGAAATTGAAGAAAATCGATAGCTCCCATCTAGAGGTCACCCCAAACAAGCATGCCAAGTTTCAAAGTCATCTGATCATAAATGCGACCTGTGAGGTGTGCCAAAGGAAATTGTGGACGTACGTACTAACGTACGTACGTATGCCGACGGACGAGAAGTGATGGCAATAGCTCAGCTTGACTTTGTCAAGTTGAGCTAAAAAAACAACACCTAAAACCAGATATGAGAACTCCCAACCAACCAAGTGCTCAAAAGTTAATTTAAAACTGGTATCTATAACATCTTTCCATTTTAACCTACAACAGAAAACCAAAGGCCCCAAGGGACTGAAATTGCTCAACTGAGAAACTGGTCCAAAGAAGTATTTTGGGTCACATTCAGTTAGTTATGGTTCATAAACACTACAGAGGAATGAAGTCATGAAATTATTCATAACTCTGGTGTCCATGTCAGATGATTATTATATGTCTTCATGACTGCTTCCAATTCTATCAGCTGTAGACAAGCGTTGCCAAACTTTAAAGGGTTATTATGTCACTGCAGTTTGAAAGGCAAATTTTATGGAAAAACACTAAGGAATGGATTTAAACAATCTTGAACATTACCAGCCCCACCCCTTAGAGAGCCCAACTATTAAGCCAGGGACTCGAATTGAAAAAACTTGAATCTGATCCCCCTCGAGATGTTATATACCAAATATAAAAGATTCTGACTGGTGGATCTGGAGAAGAGTTTTAAAGAACTCTCTCCAAATTGCACTCAGTTAAAATTTGGGTTCCAATAGAGAGCACAAATAATAACCCAGGGACCCCCCTCCCCCCATCCCAAAATGTTGCATACCAAATATCAAAATATTTTTAATGGTCGATCTGATAAAGAAGATTCCTCATAATGCACTAAGTTAAACTTTGGGCTCCAAGAGAGAGCACAAATATTAACCCAGGGACCCGTTTTGAACAAACCTGAATCTGACACCCCTAGAGATGTTGCATACCAAATATCAAAACATTTTCACTGGTGGATCTGATGAAGACTTTATTTATTTACTGGGGTTTAACAACACTTTCGGCAGCCATGGTCACCTCATAACCAACAGTTTTATAGGTGGAGGAAGGAGGAGTCCATGGAGAGAACCACAGAGCAATGGCAAGCAATGGTCAGGCTCCCCAACATACTAACTCCACACAAGCAGGGTTAGCATTGGTTGAAGACAAGTGCACCAACGATATGCAGGATGCCTTAGTACGCAACGCCATCATGACACCATGTGGGCAATGAGGAAGAAAACTTTTAAAGAATATTCCTCATAATGCACTAAGTTAAACTTTGTGATCCCATAGAGAACTCAAATTTTACACCAGGGACTCGATTTGAACAAACTTGAATCTTGACACCCCTAGAGATGGCATATGCCAAATATGAAAGAATTGTGACTGGTGGAGGATCTGAAGAAGAAGATTTTTAAAGAAATTTCCTCATAATGCACTAAGTTAAACTTTGGGCTCCAATAGAGAGCCCAAATATTAAACTAGGGACTCAATTTGAATAAACTTGAATCTGACCCCCCCCCCCCCCCCCCCCCCCCCCCCCCCCTTCTGAGATGTATACTAAATATGAAAGGATTCTAATTGGTGTGGACCTGAAGAAGAAGATTTTAAAAGAAATTTCCTCAAAATGCACTAAGTTAAAACTCAGGGACTCGATTTGAACAAACTTGAATTCGACGCCCAGAGATGTTATATATACCAAATATCAAAAGATTCTGAATGGTGAATCAGATGTAGATTGTTAAAGATTATTCCCCATATTGCTCCAAGTTAAAATTCAGGCCCCCCATAGTTATCCCAAATATTAACTGAGGAACTTGATTTGAACAAACTTGAATCTGACCCTCATAACAATGAAGAATACCAAATATTAAAAGACTCTGACCAGTGGTTCTGAAGAAGACTTTGAAAACTTATTCCCTATACTACCCCAAGTTAAGATTTGGGATCCTATATTGAGCCCACATATGAACCGAGAGGCCTAATCTGAACATACTTGTATCTGCCTAAGTTCAAATTTGGGCTACCATAGCGAGCCCAAATATTAAAATGGATCCGATTTGAACAAACTTGAATCTGACCCCCCTAGAGATGTTGTATACCAAATGTGAAAGCATTCTGACAAGTGAATCTGAAAACGAAGATTTTTGAAGAAATTCTCTCATATTGTACTAAGTTAAATTTCATGTTCCCATATGGAGCCCAAATATTAACCCAGGCACTCGAATTGAACAACCTGGAATCTGATCCCCCCTAGAGATGTTGTATACCAAATATAAAAGCATTCCGACTGGTGGATCTGAAGAAGAAGATTTTTAAAGAAATTTCCTCATATTGCACTAAGTAAAAATTTGGGCTACCATAGTGAGCCCAAATATATACCTAGGAATCTGATTTGAACAAACTTGAATCTGACCCCCATAGAGATGTTGCATACCAAATATCAAAGCATTCTGACTGAAGGATCTGAAGAAGATTTTTTTAAATTACCCTCCATATTGAACAAAGATAAAATTTGGGCTTCCGTAGGAAGCCCAAATATTAACCTACGGACTTGGTTTGAACAATCTAGAATCTGACCCTCATAACAATGATGTATACCAAATATTAAAAGATTCTGACTGGTGGTTCTGAAGAAGAAGAATATTCCCCATATTACCCTATGTTAAAACTTCGGGCTCCTGTAGAGAGCCCAAATATGAACCAATGAGCTTTATTTCAACAAACTTTCATCTGACCCCCTTATGAATGCTGTATACCAAATATCAAAAGATTCTGATGATTGGTTCTGGAGAAAAGATTTTTAAAAATTTTTGCAAATATGCTGACTCAGCATTTTTTCGATGCCCATTACAGAACACCCTAACATAACCGATGGCAATTTTTTTTTACCATTCAATTCTACTGGTCATAAGGATACTTCACACCACATAAAAGCTCTCTGTTCCGTGGGGTTTGGGAAATATGGGCGTTTGAAAATATTTCTATTTTTAGCTCCCAGGGTTCCCATGGGGATGCGGGAATTTTTTTTTTTTTGCATGGGTCAAGTACTTATGACCCAATACTATCACAAGCCAAATTTGGTTCATACCGGACCATCGGTTCAGAAAATAGAAATTTGGGGCGGGGCCAAAAATCTTACCCCTCCTATTACAAAGCCAAATATTACTTCACGAACTTCGTTTGAACAAACTTGATTCTACACCTCATATGGAAGCTCCATAGCAAATATCAAGTCATTGTACACACTGGTTCTTGAGAAGAAGATTTTAAAAATATTTTGGAGCATTTTCCCCCACTCCCTCCCTATGGGGCTGGGCATGATGAGTTGAACAAAAATGAAATGCCCCTTTGGAACCATCACTCACACAAACTTTCACTTGAATTGGCCCAGTGGCTTTGGAGGAGAAGACCAAAACATGCTGTTGACGGACGACGGATGACAGACGACGTACGGAGAGCGATGAGATTAGCTCAGCTTGACTTTGTCAAGATGAGCTAAAAACTTCCAATAAAAATGCTGGATAAAGCGACAGATAATTCATTTAATTTCTCCAGGTGCCTGTATTATTTCAGTGGATTAGAGTGGATAAGACAAAAAAACATATTTTACCTAACAAAAACACACAAATACTACAGCATATAACTTCAACCAATAAGCAGACATGTATTTATTGGTGTTTATGATTACTTTCAGCATCTTGGCTATATCATGACCGCAACATAGGTGTGAAGTCAAGATCAGCCAATCGTTTATACCTATGCAGACCATTTAGGGGACTTCCACCCCAAGCATTGGTTTCATGTCCTATTTACCAGTAATGCAGAACTTGTTCACCGCAGTAAATAAGCACTGCCCTACTTCCTAGGGGAAATAGACATTTGGATGAAAAAACCTCCCACATATTACGTAACAAACAAGAGGCCCCAAGGGGCCTGAGGGCGCTCACCTGACATGGTAGCCTAAATATCAACCCAGAGAATTGATTTCAACAAGTTGCATCTGCTCCTCCTAAGAAAAGCTTATACCAAATATCCAAAGATTCTAACCAGTGGATCTAAAAAAAAAAAGAAGATTTTTAAAGATTATTCCTCATATTGAACTAAGTTATAATTCAGGCTCCCACAGGGAGCCCATATATGAACTCAGGGACTTGGCTTTAACAAACTTGAATCTCACCCCCTTAAGGATGCTGCACACCAAATATCAAAACATTCTGACTGCTGGATCTGAAGAAGAAGATTTTTTAAAGAAAATTCATCATTTTGAACTAAGTTACAATTCGAGCTCCCACAGTGAGTCCAAATATGGACCTAGGGACATGGCTTGAACAAACTTGAATCTCACCCCCTAAGGATGCTGCATACCAAATATCAAAACATTCTGAAGATGATTTTTAAAGAAAATTCCTCATTTTGAACTAATTTATAATTTGGGCTACCACAGTGAGCCCAAATATGAACCCAGGGACTTGGCTTGAACAAACTTGAATCTCACCCCCTAAGCATGGTGCATACCCAATATCAAAAGATTCTGCCTGCTGAATCTTGAGAAGAAGATTTTCAAAGAAATTTGCCTGAAATGCACTAAGTTCAAATTTGGGCTCTATACTGAGCCCAAATATAAACCCAGGGGTCCGATTTGAACAAACTTGAATCAGATCCACCCCACAATGTTGCATACCAAATATCAAAAGATTCTGACTGCTGGATCTTGAGAAGAAGATTTTTGAAGAAATTTGCCTGAAATGCACTAAGTTCGAATTCGAGCTTCTATAGTGAGCCCAAATATGAATCTAGGGAGCCGACTTGAACAAACTTGAATCAGATCCACCACACAATGTTGCATACCAAATATCAAAAGATTCTGCCTGCTGGATCTGGAGAAGATTTTTGAAGAAATTTGCCTGAAATGCACTAAGTTCGAATTCGAGCTTCTATAGGGAGCCCAAATATGAATTTAGGGAGCCGATTTGAACAAACTTGAATCAGATCCACCCCACAATGTTGCATACCAAATATCAAAAGATTCTGCCTGCTGGATCTGGAGAAGATTTTTGAAGAAATTTGCCTGAAATGCACTAAGTTTGAATTCAAGCTTCTATAGTGAGCCCAAATATGAATCTAGGGAGCCGACTTGAACAAACTTGAATCAGATCCACCCCACAATGTTGCATACCAAATATGAAAAGATTCTGCCTTCTGGATCTGGAGAAGAAGATTTTTGAAGAAATTTGCCTGAAATGCACTAAATTCGAATTCGAGCTTCTATAGTGAGCCCAAGTATGAATCTAGGGAGCCGACTTGAACAAACTTGAATCAGATCCACCACACAATGTTGCATACCAAATATGAAAAGATTCTGCCTGCTGGATCTGGAGAAGATTTTTGAAGAAATTTGCCTGAAATGCACTAAGTTCGAATTCGAGCTTCTATAATGAGCCCAATTATGAATTTAGGGAGCCGATTTGAACAAACTTGAATCAGATCCACCCCACAATGTTGCATACCAAATATCAAAAGATTGATCTGGAGAAGAAGATTTTTCAAGAAATTTTGCCTCAAATACACTAAGTTCGAAATCGGGCTCCTATACTGAGCCCAAATATGAACCCAGGGGGCCGATTTGAACAAACTTGAATCTGATCCACCTTACAATGTTGCATACCAAATATCAAAAGATTCTGCCTGCTGGATCTGGAGAAGATTTTTTAATGTTTTTCCCATTGCCTGCAGTGTTAAAAAGTGCTGACTCAGCACTTTTTCAAAGTCCTGAAAAAAGTACCTTGTGACCAAACCGATAGGGATTTTTTTAAACCATTCTATTCTACTAGATAAAATTAAGCTTTATACAAAATAAGAATTCTCTGTGCCGTGTAGTTTTGGAGATATGGCAGTTTTAAGGTTTTTCCTATTTTTAGCTCCTGAGGTTCCCACGGGGCAATGAGAAAATTTTTTTTTGCATCAATCAACTACTTATGACCCATTATCATCTCATATTAAATTTGGTTCAAATCGACCTCACGGTTCAGAAAATAGAAATTTTAGGCGTGGCCAAAATTTTTGCCCCTCCCATAACGAAAGCAAATAATGCCCGACAAACTTCTCTTGAACAAACTTGATTCTACACCTCAAAAGGAAGCTGCATACCAAATATCAAGTCTCTGCTACTGCTGGTTCATGAGAAGAAGATTTTCAAAGATTTTGGTGCCCCTTGGGGGCGTGGCCCCACCCAGGAGGAGGGGCAACTTCATTTGAACAAATCTGAATTGACATTAGGTAATAAACATTTACTCAACATTTGAAAAATATTGGGCCAGTGGTTTCTTCGGAGAAGTTGGTTTTGTAAAGTTTACGCCGGACGACGACAGACGGAAAGCGATTAGTAAAGCTCACCTTGAGCTTCGCTCAGGTGAGCTAAAAACACATAAATACCAGAGATAGATATTTTTTCAAAATTAGTTAAGCAATAAACTTAATAACATATTTATCAAGGACTTCCGTATTTTCTGAGCAATTTTGATTTCAAACCACTTTCAAGGGCCTAAAATTTCACATTTACAATCAAGAATTTACAAGCAATTTCATAGGTGAACATGAATCCTGTCATTAGAACATGTTTAACATGCTGTTTCCAATGAGAGTTCAGAAGGAGAGAGAAGCAGAAAAACTAGAAAAAAAAAGTATTCGTGTGCAGCAGTACAAATGGATTCAGTCAATGTTTTAGGAAATGCCAACACCTTGCTATGTAAGAAAATAAGCTAAGCTAAAAAGATTACATTTGTATTTCTTGCACAAAAGTTCTTTTCTAGATTTCCATCTCAATGTATCAAGCAAATTTCAAAATGGCAAATTATTAGCAATATGTTTTTCAATCAGGTTTTACAATATACAAAATATAGAACCTTAGTGAGCACGCTCACATACCCGCCGCGCCACGATATTTTATGAAAATGACCCGAAATCTGTTACCTGTATTTTTCAGAGTCCAGGGCCCGTAGTTTCCGCAAAAATCAGCCAAGCAGAACGAAACGCAAACTTGATTTGTAAGTCATTGTGGTAGACTCACATACTAAAATGGCCGTAATTTCGATAATATCTGAAAACGTGTAGAAAAAAAGTCCAGAAAACTGTAATTTTGATGAACTTTTCAAAGTCTATGGGGCCGTAATTTTGGTAAAAATCAGTGGAGCGGAACAAAACCCAAACTTGTTCTGTAGGCCACCATGTTAGACTAACATACCAAAAATCAGCTCAATATCTGGAAGCACGTAGGAAAAAAAGTCCGCAAAACTGTAATTTTGATGAACTTTTCAAAGTCCAAGGACCGTAATTTTGGTAAAAATCAGTGGAGCGGAACAAAATGCAAACTTGATCTGTAGGCCACCATGTTAGACTCACATACCAAAAATCAGCTCAAAATCTGGAAGCGTGCAGAAAAAAATCCGGAAAACAAGTAGGAACTTTTCAAAGTTCAAGGGCCGTAATTTCAGTAAAAGCAGTAGAGCGGAACAAAATTCAAACTTGACTTGTATGCCACCATGTCAGACTAACATACCAAAAATCAGCTCAATATCTGGAAGAGTGTAGAAAAAAAAGTCCAGAAAACTGTAATTTTGATGCATTTTTCAGAGTCCAAGGGCCGTAATTACAGTAAAAATCAGTGGAGCGGAACAAAATGCAAACTTGATCTGTAGGCCACCATGTCAGACTAACATACCAAAAATCAGCTCAATATCTGGAAGCGTGTAGAAAAAAAGTTCGGACAACTGTAATTTTGATGAATTTTTCAGAGTCCAAGGGCCGTAATTTTGGTAAAAATCAGTGGAGCAGAACAAAATGCAAACTTGATCTGTAGGCCACCATGTCAGACTAACATAACAAAAATCAGCTCAATATCTGGAAGCGTGTAGAAAAAAAGTTCGGAAAACTGTAATTTTGATGAATTTTTCAGAGTCCAAGGGCCGTAATTTTGGTAAAAATCAGTGGAGCAGAACAAAATGCAAACTTGATCTGTAGGCCACCATGTTAGACTCACATACCAAAAATCAGCTCAAAATCTGGAAGTGTGTAGAAAAAAAGTCTGGAAAACAAGTAGGACTGACTGACGGACGGACCAGTCAAAAACATTATACCCCTGCAACTTCGTTGCGTGGGGTATAATAACAAGAATCAAATTTACAGACTGATATTTTTAGGCCCCACAAAGCAGATCTGTTCTCAGGCCATTTTTTGTAAAATTGCATGTGGGCGGGCGTTTTTTTATTTTATTTTTTATTGTCTGGAATCAAAAATTCATGTTCTTGGTTTGTTTCATGTTTTAGGCCTCATAATCTACAAAATAGCATGGTGGTGGTGTATTTCATCCCTTGAGTGCAAGAAGGCTTGCTAAAGCATTGCAAAGCCTCGTTGCACTCCAGGGACAAATTTATCAGTTTTATTAACTTGGGTAAAATATCAAACATAAACCATTTAATTTTTATTTTGTTCAAGTTTGCAATTGTTATAAAAAGGGTGCATGCAGCAATCAAATGGAGCAATGCGAGAGGGCCTGAGAAAAAGATTTTTAGTTTTTTTAGGCCTTATGTTCAATAGTTCAGAACATGTGATTTCACTTGATTTAAGTATCTAGAATTAAGTGGTTTCTTTATTTAACTATTATAAAAAAAAATTACTTGTTATTCGTGAAAAAAAAGTCCTGCAATAAAAAAACAAGAGGCCCCAAGGGGCCTTAATCGCTCACCTGCCAAAGTGATTCAAAGAAGTATTTAGAGTCAAATTCAGTTAGACATGGTTCATCAAAACTACAAAGGAATGAAGTCATGAAAGGCAAATTTTATGGAAAAACACAAACCATTGTCAAATTATGATCTGGAAACCAATTGTTTACTATTTATTATCTTCAAGGTCACCGTGACCTTTGACCTAGCGATTCCAAAATAAATAGGGGTTTTCCACTCACCTTGGCCAACCTACCTTTGAAGTTTCATGAATGTGGGTCAAACTATTATCAAGTTTTCATCAGGAAACCAATTGTTTACAATTTACTATGTTCATGGTCACTGTGACCTTGACCTTTGACCTAGTGAGTCCAAAATAAATGGGGTTCTTCCTCTCAAGAAGGCCAACCTCCATATGAATTTCATAAATGTGGGTTGAACCATATTCACGTTATCGTCCGGAAACCAATTGTTTATGGATTTACTATGTTGAAGGCCACTCTGACCTTGACCTTTCACTTAGCAAGCCCAAAATAAATAGGGTTCTTCCTCTCACTGATGCCAACCTACCTATGAAGTTTCATGAACGTGGGTCGAACCATTATCAAGTTATCATCTGGAAACCAACTGTTTTGATTTACTATGTTCAGGGTTACTGTGACCTTGACCTTTAATGACCTTGACCAAAATAAATAGGTTTCTTCCTCTCACGAAGGCCAACCTACATATGAAGTTTCATGAATGTGGGTTCAACCATAGTCAAGTTATCATCCGGAAACCAATTGTTTATGATTTAGTATGTTCAAGGACACTGTGACCGTTGAGCTAGAGATAAACTTTGGACTCCAATTGAGAGCCCAAATACTAACCCAGGGACCCGATTTGAACACACTTGAATCTGACCCCCCTAGAGATGTTCTATACCAAATATCAAAAGATTTCAACTGGTGGATCTGAAGAAGAAGATTTTTAAAGAATATTCCACATATTGTACTAAGTTAAAATTAGGGCTCCAAGAGAGAGCCTAAATCTTAACCCAGGAACTTGATTTGAACAAACTTGAATCTGACTCCCCTAGAGATATTGTATAACAAATATGAAAAGATTCTGACTGGTGGATCTGAAGAAGATTTTTTTTAATATTTGAAAAAAATTATGGGTGCTATCAGAGTTATGCCCCTTGTGGTATCCCCTGTGGGCGTGGCAAGATTATTTGAACAAACTTGAATTGACATATGATAGGACACATGCACACCAGATTTGGTTAAGTTTGGTCCAGTAGTTTGTGAGAAGTCGTTAATGTAAAGTTCACGACAGACGGCAAGTGATAAGTTAAGCTCCCTTCGGTGAGCTAAAAACACAACAAAGTCTCTGGAGAATATCTTACCTTTGCATCAAAGTCTTTTGGTAGATATATTTTTGTATTACTGTGATTCTGAAATATATTCAGGTCATAAAAAGGTCAGTAGGTCTTTAATGAATACCTTGATACATGAACAACAAGCATATGACACAATGTGGCAAAAATCCCCAGCCCACAAAGAGAGAAGTGAATCTAAATGATATCTGAAAATCTGATTATATTGCATCAAGTTAATGCATTCATCAAGTCATTATCAAACACAAAGTTTTCAACAAAAAGGTGCACAACTCCTACAAAAGCCAACAAAATTTGTGAATATCGAACTTGACTGAAATTTTCTCCAAATGTATGCCTATGCCAAGTTTCGTGAAAACAATTACATTAGTCAAAGTTGTTACGTCTACAATGTCATTATAAGACAAACATCAAATTTCGAAAAAAGGGGCATAACACCTATAAAAGACAAAGAAATTTGAGGAATATTGAAATTCAACAAGAATTTCTCACAATATATGATTATAGCAAGTTTTGTGAAAATCAAAAGCCGTCACAATTTGGTGAACATCACATTTGGCGGAGATCTCAAAATGCATGCCTATTGTAAGTTTCAAGAAAACTCGATTACATCTGTTCACGTTATTGCATTGAATGCATTCACAAAGTCAATATCAGACAAATACAATATTTCCAAAAAAGGGGGGATAATTCCTACAAATGCCTGGGAAATTTGGTGAATTTTGAGCTTGACCAAGATATTCTCACAAGAGGCTTTCAGACTGCTATATTTTGGGCACATCTTTTTCAGGGCTTTAAATTTGCTCACATTACAGAAAGTTCCATTTTCATGAGATAGTATTGATATTTAAAGCTGAAAGTAATTTTACACACCATAAAAAAGAAGGAAAAACACTCTATCAGCTGAAAAATTTGAAATACTTCTGAGTGAGACAAATCTAAGACAATATTTGAGCATGGTTCCTATTTTAGGCACAGCTTTTGGGGGCCTTGAATTTGAGGTACTTTGAAGGCCTGTCTCACAATGTATGCCTATAGCAAATTTCATGAAAATCTGATAACATTTGTTAAAGTTATCACGTTCACAATGTCATTATCACACAAACACCAAAATGGGGGATAACTCCTTCAAAGGCCAAGAAAATTTGGTGAATATCGAACGTGACAGAGATCTTCTCATAATGTATGCAAGTTTCGTGAAAATCCAATTACGTCTGTTCAGTTATTGCATTCTCAAAATGTACAGACGAATGCACAGAACCCATTACCCGCCAAACACATTTTTTCAAGTTATTGCATTCACAATGTCATTATCAGAAAAACAGCCAGTTCCAAAAGAAAGGGGCAGAACTCCTACAAATGCTGTCAAAATTTGGTGAATATCAAACTTGAGCAAGATCTTCTCCAAATGTATGAATAAGTTCAGAGTAAATTTGATTATATTTGTTCCAGTTATTGTATTCACAGCCATTATCACACAAAACCAAATTTCCAACAAAAAAGTAGCATAACTCCTACAAAAGCAGCAGAAATTTGAATATCGAACTTGATCAAGATGTTCTCACAATGTATGCCTATAGCAAATTTTGGGCAAATACGATTACATTTGTTCAAGCTATTGCGATCACAAAATGTATGGTCGGATGGACACATGGGACCCATTTCTATATCCCCTGTCAAACTTTGTTTGGGCAGGGGGATAAAAATATAACTGGGGGTAAACTACCAAATTCAAATGCATCTGTTTAACCCTTTACCTAACACAAAAAGCAGATGACACTTGTTTATAAAATTCTTGAATAACAAATTTATTTCATTTTTTGCGTTAAAAACATAGTTTATAAGTCCTCAGTGGAATGAGCTCGTTCGTTCCAAGGAGGTGTCATAAGCAATGTTTTTGACACAAAAAATGAAAAATTAATGAAAACTGGATAGTGATTTCTGTGAATAGCCAGGCCTGTTTTGGCCATTACGTAGGGTAAAGGGTTAATCATTTTGCCATTTGCTACATGTTACCCAATGGCACAGCAATGAACTGTGAGTATAAATATCATTTCATGATCTTTCAGCTTTATTACAAATTTTCAAGCTCTCCGATGACCATTCAAACAAGTCACTTTTGATAAATTTCGACAAAATTTGTTCCAGATCTCCAATGACCATTCAAACAAGTCACTTTTGATAAATTTCCACAAAATTTGTTAAGTTAAAAAATGTATAAAAATGAGTCATTCTTCAAATTGTGAATACAGGCTTTATCTGTAATATTTATTTGTTGGTGTTAAAAATCACTTTCCGCATCTATGGCAATATCACGACTACAACGTACATATGAAATTAAGTTTAGCCAATTGACTATACCTACACTGCCCACTTTAGAAATTCCACCTCAAGCATGGCTACTGGGTCCTAATTTACCCGCACAGAACTTGTTTACCACTGTACACTAGCACTGTCGCACTTCCGAGGATTCCCACGGTGATAATTTGTACTAAAATCTACTCTAAACTGGAGGCACTTGATCTTTGCTTTTGCTGATACAATCCTACTACATGAGCCCTTGTCTGATAGACAACTGCCACAGGTCATGCTCCATGTTGTTCATGAAAGGAAGCACTGCATTCTTTTGTTTATTTACAAAAAAACTAGTGTTCAACCGATGATCGGAACCAGCCAACATGATTAGATGACAACAGCAACGGCTCCTGGAACATCGGTTTAACCGATTGTTGTCAAGCATTTTGTGATGATTCATAAATCGCATTTTATTATCTTCTTCAATCGGTCAATTGTTAATGTAACATGATGTCAATGATACCATTCAATAAAACTGAAAAACCACCAAAAAGTGTATTCTTAATCTCTCTAGACGCCCCTTTATTGGATATACAAGTTAACAACATGTAAAGCTTACAATTGAGCGTACTTGTAGCAATTGCCAGTTCATACCAGAAATGTGAAGGTTGCCCTCTACTGACTCAGGTCGCAGTAAAAATTACCAGTTGTTCTGAGCCAGTTTTACTGCCCAAGTGAGCCTGACTGTTAATTTTACTGAATCTGATTCAACGGAGTTTAACACTGTGAAATATGTTCAATTTAATGTTGTTCTTTCGAGTCTTGACTTATCTAGTAGTGAACAGACTGTGAACACTGTAAAATATATTCCGTTTAATGTAGTTCTTTGTGAGCCTCGACTTGTCTAGTAGGGCATGGTGTTGCAATCGGAATCGGCATCAAAATCAGCCGATTGTGAGCTCAAGTAACCAAGTAATCGGTCACCGGCCATTTTCGGTAATCAGTTGAACACTACAAAAAACGTGTGAACATGGGTGTATCCATATATTAACCACACAATAACTATATTTAACTTTCTTTAATTTCTCAAAGATTCTATGAATGTTTTCGAACCTTCATTGTTTCTCTATTAATCGAAGCAATTTAAATCATATTTATTGAGGAAAACCCTCTGCTTGAAGTTTGATCAGTCAAGTAGAAGTTTCTTTACAACAGCAAACAAGTGCTGCTCCACTTCATGGAGTTTCCAAAGGTACAGGGACGAGAATAGTATGCAACTGAACAGGCTGCACTTAGTTGAAAATACTCTTCACTTTAGTGAGAAAATCTGTGAAAGTTCAATTCCTTTGTCAAATAAAATTGATATTTTGTCAAACACCTTGCTTCTGTGAGGGGAGTGAATCATAAGATGTGCATGAGGATTCCATGTGTTGGCCTCTATCTGTGAACCTGACTCACAGACTGTCTAGCAGTGGTACGTATGGTGTGTAATCAAAGTAACTGACCTTTGATAACACAACATTACATTGAGTACATAACATTAAAGAATAAATACAATGTGTTCAGCTGGTAGTCTGCAGTATGATTTCATGATGCAGACATCACAACACAGTAGGAGAATAAAGTGGACAAAAAAAAAATCAAAAATCTTTTTTTCAATGGCAGATGATCGTTATGCAACATGTATGTCACCTGGTTGTCACAAACACGTTTTCAGTTTGTAAAATTCATTGTTAAATTCAGTTACCTCCCTTGATGTGTCTCCAACGTTGCCTGCATCCCAGTAAACATTGGAGAAACACATCAAGGGAGGTAAAAAAATTGAAAAATCAGCATTACATTTTGGTAAGTCACGTGCCTGTCCATCTGCAGACCATGCACAGGCACAAGTTCACAACACACGTTTTAAATGAAAGTTATTAAATTGAGGCATAAAGTATATGTGCTTAGTATATTTCTGATTAATAAGGTTGAGTCTACTTCATTAAGAACACTAAACTGTATTAACATTATTACCAGAATAAACACAACATTCACAAGAGAACAATATTGTGATTATAGCGTTAATCACAATATTCTTTCCCCCAAACCACAATTATTATTTTGGCTAATATTGCCAAGCACTAGCAGAGTGTGTTGAGGCAGAATTTCTGTGCCATTCCTAATGTGAAGTATCCATTAACTTGACCTGTTTTCCATGAACAACCATCTCACAGTAATCTTATCAAAGAAGCAAGGAGTCCTAGTCCAGAACATACTACATGCATATGCGAAGAGGAAAAATAAGTTTCTTTTTCATTCGAAGACACATTAAATATATGACAGTTGATTCATTCTTTTCCTGATGACATAAACTGATTGAACTCCTTTCTTGATTTGACCTCGGTGTTTACTTTGAACTCTTGTAACTTATAAACATTTGGTATGGACACATGTATTCATTTTTGCCTAAAGCAAAAGATAGCAGGCAGTCCATGTGTGGTCAACACAATGAACGCCTAATCGGACAAGAGGATCAGTGATAATTAAATCCTACTTTCACCTACTGAACAATGGTGATTTCCAAATAATAGTGATGCCCTGCATTTTCTGCCTAAATTAATAACAGTGGTTTTTCTCCAAAATGAATAATAGTGTCATAGTATTATTTGACAGGGCAGGGTATGGCCCTATAGAGCTGTAAGATTAAATTATTACTGAACCTCTCCACAAATACAATGCAGATTTTGCCATTTAGCTATGTACAGTAGGGTATAAGACAATACTATTGAGGGTGTGAGAGTTGAAAGGATTAATTTTCTTTCAACTAAAGATATTTTTTATTTATTAAAAAAATATGGAATGTTCGGAATATCCAGCAGTAAAAACAGATGCTCAAATCAAACAGTCTAATCACTAGGTTAGATAAACATTAGTTGTGTTGAATATCAGAACTAAATGCTGCAACTACTTCACAAAACAAATATACGGGAACCATACACATCGGAGAGAAAAAAAGATTGTTGGTTATTCCAGGATCTTTTCAGGAATTTTTCAAGTACTTTACAGGATCACGGCCTGGAATTATTTGAATCATCTCTGATCTTTACCCTTTACCCAGGGGTCAACCTGGCAGCCGATTTTAGGGAGAAGTGACTTCTCCCTCCAGAGACTTTAGTGAGAAGTCAGGGGCCAGGAGGGAGAAGTCAGGGCCAGGAGGGAGAAGTCAGGGCCAGGAGGGAGAAGTCAGTGGACATGAGGGAGAAGTAGTGGACATGAGGGAGAAGTCAGAAAAAACCATAAAACATATATGACATCGTGCCAAAATAAATGTACATAGAGGACACAACAATAGCTAACGTGACAAATTGTGGAGAAAAAAAATCCATCCATCCATCCCATCTCCCCTCCCCCCCCCCCCCCCCACCCCACAAGAAAATCTGTGTCTTTCATGGTTTCTGAATGACCTAACTCTTTCCCTACCAGTGATGACTATGGTTACCATGCAGTTGATTTTGTTTTTGCCTCAATGCAGTAGATTTGGAATTTAGGATTACCCAATGTGAGAGTGTTCTTCTCTTTTAGAGAAGGTATATTCTTTAAACAAAAATATTTAAAGTATTTAAAATAAATTTCAAGTTCACATAAGAAGCTGGGTCATTCATGGTTTCTGAATGCCCTCATTGAATTGAAAAGTGTAGTTAAAAAAGTTTTAGATAACCTTCGTTATTTAAGCATTATTAACAATTTGAGTTAATTTATTTCTAAGGTAATTGACAAAATATTAGTTGTCTCCCTTCCCTTCTGTCACTGTACAGAAATGACAATTTCTGCTGACCATCTTACATTGACACATGCAATTGGTGCAATGAAGGCCTGCCATTTTTATCCATCCTTATATGTGTGATTTATATCATAGCCTTATTTGCATTTAACCCCCTTGGAACACAAGTTTTCAAAGAATTTCAGTGGACCAAATTTTTCAATAGAAAACGAATGTACTGTAACCATAAGCAATTTCGACTTTTTATGTATTAACTGTCTCCTTCACATTTTGTATTCTTTTGAAACGGTGGTTAATTTTAATAAATTCTAATTGACACAATGCGTGTCTTGAGTGATTAGTTGTTTTTGCTGGTACTTTGTTTTTAAGCAGCCACTTTGTGCTGGTTGCTACCAGTTGGGGCGAATTGTGCGAACGACTACGCCATTACAACTCTTTTCACAAATATAAAATTAGGCTAGTTTAGGCTATTTTTAGAACCGCACGACAGATTTTAGCAGCAGTCATGTTTACTTGCGGAATGCGGAAGCATTTTTTTTTAATAAAACAAGAAAATGCATAAAACTGCCTTGTCTCCCAAGGAAGTTCTGGAGGGCGACTTGAATTTCGCCCCCAATGTAAGCCAAGGCAACTTGAGGAACAAGGGCAACGCCCCCTGTCCCCCGACCAAGATGGCAAATTCAAGGGAGCTGTTAGGATGCAATTTGTTCGCAGAGCATGGCCATTTTTTAACTTGACCTGTATTTCCAACCAATTAAACCACATACTTAGTTTCGTTTCAATCAAATGATCCAAAGTAAAGTTATCATCCGGACAACACAAAAACCGTATTTTCTAAGTCGAAAAAGGGGAATAAATCCAGTAAAAATCAGTGGAGCGTGCCCATTTTCGAACTTGACCTGCATTTCCACCCAAATAAGCGGCATACTAAATTTCGTTTCAATCAAATGAACCTAACTAAAGTTATCATCCGGACAACACAAAAACTGTATTTTTTAAGTCGAAAAAGGGGAATAAATCCAGTAGAAATCAGTGGAGCGTGCCCATTTTCGAACTTGACCTGCTGAAATTTTTTGAAAAATTTGAAAAAAATAATATTTAAAATAATAAATTTTGATGTCGTCTGGGTTGGGTAAAAAATTAATATACATACCACAGCAACAAATGAAATGAATTGCACAATTTCTGTCACTTTTGACTGTTGTTAATAATTCCAACTCTCGACAACAATTACTTGGTAACTCTGATAAACAACTTCCCAAGAACTGATGTCAATTGAGCTAGAGTCAAAATTTCATTCCCAGAAACTAAAACCAGAGGCTCAAGTGAGCCAAAACCGCTCACCTGGATCAAGTTGTCTACAAGGAAGAAGGGTATTACTGTTGAGGTATCAGAAAGATGGAGGCAAAAAGGAAGTGTCACCTTATATACTATTCAAAAAAAGTAGGGGATATCCAAACTGATGTTGATATTTTCAGAAAATGGTATTGGATACGCGTGATTGGACACATCAATATGTTACCAAGTTTAGTGCGGATCATGAATGTCACTGGCCCACGAAACTTCGTGCAGGTTTTTCGCACGAGCACCGCGTTAATGTCTGCGGAGAACGTTTTGAAATTTTCACTTGTACTGGACAGGCTTTTTTGGAGGTTTCATTGTTCTTTTCTTAGTATACATTCATTCATCAATAGCTTCTGGTCGAAACGTAACTTTTGAGGTATGTAAAGACTGACACATGATGAACGTTGGAAGCTGGGAACAGACAGACTGCAGTGGCTCAAATTCTCAACATAACTCAAACAGTGATAAGCAGTTTGTGGTTGAGCTACTGTCAGACAGGCACTGTTGATGATAGACTTCCGTCAGGTCGACAACTGCTAACAAGGATCGTTTCATCTGAACCACAGCATAACAGCGATCAAAGTGCCTCAGAAATTGGAAGCAGCTGCACCGAGCGACAGATGTGCGAGTCAGTGAGTGGTCAGACTATCCGAAATCGCCTACACAGCTGGAATTTGTACGCTTGACGACCTCAAATATTTCCACGTTTGACTGAACGTCACAGTGCAGCAAGGCATAATTGGTGTGAAGCACGACAGCGCTGGGACAATCATCTGTGGAGCAACGTTATGTTTTCCGATGAATCGAGGTTCACTCTTGATTTCCACGACAGAGTGTGGCGGTGGCAGAACGAGCGATACCATGACATAACCGTTAGGCAGCATGATCGTTTTGGTGGTGGATCGACTATGTTGTGGGAAGGAATAACCATGACAAGCAGAACAGCTTTACATGTCATCCAAGGGTGTGTCACAGGGCAGTACTACTGTGACAACATGTTAACAGTTCATGTGGTGCCATTTGTGCGACGTCACAGCCGTCGATTCATTTTCCAAGATGACAATGCCAGAGTACACAGGGCCTGTGTGCCTACAGAGTTCCTCCAGGAGCAGAACATCTCTACACTGCCTTGGCCAGCACTTAGTCCAGACCTTTCACCAATCGAGCCCCCTACCAATGTCCAGGAACTCGCCGCTGTACTGCAGGAAGAATGGAATAACATCAGTCAAGCTGATATTGGACGTTTGGTGAGGAGTGTGCCACGCCGAATCCGTGCTTGTCTCGCGAACAGAGGATGTACAAGTTATTGAGGTCTTGCACTGAATGTAGTAAATTCTCTGACTGAGCATCCATGTCTTCTACAGCTCAGTGTGTGGAATGTGTGCTTGTCACACACCCAACTATCGCTAAAATCATTCATCAGATGTCACAGTGCAACACTCTTCTCCAAACAAACACCCTACCTTAGGCTTGAGATTATGCTGAAAAATGAAAAATTTTAAGTAATTTGTATATTTTTTATACTTACGAATGGCCCAGACTAGCTGGTGCAAACTCAAAATTATCAAGGGCCAAACACAAATTTTGAATCCCCCAATCCCCAAAATTTGCATACAAAACCAAAAATTAAAAGTCCTATCTGGCCCTCCATACTTTTATTCTCTGTGCATGCGTAGTGGTCAGGAAGAGACAGGAATTGGCGCCAACATCATTCTTTGTAGATGAGCATACTAATAATAACTCAGCTGGGAGGTATGAGTTCCCACTCATGGGAGGGCCATCCCCATCTGGGCCATTGGTAAGTATAAAAAATATACAAATTACTTAAAATTTATCATATTTTTATATGACAACCAATGGCCCTGACTAGCTGAATCATACAGGTAGGAAGAGAATAACCTCTTTTAACATACGGTATCATGCCCGATAGGACAACGAACTCAGCCTAGCTGAAGCAGCTAAAGGTCTTCCTATAATTCGATGGGTTAGAGCTGAAACCAGGTATCTGAAGAAATTTTGTATATTTGGGTTTTGTTGTCCTCTAATAGAGAAAAATGGCTCTTTTATTTGGTCTAATCTGCTGGCTTGTGAGTGGTCACTTTCATAATATATGACCAGAATATTAACCATTTATCTTACCAAATCAGTGTAACCTTACATAGTTGGTTTTACAATTTCTGTCTATTATGGGGTGAATATTTCTCTCACAGTAAAATCAATTACCTTCAGTTAACAGGTTATTACTTTGGGAGTTCTCTAACATCTGGTATGAGTAATCGGCAATAAGCCTCTATCATTAGATACATACATTTTACACTCCACATGGTCGTAATGTGATACACCCACAAGCTCTGCCAGATTACATCAGCTTGAAATACTTCACTCTGCCATTCCATTACTGGGAACAGGTGGCAGTTTCTGCTGTGCTCAAACCACTTATCTGGCACATGGCTAATTGGGGAGACTTTAATTGGATTTATGTAAACTGTTTTGGAAATGCACTTTTATATTGTTGTCAAGTATATATTAATATTTATGACTGTGAATTTGAATCTATCCAACTCAATGGAATTAACAAGGCAACAGGTGATGAAGTTAATATTTGCTCTGCTGAAAAACTGTGGAAAATAGAGATACATGATTTTAGCTTTAACCCATCGAATATGTGAAGACAATAAAAGGCTGATAACTGCGGCCTTAGAAGCTCACTGAGGAGACTTACAACGCTAGCCGTAGCTTATAAGTCTTCATCTCTGTGAAGACAGATATATCTGTGTTAATTGCTGAATGGAGACTTACAACTATCGTCGTGCAAAGAGCCACTGTTTAACAGCCCTAAAATCCCAAAGAGACAGCAGTCCCCAGAGAAAATAAATTCAGTTATGTTGCTGCATAATAACTGAAACAATCTCGTTTATGATTCTAGCTAGGCAACTATGGTGTAAACAATAAGACTCAAGTCTATGACACTTATGGAAACAAACCGAAAAGCACTGTACCTTATCGGTTTTAATCCCAAAAGACAGCGGGTATAGCCTGGCTAATGTAGCGAGAAGTCTTCCTCTCAATGAAGACAGATATCTCGTAACTAGCGACTTGAAAGCTCACTAATTGGAGACTTACAACCATCGTCGTGCAAGGTAGGGAATGACAAGCCGCTATTCTAACAGCTGTAATTCCCAAAGAGACAGTAATCTCAAGGTAGCTACGCAGTTAAATGTCTTTGTCTACTGGAAGACATATCTGTGTCACTTGCAGCCTTGAAAGCTCACTAAATGGAGACTTACAACACTAGCCGCAAGAAAAGACAGCTGTAACAGTACATAAGGCAACTGTAACATCCACAATGACATTAAATGTCTTGACGCCAAGGAATAGAACACCGAGAGTGAAAAGACGTACTTATTCCCTCTAACGGCTCTATTCCAAACAAAACAGCCTTCTCGGCCTTTCTAAGCACTATTCGTCCGACTTCAGGACGAAAAACAGGTGATTGAAATAAACTGGAGAATATTTCGACAACCTCTATTGCTTTTCTTCAATAGGAGAGCCTATACCTCCGCAAGGAGAGACTCTCTTGGAAGAATTCGCTGGAAGATTTGACCAACACGTACTTGTAGTAAGTGGAGCTTTGCTCAGACTGATAGCCGCAGGCCTGGCAAGACTACATACTCATCCACTGATATTCCGCAATTTCATCCACTTTTTTGCGAGGTTGATAACCTTCCGCTAAATGGAAAGCAACAGAAGTCTATTCTTGACGATCTCTATTGCTTCCTTCAATAAGAGAGCCTTACCTCCACCAGGATCGACTCCCTTTTGAAGGGATGTGTCCAATGCAGACATTTTGTAAGTGGGGGTTATGTTCGGAATAATAGCCGTAGGCCTTCCGAGACAACACTTTACCGTTGGCACTGGCAACGGAAGTCGTGGAGCTGTACTTGGAAGAGAGCGTCCCGTACTGGGTCTGCGCCGATTGCACTCGACCCAGTTTTGGCTTTTTTCTTGGTGCTTTTGCACCACTTTTCTTTCCCAAATTGTTTGGGAAAGACAAAAATAGAGAGTATATTATCCGAGTTGGGGACTTCCACTGTAGTGCAAGCCTGAGTAAACAACTGTGGGTAGGTTGATAAGAAATCCCTTCATAAATATGGCCTCAGACTGTGCTAAAGGTTTTCGGGCTTCGGGCGCCTGTAGCCGTCAGTTTCCCAATTGCGTCCAAAGGGGCGTTCTCATCTAGACATTATATGAAGTCAACCTACCAAGTTACAATGAAATCCCTTCATAAGTATGACCTGTAGACTGTTCTAAAGGTTTTGGGGCTTTGGGCTCGGGCAAGCATCATGGTTGAATGATCGCAACCAAAAGGGGACATTCTCATCTGGGCATCATCTGCAGTGATCCTACAAAGTTACAATGAAATCCCTTCATAAATTTGACCTGTAGACTGTGCTCAAGGTTTTGGGCTTTGGGCCCCTGAAGCCATCACAGTTGACCAATTACGACAAAAAAGGGGATGTCATCATCGAGGCATTATATGGAGTCAAACTAACAGGTTACAATGAAATCCTTTCATAAATATGACCTATAGACTATGCTAAAGGTTTTGGGGTTTTGGGCTTGGGCAGCCATCAAGGCTGAATGATCGCGACCAAAAGGGGACGTTCTCATGTAGACATTATTTGGAGTCATCCCACCAAGGTACAATGAAATCCCTTCATAAATATCACCTGTAGACTGTGCTAAAGGTTTTCAGGCTTCAGGTCCCTGTAGCAGTCACAGTTGCCCAATCACGTCCAAAAGGGGACTTTCTCATCTAGACATTATATGAAGTCAACCTACCAAGTTACAATGAAATCCCTTCATAAATATGACCTGAAGACTGTGCTAAAGGTTTTCAGGCTTTGGGCTCGAGCAGCCATCATGGTTGAATGATAGCAACCAAAAGGGGATATTCTCATCTGGGCATCATCTGGAGTGATCCTACGAAGTTACAATGAAATCCCTTCATAAATATGACCTGTAGACTGTGCTCAAGATTTTCGGGCTTCGGGCACCTGTAGCCATCACAGTTGACCAATCACGACCCAAAGGGAATGTCATCATCTAGGCATTATATGGAGTCAACCTAACAAGTTACAATGAAATCCTTCCATAAATACGACCTATAGACTATGCTAAAGGTTTTTGGGCTCGGGCAGCCATCAAGGCTGAATGACCGCGACCAAAAGGGGACGTTCTCATCTAGACATTATTTGGAGTCATCCTACCAAGCTACAATGAAATCCCTTCATAATTATGACCTGCAGACTGTTCTCAAGGTTTTCGGGCTTCGGGCCCCCGTAGCTGTCACTGTTGCCCAATCGTGTCCAAAAGGGGACGTTCTCATCTAGACATTACATGAAGTCAAACCTACCAAGTTACAATGAAATCCCTTCATAAATATGACCTGTAGACTGTGCTAAAGGAATTCAGGCTCGGGCAGCAATCATGGTTGAATGATTGCAACCAAAAGGGGACATTCTCATCTGGGCATCATCTGGAGTGATCCTGCGAAGTTACAATGAAATCCCTTCATAAATATGACCTGTAGACTGTGCTCAAGATTTTTGGGCTTCAGGCACCTGTAGCCATCACAGTTGACCAATCACGACCAAAAGGGGATGTCATCATCTAGGCATTATATGGAGTCAACCTAACAAGTTACAATGAAATCCTTCCATAAATATGACCTATAGACTATGCTAAAGGTCTTTGGGCTCGGGCAGCCATAAAGGCTGAATGATCGCGCCCAAAAGGGGGTGTTCTCATCAAGACATTATTTGGAGTATCCTACCAAGCTACAATGAAATCCCTTCATAATTATGACCAAAAGACTGTTCTAAAGGTTTTCGGGCTTCGGGCCCCTGTAGCCGTCACAGTTGCCCAATCGTGTCCAAAAGGGGACGTTCTCATCTAGACATTATATGAAGTCAACCTACCAAGTTACAATGAAATCCCTTCATAAATATGACTTGTAAACTGTGCTAAAGGTTTTCGGGCTTCGGGCTCAGGCAGCCATCATGGTTGAATGATCGCAACCAAAAGGGGCAATCTCATCTGGGCATCATCTGGAGTGATCTTACGAAGTTACAATGAAATCCCTTCATAAATATGACCTGTAGACTGTGCTCAAGGTTTTCGGGCACCCATCAAGGCTGAATGATCGCGATCAAAATGGGACGTTCTCATCTAGACATTATTTGGAGTCATCCTACCAAGTTACAAAGAAATACCTTCATAAATATGACCTGTAGACTGTGCTAAAGGTTTTTGGGCTCCGGGCCCTTGTAGCCGTCACAGTTGCCCAATCACGTCCAAAAGGAGACTTTCTCATCTAGACATTATATGAAGTCAACCTACCAAGTTACAATCAAATTCCTCAATAAATATGACCTGTAGACTGTGCTAAAGGTTTTGGGGTTTTGGGCTCGGGCAGTCATCACGGTTGGCAGATCACGCCCAATGGGGAAATTCTCATCTAGACATCATAAGGAGTCATCCTACCAAGTTAAAATGAAATCCCTCCATATTAAACATGACCTGCAGACTCTGCTAAAAGTTTTGGGGTTTCGGGCTTGGGCAGATCATGCCCAAAAGGGGACGTTCTCATCTAGGCATTATACAGAGGCATCCTACCAAGTTACAGTGAAATCCCTTCATAAATACGACCTGTAGACTGTGCTAATGGTTTTCAGGTTTTGGGCTCGGGCAGCCATACCGGTTGACCGATCGCGACCAAAAGGGGACGTTCTTACCTAGACATGATCCCAAACCTGCATATGAAATTCTGTGACGATCAGACAAGAACTGCGGGGTGTAGCCTGTGCTAAAGGAAAATGTGAACAGACTCAGAGATTCACAGACTGACAGACTTCTGCACGTGTGCTGGCAATAGCTTATCTTGACTTTGTCAAGTTAAGCTAAAAATGAGATTTTAAAGCACAGATGCCAGCTCATTGTTACCGACTTTAGGGCCAAACAAAGAATGATGTTGGCGCCAATTCCGGTCTCTTCCTGACCACTGTGCGCAGAGAGTAAAAGTATGGAGGGCCAGATAAGATTTTAATTTTCGGTTTTGTATGCAAATTTGGGGGATTGGAGGGGTTCATAATTTGTGTTTGGCCCTTGATAATTTCGAGTTTGCACCAGCTAGTCTGGGCCATTGGTAATCGTATAAAAATTTGACAGAGGGGCTTCCCACTGAAAAGATCACTTAGGTTGCGTAAATTTGGGGGAGGAATTCGGTGAAATATTCAGTGTTTATGGAAGCCATTAGTTGTGTGAAGAAATAGAGTGAAATGGCAGTCAACAAGGACATGATTAAGACAGAGTTTTGTTTTTTGGGATGACACACCCATAGACATATGTAATCATTAATGAAAAAGAACATTCAACTGAAATAGAATTTGTTTTCTTACCAAATATATTGCACTACAGGGAGCGGAAATATGAATACATAAAAATGATTTGAATATACCGGAATCTGTCCCCATAATGGTGGAGTGTCGAAACGTGAAAAGTTTCTGCCAGGTGCATGTGAAAAAAGTTTTAAGGCATTTTCCTCATGTTGCACTAAATTAAAACGTGGGTTCTTACAAGAAGCACAAATATAGATCCAGAGATTAACCATATTTACCTTATGTAACAAACAACAAGAGTGCTCGTATCGCTGAAGCAATACAATGTCCCCTAGCGGACTAATGAGCATTAATAATTATATAAATGTTATAACCTAGATGTGATCAGCATGAATTCCGTTGAAGCATTTCCAAAAAAAGTCCAGAAAGTTAAAAAATTTATAGTAATTTATATATTTTTTATACTTACCAATGACCCAGACATAGCTGGTGCTAACTCTTAAAATATAGGGCCAAACACAAATTTTGCCCCCCAATCCCCAAAATTTGCATCTAAAACTAAAGAAAACATGTCCTGAAAGGCCTTCCACACATCGCCCCTACTGCGCATGCGCAGTGTCAAGGGCGTTCCGAAATTGGCGCCATTAATCATTCTAATAACCAGTGCCTGGTAAGCGCTATGTACTCAGCGGGGAGGCAAGAGTTCCCAACTCCTGGGAGGGCCATCCCCGTCTGGGTCATTGGTAAGTATAAAAAATATATAAATTACTATAAATTTTTTAACATTTTTATACTGTACCAATGACCCAGACATAGCTGAATAGTAAAAAGGCTGGAGGGCCAAGGACATAGAGCAAAATGGAATACGCTCAATAAAATAAAATAGAGTCATCCCCTGTAGGGAAAAAGAAGTAATAGGCCTTACATGTATCTTTCTTATTTATGATAAATTAGAAAGATACAACACCTTCCAAAATTGAGTTTCATACATCCATGTACTCTATTAATATCCAATATAATCCTTATACTAATAATTTTTAAAGTAAGCCAATAAATAAAGTAAGTCTAGAGAATAGAGACTCTTATACTCCTAAAAGTGTCTGAGGATTGCATAATCATGTCCGTTGACATATGCAATATTCAAAAGCTATACTTTAAAAACTAAGACTTGAATGAATTTTAAAAACCTAAACTTCTCACTAAACAACCATCCCAATAACAGCTCAGAATTACTAACTCCGGAGGAGGTATCCCCTTGTTTTCATAGTAAAACAGGTGACCCAAGGGAACACCCTCCCCCCCCCCCTTTTTCTTGCCCTGGGTCAAATAGCCCAGAGCGAAGAGGGCAGCCGAACGGAGACACTGACGAAACAGATAGCCTACCTAGCTATAGTAGCAACTGTTAAGTGAATGACATTCTGAGCAGTAGATAATAGACCTAACAATAGAGGCCTCCAGAAATGGACTCGATATTTCTGAGATAAAATTCATGAATGTGGATGGCTGAGCGCAATGAGCGGCCTTCAAAAATCTATAATAGCGACACTATTAATGTAAGCCCAAGAAGTAGAAGAACTCTTACTTCATGAGCCGAAATCTTAAGCACAACTGCTAAGTCAATGATATACGATAAGCAGTACCGATAGTTAATAGAATCCATTAACAATAAAATGGAGCGTAACGTCCTTCTACTAGACATCAAAGACAGAAGAAGCTTACGCCCTTTGTAATAAACAGGTATCTGTTTATAAATACATAAACTGTACCCGGAAAGAGTAAAGGCCTATGCCCATACGAAGACGGAAGGACCTTAAAATAATAGGTTCCGGATAATAGGAGCCTAACTCTTATGCAACAATCCAACCTAAATAGTAACGGAAGTATTGATTCCGAAACTATGAAAGTGAAAATCATCCATCGATAGTGCATGAAACTCACTGACTCTACAGTAAAAGAGAAACCAACAGAATTACTGTCTAAAAGGTCAGAATTTGAAAACTACTGTTTCCAGAGGCTCAAATGATTACTTAGCTAAATAAGAACCGAAGTTAAAATCCGTATAGGAATTTAATCTAAAGATTCTAAGTCTATTTATCAAAAAGTTACTAACTGACTTAGATAAAGAGACAAAAGACTCAATTGTAAACTATCGTAGAGTGCATAGGTATGAGGTAACATAAACCTATAACCTAAATAATAACAGGCTGCAGTAGATCTTGTGAAACAAGTATACTAAAAAATAGCAATGAGTAGTATGGAGGGATCAACAATATGAACATAATGATCCCTACACCACGACGGAAGAGCCTCCACTTTAGCCGCATAGAATAGCGAAGAAGAGGATCTCCTATAGTAAGAAATCGCGTCCAAAGCTCGTCCAGTACAGTGCTTACAATGCAATACGGACCACACAACGGAATACATGAAGGTTGCGACCTTGCTGGTTGTGATAAAGATGACACGATTTACCCAGTGAAAAAGATCCTCACATAGAGGAAGATTTCACGGTAAGACCCACAGTAGACAAGAGAGTAAATTACTCATGATCTCTGTGAAGATAGAGATGCTATCAACAGAAATGTATTGTGGTTGTTTATCTTAGCAATACCTGCTAAAACAACAGCGCCGGAGGATACGCGTATCCTATCATTCCGTCCTATAGATCAATAGAGCGTTAACAATATTAGCTCAGAGATCTGGACAAGCCAACACATACGTCTGCAATTGATTAGCAAGCTGTGTCATAAATAAATCAACATTGGGCGCTCCCATAGATAGCAAATCTGATTGAATACTTGTTTGTTGAGAGTCCATTCTGACAGCAACAAGCGACCCGTAAGAGAACGGGAGTCCGATAAAACAATCAGACGACCCGGAATATGACGGACCAAAACTGAACTTGGTGTACTATAACCAACAGACGGATTCTTTCCATTAAATTGAATAACGGAAACGAAAGAGTGCCTCCCTGGTTCCGGAGATACGCCACTACTGTCGAATTAAAGGACAGGAATTTGGGCATGCGTTTCTGAATAATGTTCATGCAATGACATAAAGCAAGCCTAAAAAACATTATTCCGCGGAAGAAAACTGATTGCTAAAAGACTGCGGAACCCAAAGACCCTGGCACTTCGAATCCGTAGGGATCAGTATTATATCCCAATCTGTTCGACTGGCAACCGTCATAACAGCCACACTCGGGTCCGGCAACTGCGGCGGCACTCTCTGAGTCAACCACCGAATGTTTGCCCCAGTCTGAATCTCTTGTAACACTAGATAGACAAGAGAACGTGTAAATCGAGCAATTCATGGATTGCCGAAAAGTTGCTGTCGAATAGAAGCTCCGAGAACGAAGCGACTCTGAGAGAGTTCTTAACCTTACTATCCACGCGTGTGGATGTAGCTAGGGCTGCGTCACGTCTAACTAACTCCAATCAGCCACTGAAGGGCGGAGTTATACGTGAACAAACTACTGCCCTCAAAAGAAATTACATTGAGAATAATATCCCGTAAATCCTTTCTTGAAGACGTAATGATAACGCCTCAGTAAGGCGGATTACGTATAATAAAGCGTCTAAGTTAAGTCTACTATACATAATGTCGTTCCCAACATTGAAATTGGAAAAGACATAAACGGCGAAAAAGAATATATGCAGTCTTTAATCACACCGTCTAGACGCATATGAACTCTCGGTATGCCCTGCTCTGCCAAAATAAACTATTTGTATAAATGATAAAATGGCAGAAATGAGCAACGCGGACAAGAAACTAAACTATCATGCTTAGTAGCAGGCTTGTATATATATATATATATAGCGTCGAAAAATAAAACACATGTTGTAATGACAATATTGGACTGCGTCGGTAAGTCAGGGACAATGTCCCTGAACCGATCGAAAAATCCGAGTCCAATGACGCTATAAGTCTCTTATCCAAGATCGCAGCAATGAAGTCCGAAATAATAATCACTGGAAGATAATGCCAGAAGATATGAAAGGCATCTTCCGATACTACTAAAGGGAAAACTCGAAATCTTTCGAATCCCTTTCGCCATCCTGTCGGACCCTATAAAGCGTTCGGTCGTCCGTACCTGATGTAACCGCGGACCGCACCGACCCAGCGCCGTCGGATAATTCCTGATTCGACCGAGAAACTGTCAATTGCTGGGATGCTGCGAAACAACTGTGCTAACTCGGATAGCACATCCGTCACTGAGGCCTGAGGAGAAGCGGTCTTACGATGCATTGCCGCTGGAAGCTCCGTGATCGTTACCCCGTGCATACTACCAATATGCGAGCGAACGGAGTGTATAGGCCTCGTGTCCCTTGGCTACCGGATGGCGCGACCTATTCGCCGTGGAATCACTGAATGCCGAAACTGATCGGATACTCGAGGTCACGTAGCCAATGTGCGGTCGTGTGCCCTGCTGTGAGGATGAGGAAGCATTAAAGACAGTCTCTCGGACTGTCAATATAACGGAGCGTCCCGACCAACGGACATATGCTCCGAATGTAAAAAATCTGAACCACAACATGCGGTCCCCTATGTTGTTGGGCGAGAGAGGGACCTCTCTCGCTCACAGCCCGGACGGACCTGGACAAACCAGGAACCGGACTAACAGGCTTCCTCCGATCTGTCCTCAATCTGCCGTCACTGGGTGAGTACTAAAGTAATTAAAGTGCTCGCATCACCCAAATCTCCTTCCTAGACCGCAACGGACGAACCCGGCAGCTGAACCATTCGATGAATGTACGCTACACCGGGTGAGCTAGCGAATGTCACTCCGTAGGCGATAGACATATCCCATGAGCACTGATTGCCGCTAACTCTTCATTAACTATGACGACAGAGGCACACTTTTGAAAGACATCTCCATAACTCTTCGAACAAGAAACCAGAAATGCTTGGTTAGCAAGCATAAAATAATAATATATATAGCGTCGTTCAATAATTCGAAAGTTTGTGTGACATTATTGGACTATGTCGGAACTGAGGGACGATGTCCCTGAACCGAACCAAAATTTTCTAAGTCCACCGACGCTATCAGTTTCTTATCCGGCATCGCAGCATTCTGGTCCGACGAAAGAAGCTGTAGAAGACCAAGTCAGATGACATACACAACAGCATATGTTGTTCTGAAAGGGAAAGCTCGAAATCCTCCGAATCCCTTTCGGTATCCCGTCGGACCGGATGAAACTTTCGGACGTCCGTACCCGCTTCCGCGAAGCGTCCCGACCCAGCATCGTCGGATAAAATATATGCGACAGATTCAGTTGATGCTGGGATGCTGCGATAAACTGTGCTATTAAGGAAAGCACGTCCGTTCCCGAGGCCTGTGCAGTAGTGGTCTTACGATGCATTGCCGCCGGAAGCTCCGTGTACGTTGACTCATGCACACTTACTATGCGAACGTCCGGAGTCTGCAGGCCTCGTGTCCCTGGCTACCGGATGGTGTGACCTGGTCGCCGAAGAAACCTTGATCGGCGAAGCTGGTAATATATCGGCGGTCACGCAGCCAAGGTGCGGTCGTGTGCGCTGACGAGAAGAGGAAGCCTTAGCAGTCTCAGCGGACTGCCTATACAACGGAGCGTCCCGAGCGACGGACATATGCTCCGCTTGCGACACATTTTGTACCACAACATCTGGGGCCAGATGTTGTTGAACGAGAGAGGGGCCTCTCTCGCTTGCCGTCCGGATGGACCGGAACGAGCTATGAACCGGACTAAAAGGCTTCCTGCGTTCTCCCTCCGATCCGCCATCACTGGGTGTGCATTAGGTTAATTTATAGTGCTCGCATCACCCCAAAATTCCTTCTAGACCGCAACGGACGAACCCGGCTGCCGAACCATTCGGTGAATGGACGCTACACCGGGCGAGCTAGCGGACGTCAAAGGCCGTCGAACCTACTAGGGTCCTCTTAGGCAATTGGAGTATTTACATGAGCACTTTTCCGCTAGCCCTTCATTAATTGTGACGACGGAGGCACACTGTTGGAAGACATCACAGATACATCACCCTAATCTTGATCGTCTGAAATAGAAATTGATAAAGTAGAGTGACCCTGCGGGGAAAGGACCGGAGTGTCCAAATCCCCAACAACATACCATGACATACGCTTCCCATATTGTCATCGAAATCATACGATACAGAACAGGAGTTAATGCGAGTACACTGACCACATATAGAATGATAATAAAGTCAGAGGAAGACTTCCTCTTAAAACAATTGATCAATATCCTTTCAATGTGAAAAGAAAACAAGTCCTGGTACTCGCACTAACCCCTGGCAATCAAAATACATAATAATAATATGATCCATTAATATAGAAAAAATAATTGAAATCAAAAAATTTTGAAAAAATATTTTTTCAGAACAGCCCAAGTTTCTGAAAAGTAACGTTGAGCCCCAATGGATCCCAAGCCTAAGTGTGGACAAAAATTTTAAAAATATTTTAAACAATTTATTCAACACTTACGAACAATAATAATGTATCTAGTTATGATTAAAATAACATCAAGATATTATTTTTTAGAAATCCCCCCCCTCACACAGAGGGCTGTTGTAAATGTAAACAATGAGTGTAAAAACACTAAAATAAGACTCCAGGCACCCAGGCCCGAAATCAGTTACCAAAAATACACTATCTGATGCAAAACAGAGACTTCCAGGGAAGAAACTGCAGAACATCAGATGGTAGATGCAGAACACAACGCCTAACCACCCGTAGGTGAAGACGTAAACATGGGGAAAGAACAGAATTCATTCTGTTATTCAGCTAAAACTCCCAAGAAAATTTAGTAATAATAATTACAAAAACTATGCCAAAAGCATGGGAGAATAGCAAGGGGGAACTTAAAGGACAGGGAGAGAGGAAAACACTTAAAAAACAGTGTAACTAAATAATCAGAATGACAACAAAATGGCTGCTGCCTTGAAAATAGGTAACTTAACATAATTTCATTAAAAAATTTTAAGTTACAGCCCTGATAATATTCTGTCACACATTCTTTTCCTCTCCTCCTTCTCTATCCTCCTTAGAATCACCATTTCACTAATATTTATGTGTCTGGCATCATTTAAACTGAGATTTATAAGAACAAAGATCAGTCAGATGTTAACTGATGAAGGGCCAAACTTAGAATGATTAATGGCGCCAATTTCGGAACGTCCTTGACACTGCGCATGCGCAGTAGGGGCGATGTGTGGAGGGCCTTTCAGGACATGTTTTCTTTAGTTTTAGATGCAAATTTTGGGGATTGGGGGGCAAAATTTGTGTTTGGCCCTATATTTTAAGAGTTAGCACCAGCTATGTCTGGGTCATTGGTACAGTATAAAAATACTGATATTTTAGCGCTTTTCCATATTTCCAAGGGCCATAACTCACACAAGAATAATGCAATCAGCATGAAACTCAAACTTGATCTGTAAGTCATCGTTCTATAGCAGGTTACCAAGAATGAAATCATTCGGTTGAAGCATTTCCAAAAAAAGTCCGGAAAACTAAAGTATGACTGACAGACTGACTGATGGATGGACAGAGTACAAATGAAACTTGATCTGTAAGTCATCGTTCTATAGTACGTTACCAAAAATGAAATTATTCCGTTGAAGCGTTTCCAAAAAAAGTCCGGAAAACTAAAGTATAACTGACAGACTGACTGACAGACTGACAGATGGACACAGTGTAAATGAAACTTGATCTGTAAGTCATCGTTCTATAGCAGGTTACCAAAAATGAAATCATTCCGTTGAAGCGTTTCCAAAAAAAGTCCGGAAAACTAAAGTACGACCGACAGACTGACTGACAGACTGACGGATGGATGGACAGAGTGTAAATGAAATGTGATCTGTAAGTTATCGTTCTATAGTAGGTTACCAAAAGTGAAATCATTCCGTTGAAGCGTTTCCAGAAAAAGTCTGGAAAACTGATATTTTGGCGCTTTTCCCTATTTCCAAGGACCGTAACTCACACAAGAATAAAGCAATTGGCATGAAACTCAAACTTGATCTGTAAGTCATCGTTCTATAGTAGTTTACCAAAAATGAAATCATTCCGTTGAAGCGTTTCCAAAAAAAACTCTGGAAAACTGATATTTCGGTGCTTTTCCCCATATTTCCAAGGGCCGTAACTCACACAAGAATAATGCAATCAGCATGAAACTCAAACTTGATCTGTATGTCATCGTTCTATAGTAGTTTACCAAAAATGAAATCATTCCGTTGAAGCGTTTCCAAAAAAACTCCGGAAAACTAAAGTGTGATTGACAGATGGACAGACTGATGGATGGACGGAGTGCAAACCTGTAGTCGCCGGTAGGGGACGAAAAACAGCCAGCGCAATAAACAATGAAAGTATCAATGACACTGTAGCTTAACTTGTCTGTGTGTTATGTTTGATGAAAAGGATAATGTTCAATGTTTATGAAAGGATTATGAAATAAGACAAGAATTGTGATAATTGGGAATATGTTAATTTCTGTTCCCTGTATGCTATGTTTTCAATAAAAATAATACGAGGTGTAGACTATACTAAAGGGGTGGGTTAATGTGGCCCTCACAGTTAATGTATGTGGCCCTCATGATTAATGTATATCAACGAAAGTTACGAATTTACAGTGAAATTATTCCAAAATGAGTCATCCTATCAAGTTACAATAAAATCCATTCATAAATACGGCCTGTAGACTGTGCTGAAGGTTTTTGGGCTTCGGGCCCCTGTAGCCATCACTGCTGACGGATCGCAACAAATAGGGGACGTCCTCATCTAGACATTATATTGAGTCATCCTACAAAGTTACAATGAAATCCCTTCATAAATATGATCTGTAGTCTGTGCTAAAGTTTTTCGGGTTTTGGGCTTGGGCAGACGTCATGGCTGAATGATCGCGACCAAAAGGGGACGTTCTCATCTAGGCATTATCTGGAGTCATCCTACCAAGTTACAATGAAATCCCTACATAAATATGACCTGTAGACTGTGCTAAAGGTTTTCGGGCTTCGGGCCCCTGTAGCCATCACAGTTGACCAATCTCGACCAAAAGGGGACATTATCATCTAGACATTATACGGTATCAACCTACCAAGATACAATGAAATCCCTATATAAATACCTGTAGACGGTGCTAAAGGTTTTGGGCTCGGGCAGCTGTCACGACTGAATGATTGCGACCAAAAGGGGACGTTCTCATCTAGACATTATATGGAGTCAACCTACCAAGTTACAATGGAATCCCTCCATAAATATCACCTGTAGACTGTGCTTAGGGTTTTGGGCTCGGGTTGTCATCACGATTGACATTATGACCAAATGGGGAAGTTCTCATCTAGACATCATCCGGAGTCATCCTACCAAGCTACAATGAAATCCCTCCATATTAAATACGACCTGTAGACTGTGCTTAGGGTTTTGGGCTCGGGTTGTCATCACGATTGACATTATGACCAAATGGGGAAGTTCTCATCTAGACATCATCCGGAGTCATCCTACCAAGCTACAATGAAATCCCTCCATATTAAATATGACATGTAGACTGTGCTAAAAGTTTTTGGGTTTCGGGCTTGGGCAGCCGTCACAGTTGACAGATCATGACCAAAAAGGGATGTTCTCATCAAGATATTATACAGAGGCATCCTGCCAAGTTACAATAAAATTCCTTCATAAATACGACCTGTAGACTGTGCTAATGGCTTTTGGGCTCGGGCAGCCACCACGGTTGACCGATCGCAACCAAAAGGGGACGTTCTCATCTAGGCATGACCTCAAACCTGCATATGAAATTTCATGACGATCGGATAAGAACTTTGGGGTTTAGCCTGTGCTAAAGGAAAATGTGAAGAGACTCACGGCTAAATAGCCTATCTTGACTTTGTTAAGTTCAGCTAAAAATAATCATTGTTTTCATTATTTTTTCTCAAAAACATACCTTATGACCACTCACTGGAATGAGCTCATTGAGCACATTCCAATGAGAGGTCACATGCTATATTATTGATGCAAAAAAATGTAAAACATTAGTTATTCAAGAAGTTTGTTTGTTAGTGTCGTCTGCATTTCATGTTAGGTAAACGGTTAACTTGAATCTGGCCTCTCCAGGAAGCTGTGTATACCAACTACCAGGAGATTCTAACAGTGGATCCAAATAAGATGTTATAGAATATTTCCCAAAAATTACCCAAGGTTAAAATTCTGGCTTCCAAATATAAGTACATCTTACCATATCAGGCTTTGTAAAATATTTTGCTGGCAATGTAGGCCTTATGTTGGTATCTTTCAAAGTGATGTTCGTGGATTTATTCTGAATTAGTAACAATGCTATATCACACACTGCATAAAGTTTCTACAAGAAGAAAAACAATTTTATTGTTTTTAAAATTGTCAAACAAAGCTACATCACTAAATTTCAGAGAGTATTGTCTACAAATATAAATAACACTTTCAACAAATTTTCTGTTTCGTTTTGCATGTAGCACTATAGTTTTAATCTCCACTAAGGTTGCCAAGAATACACGAGATACCTGGACACACCTGAGAAAATTCAGAAACTAAGAAGTTGGTAAATTTAAATAAACCGTTCGACTGGAAACTGTGTAACAATTTTTTAAACAAGAGGCCTCAATCGCTCACCCGATAAAATTGTGTAAGAATTTAAGGTCACATTCAGCATCTACATATTAATACAGTTAATCTGATTCAGCAAGGGGAGTGGGATTGGGGGGGGGGGAAGGGTCTGTTGGGTGAATTTTTTAGGGTAAAATCACTCAAACCCCTTCAAAACACATTTGAAGCAAAGAGAAAAAAATCATCCAGCGGACTTCCTCTAACTTCCAACAGGATGAAAGTTCATTTTTTGGCATAAAATTACTCAAAATATTTTTTGCCCAAAGAACCCTCCCTCCCCTCGCCCTAAGTCCCCTGGAGGTCCCCATTTGAGCAAACATTAATCTTATGTACTCACATTTACATCGAACTAAAGTTTACCACATTCAACTCTGTCCCTCATGCTTGAGCACAATTCATCTAAACAATAAGAAAAGCACCACAAGGCGATTCCAATCCCCCCCGCAAACAAATATATTCGAAACCAATCACAATCAGGCCCCAGAAAAATTTAAATGGATGATGTTTTATCACAGAAAATTTGACATATCAGTACAGGCACTGAAGACTGGATTACTTCTAATTAACCCTAAACACAACTCACACAATATCCAAATTTCTTATTTTACTTTACATTTTTCAAATTTGTCCCCCAAATGTCAGCAAAATTAATGATGCGCTCATTTATTTGTTATGGTTTTAATGAAATTATTGGAAAATTTCAGAATTTTCAAACTCAGATTTATTAATTTTTCTGTCAAGTTTATGACCTTGACCTTCTTAGAATCTGTTCCAGAGAAGAACTTCTAGAGTTTCATTCCAATTCAGTCACTCAAACAAAATGACTTCGAGAGTTTCATTCCATTTCAATCCGCCAAACAAAATGCCAATAAACATGGTTCAGGAAAAAGTTGTCCGAGAATGACTTTCAAGATAACCCAAAAATAATTACTGTTTACATAATCAGTTTAATTTTAACAAATAATTGTCATCTGATAATTATCGATCATGTAATAACCATGTAATAACAAAGGTTATAAGAAAACAACATTAAATCAAAGTGGTTTTCAAAATTGTTTAAGACTTTTTTAACATAAAGCTCCAAACCAAAAATATTCAAAATCTGGAAGAACTGAAATCCAGTTACAGTTATTCCATAAACAAGCTTAACTCAATATTTTATTAACAAAGGACAATAACGCCCATAATTTTCATCAGATAACAGTTACTGAATTTGACATAGACATTGTTATCCCCGCATTTTCAAAAATGCGGGGATATAGTCATGATCTCCATCCATACATCCGTCCATCCATTTGTCTGTCTGTCTGTCCATCTGTACGTCACACCCTGAAAGGCTCCTTGGGTATTCAATTTGAAACGTTTAAGCTATGCTAAGGTGTTCAGGTAGCAACTCTAGATGTGCATGAAGGTTTCGGAATTGCTAAGGTGTTCAGGTAGCAACTCTAGATATGCATGAAGGTTTTGGAATTTTGATTTGGCCCCAAGTGGTTCCCATGGAACCACTTTTATCGTTAGAAAATCAGTTTTCATCGAAAGGCTCCTAGAGTATTTAATTCGAAACGTTTAAACTATGCTAATGTGTTCAGGTAACATCTCTAGATGTGCATGAAGGTTTTGGAATTTTGATTTGGCCCCAGGAATTCCGATTTGGCCCCAGTGGAATGACTTTTATTGCTGGAAAATCAGTTTTCATCAAAAGACTCCTAGGGTATTTAATTCGAAACGTTTAAACTGTACTAAGGTGTTCAGGTAACATCTCTAGATGTACATGAAGGTTTCAGAATTTTGATTTGGCCCCAGGTGATTCCAGAGGAACCACTTTTATCGTTAGAAAATCTGTTTTCATCGAAATGCTCCTAGGGTATTTAATTTGAAATGTTTAAACTATGTTAATGTGTTCTGGTAACATCTCCAGATGTGCATGAAGGTTTCAGAATTTTGATTTGGGGCTGGCTCCGGTGGAACCACTTTTATCGTTATAAAATTAGTTTTCATCGAAAGGCTCCTAGGGTATTTAATTTGAAACGTTTAAACTATGCTAAGGTGTTCAGGTAACATCTCTAGATGCACATGAAGGTTTCAGAATTTAGATTTGGCCCCAGGTGGTTCCGGTGGAACCACTTTTATCGTTAGAAAATCAGTTTTCAACGAAAGGCTCCTAGGGTATTTAATTCGAAATGTTTAAACTATGCTAAGGTGTTCAGTTAACATTTCTAGATGTGCATGAAGGTTTCGGAATTTTGATTTGGCCCCAAGTGGTTCCAGTGGAACCACTTTTATCGTTAGAAAATCAGTTTTCATTGTAAGGCTCCTAGGGCATTTAATTCGAAATGTTTAAACTATGCTGAGATGTTGCTAAGGAAATGCGGGAATACACCACTGTGTGCTTTGCACACAAATAACTCTATCTAGTTGCTATAGAGACATATGCTACAAAGAACTGAAATCCAGTTACTATTTTTAAAGTTCTGCCATAAACAACAAGCTTAACATGATATTTTTTTAACAAAGGGCAAAAACTCCCATAATTTTCATCAGATAGCAGTGGTCATCGAACTTGAGGTAGACATTGTTCCTAAAGAGATAAATAGCAAGAGGCCCCAGAGGGCCGGAGGGCACTCACCTGATATGGTAGCCTAAATATCAACCCAGAGAATTGATTTCAACAAGTTGCATCTGCTCCTCCTAAGAAAAGCTTATACCAAATATCCAAAGATTCTGACCAGTGGATCTAGAAAAAAAGATTTTTAAAGAATATTCCTCATATTGAACTAAGTTATAATTCGGGCTCCCACAGGGAGCCCATATATGAACCCAGGGACTTGGCTTTAACAAACTTGATTCTCACCCTCCTAAGGATGCTGCACACCAAATATCAAAACATTCCGACTGCTGGATCTGAAGAAGATTTTTAAAGAAAATTCCTCATTTTGAACCAAGTTACAATTCGAGCTCCCACAATGAGCCCAAATATGGACCTAGGGACATGGCTTGAACAAACTTAAATCTTACCCCCCTAAGGATGCTGCATAAAAAATATCAAAAGCATTCATCTGCTGGATCTGAAGAGGTTTTTTAAAGAAAATTCCTCATTTTGAACTAAGTTGTCATTCGGGATCCCATAGTGAGCCCAAATATGAACCAAGGGACTTGGCTTGAAGAAACTTGAATCTCAGCCCCCTGAGGTTGCTGCATGCAAAATATCAAAACATTCCAACTGCTGAATCAGAAGAAGAAGATTTTTAAAGAAAAATTCCTCATATTGACTAAGTTATAATTCGGACTACAGGGAGCCCAAATATGAACCCAGGGACTTGGCTTTAACAAACTTGAATCCCCCCCCCCCCCTCCACCCCAAGGATGCTACACTCCACATATCAAAACATTCCGACTGCTGGATCTGAAGAAGAAGATTTTTAAAGAAAATTCCTCATTTCAGACTAAGTTACAATTCAAGCTCCCACAGTGAGCCCAAATATGGACCTAGGGACATGGCTTGAACAAACTTGAATCTCACTCTCCTAAGGATGCTGCATACCAAATATCAAAACATTCCGACTGCTGGATCTGAAGAAGATTTTTAAAGAAAATTCCTCATTTTGAACTAAGTTATCATTCGGTCTCCTACAGTAAGCCCAAATATGGACCTAGGGACATGGCTTGAACAAACTTGAATCTCACCCCCCTAAGGATGCTGCATACCAAATATCAAAACATTCCAACCTCTGGACCTGAAGAAGATTTTTAAAGAAAATTCGTCATTTTGAACTAAGTTATAATTCGGGCGCCCACAGTGAGCACAAATATGAACCCAGGGACTTGGCTTGAACAAAATTGAATCTCACCCCCCTAAGCATGGTGCATACCCAATATCAAAAGATTCTGCTTGCTGGATCTTGAGAAGAAGACTTTCAAAGAAATTTGCCTGAAATGCACTAAGTTCAAATTTGGGCTCCTATACTGGTGAGCCCAAATATAAACCCAGGGGGCCGATTTGAACAAACTTGAATCTGATCCACCTTACAATGTTGCATACCAAATATCAAAAGATTCTGCCTGCTGGATCTGGAGAAGAAGATTTTTTAAGAAATTTGTCTGAAAGTTCAAATTCGGGCTTCTATAGTGAGCCCAAATATGAATCCAGGGGGGCCGATTTGAACAAACTTGAATCAGATCCACCCCACAATGTTGCATACCAAATATCAAAAGATTCTGCCTGCTAGATCTGGAGAAGAAGATTTTTTACGAAATTTGCCTGAAATGCACGAAGTTCGAAATCGGGCTCCTATACTGAGCCCAAATATGAACACAGGGGGTCAATTGGAACAAACTTGAATCAGATCCACCCTACAATGTTGCATACCAAATATCAAAAGATTCTGCCTGCTGGATCTGGAGAAGAAGATTTTTTAATGTTTTTACCATTGCCTACAAGTGTTAAAAAGTGCTGACTCAGCACTTTTCCAAAGTCCCGAAACTGTACCCTATGATAAAACCGATGGCAATTTTTTTTTTACCAATCCTTTCTGTTGGTCTTAAGGAAGCTTCACACCATATAAAAATTCTCAGTGCCGTGCAGTTTTGGAAATATGGGCATTTAATTTTTTTCTATTTTTAGCTCCTGCAGTTCCCACGAGGCTGCAGAAAAATGTTTTTTTGCATAAATCAAGTACTTATAACCCAATAATACCTCACATTAAATTTGGTTCAAATTGGTCTCTGGGTTCAGAAAATAGAAATTTTGGGCGGGGCAAAAATTCTTGCCCCTCCCAGAACAAAGGTAAATATTGCCCGTCAAACTTCTCTTGAACAAACTTGAGTCTACACCTCAAGTGGAAGCTGCATACCAAATATCAAGTCTCTGCTATGGCTGGTTCATGAGAAGATTTTTTTAAATTTTGTGCATTTTGGCCCCACCCCACTCCACAATATGAGCAGAAATCCAATTTGAAGAAAAACCCAAATGCCCCTATATAACGACTACTTACATGAAATTTAATTAAAATGTGGCCAGTGGTTTAGGAGAAAGAGGCTCTAACACCACCTTCACGCAGGATGACAGACGACGGACGGACGAACGGCGGACGAAGAGTGATAAGAAAAGCTCACCCTGACTTTCAGTCAGGTGAGATAAAAAAAAATAAATGGAAATTCGGTTACTAATCTTTAAGTTATCCCATAAACAAGCATTACAGGATATTTTTATAACAAAGGGCAATACCTCCCATAATTTTCATCCGATCTTGCTGGTAATTGAACTTGACGTAGACATTGTTGCTATAGAGACATACACTGAAGAGAATTGAAATTCGGTTACTATTGTTCAAGTTTTGCCATACACAAGCATTACATGATACTTTTTAAACAAAGGGCAATAACTCCCATAATTTTCATCGGATATTGGTGGTCATGACTTACATGATGTAGATAATGTTGCTATTAAGAGATACACCAAAAAGAACTGAAATCCGTTAACTATTGTTCAAGTTATGTCATAAACAAGTTTTACAGGATATTTTTATACAAAAGAGCTATAACTTCCAAATTTTCAAGAGATATTGGCAGTCATCGAACTTGACATAGACATTGCGGCTGTAGAGACACATAACAAAAAGAATTGAAATCTGTTAACTATTATTCAAGTCATGCCATAAACAAAGTTCGGATGAACGGATGGACGGACAGAGATCTTTCCATCATATCCCTTCCTTGCTTGGGGATAAATAGTAAATTCTCCACTGGGTTCCTTGTTTATTTCAAACCCCTATGGTGCCCTACAAAATCAGTCAAGCCTAACACTTTGAACAAACTTTAAGGAGTCATAGTAATGCTAGATGCCTGATATCATAAGATACTGCCAGATGAGTATGAAGAAGATATTTGAAGAATATTCCTCATACTGCACAAACTTGAATCTCCCCACACTAAGGATGTTAATACTATGTAAACTAGTGCAATGTCGAGGGTGGCATATACCCCCGCCTGCAATACCATGGATAGCATTACAGAAATGAAACATTTATTACTGGGTGACGCTGAAGGTTGACAGACCTGTGACAGATTACAGACCATTGGGGCATATATCATAACAACAATTAAGTGTCACCATAGGGTGACACAAAAAGATACCCCCACCTCTTTACCAAATGTGAGAGTGACTTGCTTTGATAATTCTGCGAAAAAAACATTTTTGTGCAAACTTTATATATGTTGCACATCTGCAAGACATGTGAAGCCATATCCTAAAGTTTCAACTCTCTACATTAGAAATTGTGGGAGAAGTTGATTTCACCATAAAGGTACCTTTAATTAAACAAGTTATTCATAATTGAATTTTGGGACGTACAAAATCAAAGTTCACAAAATGCAATAACTCCTACAATAATACACTGCATAACATCTGCCTTGTCCTGTGGATAGACATCAACAGAATAGACTTGCATACCAAATATGAAGTCATTCCACTGAGTACTCTACAAGTTATTCATGAATTAATTTCAAGGTGAACAAATTTTAAGTCCATAAAGGGCAATGACTCTGGTAATAAAATCTAGTACAACACCTGCATTTCACTATGGGTATACAGAAATAGGATACACTTGCATACCAAATATCAAGTCACTCCACCAAGAACTTTACAAGTTATTCATGATTAAATTTTGAGCCGGACAGATGGACGAACAGACAGACAAGGCAATTCCTATATACCCCCACTGGGGGCGGGGGTATAAGAAAAGAATCTGACTCAGGGATGAGAAGATTTTTTAAAGAATAGTCCTTACATTAGACTAAGTTAAAAATTGGGATCCCACAGATAGCCCAAATATGACACAACAGACTTGATTTGAACAAACTGGAATCTGAAGGGTGCTGCATATTGTGACTGGTGGATCTGAAGAAGATTTTTAAAGGAATTTCCCTATACGGCACTAATTAAAATTTAGGTTGCTACAGGGAGCCCAAATATGAAGCTAGGGACACAATTTGGAACAAACCTGAATCTCACTCCCTATGGATGCTCTAAGCCAACTAATCATCAAATGATTCTTACTGGTGAATCTGAAGATTTTAAAAATATATTCCTCATATTACTCTGAAGTTAAAATTCGGGCTCCCACAGTGACCCTAAATATGACTCCAATGACTTGTGAACAAACTTCATGCTGACCTCCTTAAAGATGCAGTTTACAAATATCAATAGATTTTGATCAGTAGATCTGAAGTTTTTTAAATTCATTTCCTCATATTGCACAAAGTTAAAATTTGGGTTCCCATAGGGAGCCCAAATATGAACCTGGGTACTTGAGAATATTGTACACCAAGTACCAAAAGATTCTGATTGGCAGTTTGGGCGATGTTTTAATTTTGGAAAAACAATTTGTGGATGTTAACAGAATTATGCCAATTGTGGTGACCCCTGTGGGTGTGATAACTTTATTTAATGAACTTGAACTGACATATAAGGAACATTCATATCAAATTTGGTTCAATCTGGCCCAGCAGTTTATGAGAAGTCAATAACGTAAAGTTCATGCCGGGTGGATGGACAGACGGACGATGGATGGACGGATGGATGGATGACCGACAGAAAGTGATCACTAAAGCTTCCTTTGAGCTCTGGTCAGGTGAGCCAAAACACCTGCTGTTCATCTGCTAAAATCTAGAAATGTCATTGAAGGTGATAAATCTCTCTGCTTTTGGTTCACAGAATACATCCATGACTATGAAGTTTATTTTGGAATACGTGCAACTTGTGAACATGTCTGAGAGGTGCATAAATTTTAAGTTCATGGCAAAATAACTTTGTTAAAATTGTTGCAGAAAGAAAATTTGGTAATATGACATGTTCATTTGTTAGTGGTCCATTTTGAGAAGTTTCATAAACATTGTTTCATCAATTGTAGGAGAAATTGTGCATAACAAGATAGCCAAATGACTTTCATATCACCTGCTAGATTTCCTGACTATAACATGCATGAAATGAGCATTTGCGAACTGACACTATAATTTGGGATAATCAAATTTTAGCACAATTCATTCATACCAATAGTTAAAACCATGTTGTGGAAAAATCATACCAAAGAGTGTTTGAGGAGTTGAGCAGAAAAAGAATAGTTATTGACAATTAACAATAAAAAGGGCCATAACTTTGGAAAAAAATGCAACAATAAAAAATTCCTTTCCACATGCATATCTACATTTCATACCCATTCTTCAAACCAAACGAAAAAAATCAACCACCATAACTCTAGATAACTCAGGGGGAAAAAACTGTAGGATATAAATTATTTTTCCACCGGCACATTTACAAATAGGGAGCACAAGTATTAACCCAGGGACCCGATTTGAACAAACTTGAATCTCATCCCCCTAGAGATGTTGTATACCAAATAGGAAAGCATTCCGATTGGTGGGTCCTGAAGAAGAATTATAAAGAAGTTTCCTCATATTGAACAAAGTTAAAAGTCTGGCTCCCAAAGGGAGCCAAAATATTAACTTGGGGACCCAATTTGAACAAACTAAAATCTGCACCCCTTATAGAGATGTTGCATACCAAATATCAAAAGATTCTAATTAATGGTTCTGGAGAAGAAGATTTTTAAGGAAATTTCCTCAAATTGCACTAAGTTAAAATTTGGGCTCCAATAGGGAGCCCAAATATTTATGCAGGGACTCAAATTGAATTTGAACAAACTTTAATCTGAATCCCCGAGAGATGTTGTATACCAAATTCCAAAAGACTCCAACTGATGGTTTTGGAGAAAAAGATTTTTAAAGAAATTCCTTCATACTGCACGGAGTTAAAATTTGGGATCCCACAGAAAGCCCAACTATAAACCCAGGGACTCGATTTGAACAAACTTGAATCCCTCCTACAGATGTTGTATACCAAATATGAAAGCATTCTGAATGGTGGATCCGAAAAAGAAGATTTTGAAAGAAATTTCCTCATATTGCACTAAGACTGAGTTAAAATTCGGAATCCCATAGGAAGCCCAAATATTAACCCATGGACTTGATTTGAACAAACTTTAATCTGAATCCTCGGGAGATGTTGTATACCAAATTCCAAAAGATTCTAACTGATGGTTCTGGAGAAGATTTTTAAAGAAATTCCTTTATACTGCACGAAGTTAAAATTTAGGCTCCCATAGAAAGCCCAACTATTAACCCAGGGACTCGATTTGAACAAGCTTGAATCCCCCCTACAGATGTTGTATACCAAATATGAAAGCGTTCTGACTGATAGATCTGAAAAAGAAGATTTTGAAAGAAATTTCCTCATATTGCACCAAGTTAAAATTTGGGCTCCAATAGGGAGACCATATATTAACTCAGGGACTCAATTTGAACTTGAATCTAAACCCGCCCCAGACCCCAGAGATGTTGTATATCAAATATGGAAGGATGCTGACTGGTGGATTTGAAGATGTTTAAAGAAGTTCTCTCATCTTGCACAAAGTTAAAATTCGGGCTCCCATAGGAAGCCCAAATATTAACCCAGAGACACAATTTGAACAAACTTGAATCAACCCCCCTCCCCCGCCGTCTGAGATGTTGTATACCAAATATGAAAGCATTTTGACTGATGGATCTGAAGAAGATTTAAAAAGTTCCCTTATCTTGCACAAAGTTAAAATTCGGGCTCCCCCCTAGAGATGTTGTAGACCACATATGAAAGCATTCTGACTGGTGGATCTGAGGAAGATTTTTAAAGAAATTTCCTCATATTGCACTGAGTTAAAATTCAGGCTCCAATAGTGAGCCCAAATATTAACCCAGAGACCCAATTTGAACAAACTTGAATCTGACACCCCTAGAGATGTTGTACACCAAATATGAAGGCATTCTGACTGCTGGATCTGAAGAAGAAGATTTTAAAAGAAGTTTTCTCATATTGCACAAAGTTAAAATTTGGGCTCCCATCGGAAACCCAAATATTAACCCATGACCTTGATTTGAACAAACTTGAATCTGACCATTTTACGAGTATTTTCAAAATCAGTTGACAAATCTCCACGGTTTTCTACAATGTCAGTGTCTCTTAACTAGCTCCTTTGATCTGCGTGGACATCAAATCATGAACTGCAAGACAAAGTCTCGACCACTCACTGATGTATTTATTTTTTATTGCCAACCCATGGGATCAGGGAACTCTAGCTTTTTATGTATTTGGTAAGATTAGTCGTTGCGATCATCAGATGACTACTTACTTATTTTCGTCGTAATTACTTGTGTCTAAAATAGTCCTTATCCTAAAACTGAACAGTAGGAGGGTGCACTTCGACTCAAGAGGGGCCACTTGGTAACTCACATTTGTAAAGTTAGGGATGGGCTTATAATAAAGTATGAGATCAGACAAAGCGACTAGTCAGTCAGTGCAGTATGTGATAGAAATTGGTGGGAGCGGGACTTGGAAGTTGAAATTGGGGAAAAGTTGTCTTTTCGACAACGCAGAAAAAGGGACCCATGTCACAGCGTGTACCAACCGTGTGGATGCCTGAAAGTCCCCCACTGCTAATGAATTTTTCAAAACAGCAATAAAAGTGGTAATCAAATAATTAAAAACAAAAAATCACCTTGCTGCAGGTCATACCCACATGGGAATTGAACAGTGTCGCACATGATATGATTACAGGTACATCAGCTTTTAAAGTCAAAACAATATCAGTGATAAAAAACATGCAGAGCATACACATGTAGCAGCTATTATCACTGTTGAACACAATTCAGCATAGAAAAAGAGCTCTGTTAAACAAAACAGAATTGGTTAAATTCCTAGTTGTGTTACACAAAACTTTTGTAGCTTGAAATTTTTATATTACGATATTAAATTGCCGAGGGGGAATATATCACAATCAAACCTGCAATCTAATGCAGATGTATCAATGGCTGATATTACTATAATGCAAACATATCACTGGGTGGAGACTATCCAATATAACAAATGTTAGCTTTCTGTGAAATGAATCTCCTCTGATTGCCTGACATCTTATTATCAAGGGTTTGTTGGAAGGTTCCAATATTCATAAACTTTGAGGTCCATGGAAAGAGATTTCTAAATTCAAGGACTTTCAAGGAGCCACAGGACCCCTGCAAGACTATCAAAAAACACCTCCAATTACGCTTACTTTGTTTATTTCCTCATCATTTGGTGCTTGTGCATCTTTTGTCTGTTTAATATTTTCCACTAAACGACGAACAAATACATAATTATAATCCTCTGCTCTATTGATGAGTGGGTCCATCACCATCCAAAGACACCTAAAAAAAATCCAACGTGTTCATGAAATCAATGTGTAGCTACATCCTTTTTACTTGCTAGAAGAAGTTATCTTGCGAATTCATTTTTTTCTACCTTTGGACATACCGTATTACAGGTAACATGGGTAAAAAGGTAATTAGGTAATGAGTAAACAGGTAAAAAAACAAGAGGCCCCAGGGGGCCTGAGGGCGCTCACCTGACATGGTAGTCTAAATATCAAACCAGGGACTTGACTTGAATAAGCTGCATATGCCCCTCCTGAGAAAAGCATATACCAACTAGATGAAGCGATTGTGCCCACACAATACAGAGGATTTTCCTTCTATTTTCAGTTCCTGCACTTTAACGTCCCAAAATTGAGATAAACACATAAAAAACAGATTTTTTTCCCAAACAAAATACTTTCAGCCTAAATATTTTTCTTCTTCTTAAAACGCATAAAAGTCCCACCCGGACCCCAAATTTTCGGTGTAAAAAAAAAATGTTTTTTTTTGTCTTAAAATTGGCAGAAACGCATAAAAAACAAAAAAATTATGGATTTTGGTCCAAAATTTTCGACGTCCCACCCGGACCCCAAATATTCAGGGTAAAAAAAAAAATATTTTTTTTGTCTTTAAACTGACCGAAATGCATAAAAAACAAAAACAAAAATTTCTGGATTTTGGTCCAAAATTTTCGAAGTCCCACCCGGACCAAAAATTTTCGGTGTAAAAAAAAAAATTTCTTTTTGTCTTAGAATTGACAGAAACGCATAAAAAACACAAAAAAAAACTTTATGGATTTTGGTCCAAAATTTTCTAAGTCCCACCGGAATGCAAATTTTCATGGGAAAAAAAAAAAAATTTTTGTCTTAAAATTGACAGAAACGCATAAAAAACAAAAAAAAAAAAATTTCGGATTTTGGTCCAAAATTTTCTAAGTCCCACCCAGACCCCAAATTTTCAGGAGGAAATTTTTTTTTTTTTTTTTTGTCTTAAAATTGACAGAAACGCATAAAAAACAAAAAAAAAAACAAAATTCTGGATTTTGGGCCAAGTCCCACCCAGACCCCAAATTTTCAGGGGGAAATTTATTTTTTTTTTTTTTGTCTTAAAATTGACAGAAATGCATAAAAAACAAAAAAAAATTTTTTCGGATTTTGGTTCAAAATTTTCTAAGTCCCACCTGGACCCCAAATTTTCAGGAGGAGAAAAAAAAAATTTTTTTGTCTTAAAATTGACAGAAATGCATAAAAAACAAAAAAAACCCAAAAATTTGGATTTTGGTCCAAAATTTTCTAAGTCCCACCCGGACCCCAAATTTTCAGGGGAAAAATTTTTTTTTTTTTTTTTGTCTTAAAATTGACAGAAACGCATAAAAAAACAAAAAAAAAAATTCTGGATTTTTTCAGGGGAAAATTTTTTTTGTTTTTTTTTTTTTTTTTGTCTTAAAATTGACAGAAATGCATAAAAAACAAAAAAAATTTTTTTCGGATTTTGGTCCAAAATTTTCTAAGTCTCACCCGGACCCCAAATTTTCAGGAGAAAAAAAAAAAAAAATTGTTTTGTCTTAAAATTGACAGAAATGCATAAAAAACAACAAAAAAAAAAATTCGGATTTTGGTCCAAAATTTTCTAAGTCCCACCCGGACCCCAAATTTTCAGGGAAAAAAAATTTAAAAATTTTCAGGAGAAAAAAAAAAAAAAATTTTTTTGTCTTAAAATTGACAGAAATGCATAAAAAACAACAAAAAAAAAAATTCGGATTTTGGTCCAAAATTTTCTAAGTCCCACCCGGACCCCAAATTTTCAGGGAAAAAAAATAAATTTTTTTTTTGTCTTAAAATTGACTAAAACGCAGAAAAAACAAACAAAAATTTTTTTGGGATTTTCATCCAAAATTTTTGGATTTTCATCCAAAATTTTCTAAGTCCCACCAGGACCCCAAATTTTCAGAGTAAAAAAAAAAAATTTTTTTTTGTCTTAAAATTCACCAAAACGCAGAAAAAACAAAAAAATTTTTTTTCGGATTTTGGTCCAAAATTTGCTAAGTCCCACCCAGACCCCAAATTTTCAGGGGAAAATTTTTTTTTTTTTTTTTTGTCTTAAAATTGACCAAAACGCAGAAAAAACAAAAAAAGAATTTCTTCGGATTTTCATCCAAAATTTTCTAAGTCCCACCCGGACCCCAAATTTTCAGAGTAAAAAAAAAAAAATGTTTTTTTGTCTTAAAATTCACCAAAACGCAGAAAAAACAAAAAAAAATTTTTTTCGGATTTTGGTCCAAAATTTGCTAAGTCCCACCCAGACCCCAAATTTTCAGGGAAAAAATTTTTTTTTTTTTTTTGTCTTAAAATTGACCAAAACGCAGAAAAAACAAAAAAAGAATTTCTTCGGATTTTCATCCAAAATTTTCTAAGTCCCACCCGGACCCCAAATTTTCAGAGTAAAAAAAAAAAAATGTTTTTTTGTCTTAAAATTCACCAAAACGCAGAAAAAACAAAAAAATTTTTTTTCGGATTTTGGTCCAAAATTTGCTAAGTCCCACCCAGACCCCAAATTTTCAGGGAAAAAAAAAATTTTTTTTTTTTTTTGTCTTAAAATTGACCGAAATGCAGAAAACCCCCCCCCAAAATTTTTTCCGATTTTGGTCCAAAATTTTCTAAGTCCCACCCGCACCCCAAATTTTCAGGGAAAAAATTTTTTTGGTCCAAAATTTCGAAGTTCGCTACGGGACCCCAAATTTTCAGCCTAAATATGAACCCAGGGATTTGGCTTCAACAAACTTGAATCTCACCCCACTAAGGATGCTGCATACCAAATATCAAAACATTCTTATTGCTTGATTTGAAGAAGAAGATTTTTCAAAAATACTCCTCATACTGCACTAATTTAAACATTTGGGCTCCCATAGAGAGCCCAAATATCCACCCAGGCAATTCATTTCAATAAACATGTGAAACAATCTTTCAAAGATGTTATATGTGAAATTTTAAAGCTTTTGAAGCAGTGCTTTCGGAGAAAAGTAGTCTTATGTTTTTCCCATTACCCACAGTGTTAAAAAATGCTGACTCAGCACTTTTTCAAAGTCCCAAAAAAGTACCCCATGATAAAACCGATGGCAATTTTTTTTGATCATTCCATTCTGTTGGTCCTAAGGAAGCTTCACAACAAATAAGAATTCTCAGTGCCGTGTAGTTTTGGAGATATGGGCGTTTTCATTTTTTTCTATTTTTAGCTCCTGTGGTTCCCACGGGGCTATGGGGAAAAAAATTTCAGCATAAATTAGGTACTTATGACCCAATAAGCACTCATGTAAAATTTGGTTCAAATCGGCCTTGCAGTTTGGAAAATAGAAATTTGGGGCGGGGGCCAAAATTTTTGCCTCTCCTTTGACATCGTCAAATATAGCCCCTCCAATTTCTCTTGAACAAACTTGAGTCTACACCTCAAAAGGAAGCTGCATACCAAATATCAAGTCTCTGCTATTGCTGGTTCTTGAGAAGAAGATTTTTTAAGAATTGAAGCATTTTTGCCCCATCCCTCTACTCAATGTGAGCCGAAACCTAATCTGACAAAAAATCAAAGTCCGCATACATAACCCCTTCTCACATGAAATTTCATTAATATGCGGCCAGTGGTTTGGGAGAAAAAGCCCAAACACCACCTTCACGCCGGACGACGGACGAAAAGTGATCAGAATAGCTCACCCTGACTTTCAGTCAGGTGAGCTAACAAGAGGCCTCTCGGCCAAGATAGCTCTGCCCAAAGCAACTACTTTCAGGGGCAGCCATATACAGGGTAACATTTGATCCCCAATTTCAGATTCTGATAACCCTTTACCCAACACGGATAGCAGACATTGTCATTTTTTGTCTCAAAAACATAGCTTATGGCCCCTCATTGGAACAAGTTTGTTGAGCTTGTTCAATGAAAGCTCACTAGCTTTGTTTATTAGACAAAAATTGAAAACATAATAAAATTTGGCAAATACGTTGGTGTTACTTTGACCAGGTAGTCTGTGATCTTAATGTTGATGGATACAGACCTTATTGTGATTGATGGCACACTGTCTATTGACAATACATACTGTTAAAATTTTTTGTTAAAAAATATCCAGTGGTAAAGAAATTATGGCTCGGACAAACAAAATATTGACGTTTTCTTGAGTGTTACCTTTACCATGTCGCCTGTAACCTTGACCTTGATGGATACAGACCTTATTATGATTAATGGCATACTGCCTAGTGACAATACATACTGTTATAAAGTTTTGTTAAAAAATATCCAGTGGTAAAGAAATTATGGCTCGGACAGACAAAATGTTGACGTTTTCTTGAGTGTTACCTTTACCATGTCGCCTGTGAACTTGATGGATATAGACCTTATTGTGATTGATGGCACACTGCCTATTGACAATACATACTGTTATAAAGTTTTGTTAAAAAATATCCAGTGGTAAAGAAATTATGGCTCGGACAAACAAAATGTTGACACCGGACGACAGACGGACAACTCGATATCAGAAAAGCTCTGCTGACTTTGTCAGGAGGAGCTAATAAGCTGAAACAAGACTAACGAATAATACTGGAAGGAAAATTTTTTTTTTTTTTTTAATAATGTTTTTATTTGCAAAAATAAACTTATGCATAATGTACAATATATATACAGGTGGACAGTCTACATATGTTATACAGTTTACATTACAAAAGGTATTGTTGGCTATTTAGGGTCAATCGTTGCTTCTTGGAATAAATGCTAGTGTAGATGTTTTTTTGTAAAGTGGTAAACATGTATTCCAGAAAATCGGTCGCTCTACGTAGGGTGTTGGGACCTAAAATGATTTCACTTTTCATTGTATTACCGTACCGACCCGTCAGTAAGCCCAGGGGGCACGTGAAAAAAATTGTTAGAAAAATTGGGGGTGGGCTTATTTACGGAGAAAACCAATTGTAAAGTGAACTAAGGGTCCCTACGAGTAGCTACTGGTCGCAGATTACGATGTTCAGTAGGTCAATTTGAGTGACTGATTACCCCGTTTGTTTTGGTAAATGTTATTTTTAAAAGAAATATAATAAAAATGCACATACATTTCTGAGTTGTTTATTTCCTTGTTTCAGATCCATTATTCCATTTGTTCAAAAACAAAAATTAATGGAGAAAATGACAAAAATAATATTTACAAATCGGGACAAAAACAAAATAAGCTGAAACTGACGAAAACTCACATGGTCGATTTAGAACAATTTTTTTAGGCTGACTCGGTGTCAGTGCATGATATTGTTGACTTTTCGAGGGTAAAATATAAAATAAAATATATTTTATATTTCTAGTACTGATACGTTTATCAGTGCTGGAAATATACCGTATTTACTCCGTGTATTGGGACAGCTAAAAATAATTAATTTCACAGGTGTCCCAATTCTTAGAAAACGTGAAAAACAATACAACCTGACCCAGTTTGGATGCTCAAAGAAGTTGTGTGTCATTGTGGTAATTTCGTTTTACATCAAGAGTACATTTGTTAATAAAAAATTTTTAAAAAATAATCAGCATTTCGTTTTTATTACTTACTGTGTAATCCCCTCTCTCTTGTGAGAAGATAATTCAATAGAATGAAAACTTTGCACAATGAAAGAATTCAATTATTCACACGTCGGCATGCATCACTGGCCTGTCAATCACATGGCTGAAAACGTATTGTTTTCATTACAACATCAATCACGTTGTCAGTGAAAAGTGTCACAGGTAAGTGGAACAGCACAAGCGGTATTTTGTTTTAATTTTTTGTGATCAAATATTGAAATAAAGAAATCAAAGTGAGTTGTTTTTATGGTCTTTGTTGATTAAAAAATCAAAATAAAGAAATCAAAGTGAGCTGTTTTTTTTTATTGTATTTTGAGTTTGTTTTTTTTAAAGTGCCTTGGGGTGTATAAAGGAAGACTGTCATTCAGTTTTCAGCATGGACAAGTTTGTTATTAAGTATAAAACTGCAGAGGAAGCCCGGCCAAAAGTTATTTTGAGCTCCCCCAAAACAGTACTAAAAAGAGCAGTTGGGCGGCCCCCTAAAAGAAAGCTAGACAACACTAATGATGACATGGGTAGATCCCCTAAGAAAGCTGCAGTGGACATTGATGGAAAACCGGAGAAAGTCACTACACAGCCAGAGGATAGCCAAATAAGTTTGGAATGTGATCTTTTGAAGGACAGCATCGAGAACATCGCTGTGAAACGTGGCCATTATGTAAGCTTTACCATGAAGGAAAAGAAAGGGGCTGTGGATATGGCGAAGCTGATCGGCATAAGGCAAGCGGCAGCTAAACTGAAAATACCAAAATCATCTATAAGCCGTTGGAGTAAAATTAATTTCACACAAACCAGTGAGGAGAGAAACAAATTTGGACATTTACATAAATCTGGTCGGCCTGTAACTTATGGTGAAAACGTTGACGATAAAATCGCCGAATGGGTCCTAGTGCAACGTGACTTGCAGTTGCCCGTGTCAGTTGAAGGGCTCTGCACCTATGCTAGGGTTTTAATTAAGTCCGAGGAACGAGAGAAATCCACAACTACCAGTAATGACTTCAAGGCCAGTTTTGGGTGGGCAGTCAAATTCATGAAAAGACACAATCTAACGTTAAGAGCGAGGACGACAATGGCACAACGGCTACCAAAAGATTTGGAGGAAAAAACAAAAAGTTTCCTTGGTTTCATCAAAGAAAGGAGAAAAGAGGACGAATTTGAGGATGACTTTATAGTCAACATGGATGAAACCCTGGTGTATTTCGATTTAGTTCCAAACAGGACAATAGATAAAGTTGGTGCACACCCCGTGCGTCTCAGATCCACAGGCTCAGATAAGAGACATTTAACACTTGTACCGGCAGTTACAAGTAGTGGCAACGTCCTCCCGCCAATGATTATATTCAAAGGTAAACGTGAACTTAAATTAAAATCTCCACCTGGATGTATTGTCTGTGTGCAGCAAAAGGGGTGGATGGATGAGGAACTGATGGTGAAATGGACCAAAGACATTTTAGTAAAGCATACAAAGAAGGAGAGGGCACTTTTGGTCATGGACAGTTTTCGGGGACACCTCACAGAAAAGGTTAAGAAAACATTACGTAGGAACAATGTAGTTTCAGCAGTCATTCCCGGGGGCTGCACGTCCAAATTACAACCCCTGGACGTTAGTATAAACAAACCTGTAAAGTGTGACTTAAGGAAAAAATGGGCAGAGTACATGTCGGAAGAGACCCAAAAAATATTGGAACAGAAAGAGGAGAGAATAAAAGCTGCAGACAAGCAAACAGTGGTTAACTGGATAGACTTTGCAATTGAAAATTTAAAGAAAAAAAAAGAACTCATTCAAAGGTCATTTAAAGTGTGTGGCTTAAACATTCATTTGAACGGTGCTGAAGACCAGCTTGTTGGAAAAGAGGCTTGGCTGCCAGTGGAAAAGCCTTTTGACACTCTTCAAGAACTTTCTGAGGCATGTGAATCTTTTTATAATGATGATGATATGATCTCTGTTGACCAGGCAGTACATGACTTCTTCGACTCAGACGGTGACAAGTCATGTGATGAACTTCCAGATGGAAGTGAACAGTAGTTTTTTCAGTATTGGTTAATCTCAATCTCAAATTATCAGCAGTGAAATTTTACACGAGTGTACAGGTCTAAACCAAGAACGATACCCAGGGGGATTCCACACGGTACAAATTACCGGCACTGATCATCTGTTGAAAGTACCCCCCCACCCCCTTTCCACACTATGGCTGGAATACGGCATTAATGAAAATAAGTTGCAAGATAAATGCAGAAAAATTTTGTTCCTGTTCTTCTTTCAATGATTCATTTGATCACTGGCGGTGAATCAGTGAAACAAGAACGGAAGCAAAATTTTCCTGCATTTATCCCGCAACTTATTTCCATTTGACAATTTGAGAATGCACTGATCTATCATCTGTTGAAGGTAACCCGAAACCAGTACCGTAACCCAACCAATGAGCAAACCTACAATTGTCCAGATACGACACAATCTTTCAAGTTATTTTGTTTGAACTGTATTTCTACTCGAGTTGACACGTGGTCATGTGTAGCTGGTACCCCCAAACATGTATTTTCACAGCTTTCGTTTTCTTTGTCCATTCAATGTGTACAGTATAGCCTGTTCGTGTACAATGCAGGCGCATTATGACTAAAAATGTATTTTAGGTACCCCAGTAGCTGTTATTTTTCTAATCACATTTTACACCGCTGTTGACAAATCAATAAAATTTGAAAACGCAAATGTTGTTTTTCTTTATCTCTGAAACCCCTTAGTCTTCTGTGGCATTCGGAACCCCCGATGCTTTTATTTATTGAAGGGAAATGCATACCGCAACATAAAATAACGCTCGCGTTATTTTAAGTATCAGTATGCACTTTTCATGTCACGCCCAAGAGGAAATTCTCATCCTACAATAAAACAGTGGATTTGGCTTCGCCTTTACGGCTTTTGTTAGCTAGAAATGACCCCCCCCCCCCCCCCCCCGCCCAACCACCCACACACGAAATACCAGGGGTACTCGATTCGTGAAACAGACGGGAAGTGTTTTAGCAGTGAATTGTGGGACTTGTTTTAACAGTGAATTGTGGGACTTTGGGGGATTTCCCAGGATGTTGACAAACAACGTGCTTTTACAGTTTCAGGTTCAGATGCAATGTTATGTTAAATGGACATTTCACGACTGTAAATATGAACACTTGGGAATGGACTTAAAAATAATAAAAACAACACAAATTAGTATGTATTATTAATATGTGTTATCAATCTTTATTCTTCAAAAACAGAAACTTACTTCTAATATTCGGCATCTTGCATCATTGTTCAAGCGACCGCCAGTGTCCCAATATTTAGAGTATAAAAAAAAATTATTTTTCTCGAAAAAATGGGTGTCCCAAAACATAGAGTGTCCCAATACATAGAGTAAATACGGTAACATGTATTTAATTTCATGAATAATGTTTCAAAATTAAGACAACTTGATGCAAAACCATGAATATATGTACCGGGTAATGAAACTGTAAGTGAAAGATTGGAAATCACGTGGCATTTCTATTTTTAAAATTATAAACAAACGCTTGCGAAAGAATGAAAACATTGAATAACCGTGGTAATTTCGTCCGATGCTTGAGTCATTTAATCCCCTAAAAATTGAATGATTAAAGATAAATAATACAGAATCCTTTGACACAACCAAGGGATACTTTATTATTTTCCTTAAAAAATCAGTTTTTAGTTTTTTTAATGATTCGAGCGTTCGTCATCTGTGCTCCATCCTCGCAACATGAAACGTAAATAAAAGCACATGGGCGTGCTTATAAAAAAACAAGCTATATTTAATCGGAACGCCGTGGTGTGAATTGAGACTCCCCATTGTTAATACAAAAATGGCTTCACATGTGTGTTGTTTTCAAACAGCTTTTCAATTCATATTTGACAAAGTGGATATTAAAATGAAGGTACGAAGTTACATTTATTTTTTTTGAAGCGCCTTTTTAATATATGACTGCTTCAGATAACCAAACAACTCATTTTCCAACAATTTAAAACCCAATACCTGGGTGGCCATATCGCTTGGAATAATTAATTATGAACTGGGAATTTCCCGTTCATTTCTAAATATAAAGGATCAGAGCAGAGTGGATAAACAAAATTGACAACACAAAATATGTTTTGGGACTTTTAATCCAGCTGCAATGAAAAAATAAAGCAACACGTCGATATGATTATAAAATTTTATTTAGGGCGCAATGTTGTTGTGGTAAATGAATCAAATGAAAATATCAACAAAATAATTAACATTTTATTTTGATTGGTAACTTGGGGAATCCCCGTCGTTGGTTCAACTTACCGGTTCGTGTTTCACATGTGTACCTGAAAAATAATCCTGGAAAATCTGTGGTGGGCTTATTTTGGGGTGTCTTCCAATTAAATACGTTTTTCTGAAAGTTGGGGGTGGGGGGGGTGGGCTTATCCACGGAAGTGGGCTGACGGGTCTGTACGGTAATACGTAAAGCAAAGGATGAGTTGATGTTAATTTTTTCTACCACTCTTAGCAATATTGTTTTTGAGTAAGAACACTCGTAGAATAAGTGTGTAATAGTTTCCCTAACATTTCCGCAAAAAGAGCAGAGTTCTGTTTTGGACAGCTTGCATTTAAAAAGTTTAGAGTTTGTAAATAAAATTCTATGATTAATTTTGAATTGCTATGTTTGTAAATAGGTATCATCTGTCGGTGTGAATGCTTGTTTATATATATGTTTCCAATCTTCATTACAAATCGTGTCATTTACTGGGTCATTCCATTCTTCCTGGGTATGTTTTGGATCTCTTGAAATTTTCATAAGGAAGGTAGGATAAAACTTAGGGTTTACTTTTTAAAAGGACTTTAGGTCATTAATCAATGTGTCTAAGATATAATCAAGTTTTTTATTATTTGAAAATTTATTTTTCCATGATCCTGGTGTAGCATTAACCACACCAAAGTTGGTGGTGAATGGTATATCAAGATCGTATTTTTGTTTAAAATCATTAACAGTAATAAAAGAGTACTATCATTCACAATGTCATTTATAAAAAAATATTACTCGTCTGCACCAGCAGGCATAGAAAAACGTCCTATTATTTATTTTTATATATTTATTATAAAATAGTGGTTGTGCAAGTATCTCGATCGAGGTTGTAGGCTCAGGTTATTTTAAACTTGACCAGGAATGGAAGATGCATCTCCATAAAGGATTAAAATGCTCCACAACCTTTAATTTATTTATTTATTGGTGTTTAAGGTCATATACTTATGCACAATGGCTAATCATGACCATGACAGTTTTACAGATGGAGGAAGCCGGAGTACCCTGAGAGAACCACCGAGCAACACCAACCTACTGCCAGCCCCCCCAACATCCACAACTTTTAATAAGCAGCCTTTCGTCAGGAACCAAATGTTGTTGGAATGAAAAGTTTGTGTTGAATTTGGCGCTCACTATAGTCCATAAGGTTTCAAATTTAATACACTACAGTGGAACATAGCAGCCAAAAGTTGTATTGACCTTATTTTCACAAGGTCAATACAGCCACTAATATGTAGGAACTTTCTCAACAGAACCATACACATATGGATGTCACTTGGCATACAGTACAAGTCAAAATAAAATTGTAGGAAAACCACTGTAAGCTATGTATATTTCTCTTCCCACACTTATAAGACCATAAACTCACAAAGCTTTCCAGAAAATGATGTCAGATTTTGGTCTTTTCAGTGCACAAGCAGCAGTGTACTTAGTTTATTGCAGTAAAATTATAACTTATTTTGACTTGTACTGTAATGTGCAAGTTATTTTGACAATAATATCTGAATGGCTTTATTGGAAAATAGATAAAAAAAAAAATGAAAAAATTTATAGTAATTTATATATTTTTTATACTTACCAATGACCCAGACTTAGTTGGTTCTAACTCTTAAAAATTCAGGACCAAACACAAATTTTGCACCCCCCTAATCCCCCCTAATCCCCAAAATTTGCATCAAAATCCAAAAAATCAATGTCCTATATGGTCCTCCATACTTTTGTCCACTGCACATGCGCAGTGTCAAGGAAGCACCGAAATTGGCGCCAAATCTTCATTATTACAACCAGTGCCTAGTAAATGTTATATAATCAGCGGGGAGGTATGAGTTCCCCTGTCTGGGTCATTGGTTAGTATAATGAAAGTGTCAATGACACTGTAGCTCAACTTGTCAAGACAAAGACATGTACATGTATAGTATGTGACACAGCAATGACAAACATCTAGGTGATGACCTGATAACAAAGGTACATATAAAGTATTGTAACGGTCTGTACATAAATACTGACCGTTGCCTGTAACAAATGTATAGGTAAAGTATTGTAAAGGTGGGTGACAGTCTGATGCTAAACTAGAAAAAAATCTTTGAGTCCCAGAGTGGGTCTGACTGAACCCCAAAATATTTGTTCTCATAGCACAGTGATAACAAAGGCACCCCAAAACACACTTGTTCCTGTCCCAAGGTGAAAACAAAGGTACCCAAGAAGTTTTGTGAAGATCAGTTCATAAATACGAGCTGTATAGAACTTGTGACAAAAAACTGTCAGTTTGGGACCTAATTTCGGTACAAAATGGCCACTTGCAGCCATCTTGAATTTTGGACCGTACCCATAAACACTCATTTTCGTCCCAAGGTGATAACAAAGGTACCAAAGAAGTTTTGTGAAGATCGGTTCATAAATACAGGCTCTACTCTGAGCCGTATTGACATGTGCTTACATTGTGTAAGTAGCACTGAATAAATCAAAGTTCATCTAATTTGCATAATTTCTGCACAAGAAAAAAACCCCTTACAATATGTGATGTATTCCATGTTACTAAACATTCATACAAAAATTTATTCAAATCAGAACTTTCATACACAAGTTCTGTACAAAAGACTGATTGCACTAATTTTGGTACAAAATGGCTGCTGGTGGCCATCTTGAATTTCGGACCACACCCAAAAACACTCGCTCTCATCCCACGGTGATAACAAAGGTACCCAAGAAGTTTCGTAAAGATTGGTTCATAAATATGGCCTCTAGTCTGAGCTGTATAGAAGTTGTGTACAAAAAACTGATTAGACCTAATTTCGGTACAAAATGGCCACTGGCAGCCATCTTGAATTTTAGACCGTACCCAGAAACACTCGTTCTCGTCCCAAGGTGATAACAAAGGTACCCAAGACATTTCGTGAAGATCATTTCATAAATACAGACTCTAGTCTGAGCCGTATTGACATGTGTACTTACTGTGTGTAAGTCGCACTGAAAAATTCAAAGTTCATCTAATTTGCATAATTTCTGCACGAGAAAAAAACCTGTATTATATGTGATGTATCCCATGGTACTAAACATTCATACAAAAAATTATTCAAATCAGCGCTTTCATATGGAAGTTCTGTGCAAAAATCTGATTGCACCTAATTTTGTACAAAATGGCTGCCGTCGGCCATCTTGAATTTCGGACCGGACCCAAAAACACTCGTTCTCGTCCCATGGTGATACCAAAGGTACCCAAGAAATTTCTTAAAGATCGGTTCATAAATACGACCTCTAGCCCGAGCCGTATTGGCATTTGCACTTACAGTGCTGAAATAACACCAAAAAACATCAAAATTAGTCTAATTTGCACAATTTACACACAAGAAAAAAACCCGTATTATATGGGATGTATCCCATGGTACTAAACATTCATACAAAAAATTATTCAAATCAGAGCTTTCATATGGAAGTTCTGTACAAAAAACAGATCAGATTTCTGCATCGTCGGTACAAAAAGGTGGCTGGCAGCCATCTTGAATTTCGGACCGCACCCAAAAACACTCGTTCTCATCCCACGGTCATAACAAAGGTACCCAAGAAGTTTCGTAAAGATCGGTTCATAAATACGGCCTCTAGTCTGAGCCGTATCCAATTGTTGACGTACGAACAGACGGCCAGACAGACAACGGGCCATGACAAAAGCTCAAATTTGGCTTTGCCAAAGTTGAGCTAAAAAATATATAAATTACTATAAATTTTTTCACATTTTTATACTGTACCAATGACCCAGACTTAGCTGAATAGAAAAAAAGGCTGGAGGGCCTAGGACATAAAGGAAAATCCCATAGGCTCAATTACATATAAACAGAATTATCCCCTCAAGGAAACAAGAGGCCCCAAGTGGCCTTAATCGCTCACCTGACAAAGTGACTCTAAGAAGTATTTTAGGTCACCTTCACCATGTCATGCCTCATCAACATTAACTGGTTGAGTGACAGATTTTGTTTGAAGTTCAACATTTGTTACCTAAAATTAGTTTTATTTAAAATCATTGGTGTGTGGCCAATCTCCAATGATTTTTAATAAAGCAAAGTTATCTCTGCAGACAAACTGGTTTAGCATGAAGCACAAACAAGGAATGTGAAGAGATAGCCTTGGACATCTCTCCCCAACTGTGGATATCTTCCATGTGCTACATGTATATATTTGCATGCAAGAAAACAAAAATTTTCACAAATTTTCCAAAATATTAGTATTTTTATCATCATTGGAACAAGCTCAAACAGCTTATTCCAATAGGGGTATGGGAAGATCAGGTATATTTTTGAGACAGAAATGTGAATATATAAATAATGGTGTTTTTTTGTGAATGATGCTGGAGAATTTTGCGTAAAGATATGGTAAATGGTTTGTTCTAGATACAGAATGATGCAAAAGTATTTAAATTTGATTAGGCAAGTTGTTCCTATAATGCATTTAAAAACTGAAGTAACTGTTTTTTTGCTGACGAACTTTTAGATGTGTGTGTCTGTGTTTGTGTGTGTGTGTGTGTGTGTGTGGGGGGGGGGGGGGGGGGGGGGGGGGTTAAGAGTGTTCTTGCAAACAAAATTCCTGAATAAGAATAAATGGAAAATTTTATTTTTTGTGTGAAAGACATAGTGCGTGAATGTTGATTGGAACAAGCTTAGAGAGCTCATTTTAATGTGAAGTCATAAAGCTGTGTTTTACGTACGAAATTCTGGAATAACTAAAAAATTGCTTTTTTTGACTCAAAAAGCATGGTGTGCGACCTCTCAATGGGATGAGCTCAAAAAGCTCATTCCAATGGGGGTATTTACAAGCGATAAGTACATGTATGTTTAAGAGACAAAAATTAAAATTTGAATAGCGATTTTTGCAAAGAATGCTGACAAGTTTTGGCAGTTATGCTGGTAAAAAGGTAAGATATGCAAAGTGGTTGTTTTTTAGAGGCGACATTTAATTAAGGTGAATTAACCCTTGATTACTGAGGTAACTTCTAAAAGTACTGAAATTTCATGAAGCAATGTGAATAACAGACAACAGTTGCCTAAAAATTTCATGAATAACTAAAATTTTATTCTTTTGTCTCGAAAACATGGCATATGACCTTTGTTGGAATGAGCTGAATGCGTGTGTTCCAATAAGGGGTCATAAAATTTGAACGGAGATTTGTGTGAATAATGCATTAGTACTGCTAGATTTGGGTAAACGGTTCACCCTGGACACCACCCCTTCTATAGTAGATCTTTTCTGCAAATTTTGTCTAAGATTCTATCAACTTTACAAATAAATACGTTCATGAATCACAATCAGATCCACCCCACAATGTTGCATACCAAATATCAAAAGATTCTGCCTGCTGGATCTGGAGAAGAAGATTTTTTAAGAAATATGCCTGAAATGCACTAAGTTAAAATTTGGGCTCCTATACGGAGCCCAAATATAAACCCAGGGGGCCGATTTGAACAAACTTGAATCAGATCCACCCCACAATGTTGCTTACCAAATATGAAAAGATTCTGAAGCTGGATCTGGAGAAGAAGATTTTTTAAGAAATTTGCCTGAAATGCACTAAGTTCGAATTCGAGCTTCTATAGTGAGCCCAAATATGAAACTAGGAAGCCGATTTGAACAAACTTGAATCAGATCCACCCCGCAACGTTGCATACCAAATATCAAAAGATTCTGCCTGCTGGATCTGGAGAAGAAGATTTTTGAAGAAATTTGCCTGAAATGCACTAAGTTCGAATTCGAGCTCCTATAGTGAGCCCAAATATGAATGTAGGGAGCCGATTTGAACAAACTTGAATCAGATCCACCCTACAATGTTGCATGCCAAATATCAAAAGATTCTGCCTGCTGGATCTGGAGAAGAAGATTTTCAAAGAAATTTGCCTGAAATGCAGTAAGTTCAAATTTGGGCTCCTATACTGAGCCCAAATATAAACCCAGGGGGCCGATTTGAACAAACTTGAATCAGATCCACCCCACAATGTTGCATACCAAATATCAAAAGATTCTGCCTGCTGGATCTGGAGAAGAAGATTTTTTAAGAAATTTGCCTGAAATGCACTAAGTTCGAAATCGGGCTCCTATACTGAGCCCAAATATGAACCCAGGGGGCCGATTTGAAGAAACTTGAATCAGAGCCACCCTACAATGTTGCATACCAAATATCAAAAGATTCTGCCTGCTGGATCTGGAGAAGAAGATTTTTGAAGAAATTTGCCTGAAATGCACTAAGTTCGAATTCGGGCTTCTATAGTGAGCCCAAATATAAATCCAGGGGGCCGATTTGAACAAACTTGAATCAGATCTACCCCGCAACGTTGCATACCAAATATCAATAGATTCTGCCTGCTGGATCTGGAGAAGAAGATTTTTGAAGAAATTTGCCTGAAATGCACTAAGTTCGAATTCGAGCTCCTACAGTGAGCCCAAATATGAATCTAGGGAGCCGATTTGAACAAACTTGAATCAGATCCACCCTACAATGTTGCATGCCAAATATCAAAAGATTCTGCCTGCTGGATCTGGAGAAGAAGATTTTCAAAGAAATTTGCCTGAAATGCAGTAAGTTCAAATTTGGGCTCCTATACTGAGCCCAAATATAAACCCAGGGGGCCGATTTGAACAAACTTGAATCAGATCCACCCCACAATGTTGCATACCAAATATCAAAAGATTCTGCCTGCTGGATCTGGAGAAGAAGATTTTTTAAGAAATTTGCCAGAAATGCACTAAGTTCGAAATCGGGCTCCTATACTGAGCCCAAATATGAACCCAGGGGGCCGATTTGAACAAACTTGAATCAGATCCACCCTACAATGTTGCATACCAAATATCAAAAGATTCTGCCTGCTGGATCTGGAGAAGAAGATTTTTTAATGTTTTTCCCATTGCCTGCAGTGTTAAAAAGTGCTGACTCAGCACTTTTCCAAAGTCCCGAAACTGTACCCTATGATAAAACCGATGGCAATTTTTTTTTACCAGTCCTTTCTGTTGGTCCTAAGGAAGCTGCACACCAAATAAAAATTCTCAATGCCGTGCAGTTTTGGAGATATGGGCGTTTTAAATTTTTTCTATTTTTAGCTCCTGGGGTTCCCACGGGGCTGCGGGAAATTTTTTTTTTGCATAAATCAAGTACTCATGACCCAATAAGCCCTCACATAAAATTTGGTTCAAATCAGCCTCTCGGTTTGGAAAATAGAAATTTTGGGCGGGGCAAAAAATTTTGCCCCTCCCATAACAACGCCAAGTATAGCCCCACAAACTTCTCTTGAACAAATCTGAGTCTACACCTCAAAAGGAAGCTGCACACCATATATCAAGTCTCTGCTACTGCTGGTTCATGAGAAGAAGATTTACAAAGATTTTGGTGCCCCTTGGGGGTGTGGCACCACCCAGGAGGAGGGGCAACTTCATTTGAACAAATCTGAATTGGCATTACGTAATAAACATTTAGCCAACATTTGAATAAAATTGGGCTAGTGGTTTAGGAGGAGAAGTCGATAATGTAAAGTTAACGCCGGGACGGACGACGACGGACGACGGACGCCGGACGACGGACAGAAAGTGATTAGTAAAGCTCCCCTTGAGCTTCGCTCAGGTGAGCTAAAAAGGAGAAACAGGATTTACATATATCTTTCTTGTTTATACAAAAAAAGAAAGACATATTACCAATCCGTAATTGAGAACAATAACATCAATGATCTCTATTAACATCCAGTATAACCCATTATACTCATTTTTTAAAGGAAAGCCAATAAATATAGTCCAGAGAATGAGACTCTTTATACTCATTTAAAAGTGTCCGAGGATTGTATATTAACGCTCGTATGACACGTGACATAATACAAATGCTTCACACCGAGCTACACTTTCAAAATATTACATAAATGAGATAAACATTAGCTTTACACTTCAAAATCATCCCAGCACCGACTTGGAATTACTAACTCCAGAGGAGGTATTCTATTGCTTTTCACTATAAAGCAGGTGATATAAGGGAACACCATTTCCCCCCCCCCCCCCCCCCCCCCCCCACTCCTTCCCCTTGCTCTGGGTCAATCACCCCACAATGAAGAGGGCAGCAGGAAAGAGTCACTGCTGGAACAGAAAGCCTGCATAACTATAGTTGCAACTGTTTAGTGGACAACATTCTGAGCAACAGATAACGGACCTAAACAACGAAGGTCGCCAGAAATGGACTCAATATTTCTAAAGTAAAAATTTGTGAACGTAGAAGGCCGAGACCAGTATGCAGCCTTCATCAAATCGGTAATAGCAATACTATTAGCATAAGCCCAAGATGTAGACAGCGCTCTAACTTCATGCGCTGAAATCTTAAGCACAGACTGCTGAGTAGAAGAAAATCTTTCATAAGCAGTACGAATAGTTAACTGAATCCACCTTGAAATAGAATGGACCGTGATGTCCCTTCTATTCGGCAGCAGAGACAGAAAGAAGCGTTTTCGTCCCTTTCTGATAAACTCAGATCTACGTTTGTAAATACGCATCATTCTAACTGGACATAGCAAAGGCCTATGGCCGTCTGAGGACGGAAAAGCCTCAATAACAATAGGTTCAGGGTACTTATTAGGAGCCTGATTCTTAGCTAAAAATCCAACATTAGTAGTCAAAGTATTAGTATTACCAACACTACGATAGTGAGAATCATAACAGATAGTGCATGAAGCTCACTAACTCTTCTAGCAGAAAAGAAGGCTAGGAGAAAAGCCGTCTTATAAGATAAGTATTTGAAGTCTACCACGTCAGGAGGTTCAAATGGCGCTTCTTTTAGCTTCAGAAGAACCCAAGATAAATTCCACTTAGGAATTAACCTAAGGGTTCTATGTCTATTTATCGAAAAGTTTTTAACTAACTTTGATAAAGAGACATTAGATCCAATTTGTAAGCTATCATGACGAGCATAAGTATCTGATAGCATAGACCTATAACCACCCTTAATAGTTATTGGCTGCAGTTTGATCTCGTCAAACAAGTAGACCAAAAAATTAGCAATGTCTGGAATGGAGGGATCATAAATATCAATAGAATGATCCAACAACAACGAGAGAAAACCTTCCACTTAACAGCATAATTTAGCGAAGAGGAGGTCCTCCTACAGTTAGAAATTGCATCCACTGCTCGTTCTGTAAATTGCTTGCTGTGCACAGGACCGCACAACAGAAATACATGAAGGTTGAGACCTTGCGGATTGTGATGCAGTGTGCGCGATTTCCCCTGCGAAAGAAGGTCCTCCCACGGAGGAAGATTCCGAGGAATGTCCCATAACAGACACCTGAGTAGATTTATCCATGGTCTCTGGGGTGACAGAGATGCTACCAACAGAATCTTGCAGTGAGATTGCTTGACTTTTAGCAATATCTGTTGAATCAATGGAGCTGGAGGATACGCGTATCCTACCATTTCATCCCAAGAGATCGAGAGAGCGTCTACTGTGAACGCTCGAGGATCTGGGCATGGCGACACATACGTCTGCAACTGATTGTTGAGATGCGTCGCAAACAAGTCTATCATCAGACAATAGCAGATCTGATTGAATACTCGTTCGTTGAGAGTCCATTCTGACGTCAACATACAAGCTTTCCGAGAAAGGGAGTCCGCTAGAACGTTCCGACGACCCAGAATATGACGGACCGACAAAAGAACCCGATGCTCTAGGACAAACAGAAGGATCCTTTCCGTTAAGTTGAACAATGGAATGGAATGAGTGCCTCCCTGGTTCCGAATATACGCTACTACTGTCGAATTGTCGGACAGTATTTGAACATGTGACTTCTGAATAATGTTCATCCAATGACGTAGCGCAAACCAAATTGACATCCTCTCTTTGATGTTTATGTGCTTGTTCAGGAATTGCGGATGCCGAAGACCCTGGCACCTCGAATCTGTTGGGCTCAATGTCGCGCCCCAACCTGTTTGACTTGCATCCGTCATAATCGTAAAAATCGGATCCGGCAGTTGCAGTGGAACTCCCGGAGTTAACTACTGAATATCTGCCCAAGTCTGAATCTCTTGTTTTACTTGGTTGGACAATACGATGTTCGTTTCGAGCGAATGAATCTTCACACTCCAATTCTGAGTAAAAAAATATCTGGAGTGGACGAGTGCGTACACGCCCCATCAGAATAAGGTCTGGTGCGGCTCCGCACAAACCTATCAGTCGCATAAATTCTCTCGCTGTCACTACATCTGAGTGTAGACAAAAGCGAGCATAACAACTGACTAATTTCGCTCTGGGTAACGGCAGACGAACCAGATTGTTGTGCATCTCGAAGCTCATTCCCAAGTGAATGAACGACTTGGGACGGATTGGACGGAACTAGATCCAACTTCTTTTCGTTTACTATGAAACCGAGACGTCAGAGCAATTGAAGCAGACCCTGAACATCCTTCTGAAGTGTTAATCTGTCGCCATACCTCTGAAGAATGTCGTCCAAGTAGGCCGACGTTACCGCAGACGAATGAGCTCGGAAATGAGTCATTACAGAGTTTATTATTCGAGTGAAGACCCAGGGTGCTAGATTCAGTCCAAAGCACATTGCTCGGAACTGATAAACGATTCCTAGGACAGCGAAGCGAAGGTACTTTCTGAATTCCCGATGTACCATGACGTGAAAGTACGCATCCTTGAGATCTATGCTCGCAGCATAGTCTTTCACTCGAATGCTCGCCCTCACCGATCGAATGGTCTCCATATAAAATTTTGGAGCCACGATCAGCTTGTTTACCCAGATTAGATCTATAACTGGACGGAACATGCCGTCTGGTTTTGGGACCAGGAACAGGTGACTGTAAAAACCGGGAGATTCCTGGTTTTCTACGACCTCTATTGCGTTCTTTTCCAGAAGAGATTGCACCTCTGATAGAAGCGAATCTCTCTTCTGAAGGTTTGACGGAAGCTGAGTCCATTGTGGACTTCGTGTTAACGGAGGTTTTTCTCTAAGGACAGTTTTAGACCTTCCGAAATAACCTCCTGAACCCATCGGTCATCCTTAATTGACAACCAATTGGTTAAGAATCTCGACAGCTTTCTGCCCACTGGAGCACAATAGAGGTTCTGACCTTCACCTCCTGTACCTGCAGGAGAAGAAACTACGTCCTCCCCAAACCACACCTCAACCAGTTGACCTAGGGGCATCTGACTGATTGTTTCGGCCAGCATTACATCCCCTACCTGACTCGCTACTCTGACAGTCTCTGGAGTAAGACATAGAGGCTTTCTTAGATCCTCTATAGGAACTCCCCTTGGACGTATTCTCCCCAGAAGTCCCCGACTTATTCCTCTCTGCTGAGTCCGTTTTTTTCGAAACGGACTTAAAGAGCAGAGAGTCCAAAGCTTTCTTGGTAATCTGATCGTAGATAAGTGAAAGCTTACCATCAAAGAGAAGTTCTCCTGAAACCGGAGCGACTCGAAGAGAGTTTTTCACCTTAGAATCCACCCTAGTGGATGAAGCCAGGGCAGCATCACGTCTGGCTAACTCCAAATTTGCCACTGAAAGGGAGGAGTTATACATGGAATATGCGATTGCCCTCGAAAGAACTCTCAAGGAAGTTTGAACATCCTGGAATTTTTTACTAACGAGACGTTATGATAATGCTCTGGTAAGGTGATCTGCGTAAGATAAGGCGTCTAAACTGGTTCTGTTAGACGAGATTGTCGTCTCCAACGTACTGGAGAGAATCGACATAGACGCTGGCAATGACAACTCCAAGTCTTCTGCCTGGTCGCCTCAACGCAGAGGAACTCTCGGAATGCCCTGTCCTGCCGTTTCCAATTTATTTCTACTGTTGATGAACGGCAGATGTAGAGCTTGGTGCGATAAGAAACTGGATCTGCCAGTCTTAGAGGCTAGCTTAAAAATAGCGTCATTCAGCAATTCAAACGTCCTTGAGACATTTCTGGACTGGGCCAGAAACTCAGGCGCGACGTCCTTAGTCCGGCCGAAGAAGTCAGTGTCCAGTGACGCTATCAGTCTCTTTATCTGGTATCGCAGCTCTCTGGTACAACATCTGGAAGGTGTTGCCAGATGAAATCTATGACCACCTTATGTTGTTCTAGAAGGGAAAAATCCAGCTCTGCAGATTCTCTTTCACCATCCGACTGGACCAAATGTGAATCTCGGTTGTCCCTATCTGACATTGCAGGGGAGCGTACCGACCCAGCTTCCTCAGACAGTTCCTGATCTGAAAGAGTTTCCGAAGGTTGCTGAGATGCTGCGATGAGTTGAGCTATCTGTGATAGCAAGTCCGTCACGGAGGCCTGTGGAGCTGCGGTCTTACGTTGTTTAGCCGCTGGGACGGTGCCTCTTGCATAATTCTTTTATGCGAGCGTCCCGACTGGTAAGGCCCTGTGTCCTTGGCTACCGGATGGAGTGACCTGGTCGATGTGGAATCCTTGGTCGGTGAAGCAGGCTGGATATCTGAGGTCACGTAGCCAAGGTGCGGTCGTGTGTGCTGGCGTGTGGAAGAGGAAGCCAATAGACTAGCCGCCCCCGGCTGTCTATGCGACAGAGCATCCCGAGCAGGAGGAGTGGACGTATGCTCCGACTGACGAACGTTATGTACGGCATCTGGCCCCAGATGTTGTTGTAAGAGAGAGGGGCCTCTCTCGCGGTCCGGGTAGACCTGAACGAGCTAGCTACCGGCCTGAATGGCTTCCTCTGATCCTTCCTCCGATCCGTCGTCGCCGGGTGTGTGTGATCCACGATTATAGTGCTTGCAACACCCTTTCTCCTCTCCTGGACCACAACGGACAAACCCGGTGTCACATCACCCGATCTACGAGTGATAGCTTCACCGGGCGAGCTAGCTGGCAACAAGGTCGTCAATCCTACTAAGGATTTAGGCACTTGTTGAATTTCCTTGAGCACTTTTGCCGCTAGCTCTTCATTTGATTGCGACGACGGTAGCACACTTCCTGAAGACACCACAGAAACATCACCCTGTTCTTGTTCCTCTGAAAAAGAGACTGAAAAACTAGAGTGACCCCAATTGACACACACTGAGCAAGAATTAGTGCGAGTACAGTGACTACAGCAAATACAATGAGCATGAGAATCAGAGGAAGACTTCCTCGATTTACAATTTGAACAATATTCTTTCATATTTAAAAAATATTAAACAGTCGTAGTACTCGCACTACTAACCCTTGAAAATACAAAGATACATAATAATAATATAATCCATTACAAAAATTTCGAAAAATAATTCAAAAGAAAAATTTTCGAAACAATTTTGACATGAGCCCAAGTTCCCAAAGGGAACGATGAACCAAAATGGATCCCAAAAAAGCCTAAGCGTGGACAAAAATTCTAAAAACATTTCTAAATATTAATGTTACACTTACGGACAATATTAATGTATCTGGCTATATAATGAACCTTACAGAAGACAAGGAATCACTGACAGAAGTAGCCGTTGTCAACATAAACAATGAAAGTGTCAATGACACTGTAGCTCAACTTGACAAACTTGAACTTGGTAAGTTTTAAATGAAATAGCAAAATTGAAGATCATTGGTACCAATGTTATTTGATGAAATTTCAACATAACAGTATTGTGTGTGCACAACGTCAGAGTAATTCATGCATTTTTAAATGTAAACTGTAAGACTGGCTAAAAAAAAGAATGTTGAAACACAAATGCAGTATGTTCAGAGGTTATTGTAAATGGCAACTTTTTTCACAGAAATGAATGCTAATCAATAGCTCTTATCTAAAGGTCTTGTCAAATGAGCACACCAAGTTCAAAAACAATCCTATGATAAATGTGGCCTGTAGCCCATGTCAAAGAATGTTGATGTACAAATGCAATAAATTCAAAGATCGTTGCTAACAGAAACAGCTTTTGATGGAAAGGTCATTGCCAGGTGGCAACATTTTTTGACGGAAATCAAAGAAAATCGACAGCTCCCATCTAGAGGTAACCTCAAACAAGCATACAAAGTTTCAAACCGATCTGATCATAAATGTGTCTGGTAGCGCATGCCAAAGGAATATATTAATGCCTGTCTAAACCAAGTTCAAAGATCGTTGCCAGTGGTAACATCTTTTGACAGACGGAAACGGAAGAAAATCGATAGCACCCATCTAGAGGTCTCCCCAAACAAGCATGCCAGGTTTCAAAGCAATCAGATCATAAATTTGCCATGTAGGGTGTGCCAAGGGAAATACAGAGGTCTGACTAAACTAAGTTCTAAGAACATCGGCAGCGGCAACATTTTTCGACGGAAATTGAAGAAAATCGATAGTTCCCATCTAGAGGTCTCCCCAAACAAGCATACCAAGTTTCAAAGCAATCCGATCATAAATGTGCCCTGTAGGATGTGCCAAAGGGAAATATTGAAGTCTGACTAAACTGAGTTCCAAGAACGTTGGCTGTGGCAACATTTTTTGACGGAAATTGAAGAAAATCGATAGCTCCCATCTAGAGATCACCCCAAACAAGCATGCCAGGTTTCAAAGCAATCCGATCATAAATGTGCCCTGTAGGGTGTGCTAAAGGGAAATATTGAGGTCTTCTGACTAAACTAAATTCTAAGAATGTTGGCCGCGGCAACATTTTTTGACGGAAATGGAAAAAATCGACAGCTCCCATCTAGAGGTCACCCCAAACAAGCATACAAGGCTTCAAAGCAATCCAATCATAAATGTGCCCTGTAGGGTGTGCCAAAGGGAAATATTGTGGTCTGACTAAACTAAGTTCTAAGAACTTTGATCGTGGCAACATTGTTTGACGGAAATTGAAGAAAATCGATAGCTCCCATCTAGAGGTCACCCCAAACACGCATGCCAGGTTTCAAAACAATCCGATCATAAATGTGCCCTGTAGGGTGTGCCAAAGGGAAATATTGAGGTCATCCGACTAAACTTAGTTCTACGAACGTTGACCGCGGCAACATTTTTTGACGGAAATTGAAGAAAATCGATAGCTCCCATCTAGAGGCCTTCCCAAACAAGCATACCAGGTTTCAAAGCAATCCGATCATAAATGTGCCCTGTAGGGTGTGCCAAAGAGAAATATTGAGGTCTGACTAAACTAAGTTCTAAGAACGTTGGCCGTAGCAACATTTTTTGACGGAAATTGAAAAAAATCGATTGCTCCCATCTAGAGGTTACCCCAAACAAGCATGCCAGGTTTCAAAGCAATACAATCATAATTGTGCTCTGCAGGGTGTGCCAAAGGGAAATATTGAGGTTTGACTAAACTAAGTTCTAAGAACGTTGGCCGCGGCAACATTTTTTGACGGAAATTGAAGTAAATCGATAGCTCCCATCTAGAGGCCACCCCAAACAAGCATACCAAGTTTGAAAGCGATCTGACCATAAATGCGACCTGTGAGGTGTGCCAAAGGAAATTGTGGACGTACGTACTAACGTACTAACATACTAACGTACATACGTACGCCGACGGACGAGAAGCGATGGCAATAGCTGAGCCTGACTTTGTCAAGCTGAGCTAAAAATCAATAAAAACCGGAAACAAGACTCCAGGCACTAAAAAACATGGCCCGAAATCAGTAACCAATTTAAAGCACTATCCGATGTAAAACAGAATCTTCCAGAGAAGAACCTGCAGTACATCGGATGGTAGAAGCATGACCAAAACGCCTAAACACCCCTAGGGTGTGGACGTGGGGATAACAGAATAAACATTCTGTAACTATGCTAAAACTCCCAAGAAATTTCAATAAAAAAATTTCAAAAATTATACCAAAAGCATGGGAGATTAGCTAGGGGGGTATCAAGGAAAGGGAGAGAGGAAACGCTGAACAAACAGTGGAGATTTCATAGCAAGAATGAAAACATCAGGCCCATGCCCCAAAATTGGGGAACATGAAATAATTTTACATAAAAATTTTAAGTTACAGCCCTGAACACATCCTTCGACTGTTTCGTCCTCTCATCCTCTTATTTCATCCTTGGATCCACCATTTCCTCCATGCTTTTGTGTCTGGCATCATTTTAACTGAGATTATAAGCACAGATATCAGTGAGATGTTACTGATTGAAGGTCCAAACAAAGAATGAAGATTTGGCGCCAATTTCGATATTTCCTTGACACTGCGCATGTGCAGTGGACAAAAGTATGGAGGACCATATAGGACATTGATTTTTTGGATTTTGATGCAAATTTTGGGGACTGGGGGAGGGGGGGGGGGGGGGCAAATTTGTGTTTGGCCCTGAATTTTTACGAGTTAGCACCAGATAAGTCTGGGTCATTGGTACAGTATAAAAATATTTATCCCATTGAGTAGAATTTAGTTTATTTAAAAAAAAAAAACTTTCTTGGATAAAGGGTTAACATAGATTAATCTTTTAAACAACGAAACCCTGCACAAAGGGATTATAAAATGACAAAAGTGTGTAAGCAGACAACAAATTTGTCAGCCAAGCATTATAAATTCTGGCTTCGGACGAACAAATACACAGTCTGTGAGAGAATTAAGTTTTCCCATTTCCATGATCTCCATCAGTCCAGCAGGGTGTTGCTGTGCAAAAGACATTCCATTAGTCTTTACCCTTGTGTAAAGTTTCATGGAAATCCACAAAGCATTATAGAGTTATGGCTCCTGACGGACAAATGAAGTCGGACAGACGGACAGAGGGGGCATAAAAATAAAGAGTGCCGACATGTTTTTTTGTAAAACTCTAACCAAAGGACAAGCCTTTATGTAAAAAGGAGACGTTTTATGTAGAGCAATTTCATTACAGGTGTTTGTGTGTTAATGAGCATTTAAGTAAAAGTAAAAGATCACAAAAAATTATTATTAGATCAAGATTTAAGTTTTAGTAATTGACCAAAATACCATGACATCTGTCGAAGATAAAATGTAGCAAGTCTTGATTGGGTTTAATTTTTCTGCCTCAAGATGAACACAGAACAAGAGAAACATGTTGAATCTGCATGGGACTTTGCGAAGATCTTCATGATATTTATCTTTCTTGAAATGCATGGGTATATCGACATGCTTTTTGCAGGCAATCCATGAGAGGACTTCTAGTTTTAACTGTAAGTACCTTTTCAGTTGTCAGTTGTTTCTATGCAAGCCTAGGTTACCACTGTCAGTTTGAATTTGAACGTGTAACAAATCAAAAACATACAGTATTTTTCAAGTTATGACTGAGACACTGGAAACAAGAGCACCGCTGGGCATTGCATCATACGCCAGTGAACTGTTCAAATTGTACCATTTTAACACATTTGCAATTTTTTTAGAGTGCGAGAAATTTATACTGGCATATATATATATGTTACGGTCAGACTTTGAAATCAGTGATTTTGTGAAATGACTAAATTTTTCAGTCATTTGAGAACAAGTTTGGAGCCGATCGGAAAACAAATACTAAAGTTATCATCCGGAAACCAAATATTTGACAAATTCCAAGTCCAACAGGGGCCATAATTGAGGCGAAAATTGTTCGGACCGCCCCCATATTCGAACTTGACCTGTATTTTGTTGTGATTAAACCACATGCCAAGTTTGAAGCCAATCGAAAAACAAATACTAAAGTTATCATCCGGAAACCAAATATTTGACAAATTCCAAGTCCAACAGGGGCCATAATTGAGGCGAAAATTGTTCGGACCGACCCCATATTCGAACTTGACCTGTATTTTGTTGTGATTAAACCACATACCAAATTTGGAGCCGATCGGAAAACAAATACTAAAGTTATCATCCGGAAACCAAATATTTGACGAATTCTAAGTCCAACGGGTGCCATAATTCAGGCGAAAAATGTTCGGACCGACCCCATATTCGAACTTGACCTGTATTTTGTTGTGATTAAACCACATACCAAATTTGGAGCCGATCGGAAAACAAATACTAAAGTTATTGTTCGGAAACCAAACGGACGGACGGACGGACAATGCCATACTATAATACGTCCCGTTTTTCAAAGGGCGTATAACAAAAAGGCTTAGCCATAACTGCAAATAACACACTTGCACAGACCTTCGAATACACAAACATACAATTCAAATGATACATGCTACCCAGAGTGCTGGGTAGTGGCAGACGCTTGTATAAAGCTTATACCAAGTGATCCTTCCTGCCTATGTGGCTAGATGTTTATCCTGTTTAAACTCACTCTTTAATATTCTTGAGAGCATCCATATGATCGTATGTTTTGAGATCAGGATCATGCGCCAACAAATGAATGGTATATGGAAGTACATAGTCTGGTAGAATATAAAACATTTTATCTGGAAAGAGAAAAAGGATTTCTTCACCATACCTACCTCTACAGTATAAACAAGATGGCATACATGTCTGCCATTTTGAACCAACAAATGAACACACATGCTAACTTGATTACGCGATCCCCACCCCCTGTGCATACCAATACAATATGGGCGATATAAAAATAATTCAATTTTTCTGCCACGAACAAACAAGACTAACAGTGACTGCCCAACCATGGATGCCCCTGAACTATGGCCAAATGGCCTATAATACTGGAATGAAAGTAATGTGTTGAATTTGTTCAGGATGAACAAGAGATGGTCTGTCGCCCCGTATACCCTCACGTGGCATACCTAGTGTGGGTGACTGAAAAAGGGCATTCAATTTTTCTAAGTAAAAAAGAAATCCAATATGGCCACCAGTCAGCCATCTTGAAACTGAGCGGGAAAAAAACTATGCCACGCACTTCCCCTCATCATGTTGATCATTTTTGTGAAGTTTCATGAAAATGCGGCTAAAACTGTGGAAGTAGTTCGCTCCACAAGTTTACATGTGCAATGGACTGACGATGACAGACCAACCGACGGACAAGTTGACTCCTATATACCCCCCCCCCTATAACTTTGTTTTGTGGGGGAAAAAAACCTGATTCTGTGAGAGAATTAAGTTTTCCCATTCCTGTTGCCTTGACCTTTGTCACTCATGGCGTTTATGTGCAACAGACCTTCCATTGGTCTTTACCTTTGTGTGAAGTTTTGTGGAAATCCACCCAAGCATTATAGAGTTATGGCTCTGGACGGACAAATACAGTCGGTGAGAGAAATACGTTTTCCCATTTCTGTTACCTTGACCAGTCACTCGAGCATGGTGTTGCTGTGCAACAGACCTTCCATTGGTCTTTAACTTTGTGTGAAGTTTTGAGGAAATCCACCAAAACATTATAGAGTTATGGCTATGGACGGACAAATACAGTCGGTGAGAGAATTAAGTTTCCCATTCCTGTGACCTTGACCTTTGTCACTCGAGCATGGTGTTGTTGTGCAACAGACCTTTCATTGGTCTATAGCCTTGTGTAAAGTTTCATGGAAATCCACCAAAGTATTAAAGAGGGATTGCTCCGGACGGATAAATAAAAGTTGGACAAACGAATGGACCGACTGACAACCCTGATTTAAGTAAGATGCCTCCGTATCGGGTGCATAAAAACAATACAAAAAGTTGTGGGTACAGTTTTTTCTGTGTTGTACAAGGGGCATACCTGTGGTAAGTATGCTTGGACGAAACCCACAACATGTTGCTATCTTTTTTCTCCTTACTAGCCTATCACCACAGCAAAGGACCTTGTTACGACCCGTAATGTAATAAATGCCCATAATGATATACCTACCCATAATGTAATACAAAAAGATGTTACGACCCGTAATGTAATAAATGCCCATAATGTAATACCTACCCATAATGTAATACCAAAACGGCCCATAATGTAATACGAAGCCATAATGTAATAAAAAACGACCCATAATGTAATAAATGTAATAATGTGTAATAAATGTTAGGTACCCATAATGTAATAACATTTTTAAAAAATTAGATACAAATTACACTTTTCCAGGCCCGTAATGTAATAAAATTCTAAGTTTGATTTTTGTTTTTTCTCTTTACTCCAGCAGTGCGTTCGGCTACTTATGACACATCCTACACCTTCATCAATGCTGCCAATGGCCCCTATGCCATATACAGCCAACATGTGTGGGTGTGTTGGAATTATGATGGAGAGTATTCCGGGACCTGGGGCGGGTATACTCTGCTCTGAGTGGCAGGCATTATCCCTCTTCTATTTGTACCACCCGCGCAAATGTCTTCCTCAATAGTCTCTACTGCCCTGCCACAACCATATAGGTCTACCTTACCAGACATTCAGTAATTTTGATTCCAGGATGGTCATTTATAACTGCAATCATCATATTCGACCGGCTGTTCACTTGCACAAAAGCAATGTGGGTAGCAGGTTCCTACTGTTAATAAATGCAAGTAACTCTGGCCAAAGTTGCTGGGGCAAAGGGTGGAGTGGGTGCCGTGGGATTTGGGTGCACCAAGACTGGATAGTGGCCGGGGGGGGGGGGGGGGGGGAATAGTGTGGGATACAAGGAAAAGATGGAACAGAAGCAAGACGTTGAGTCAAGCGGCACAGAGGAATATCGGGAGGCAATATGGTAGGTGTACTGGTATTGGGATAGCGGATATCCTATAGCTCGATGGGATTTGGATTAGGCTACTTTCCTCCAAATTAAGCGTACGATCTATCCTCTGTCTCTCCAGTTTTCACTACCTGAACAAATTAGTCATTTCCCTGTACTGTACTACTATAAGTCTATGTCACACCCACCGCACCTGGAAACCAATGAGCCCGATCCCAGGGTGACACTTAATAACGACCACATCATATTCCCGATCCTGTGATAACATGTGTCAAGTAATATTATTAGTCCACCACACGGCCTTCCACTTAAACTACCTACAGTCATGGCAGTTCCTGGCGGTTGGCAGGGACTTCCTGCCAACCGCCTACTCTATCACATCGACTATTCGCGTGTTCATCTCCGCTATTGTGCCATCTTCTCCTAAGTTACACTCAAACAACATACATAGCTAGACACGAGGAGTAACATGGGCGTATCCATTTGACCGGGTGTGTGACCTTGACCATCAAAACGGAAACCTTGAACCTGTGTATCGGCTCCTGCTGGGCGATTGTCCTGAAACTTGGTGTGTGGTTCGGGCGCCCAACAATTTCGCCACACCCGATGCCCGTCATGTGTGACCTTGATATTCAAACCGTTGACCTTGAACCTGTATCTCAGGTTCATGCTGGGCCGATTTTCGTGACACTTGGTATGTGGGAGTAGTTCAGGACGCTCAATATATATATATATATATATAGATAGAGAGAGAGAGAGAGAGAGAGCCCCGAACTACCCCCACATACCAAGTTTCATGCAAATCGGCCCAACATGAGCCGAGATATAGGTTCAAGGTCAACGGTGTGAATATCAATCAAGGTCACACATGACAGGCATCGGGGATGGCAAAATTGTTGGGCGCCCGAACCACACACCAAGTTTCATAAAAATCGGCCCATACACAGGTTCAAGGTCACCGGATTGATGGTCAAGGTCACACCTCAAGGTCAAACGGATATGCCCATGTTACACCTGGTGTTTAGCTACGTATGTTGTTTGAGTGTAGCCTAGGAGAAGATGGCACAACAGCGGGGATGAACACGCGAATAGTCGATGTGATAGAGTATGCGTTGGCAGGAAGTTCCTGCCAACTGCCAGGAACTGTCAGGAAATGTAGGTGGTTTAAGTGGTAGTCCCCACAGCTCAGAAAATGCTGTGGAATGCTTTTCCAATCAACATAATCTCAAGAACCACCAAAACTACTCTCTATTATAGATCTGCATTCATCCTGTGCATACTATGAGTGATGCCACACCACTGGTGAAATTTATTTGAGAATTCAATCCCCTGAGCTCAATACAAAGAGGCTGCTTTGTACAACCACGCGTGATGTGCACATTAACTCGACTCAGTTGCTGGTCACAGCCACATGATATACTCTTAACCAATCTTCTCGCAAAGGTGGCCTGCGTGGATGATAGCAGTCTACAAGGCATTTAACTTGCTTCGGTTCATATCAATTGAGGGTGTTCAATCTGCGGTGTGTTGAGGTTTTAGAAAAATAACACTGAGAGGAGTTGAAACCATTTCACTCAGGGCTGTCACTATTGAAAATGATACAATTTTTATTGAAAATGTAAGGTCTTTCTTGCATGTGCGAAGTGCAAACTATTTGACTGGAAAGCATTTGATAATATTACTTGACACATGTGATCACAGGACCGGGAATATGATGTGGTCGTTATTAAGTGTGGTCCTGGGCACGGGCTCATTGGTTTCAAGGTGCGGATGGTGCGACATGAACTTATAGTAGTACAGTACAGGGAAATTACTAATTTGTTTAGGTAGTGAAAATTGGAGAGACAGAGGATAGATTGTACGCTTAATTTGGAGCAAAGTAGCCTAATCCAAATCCCATCGAGCTATAGAATATCCCCCATTCCAATACCAGTACACTCACCATATCGCCTCCCGATATTTCTCTGCGCCAGTTGACTCAACGTCTTGCTTCTGTTCGATCTTTTCCTTGTATCCCACACTATACGACCCCCCCCCCCTCCCACTATTCGGTTATTGTGCACCCAAACCCCACTGCACCCCACTACACCCTCTGCCTCAGCAACTTTTGCCAGAATTGCTTGCACTTATTAACAGTATAGGAACCTGCTACCCGCATTGCTTTTATGCAAGTGAACAGCCGGTCAAATATGATGATTGCAGTTATAAATGACCATGCTGGAATCAAAATTATTGAATGTCTTGTAAGGTAGACCTATATGAGTGTGGCAGGGCAGTAGAGGCTATCAAGGAAGTCGTTTGCATGGGTGGTACAAATGGAAGAGGGATAATGCCTGTCACTCATAGCAGAGTATACCCGCCCCAGGTCCCGGAATACTCTCTATCGTAATCCCAACACACCCACACATGTTGGCTGTGTACGGCATAGGGGCCATTGGCAGCATTGATGAAGGCGCAGGATGTGTCATTAAGTAGCCGAACGCACTGCTGGAGTAAAGAGAAAAACAAAAATCAAGCTTAGAATTTTATTACATTATGGGCCTGGAAAAGTGTAATTTGTATCTAATTTTTTAAAATTTTTATTACATTATGGGTACCTAACATTTATTACACAATATTACATTTATTACATTATGGGTCGTTTTTTATTACATTATGGGTTCGTATTACATTATGGGTCGTTTTTGTATTACATTATGGGTAGGTATTACATTATGGGCATTTATTACATTACGGGTCGTAACAGACCTCAAAACCTGACAAGTGCTTGAGTTAAAATACAAAACATTCAAAGGGATGGTTTTGTTAGTATATCAAGGCACATCACTCTGGTATGTAAGCATGGATGAAACCCACAAAATGTGGATCTCCTTTCCCCTTGCTGGTCTCTCATACCAAAGGAAAAAAATCGACAACCAATACTTGAATTATAATATAATGTAAAATGTTCAGATGGAAAGTTTTAAGTGCAACAGGCCATAACTCTGGTACATTTGCTTTGACAAAGCACACAATATGTGGGTGTCCTTTCCCCCATGTTGGTCTCTCATCATACAAAAGACATCAAAATCTGTCATGATTGATTGAGTTACAGTATGGCTGCTGTGGACTGGTCATTTTCCATGGGTGGACAATACTTCCACGGATGCAATAATATTAAGACTCCAAATATTAATTGTAGGAATAATCGTCTAAAATTTTATTACTGAAGCACTGGGTGCAACCCAGTGCTTCATTAATTAAAATTTTGCTGCAGAAGATTTTTATTACCTGGTAAATGCATGTGTGGACATCACTGCCCACATGTGGATTACGAACAATCCACGGCGACTGGACTGTACAATGCAAAACAGTCATACGGAAAGTTTCTAAGTGTAAGAAGGGTCATAATTCTGGCACATATCCATCGACGAAACCTGCAATATGCATACTGGTCTCTCACCATAACCCAGGACATCAAAATCCAATGACTGATGCATGAGTTATAATGCAAAACGTTCAAACACAAAATTTTTTAAGTGGAAAAAAGGGCAATAACTTGGGGTATGTATGAATGCATGAAGCTTGCAACATGCGGATATCCTTTCCCCAATGCTGGTCGGTCACCACATCAAAGGACATCAAAATCAGACAACTAATGCTCGAGTTGTAATGCCAAATGTTTGTATGGATGTATGGAAGTACGGACAGACTGAGCCTTCAACCATATTTAGCTTGTTGAAATGACAAGAATGGTTTGACTCATGCAAAACCTCCATGAAGTATCACTATTTATCATGGTAGGAGAAAATATACAAAGTTTATATGGAAGCCTCCCAAAGTCAAGAGAATATTCATTCTTATTGTATGCACATTTCAACATCAATCTGACAAGTGCCACATGGTTAAAATCCCTGCATCAATTGCATTGATAAATGTCATTTTATTGTTACTGTGATACAGATGAAAAAAACAGGTATGAATATTCTTCAAAATAAAATCAAAGCCTAAAACGTGAATTTTGATTAAGTTGTCTAGAAGGAATGGAGGGGTGGATGAGAAAAAGTGTGGACAATTGGGTGCTTTTTATTGCTTTGTCTAGTCAGGAATAATAATTTTTTCTTTCGAAATGGTAGCATTTTTGCAGCCAGTTTGAACCTCCAACTTATCAAGATACTCAGGATACTCTGTAGCATAATAAAATATTGTCTCATGCAGCTTCGAAAAACGGCTTTTTGAAAAATATAGTTTTTCATAAAGCAGGGGGATTAGTGTTCCATGGACACATTGTGGTGGCCCCTGTATTGGTGCTATGGCTTAATGGAGATAAGATATTTATTAATTCAATATCAACAAAGACAAATGACGAGAAACTCATGCTTTGCAGTTGGGAGGGGCGGGGGGGGGGGGGGGGGGGGGGGGGTGGTAGCCAAACTTGGCATTTGGGGAGCATCTGTTGGCTGTGCCAACTTACAGCCCTTGTTTATTTTAATTATTAGTGTTTAAGGTCACATACTTCTGCACAATGGCTAGGCATGACCACAAGATGGAGATAAAGTCAATTTCAGTCAATCATTTATACCCATGTTGCCCATTTTAGAGGACTTCACCCCAAGCATTGGTGACTGGGGCCTATTTTACCAATAAAACAGAGCTTGTTTGCCACAGTAAAAACAAGAGGCCCCAGGGGGGCCTGATTGTTTGTTGGTGGTTAACGTCACATATTTATGCACCATGGCTAATCGTGACACAACATGGAGATGAAGTGAAGTTTAGTCAATCGTTGATCAACATGTTGCCCATTTTAGAGGACTTTCACCCCAAGTATTGGTGACTGGGTCCTATTTTACTAGTAAAGCGGAACTGGTTTACCACAGTAAACAAGTGCTGCTTACTTCCCGGGTTCCCACGGAAACCAGGGGGCCTGAGGGCGCTCACCTGACATGGTAGTCTAAATATCAAACCAGGGACTTGACTTGAATAAGCTGCATACGCCCCTCCTAAGAAAGCATATACCAACTAGATGAAGTGATTGTGCCCACACAATACACAGGATTTTCCTTCTATTTTCAGTTCCTGCACTTTTACGTCCCAAAATTGAGATAAACACATAAAAAACAGATTTTTTTTCCCAAACAAAATACTTTCAGCCCAATTTTTTTTCTTCTTCTTAAAACGCATAAAAAACGATAAAACTAATTTCCAGATTTTGGTCCAAAATTTTCATTATTGATTGAAATTGATTGAAACGGGGGAGGCAGAAACAAAGGCATGCTTACAGGCAGTTGTGGGAGTCCGTTACATGACTTTTTGCGAAGAGAAAGTTAGGATGTCTCAAGAGCTAGTCTTGTGGCTGCATGTTTACCACTGCACGTTTAGTGCGAGACATTCGGTGGGTCCGACATAGTGTGTATGTGGGGAGGGTGGTACCCCTCCAATACTCTTAGAGTATGCGGTCACGGCTCTCTGCACGCTGAGTATATGGGCAGAGAATTGTTATAGATTGTGGTCCATGTTTTGGACACTCATATGGGTGGACTTCCACCCGTGGAGTTATATAACTTTTCACTGCTTATGAAAATGGATTGCGCTCCATCAGCTGTACGCTGAGCTTAGGTACGGATTACTTATTTAGCGCATGATACAGCGTGTTGTTTGTGGTTTTTGAGTAACTGCTGCGTGTGAGAATACGTGTTTCACTAATTGGGTGCAGTTCGAATATACTACGTGTACACTGTTTTATTCGTGAGATCGTATCAGTATTTGGTATGCGTGAAGGTCGATGGCACTGGTGGAGGACCAAAGGTGGATGGCTCAGCTACCCGTTTCCTCCATTCACCCCTAGACCTCGCTCTAAGGCTCATCTATAATTGCATGCTATACTGTTGAATGCATGTGCTTTACTTGATACGACGCCGAGGCCGTCAGTGTTTCCAATAAAATGACCTGGCCTCATTTTTAGCGTGTAAGGCCGTATCAGTGTCGGCGCGCAGTATTAAATATGGCCGTACCAAAAGGCTCATCAGCATGTGTGTGCTGTAGTGTTGGAGGTAATGTGCTTTCCAACTATTAGGCTGAGTACACTGCCTGAGTAATTAATTGTCGACATTTCAAAGGATATTGTCGATAGATTGAGAGCAAGTGTGCGGTGTACGCTATTATTTGTCAGTTCGTGCCCTTTATTTGCACTTAATTTGTGCTGAAAAATCAAGTGGGTGGATTTCCACTCATTGGGATTATATAACCCTTTATTGCCATTAAGAACAGATTAGGCTGTATCAGATGTCAGCACCCTTATTTAAGGGTTATTTATTTGACTATTGGCTGCTTTATCGAAGAGCTTGGCTGCTTTGTCGACGAGCTTGATTGCGTAAGCGTAGCGTTTGGCTGTTTTATAGAAGAGCTTCGCTTATTCATAATTTGAACAGCTCACCTATCATATTTGGAAGAGTTTGATAGGTATCGGTATGAAGTCTATCATTCATACTATTTTATCGTTGTCAGAATGTTTGACAAGATAGGCTTGTGTATGTACGGTTGTGTTTTGCTAACCGACCACTATATTTTGTATTTTCTCATTCAGTTGGTTCCGTAGAAGTCACTTGGAATCAACATGGAGATGTTGCCTTTCTCATAGTCAGTCGGATGGTTTTTGACCTAGCTCCCCTTGAGCATTTGGACTGAAGGAGTCCGGGGAGGCATGTTTCTATGTTTGTCCATTACTGTGTGAGGTGGACTTTTGTATTTGTTTCAGTGAGTTAGAATGTAGAGCCCCATGTTGGGGGAAAGGAAATCTCGTGGTATTTGCCCGGCAGAGCCGCTGGTATAACTATAGTTTCGACCGTAAGGTCTTATCAAATAAACAAATACATAAGATTTCGTGTTTAGATTGTGTTTACATGGACCACTTGGAGTTATGTTGTGGTCAGTTATTATAGCGTGTATGCGCTTGAGAAATATTTCGACTGTTCTGTTGTCTGTAGTGACAAGCAGCTTGTTGATGCTTTACTGAAGTGCGATTTTACACTACAGAGGGTGAGTGGTACTACAGAGCGTGGATTAGGCTCACTCAGTCATTATGTTTACAGAGGAGAATAGCCTTGTGCTTTTACTCTCTGCTAATCAATTCAGTCTCTAAGAAGACCGTGTACACGACTGGTATCAGTGTGTTAAGAATGGTGTATTATGTAGACGTTGAGGCTACGCTACGTATATAACTGATATGAGTAGATCAGCTTGTGAAATTGTCACGTACAGTGGATCGTTCAAACAGCTGTTATCAGCGTGTAGAGAATTTGGTATAAGCCGTAGGTTTTGTTTACACTACGTGCAAGGCTGATGTAGGTATGGTTTTATCAGCTATTAGTACTCGGGTGGGTACCCCGGAATTATGTTGAGGTATTGTTTTCTAAATTCATCTCGCACAATGGTTGTGGAGGAATCGTTTCGCACAGTAGTTGCGGAGGAATCTCAACTCGCACATTAGTTGTGGAGGAATCGTCTCACGCAATACGTGGAAGTCACCTCGTGCTAAAAGCAGAGGATTTGTATCAGGTGGGTACCCTGGAATTATGTCGAGGTATTGTTTTCTAAATTTCATCTCGCACAATGGTTGTGGAGGAATCGTTTCGCACTGTAGTTGCGGAGGAATCTCATCTCGCACATTAGTTGTGGAGGAATTGTCTCGCGCAATACGTGGAAGTCACCTCGTGCTAAAAGCAGAGGATTTGTAATCATAGAAAACAGACTCGAGAAGTTGATTTTCTAAAATCAAAGTGGGTAGGATAAACTTACACTTAAAAGAAAGATCCGTTATAAAATCATGAATGTAAGCACGTGGAGATATAAAACGAAGCGACACCTATCTATTAATAAGCCAATTATAATGAATTAGCGAGATATTTGATGATTCTGTGTAATCAGTCTATCAGTTAGCAGTGATGGAAAGCGTGTTGTTTTAACAATCAAAATGGCGACAGGGAGATGTCCCATCCGGACCCCAAATTTTCGGTGTAAAAAAAAAAAGTTTTTTTGGTCTTAAAATTGACAGAAACGCATAAAAAACAAAAAACAAAAAAATGATGGATTTTGGTCCAAAATTTTCGAAGTCCCACCCGGGTCCCAAATATTCAGGGTTAAAAAAAAATTTTTTTTTTTGTCTTAAAACTGACCGAAATGCATAAAAAACAAAAACAAAAATTTCCGGAATTTGGTCCAAAATTTTCTAAGTCCCACCCGGACCCCAAATTTTCAGAGGAAAAAAAAAAAAAAAATTTTTTGTCTTAAAATTGACAGAAATGCATAAAAAACAAAAAAAAAAATTTCCGGATTTTGGTCCAAAATTTTCCAAGTCCCACCCAGACCCCAAATTTTCAGGGGAAAAAAAATTTTTTTTTTTTGGTCTGAAAATTGACAGAAATGCATAACCGCACCCCCCCCCCCCCCCCCCCCCCAAAAAAAAAAAAAATTCCGGATTTTGATACAAAAATTTTCTAAGTCCCACCCGGACCCCAAATTTTCAGGGGAAAAAAAAACCCAATTTTTTGTCTTAAAATTGACAGAAACGCATAAAAAACCAACAAAAAAAAATTCCGGATTTTGATAAAAAAATTTCTAAGTCCCACCCGGACCCCAAATTTTCAGGGAAAAAAAAAAATTTGTCTTAAAATTGACAGAAATGCATGAAAAAACAAAAGAAAATTTTTTTTTGTCTTAAAATTGACAGAAATGCATAAAAAAAAAAAAAATTCCGGATTTTGGTCCAAAATTTTTCAAGTCCCACCCGGACCCCAAATTTTCAGGGAAAAAATTTTTTTTTCTCTTAAAATTGACAGAAATGCATAAAAAACAAAAAAATTTTTTTTCGGATTTTGGTCCAAAATTTTCCAAGTCCCACCCAGACCCCAAATTTTCAGGGGAAAAAATTTCTTTTTTTTTTTTTGTCTTAAAATTGACAGAAACGCAAAAAAAAACAACCAAAAAAAATTCCTGATTTTGGTCCAAAATTTTCTAAGTCCCACCCGGCCCCTAAATTTTCAGGGTAAAAAAAAATTTTTTTTTTGTCTTAAAATTGACAGAAATGCATAAATGAAAGTGTCAATAACACTGTAGCTCAACTTGTCAAGACAAAGACATGTACATGTATAGTATGTGACACAGCAATGACAAACATCTAGGTAATGACCTGATAACAAAGGTACATATAGAGTATTGTAACGGTCTGTACATAAATACTGACCGTTGCCTGTAACAAATGTATAGGTAAAGTATTGTAAAGGTGGGTGACAGTCAGATGCTAAACTAGAAAAGAAATCTTTGAGTCCCAGAATGGGTCTGACTGAACCCCAAAATATTTGTTCTCATAGCACAGTGATAACAAAGGCACCCCAAAACACACTCGTTCCTGTCCCAAGGTGAAAACAAAAGTACCCCAAGAAGTTTTGTGAAGATCAGTTCATAAATACGAGCTGTATAGAACTTGTGACAAAAAACTGATCGGACCTAATATCGATACAAAATGGCCACTGGCAGCCATCTTGAATTTTGGACCGTACCCAGAAACACTCATTCTCATCCCAAGGTGATAACAAAGGTACCCATGAAGTTTTGTGAAGATCGGTTCATAAATACAGCCTCTACCCTGAGCCGTATTGACATATGTGCTTACATTGTTTAAGTAGCACTGAATAAATCAAAGTTCATCTAATTTGCATAATTTCTGCACGAAAAAAAAAACCCTTACAATATGTGATGTATTCCATGTTACTAAACATTCATACAAAAATTTATTCAAATCAGAACTTTCATACAGAAGTTCTGTACAAAAGACTGATTGCACTAATTTTGGTACAAAATGGCTGCTGGTGGCCATCTTGAATTTCAGACCACACCCAAAAACACTCGCTCTCATCCCACGGTGATAACAAAGGTACCCAAGAAGTTTCGTAAAGATTGGTTCATAAATATGGTCCCTAGTCTGAGCTGTATAGAAGTTGTGTACAAAAATAGGCTGATGAAATCGTCAGATGTGTACCCATACGTGCAATTAGTAGAAAGCTGTATTACGGAGGGCCACCACGGATGCTGACATAATGTACACCATACAAGGTATGGTTACATATAGAAATGGATTGGAGGAGTGTCTAATTTGGTGGATAAAGAGTTAATATCTCCAGATCAAATTATCAGATTTACATAAAAAACTATACAGCACAGCACATCAGTAACCTGAATAAATATATAAAGTAACATGACAATCGGATTGATATTTTTTGAGTTATCTCATGCCAAATGGATTGGAGGAATTTTCAATTTGAAGGATAAAGGGGGTTAATATCTCTGGATCAAATTATCAGATTTACACCAAAAACTATACAGCTCAGCACATCAGTAACCTGAACACAATTATAAAGTAACTTGACAATCCAAGCAATATTTTTCAAGTTATCGAATGCCAAAGGGATTGGAGGAATTTTCAATTTGAAGGATAAAGGGTTAATATCTCAGGATTAAATGATCAGATTTACACCAAAAACTATACAGCTCGGCACATCAGTAACCTGAACACAAATATAAAGTAACTTGACAATCCAAGCAATATTTTTCAAGTTATCGAATGCCAAAGGCATTGGAGGAACTTTCAATTTGAAGGATAAAGGATTAATATCTCAGGATCAAAATAACAGATTTACACCAAAAACTATACAGCTCGGCACATCAGTAACCTGAACACAAATATAAAGTAACTAGACAATCCAAGCAATATTTTTCAAGTTATCGAATGCCAAAGGGCTTGGAGGAATTTTCAATTTGATGGATAAAGGGTTAATATCTCAGGATCAAATTATCCGATTTACACCAAAAACTGTACAGCTCGGCACCTCAGTAACCTGAACACAAATATAAAGTAACTTGACAATCCAAGCAATATTTTTCAAGTTATCGAATGCCAAAGAGATTGGAGGAATTTTCAATTTGAAGGATAAAGGGTTAATATCTCGGGATCAAATCATCAGATTTACACCAAAAACTATACAGCTTGGCACATCAGTAACCTGAACACAAATATAAAGTAACTTGACAATCCAAGCAATATTTTTCAAGTTATCGAATGACAAAGAAATGGATACGGACGCCGGACGGACAGACGGACGGACGGACGGACGGACGGACGGACGGACGGACGGACGGACAGACAGACAGACAGACAGACAGACAGGCAGACAGACAGACAGACAGACGGATGGACGAATGATGGATGGTCACCCCGGATGCCGGCATTATGTGTACCATACATAGTATGGGTACACATAAATGAAAGTGTCAATGACACTGTAGCTCAACTTGACAAACTTGAACTTGGTAAGTTATAAATGAAATGGCAAAATTGAAGATCATTGGTACCAATGTCATTTTTTTTGCCAGTGGCAACATTTTTTGACAGAAACCGAAGAAAATCGATAGCTCCCATCTAGAGGCCTCCCCAAACAAGCATGCCAGGTTTCAAAGCAATCCGATCATAAATGTGCCCTGTAGGGTGTATAAAAGGGAAATATTGAGGTCTGACTAGACTAAATTCTAAGAACGTTGGCCGTGGCAACATTTTTTGCCGGAAATTGAAGAAAATCGATAGCTCCCATCTAGAGGTCACCGTAAATAAGCATACCAGGTTTCAAAGCAATCTAATGATAAATGTGCCCTGTAGGGTGAGCCAAAGGGAAATATTGTGGTCTGACTAAACTAAGTTCCAAGAAATTAGAATGTTGTCTGCGGCAACATTTTTTGATGGAAATTGAAGAAAATCGATAGCTCCCATCTAGAGGTTACTCCAAACAAGCATGAAAGGTTTCAAAGCAATCCGATCATAAATGTGCCCTGTAGGGTGTGCCAAAGGGAAATATTGAGTCTTCTGACTAAACTAAGTTCTAAGAACGTTGGCTGCGGCAACATTTTTTGACAGAAATTGCAGAAAATCGATAGCTCCCATCTAGAGGTCTCCCCAAACAAGCATACCAGGTTTCAAAGCAATCTGATCATAAATGGGCCCTGTAGGGTGTGCCAAAGGAAAATATTGAGGTCTGACTAAACCAAGTTCTACTAACGTTGGCCGTGGCAACATTTTTTGCCGGAAATTGAAGAAAATCGATAGCTCCCATCTAGAGGTCACCCTAAATAAGCATACCAGGTTTCAAAGCAATACAATCATAAATGTGCCCTGTAGGGTGTGCCAAAGGGAAATATTGTGGTTTGACTAAACTAAGTTCTAAGAACATTGGCCGCGGCAACATTTTTTGCCGGAAATGGAAGAAAATCGATAGCTCCCATCTAGAGGTCACCCCAAACAAGCATGCCAGGTTTCAAAGCAATCCGATCATAAATGTACCCTGTAGGGTGTGCCAAAGGGAAATATTGAGTCTTCTGACTAAACTAAGTTCTAAGAACGTTGGCCGCGGAAACATTTTTTGACAGAAATTGAAGAAAATCGATAGCACCCATCTAGAGGTCTCCCCAAACAAGCATACCAGGTTTCACAGCAATCTGATCATAAATGTGCCCTGTAGGGTGTGCCAAAGGGAAATATTGAGGTCTGACTAAACTAAGTTCTACGAACGTTGGCTGTGGCAACATTTTTTGCCGGAAATTGAAGAAAATCGATAGCTCCCATCTAGAGGTCACCCTAAATAAGCATACCAGGTTTCAAAGCAATCAAATCATAAATGTGCCCTGTAGGGTGTGCCAAAGGGAAATATTGTGGTTTGACTAAACTAAGTTCTAAGAACGTTGGCCGCGGCAACATTTTTTGACAGAAATTGAAGAAAATCGATAGCTCCCATCTAGAGGTCACCCCAAACAAGCATGCCCAGTTTCAAAGTAATCTGATCATAAATGCGACCTGTGAGGTGTGCCAAAGGAAATTGTGGACGTACGTACGTTCGTACGCCGACGGACGAGAAGTGATGGCAATAGCTCAGCTTGACTTTGTCAAGTTGAGCTAAAAACTGATTAGACCTAATTTCGGTACAAAATGGCCACTGGCAGCCATCTTGAATTTTAGACCGCACCCAGAAACACTCGTTCTCATCCCAAGGTGATAAAAAAGGTACCCAAGACATTTCGTGAAGATCAGTTCATAAATACAGACTCTAGTCTGAGCCGTATTGACATGTGTACTTACTGTGTGTAAGTCGCACTGAAAAAATCAAAGTTCATCTAATTTGCATAATTTCTGCACGAGAAAAAAACCTGTATTATATGTAATGTATCCCATGGTACTAAACATTCACACAAAAAATTATTCAAATCAGCGCTTTCATATGGAAGTTCTGTGCAAAAATCTGATTGCACCTAATTTTGTACAAAATGGCTGCCATCTTGAATTTTGGACCGGACCCCAAAACACTCGTTCTCGTCCCACGGTGATACCAAAGGTACCCAATAAGTTTCATAAAGATCGGTTCATAAATACGGCCTTTAGCCCGAGCCGTATTGGCATTTGCACTTACAGTGCTGAAAGTAACCCAAAAACACATCAAAATTAGTCTAATTTGCACAATTTACGCACGAGAAAAAAACCTATATTATATGTGATGTATCCCATGGTACTAAACATTCATAAAAAAAATATTCAAATCAGAGCTTTCATATGGAAGTTCTGTACAAAAAACAGATTTCTGCATCGTCGGTACAAAATGGTGGCTGGCAGCCATCTTGAATTTCGGACCGCACCCCAAAAACACTGGTTCTCGTCCCACAGTCATAACAAAGGTACCCAAGAAGTTTCGTAAAGATCGGTTCATAAATACGGCCTCTAGCCCGAGCCGTATCCAATTGTTGATGTACGGACAGACGGACAGACGGATGACGGGCCATGACAAAAGCTCAAATTTGGCTTTGCCAAAGTTGAGCTAAAAACAAACAAAAAAATTTTTTTTGGATTTTGGTCCAAAATTTTCTAAGTCCCACCCACACCCCAAATTTTCAAGGGAAAATTTTTTTTTTTTTTTTTTGTCTTAAAATTGACCAAAACGCAGAAAAAACAAAAAAAAATTTTTTTTTGATTTTGGTCCAAAATTTCTAAGTCCGCAATGGGACCCCAAATTTTCAGCCTAAATATGAACCTAGGGACTTGGCTTCAACAAACTTGAATCTCACCCCCCTAAGGATGCTGCATTCCAAATATCAAAACATTCTTATCGCTAGATCTGAAGAAGATTTTAAAAAAATACTCCTCATACTGCACTAATTTAAACATTTGGGCTCCCATAGAGAGCCCAAATATCGACCCAGGCAATTGATTTCAATAAACATGTGAAACAATCTTCCAAAGATGTTATATGTGAAATTTTAAAGCTTTTGGAGCAGTGGTTTCGGAGAAAAGAAGTCTCATATGTTTTTCCCATTACCCACAGTGTTAAAAAATGCTGACTCAGCACTTTTTCAAAGTCCCCAAAAAGTACCCTATGATAAAACCGATGGCAATTTTTTTTGACCATTCCATTCTGTTGGTCCTAAGGAAGCTTCACAACAAATAAGTATTCTCAGTGCTGTGTAGGTTTGGAGGTATGGGCGTTTTAATTTTTTTCTATTTTCAGCTCTTGCAGTCCCCATGGGGTGACGGGAAAAAAATTTTGGGTATAAATTAAGTACTTATGACCCAATAAGCCCTCATATCAAATTTGGTCAAAATTTGCCTCTCGGTTTGGAAAATAGAAATTTTGGGAGGGGCAAATATTCTTTCCCCTCCCATTACGACGCCAAGTATAGCCCCACAAACTTCTCTTGAACAAATCTGAGTCTTCACCTCAAAAGGAAGCTGCACACCAAATATCAAGTCTCTGCTACTGCTGGTTCATGAGAAGAAGATTTTTTAAGATTTCAGCACACTTTTTGGGTGTGGCCCTACCCAAGGGCGAGGCAACTTGATTTGAACAAAATCAAATTGCGATGTCATAACAAACTATTATCTCAAATATCAATTAAATTGGTTCAGCAGTTTGGGAGGAGAAGTCGCAAACACCATGTTCACGGACGACGGATGATGGACGACGGACGGTGAGTGATCACTATAGCTCTCCTGACTGAAAGTCAGGTGAGGTAAAAACACTTCCACTTCCCGGGGATCCCACAGGAGTTTTCTCATTTCATTTTACTAGTCCAAAAATAGCTTCACACTAAATAACAAAGGATCTGATAGAATAGATCAGGAAATACAGGCATTTGAATTTTGTTTCCATTTTTAGCTCTTAGGGTTAAAGAAGGCTGCATACAAAATATTAAATCATTGCAGCCAGTAATTCTTAAGATTATTGTTTTCTCATTACCAAGAGTTAACGGATAGGGGTCCCTACGGACCCTCTAAAGAAACCAAAAGCATTTTTTTCAGCCCCATTGATTCTACTTCTTCTACAGAAGGTTCATACCACATAAGATCTTTTATTGTGTAGTTCTGGGAATATGAGATACATTTTTTATTTAAAGAAGATTTTGGGGCTTTTTGGGCACTGTCCATAACCCAGTGGGCTTAGCAACTTCTGGTGAACAAACTTGGAAGAAGACCAATATGCAAAAGCTAATGGACAACAGATTCCAAAATAATAGGTTGAGGAATAAGGGTTATTGGGTATGACAAAGGATTCAACAGCAAAATCAAAGATGGCCACCAGGATCAATATTGTTCCTGCTTGGACAATTACACACAATAGCTAAAATCCTGATACGTCAGAACCTGCCTATGGAATTTCACATAAATAAGCTAAGGGATACAGGCTGTAGGAAAAGCAAATCTGAATAAACAACAAAATCCAAGATGGTCCATACCACGGCCATGCGGTATCAAAATGTGGCAAAACTTTTAATTCACATCTAGATGACATTTGGAATAAGCAGACAAAATTTCAAATTCATTGGTTGAGGAATAGACTGTAAGGTGTGCCAACACAAATAAATTTAACTTCGGTGAATGAACCCGAAGTCACAGAAACACTGTAGTTTCAAATGTGGGCGAGTTGGTTTCATTTTCAATTTAGAACTGAAGCAACACCATTTTATTTTCTATAAAAATAATTAATTCAAAATGTTGATTTCAAATGAACACGCTTCAGTGATTTCAACATAATCTGCACCTATAAATGATAAAATGTATCTCTGTCTGCCTCTCTTTGGCAAATAATTGGCAATTCTGAAGCTTGAATTTGGCACAAAGGGATAATGAGGAAGGGATAATTATGTTTTAGAGGTAACAAAGCATGTTCTTCAGGCAATTCCAATCATGCTTTATTGGGGTATACAGACTTTTTTGAAAATTTTCTTTACAGAGTGTATCAATTTAATTTATATACAGTTCTGTTTACCCTTCCCCCTAAAACACCAGGAAGTGACGATGTTTACATAATGTTTTGTCTACAGAAAGTAAAAAGATGAAAACAGCACAATTATTGAATTTAGTGCCTTTTGAGAGGCAGATATGTTTACGCACAGGTTTTCTTTTCCCAGCCTCTCTTCCAGGTGAACTGTGAAATATTTCATATAGTCACTCAAAAATATTCATCATCCCTAATTAATTGATTAATTAATTGATCACTGATTAACACAGACTGCACAAGAATGGTGCCTTGCTTAACTGGTAGAGTACTAAATTATTTTTTGTCATAATAATTTGTTCACAAGTCTTTGCCTGGTTACATTTTATGGGAGAGTGCCAACAGGTACTCTACCATAAACTGTAACAAAGCAAATCCATACAGATGAAAATAAATTCACTTCAAAGATAATGCGAAGCACATCCATAGAATATGAAGCCTTTAATATGCAGTACCTGGACTTGTTAATAAAGCCCCAAAAATGGGCTTCCAGCACTCAACCAGGTAATAAAGTCAGACACCCATATCCTGTTGATTTTCCCCAAAATATAATGAGAAATTCCATTTACACATGCAGAAGAGACATCCCATTTTGGGTTCACTTTATTTAAGTACAAAGTGTGAAATATGAATCCCACCATTTTCTCTGTTGCGTCTCTTCAACAAATAGAATACTTAACCAGGTACACTTAACTAATCAATGCCTGTACCTAGTGACCTGAGTCTCCAAAATGTAGAAGCGTGTAAAAAGTGATCTGGTCAGTCCAAGTATAAGGCACCAATGAGTGTAGCTGAATATCATTTTCTTATCAAATGTGACGTTAAAATGCAATGCGAGTTTCAGGTACCGTCAAAAATTAAATATAACAACATACAAGGGATTCAACACATGTATTTGATTGATTTTCCACATTCAATAAAATGAAATTTACAAAACTTTCTCACCTGCACAGCTCTAAAAATCAGGTGATCTCACAAAAATGTTTACCTGCTGCATTGGGATTCTGTTTTAATAATTCTTTTCTTTTGTTAATATTAGCTATTAGAAATTGTTTGATCTGTGCTTTCCTTTCTCTTGATGGATCATTAGCAGCTAAAGAGAATATACTCATGTACTCCAATGGTAATCGAATTGACATCAATCCTTTATGAAGTTTTGCTGCAAACCGAACTCTAACTTGGAAGCAGCTATCCTAAAATACAATAAACGTATCGTCAATTAGTGCTGAGCTGTTCAAGACCTACAAACATTCTGAAAATCAGTATTTTTAAAAAAATTTTCTGAGCATGAAATTATTTTCGATGTGTTTACAGCTTTTAAGGATACCACAAGCTCAAAGATTACCCAAAAGTTAAAAAATTTATAGTAATTTATATATTTTTTATACTTACCAATGACCCAGACATAGCTGGTGCTAATTCTCAAAATCTAGGGCCAAACACAAATTTTGCCCTCCAATCCCCAAAATTTGCATCTAAAACCGAAAAATTCATGTCGTAAATGGTCCTCCATACTTTTCCTCCACTGCGCATGCGCAGTGTCAAGGAGGTCTCGAAATTGGCACCAATTATCATTCTTACAAGCAGTGCCTGGTCAGCACTATGGACTAAGCGGGGAGGTATGAGTTCCCAACTCCTGGGAGGGCCATCCCCGTCTGGGTCATTGGTAAGTATAAAAAATATATAAATTACTATAAATTTTTAAACATTCTTATACTGTACCAATGACCCAGACATAGATGAATAGAAAAAAGGCTGGAGGGCCTAGGACATAGAGGAAAATCCAATAAGCTCAACTATAATAGAGTTATCTCCTCGAGGAGAAAAGGAGTATTAGGCTTTACATGTATCTTTCTTATTTATGATAAATTAGAAAGACACAACACCCTTCATAACTGAGCATAATAACATCCATGTTCTCTATTAACATCCAGTATAACCCTTTATACTAATTATTTTTAAAGTAAGCCAATAAATAAAGTAAGTCCAGAGAATTGAGACTCTTTATACTCTTTAAAAGTGTCCAAGGATTGTATATTAACGCCCGTTTGACACGTGACATATACAAATGCTTCACACCGAGCTACACTTTAAAAATATGACATGAATGAATTTAAACATTAGCTTTACACTTTAAAACCATCCCGGTACCGACTCAGAATTACTGACTCCGGAGGAGGTATCCCCTTGCTTTTCACTATAAAGCAGGTGACCTAAGGGAACACCCGCCCCCCCCCCCCCTTCCCCTTGCACTGGGTCAAATAGCCCAGAGCGAAGAGGGCAGCAGGACAGAGTCACTGCCGGAACAGAAAGCCTGCATAACTATAGTTGCAACTGTTTAGTGGACGACATTCTGAGCAACAGATAACGGACCTAAACAATGCAGGTCTCCAAAAATGGACTCAATATTTCTGAGATAAAAATTTGTGAATGTGGATGGCTGAGACCAATATGCAGCCTTCATTAAATCTGTAATAGCAACACTATTTGCGTAAGCCCAAGACCTAGAAAGAGCTCTTACTTCATGAGCCGAAATCTTAAGTACAGACTGCTGAGTTGAAGATAGATTATCATAAGCAGTACGGATAGTTAATTGAATCCATCTAGCAATAGAATGGACCGTAATGTCCTTTCTATTAGGCATCAGAGACAGAAAGAAGCGTTTTCGTCCCTTTCTGATAAACTGAGATCTTCGTTTATAAATACGTAAAGCTCTAACCAGACAGAGTAAAGGCCTATGCCCGTCTGAAGACGGAAGAGCCTTAATAACAATAGGTTCTGGATATTTATTAGGAGCTTGATTCTTAGCCAAAAATCCAACATTAGTAGTAAAGGTAATAGTGTTCCCGACACTACGATAGTGAGAATCGTCCACAGATAGTGCATGAAGCTCACTGACTCTTCTTGCGGAAGAGAAAGCTAAGAGAAATGCTGTCTTATAAGATAAAAATTTGAAGTCCACTGTCTCAAGAGGCTCAAATGGCTTTTCTTTTAGTTTAAGAAGAACCCAAGCTAAATTCCATTTAGGAATTAATCTAAGGGTTCTAGGTCTATTTATCAAAAAGTTTCTAACTAATTTAGATAAAGAGACATTAGATCCAATTTGCAAACTATCATGGTGTGCATAGGTAACCGATAACATAGACCTATAACCTTCAATAGTAACAGGCTGCAGTTTGATCTCATCAAACAAGTATACTAGAAAGTTTGCAATGTCTGGAATGGAGGGATCAACAAGAAGGACGCCAACGCCCTATAGCTCACCAACATTCCTCTTTGATAGTAACTTTGGCAAACACAAGAACTGTATCAAACAGGCTCATAACATGCGACAAAGCTTACCTAAACACAACCCCTTAAAAGTAAAACACAGATACTGACATAAACATTAAGTTAAACATGAAATTCTGAGCTAAACAGAAAACTAATCTCAAATAAAAATGTCAAGAAAAATGTTTAAAATGCAGGGTATGAGAGGTTAATCACGGAACAATGATACTGAGGAACATGTATGATGAATATAAGTGCTTGGGAAGAGAAGGAGCACAGCAGCTGGCCTAAACACTTAGTTAAACATGAAATTCCGAGCTAAACAGAAAACTAAACGCAACTAAAAATGTCAAGAAAAATGTTTAAAATGCAGGGTATGAGGGGTTAATCATAGAACAATGATACTGAGGAACATGTATGATGAATATAAGTGCTTGGGAAGAGAAGGAGCACAGCAGCTGACCTAAACACTAAGTTAAACATGAATTTCCGAGCTAAACAGAAAACTAAACGCAACTAAAAATGTCAAGAAAAATGTTTAAAATGCAGGGTATGAGGGGTTAATCATGAAACAATGATACTTAGAACATGTATGATGAATATAAGTGCCATGGGAAGAGAAGGAGCACAGCAGCTGACCTAAACATTTAGTTAAACCTGAAATTTCGAGCTAAACAGAAAACTAAACACAACTAAAAATGTCAAGAAAAATGTTTAAAATGGAGGGTATGAGGGGTTAAATCATGGTATAATGATAATAATCATCATATAGCAGCATTATAAAGGCCATGATATGGAAATAGGGTGACCTAAACAGAAGCTTTAACATTATTGGACACGTACGCTGACGCCGACGCTGACCGATCGAGCCATGCCATAAGCTCACACAACTAAAGTTGGGGAGCTAAAAATGTCAACAGAATGATCCCTACACCAATGACAAAAAACCTTCCACTTAGCCGCATAGTTTAGCGAAGAGGAGGTCCTCCTCCAGTTAGAAATTGCGTCCACTGCTCGTCCTGTAAAATGCTTGCCGTGTAAGAAGGACCGCACAACGGAAATACGTGAAGGTTGAGACCTTGCGGGTTGTGATGTAGTTGACGCGATTTCCCCTGCGAAAGAAGATCCTCTCGTGGAGGAAGCTTCCGCAGTATGTCCCACAGCAGACACCTGAGTAGATTTATCCACGGTCTCTGTGGAGACAGAGATGCTACCAACAGAATTTTGCATTGAGATTGTTTTATCTTTAGCAATATCTGCTGAATCAACGGCGCTGGAGGATACGTATATCCTATCATTCCGTCCCACGAGATCGATAGAGCGTCTATTGCATATCCTCGGGGAACCGGACATGGTGACACATACGTCTGCAACTGATTGTTGAGCTGTGTCACAAATAAGTCTATCATTGGCCGCTCCCATTGGTAGCAAATCTGATTGAATACCTGTTTGTTGAGAGTCCATTCTGACGGCAACAAGCGACCCTTCCGTGAAAGGGAGTCTGCTAATACATTCAGACGACCCGGAATATGACAGACCGAAAGTAGAACCTGGTGTTCTAGAACAAACAGAAGGATTCTTTCCGTTAAATTGAATAACGGAACGGAATGAGTGCCTCCCTGGTTCCGAATATACTGTCGTACTGTCGGACAGGATTTGGACATGTGCTTTCTGAATAATGTTCATCCAATGACGTAGTGCAAGCCAAAATGACATCATTTCCTTGATGTTTATGTGCTTGCCTAGAAACTGCGGATCCCAAAGACCCTGGCACTTCGAATCCGTTGGGATCAATGTTGCACCACAACCTGTTTGACTGGCATCCGTCATAATAGTAAAACTCGGATCCGGCAACTGCAGTGGAACTCCCTGAGTCAACCACTGAATGTTTGCCCAAGTCTGAATCTCGTTTCACTTGATTTGACAAGAGAACGTCTATATCGAGCGAATGAATCTTTACACTCCAATTCTGAGTCAAGAAAATTTGGAGAGGACGAGTGCGTAACCGCCCCATCGGAATGAGATCCGCAGCGGCTCCGCACAGACCTATCAGTCTCATGAACTCTCTTGCTGTGACTTTGTCTGAGTGAAGACAACAGCGAGCATAACAACTGATTAATTTCGCTCTGGTTAACGGCAGATGAACGAGATTGTTGTGCGTCTCGAAGCTCATTCCCAAATGGGTGAATGACTTGGACGGCACCAGAACCGACTTCTCGTTTATTATAAAACCGAGACATCGGAGTAATAGAAGCAGATTCTGCACATCGTTCTGAAGCGTTAACTCGTTGCCGTACCTCTGAAGAATGTCGTCCAGGTAGGCCGACGTTACCGCAGACGAATGAGCTCGGAAATATATCCTTACCGAGTTCATTATTCGAGTGAAAGCCCAGGGCGCTAGGTTCAAACCGAAGCACATCGCTCGGAACTGATATACAACTCCTAGGACTGCGAAGCGTAGATACTTTCTGAATGTCAGATGTACCATGACGTGAAAGTACGCATCCTTGAGATCTATGCTTGTAGCATAGTCATTCACCCGAATACTCGCTCTGACTGATCGAATTGTCTCCATATAGAACTTCGGAGCGACGATCAGCTTGTTTATCCAGCTCAGATCTATGACTGGACGGAACGAGCCATCTGGTTTCGGAACCAGAAACAGAGGGCTGTAGAAACCCGGTGATTCCTGGTCTTCTACGACCTCTAACGCGTTCTTCTTCAGAAGGGACTGTACTTCTGATAGAAAAGCGTCTCTTTTCTGCGGATTTGATGGAAGCTGAGTCCATTTTGGACTTTGAGTTAATGGAGGCTTTCGTTTGAAGGATATTCTTAGTCCTTCCGAAATTACCCCTCGAACCCAGGGGTCGTCCGTAATTGACGCCCAATTGTTTATAAAACTCGACAATCTTCCGCCTACCGGAACACGATAGAGGTTCATACCATCACCTCCTGGACCTGCGAGGTTTGCGGAAGGAGAAACGTCCTCCATGACCCGCACCTCGCCCCGTCGACCTAGGGATGTCTGACCGGTTATCTCGGACAGAATAACGCCCCCCACGTGAGTCGCTGCCTTGACGGTCTCTAGAATAAGACATAGAGGACGCATAGGAACCTCTATAGGAACTTCTCTTGGGTGTACTTGTCCCAGAAGTGCCTGTCTTACTCTTTTCTGCTGTATCCGACTTTTTAGAAGCGGATTTGAATAGCAGAGAATCCGAAGCTTTCTTAGTTATCTTATCATAGATTGCTGAAAGCTTGCCGTCAAAGAGAAGCTCTCCGGAGACCGAAGCTACTCTGAGAGAGTTTTTCACCTTACCATCCACGCGCGTGGATGTAGCTAGGGCTGCGTCACGTCTAACCAACTCCAGGTTTGCCACTGAAAGGGCGGAGTTATACGTGGAATAAGCTATTGCCCTTGAAAGAACTCTTAATGAGGATTGTATATCCTGGAATTCTTTCCCCTGAAGACGTAATGATAATGCTTTAGTAAGGTGATCTGCGTATGATAAAGCGTCTAAGTTAACTCTATTTGACATAATTGTCGTTTCCAACGTCGTGGTTGGAATTGACATAGACGACGGTATAGACAATTCTGGGTCTTCAGCCTGGTTGTCTAGACGCAGAGGAACTCTCGGTATGCTCTGTCCTGCCGTTTCGAATTTATTCCTTGAATTGATGAAAGGCAGATTTAGAGCATTTGCGGACAAGAAACCATACTTGCTTGTTTTGGTAGCAAGCTTTTATATAGCGCCATTCAATAATTCAAATGTTCTTGTGACATTACTGGACTGTGTCGGAAACTCAGGGACGATGTCCCTAAACCGATCAAAAAATTCTGTGTCCAATGACGCTATCAGTCTCTTATCCGGCATTGCAGCATTCTGGTCCGACGGAACAACCTCTGGAAGATAATGCGGGATAAAATCTACGGCAGCTTTATGTTGTTCCGAAAGGGAAAGCTCCAAATCCGCTGAAACCCTTTCGCCATCCTGTCGGACCCTATGAAGTTCTCGGTCGTCCGTACCTGATGCTTCAGCGGAGCGTACTGACTCAGCATCGTCGGATAATTCCTGATCCGACAGAGATTCTGTCGTCTGCTGGGATGCTGCGATAAGTTGTGCTATTTGTGATAGCACGTCCGTCACTGAGGCCTGTGGAGTAGCGGTCTTACGTTGCTTTGCTGCTGGAAGCTCCCTGTACGTTGACTCCTGCATACTTCTTTTATGTGAACGTCCAGAATCTACAGGCCTCGTGTCCCTGGCTACCGGATGGCGTGACCTGGTCACCATGGAATCCCTGATCGGCGAAGCTGGCTGGATATCCGTGGTCACGTAGCCAAGGTGCGGTCGTGTGCACTGCCGTGAGGATGAGGAAGCCATATCGACAGTCTCTCCGGGCTGTCTATATAACGGAGCGTCCTGAGCGGTGGACGTATGCTCCGAATGCGAAACGTTTTGTACCACAACATCTGGTCCCAGATGTTGTACGAGAGAGGGACCTCTCTCGCTCGCAGCCTGGATGGACCTGGACGAGCTAGGAACCAGACTAATAGGCTTCCTCAATTCTATCCTCTGATCCGTCGTCACTGGGTGTGCACTCTGTCTTATTATAGTGCTCGCATCACCCAAATCTCCTTCCTGGACCGCAACGGACGAACCTAGCTGCCGAGCCATTCGATGAATGGTTGCTACACCGGGCGAGCTAGCGGACGCCAATGCCGTCGATCCTACTAGGGACCTCTTAGGCAATTGACGTATTTCTATGAGCACTTTTGCCGCTAGATCTTCATTTAACTGTGACGACGGAGGCACACTTTTGGAAGACATCACGGAAATATCACCTTGTTCTTGTTCCTCTGAAAAAGAGATTGATAAACTAGAGTGACCCTGCGGAGAAAGAACCGGCATGGCCTTTTCCCCGCTAACAACATACCGTGACACACGTTTCCAATGTTTGTCATCCCAATTGACACATACTGAACAGGAGTTAGTGCGAGTACACTGACTACAATTAATACAATGATTATGAAAGTCAGAGGAAGATTTCCTCTTATTACAATTTGAACAATATCCTTTCATTGTGAAAAGAACACAAACAGTGCTAGTACTCGCACCAACCTCTGAAAACAAAGATACATAATAACATGATCCATTAACATATAGAAAAAATAATTGAAATCAAAAAAATTTTTTGAAAAAATATTTTTTCAGAAAAGCCCAAGTTTCTGAAAGTAACGTTGAGTCCCAATGGATCCCAAAAAAGCCTAAGTGTGGACAAAATTTTTTAAAATATTTCAAAAAAATTAATGCAACACTTACGTATAATAATAATGTATCTTGTTATGATTAAACTAATACAAAGACAAGAAATCACTCTCAACAGAAACCCTTGTCAATGTAAACAAGAAGTGTATAAAAACTGGAAACATGACTCCAGGCACTGATAAACATGGCCCGAAATCAGTTACCAATTACAACACTATCTGATGCAAAACAGAGACTTCCAGGGAAGAAACTGCAGAACATCAGATGGTAGATGCAGAACACAACGCCTAAACACCCATGGGTGAGGACGTAAACATGGGGAAAAGAACAGAATTCATTCTGTTACCAAGCTAAAACTCCCAAGAAATTTTAGTAATAATATTACAGAAAATATGCCAAAAGCATGGGAGAATAGCAAGGGGGGACTAAAGGAAAGGGAGAGGAAGATTTCCTCTTATTACAATTTGAACAATATCCTTTCATTGTGAAAAGAACACAAACAGTGCTATTACTCGCACCAACCTCTGAAAACAAAGATACATAATAACATGATCCATTAACATATAGAAAAAATAATTGAAATCAAAAAAAATTTTTGAAAAAATATTTTTTCAGAAAAGCCCAAGTTTCTGAAAGTAACGTTGAGTCCCAATGGATCCCAAAAAAGCCTAAGTGTGGACAAAATTTTTTAAAATATTTCAAAAAAATTAATGCAACACTTACGTATAATAATAATGTATCTTGTTATGATTAAACTAATACAAAGACAAGAAATCACTCTCAACAGAAACCCTTGTCAATGTAAACAAGAAGTGTATAAAAACTGGAAACATGACTCCAGGCACTGATAAACATGGCCCGAAATCAGTTACCAATTACAACACTATCTGATGCAAAACAGAGACTTCCAGGGAAGAAACTGCAGAACTGCAGCCATCTTGAATTTTGGACCGCACTCAGAAACACTCGTTCTCGTCCCAAGGTGATAACAAAGATACCCAAGACATTTCGTGAAGATCGGGTTCATAAATACAGACTCCAGCCCAAGCCGTACTGACATGTGTATTTATTGTGCGTAAGTAGCACTGAAAAAATCTAAGTTCATCTAATTTGCATAATTTCTGCACGAGAAAAAAACCTATACTATATGTGATGCATCCCATGGTACTAAACATTCATACAAAAAATTATTCAAATCAGCGCTTTCATATGGAAGTTCTGCACAAAAATGATTGTACCTAATTTTGTACAAAATGGCTGCCAGCAGCCAACTTGAATTTCGGATCGGACACAAAAACGTTTTACTCGTTCTCGTCCCACGGTCATAACAAAGGTACCCAAGAAGTTTCGTAAAGATCAGTTCATAAATACAGCCTCTAGCCTGAGCCGTATTGACATGTGTACTTACTGTGTGTAAGTACCACTGAAAACAAGAGGCCCCACGTGGCCTTAATCGCTCACCTGACAAAGTGACTCTAAGAAGTATTTTAGGTCACCTTCACCATGTCATGCCTCATCAACATTAACTGGTTGAGTGATAGATTTTGTTTGAAGTTCAACATTTGTTACCTAAAATTAGTTTTATTTAAAATCATTGGTGTGTGGCCAATCTCCAATGATTTTTAATAAAGCAAATTTATCTCTGCAGACAAACTGGTTTAGCATGAAGCACAAACAAGGAATGTGAAGAGATAGCCTTGGACATCTCTCCCCAACTGTGGATATCTTCCATGTGCTACATGTACATATTTGCATGCAAGAAAACAAAAATTTTCACAAATTTTCCAAAATATTAGTTTTTTTTATCATCATTGGAACAAGCTCAAACAGCTTATTCCAATAGGGGTATGGGAAGATCAGGTATATTTTTGAGACAGAAATGTGAATATATAAATAATGGTGTTTTTTGTGAATGATGCTGGAGAATTTTGCGTAAAGATATGGTAAATGGTTTGTTCTAGATACAGAATGATGCAAAAGTATTTAAATTTGATTAGGCAAGTTGTTCCTATAATGCATTTAAAAATTGAAGTAACTGTTTTTTTGCTGCCGAGCTTTTAGATGTGTGTGTCTGTGTTTGTGTGTGTGTGTGTGTGTGTGTGTGTGTGTGTGGGGGGGGGGGGGGGGGGTAAGAGTGTTCTTGCAAACAAAATTCCTGAATAAATGGAAAATTTTATTTTTTGTGTGAAAGACATAGTGCGTGAATGTTGATTGGAACAAGCTTAGAGAGCTCATTTTAATGTGAAGTCATAAAGCTGTGTTTTACGTACGAAATTCTGGAATAACTAAAAAATTGCTTTTTTGACTCAAAAAGCATGGTGTGCGACCTCTCATTGGAATGAGCTCAAAAAGCTCATTCCAATGGGGTATTTACAAGCGATAAGTACATGTATGTTTAAGAGACAAAAATTAAAATTTGAATAGCGATTTTTGCGAAGAATGCTGACAAGTTTTGGCAGTTATGCTGGTAAAAAGGTAAGATATGCAAAGTGGTTGTTTTTTTGAGGCGACATTTAATTAAGGGGAATTAACCCTTGATTACTGAGGTAACTTCTAAAAGTACTGAAATTTCATGAAGCAATGTGAATAACAGACAACAGTTGCCTAAAAATTTCATGAATAACTAAAATTTTTATTCTTTTGTCTCGAAAACATGGCATATGACCTTTGTTGGAATTAGCTGAATGCGTGTGTTCCAATGAGGGGTCATAAAATTTGAACGGAGATTTGTGTGAATAATGCATTAGTACTGCTAGATTTGGGTAAACGGTTCACCCTGGATACCACCCCTTCTATAGTAGATCTTTTCTGCAAATTTTGTCTAAGATTCTATCAACTTTACAAATAAATACGTTCATGAATCACAATCAGATCCACCCCACAATGTTGCATACCAAATATCAAAAGATTCTGCCTGCTGGATCTGGAGAAGAAGATTTTTTAAGAAATATGCCTGAAATGCACCAAGTTAAAATTTGGGCTCCTATACGGAGCCCAAATATAAACCCAGGGGGCCGATTTGAACAAACTTGAATCAGATCCACCCCACAATGTTGCTTACCAAATATGAAAAGATTCTGAAGCTGGATCTGGAGAAGAAGATTTTTTAAGAAATTTGCCTGAAATGCACTAAGTTCGAATTCGAGCTTCTATAGTGAGCCCAAATATGAAACTAGGAAGCCGATTTGAACAAACTTGAATCAGATCCACCCCACAATGTTGCATACCAAATATCAAAAGATTCTGCCTGCTAGATCTGGAGAAGAAGATTTTTTAATAAATTTGCCCGAAATGCACTAAGTGCGAATTCAGGCTTCTATATTAAGCCCAAATATGAATCCAGGGGGCCGATTTGAACAAACTTGAATCAGATCCACCCCGCAATGTTGCATACCAAATATCAAAAGATTCTGCCTGCTGGATCTGGAGAAGAAGATTTTTGAAGAAATTTGCCCGAAATGCACTAAGTTTGAATTCAAGCTTCTATAGTGAGCCCAAATATGAATCCAGGGGGCCGATTTGAACAAACTTGAATCAGATCCACCCCGCAATGTTGCATACCAAATATCAAAAGATTCTGCCTGCTGGATCTGGAGAAGATGATTTTTTAAGAAATTTGCCTGAAATGCACTAAGTTCGAATTCGAGCTTCTATAGTAAGCCCAAATATGAATCTAAGGAGCCGATTTGAACAAATTTGCATCAGATCCATCCCACAATGTTGCATACCAAATATCAAAAGATTCTGCCTGCTGGATCTGGAGAAGAAAAATTTTTTAAGAAATTTGCCTGAAATGCACTAAGTTCGAATTCGAGCTTCTATAGTGAGCCCAAATATGAATCTAGGAAGCCGATTTGAACAAACTTGAATCAGATCCATCCCACAATGTTGCATACCAAATATCAAAAGATTCTGCCTGCTGGATCTGGAGATGAAGATTTTTTAATAAATTTGCTTGAAATGCACCAAGTTCAAATTTGGGCTCCTATACTGAGCCCAAATATAAACCCAGGGGGCCGATTTGAACAAACTTGAATCAGATCCACCCCGCAATATTGCTTACCAAATATGAAAAGATTCTGCCTGCTGGATCTGGAGAAGAAGATTTTTTAAGAAATTTGCATGAAATGCACTAAGTTCAAATTCGAGCTTCTATAGTGAGCCCAAATATGAATCTAGGAAGCCGATTTGAACAAACTTGAATCAGATCCACCCCACAATGTTGCATACCAAATATCAAAAGATTCTGCCTGCTGGATCTGGACAAGAAGATTTTTTAAGAAATTTGCCTAAATGCACTAAGTTCGAAATCGGGCTTCTATACTGAGCCCAAATTTGAACCCAGGGGGCCGATTTGAACAAACTTGAATCAGATCCACCCTACAATGTTGCATACCAAATATCAAAAGATTCTGCCTGCTGGATCTGGAGAAGAAGATTTTTTAAGAAATTTGCCTGAAATGCACTAAGTTCGAAATTGGGCTCCTATACTGAGCCCAAATATTAACCCAGGGATCCGATTTGAACAAACTTGAATCAGATCCACCCCACAATGTTGCTTACCAAATATGAAAAGATTCTGCCCGCTGGATCTGGAGAAGAAGATTTTTTAAGAAATTTGCCTGAAATGCACTAAGTTCGAATTCGGGCTTCTATAGTAAGCCCAAATATGAATCCAGGGGGCCGATTTGAACAAACTTGAATCAGATCTACCCCGCAACGTTGCATACCAAATATCAAAAGATTCTGCCTGCTGGATCTGGAGAAGAAGATTTTTGAAGAAATGTGCCTGAAATGCACTAAGTTTGAATTCAAGCTCCTATAGTGAGCCCAAATATGAATCTAGGGAGCCGATTTGAACAAACTTGAATCAGATCCACCCTACAATGTTGCATGCCAAATATCAAAAGATTCTGCCTGCTGGATCTGGAGAAGAAGATTTTCAAAGAAATTTGCCTGAAATGCAGTAAGTTCAAATTTGGGCTCCTATACTGAGCCCAAATATAAACCCAGAGGGCCGATTTGAACAAACTTGAATCAGATCCACCCCACAATGTTGCATACCAAATATCAAAAGATTCTGCCTGCTGGATCTGGAGAAGAAGATTTTTTAAGAAATTTGCCTGAAATGCACTAAGTTCGAAATCAGGCTCCTATACTGAGCCCAAATATGAACCCAGGGGGCCGATTTGAACAAACTTGAATCAGATCCACCCTACAATGTTGCATACCAAATATCAAAAGATTCTGCCTGCTGGATCTGGAGAAGAAGATTTTTTAATGTTTTTCCCATTGCCTACAGTGTTAAAAAGTGCTGACTCAGCACTTTTTCAAAGTCCCGAAACTGTACCCTATGATAAAACCGATGGCAATTTTTTTTTACCAATCCTTTCTGTTGGTCCTAAGGAAGCTGCACACCAAATAAAAATTCTCAGTGCCGTGCAGTTTTGGAGATATGGGCGTTTTAAATTTTTTCTATTTTTAGCTCCTGCGGTTTCCACGGGGCTGCGGGAAAATTTTTTTTTGCATAAATCAAGTACTCATGACCCAATAAGCCCTCACATAAAATTTGGTTCAAATCAGCCTCTCGGTTTGGAAAATAGAAATTTTGGGCGGGGCAAAAAATTTTTCCCCTCCCATAACGACGCCAAGTATAGCCCCACAAACTTCTCTTGAACAAATCTGAGTCTACACCTCAAAAGGAAGCTGCACACCAAATATCAAGTCTCTGCTACTGCTGGTTCATGAGAAGAAGATTTACAAAGATTTTGGTGCCCCTTGGGGGCGTGGCACCACCCAAGAGGAGGGGCAACTTCATTTGAACAAATCTGAATTGGCATTAGGTAATAAACATTTAGCCAACATTTAAATAAAATTGGGCTAGTGGTTTAGGAGGAGAAGTCGATAATGTAAAGTTAACGCCGGACGGACGACGACGGACGACGGACGCCGGACGACGGACAGAAAGTGATCAGTAAAGCTCCCCTTGAGCTTCGCTCAGGTGAGCTAAAAAACAAAGTTCATCTAATTTGCATAATTTCTGCATGATAAAAAAAACCCCGTATCATATGTGATGTATCCCATGGTACAAAACATTCACACAAAAAATTATTCAAATCAGCGCTTTCATATGGAAGTTCTGTGCAAAAATCTGATTGCACCTAATTTTGCACAAAATGGCTGCCATCGGCAATCTTGAATTTCGGACCGGACCCCAAAACACTTGTTCTCGTCCCACGGTGATACCAAAGGTACCCAAGAAGTTTTGTAAAGATCGGTTCAAAAATACGGCCTCTAGCCTGAGCCGTATTGGCATTTGCACTTACAGTACTAAAAGTAACACTACATATATCAAAGTTAGTCTAATTTGCATAATTTATGCACGAGAAAAAAAACCCGTATTATATGTGAAGTATCCCATGGTACTAAACATTCATACAAAAAATTATTCAAATCAGCGCTTTCAAATGGAAGTTCTCCGCAAAAATCTGATTGCACCTAATTTTGTACAAAATGGCTGCCAGTGGCCAACTTGAATTTCAGATCGGACCCAAAAACACTCGTTCTCGTCCCACGGTCATAACAAAGGTACCCAAGAAGTTTCGTAAAGATCGGTTCATAAATACGGCCTCTAGCCCGAGCCGTACTGAATTGTTGATGGACAGACGGCCAGACGGACAACTGGCCATGGCATAAGCTCAAATTTGGCTTCGCCAAAGTTGAGCTAAAAAAAATCCCATTGTGCAAGCAATGACCTTCAAACTTCGTGAATTAACATCTTCCTTTGACATGCCTAAGAGGGCGCATTCATTATCGGGTTGTTTTGAAACTTTGTATGCTTATTCAGGGTGACAAAGATAGGAGATAACAATTTTCTTTTCATTTCCATCAAAAACTGTTGCTGTTAGCAACAATCTTTCAATATATCTAGAGGTCACCCCTAACACAAATACCAAGTTTCAAAGTGATCTGATCATAAATGTGCCTTGTAGGGCATGCCAGAGGAATGTATTGATGCCTGGCTAAATTAAGTTTTAACTTCGAAGGTTGTTGCCAAGAGCAATGTCTTTGTTGCAAATGTTAGAAAATCGATAGCTCTCATCTAGAGGTCACCCCAAATAAGCATACCAGGTTGCAAAGAAATCCGACTATAAATGGGCCCTGTAGCGTGTGCCAAAAGGAAATATTGAGGTCTGACTAATATAAGCTCAATGGCTGTTGCCAACATCAACATGTTTTGACGGAAATGAAAGAAAATCTTAAGCTCCCATCTAGAGGTCACCTCAAACAAGAATACCAAGTAGTTCCAAAGCGATCTGATCATAAATGCAATCTGTGCCAAAGGAAATTGTGGCCATACACATGGATGTACGCCGACGGACGAGATGTGACGGCAATAGCTCAACTTGACTTTGTCAAGTTCAGCTGAAAAACGTTTTCTATCAATAGCTGAAACAAGAGGCCCCAAGGAGCCTTAATCGCTCACCGGCCAAAGTGGTTCAAAGAAGTATTTAGGGTCACATTCAGTTAGACATGGTTCATCAACACTACAAAGGAATGAAGTCATGACAGACAAATTTTATGGAACTAGGGACATGGCTTGAACAAACTTGAATCTTACCCCCCTAAGGATGCTGCATACCAAATATCAAAAGCATTCATCTTCTGGATCTGAAGAAGATTTTTAAAGAAAATTCCTCTATTTTGAATTAAGTTATCATTTGGGCTCCCACAGTGAGCCCAAATATGAACCCAGGCACTTACCTTGAACAAACTTGAATCTCACCCCATAAGGATGCTGCATGCCAAATATCAAAACATTACGACTGCTAAATCGGAAGGAAGATTTTTAAAGAAAAATTCCTCATATTGACTAAATTATAATTCGGGCTCCCACAGGGAGCCCAAATATGGACCCAGGTACTTGGCTTTAACAAACTTCAATCTCCCCCCCCCCCCTAATGCTACACACCACATATCAAACATTCCGACTGCTGGATCTGAAGAAGATTTTTTAAGAAAATTCCTCATTTCGAACTAAGTTACAATTCAAGCTTCCACAGTGAGCCCAAATATGGACCTAGGGACATGGCTTGAACAAACTTGAACCTTACCCCCCTAAGGATGCTGCATACCAAATATTAAAACATTCTGACTGCTAGATCTGAAGAAGAAGATTTTTAAAGAAAATTCCTCCTTTTGAACTAAGTTATCATTCGGGCTCCCACAGTGAGCCCAAATATGAACCCAGTGACTTGGCTTGAACAAACTTGAATCTCACCCCCATAAGCATGCTGCATACCCAATATCAAAATATTCTGCCTGCTGGATCTTGAGAAGAAGATTTTTAAAGAAATTTGCCTGAAATGCACTAAGTTCAAATTTGGGCTCCTATACTGAGCCCAAATATGAACCCAGAGGCCCGATTTGAACAAACTTGAATCAGATATACCCCACAATGTTGCATACCAAATAATAAAAGATTCTGCCTGCTGGATCTGGAGAAGATTTTTTAAGAAATTTGCCTGAAATGCACTAACTTGGAATTCGAGCTTCAATAGTGAGCCCAAATATGAACCCAGGGACTTGGCTTGAACAAACTTGAATCTCACCCCCATAAGCATGCTGCATATCCAATATCAAAATATTCTGCCTGCTGGATCTTGAGAAGAAGATTTTTAAAGAAATTTGCCTGAAATGCACTAAGTTCAAATTTGGGCTCCTATACTGAGCCCAAATATGAACCCAGGGGGCCGATTTGAACAAACTTGAATCAGATCCACCCCACAATGTTGCATACCAAATATCAAAATATTCTGCCTGCTGGATCTGGAGAAGATTTTTTAAGAAATTTGTCTGAACTGCACTAAGTTCAAATTCGGGCTTCTATAGTGAGCCCAAATGTGAATCCAGGGGGCCGATTTGAACAAACTTGAATCTGCCCCCCCCCCCCCCCCCCCCCCACCACGGAGATGATGTATACCAAATAGGAAAGAATTCTGCCTGCTGGATCTGAAGAAGATTTTTTTGAATTTTGGAAAGAAATTCAAAGGTGCTATCAGAGTTATGCGCCTTGTGGTGCCCCCTGTGGGTGCGGCAAGTTTATTTGTACAAGTTTGAACTGACATATGATGGGGACCATGCACACCAAATTTGGTTCAATTTGATCCAGTAGTTTGTGAGGAGTAGTTGATAATGTAAAGTTCACGACGGACAATGACGGACGGCAAGTGATAAGTTAAGTTCCCTTCGGTGAGCTAAAAAGTGTGGAAAACATGGGACGAACGACTGAACAGGCTGACGGACAGGGCGATCACTAAAGGGCATCTGCTCGAGACAGCAGGGCCCCAATTAAGGGAATAACTTTGCCAGCAACATGCAGATTTCTACACGATGAGTACATTGGAGTCCCCAAACTTTCCCAGAGGTCAAACATAATATTCAACTCTAAATAAGGAGAATTTTTCTGAAAACTTTTACTCCTGAATAACAGATAATTCTCAGAAGAATAAATATATGAATGCTACAATAAACTTTTTAAGAATTTTTTACTTACGTTCATAAGAAGTGCTAAAGCTTGAAACTGTTGTTTTGAAATAACTTCTCTATAGCAAGATTCTTCTGCCAGTTTTAACAAGCAACACCCTGCTTGTAGTCTGAGTCTAGCCAGTTCTGGTTTACTGAAAAATTCGAAGTTGCAGAATTCAAAATAGAAGAACTTTGACAACTATAAACAACTCCATCTGTATGTTAAACCCCTGGGACAAATTCTGACTTGAAAATTTTCCACAAAACAGACATTTCAAAAGCAGCATTCGGATATGCTGGGCAATTTTGAAATTTCAGGTGTGGCATTGGTATTTTTTAAATGTGTTACCTTGGTGTCAGTATTTTATTTGTATAAAACAGTGTATGATTGTGGTCTTGGGAACAAATGTTATTTTCAGTGAACTGAAAATTATTCTACTGATTTTGTGATCTCCAAGTTATCATTTTTGGTGACTGGGTTGGAGACGCTTCTTTATATTGAAGTATTTGCAGGATCTGCAAAATTTTCAACTTGCATGTATTGCAACTGCTGCTTTGTCCTCAGTTTACTGAAATGGAGAAACCACTCACTTCCCTTTTTGACACGCTTGGGTTACAAGTACCTCAGACTTCTCTATTATACCAATGTGGGTTAGAATAAGTAGGCAAATGATCACCTTGATGGAAGTTCCTTACACTTTCAAGTTTTAATTTATGATTGTGTTGCTATGGTATATGATACCACCAAGGTTGTACAAAAGTTTTTGGCAAACTCACAGCTCCAGATGATGGGCAAATTTCAAATACCAGATAGTGGTACTTGTGAAGTCTTGGCTGCATATATTGACTAGAACCCACTGCTCACAGAACTTGATTTGTCAAAGTGCCAATAAAAATCATTTGAAACTTCCCAGGCCTTTAGGGGGTTAACCCTTTACCCAATGAATCGGCCAAATCCGCCTGAAAAATTTACAAATTAAGCAATTAAAAAACACATTTAAAAAACAAAAATTTCAACAAAATCCTATTATGTGACACCTCCTCAGAATGATCTCGGGGCTCATCATATATGGTTTTGTTGAAGAATTTGAAAAAGAAATATTTAAAAATAACAAGAGCAAAGCGAAGTGAGGTATATGACCCTGATGGTGCCTTTACAAAATGGCGGCCAAACTGAATTGGCTAGCTAGATGAAAATCAAAAGGAAGCATTGTCTAGTCATCCACAAGTAGCCCCTAAAATTATGATTTGATCAAATAAGAAGTTTTCAAATCCAACCTGCAGTGAATGCAATACAGGTCAAGAAAAATTATCTAAGTCGTAAGAGTGAAAATAATGGGTCATAACTCTGGGAAAAATATTGGACGGAACCCGTTCCTTGTGCATACCCGTTCCCCCATGCAGGTCCATCAGCAAAGGAGATCCAAATCCAACCAATGACTTTGAAATTACAATCCAAAACATCACTAGATACCCCCGAATCGTCCTTCGGAGGTCGGGGACATAATAAATTTTGATAGTGTGCATTGGGTAAAGGGTTATTTATTTATTGGAGTTAACGACACTGTCGACAGCCAAAAGTCACCTTGTGTAGGACAGTTTTGCAGGTGGAGGAAGCCGGAGTACCGGGAGAGAAACACCCAGCAATGGAAAGCAACTGTCAGACTCCGAAACGTACTAACTCCACACAAGCAGGGTTAGCATTGGTTGAAGACAAGAGCACCATTGACATGTAGTATGCCTTAGTACACAATGCCACTGTGCCCCCACGTGGGCAATTGGGCTTAAGTACCTTGCCCAAGGACACAACACAGTTACCCTTGGCAGGGATCAAACCGTGGACCTCTTGGTTTGAAGTTCAATGCCAAAATCACAGGGTAAAAGATTCAATATAAAGTGTCTACATATCCATCATTGCATCAGGAGTTAATTAACATCCTGATTAATTTACATGTTTAAATTTCAAGAATTATCAAGGATAAGAACACTATAAGGTATCTTGGGCAACATCCAGGGTACATGGAGATTTAATATATGGATGTCGGTTTTCAACCATGAGGCGCAAGCAAAGGAGACATCCAGGTATTAAATCTCCATGTACCCTGGATGTTGCGAAAGATAACGATTTTGTCCCGCCTCCTAACACAGAAATAATGCCGAGATGTAAAATATGATCCCACATTAAGACTCAGGCGACAAAGTTTAAACCCCACACTGAGCCTCAGGTTTTGAACCAAACAGCGAAACAAATGTCACAGCAAAACTATAAATAGACCAAGTCTATTTCCGAATCGTTGTTTATAAACCATCAGGTCACACATGGAGAAGTTTTTCACTTTGGTGAAGCTTTAAAACCGATTCAAATTCAGTATTAAAGTCTTTCTCTGACAAATACTCTCTAAAAGCCGTGTGGCAGTATTATTTGATTTGACGGTGGATTTAGGTGCGAGTTCAATCCATTTGCGAACGATGTCTCCATCAGAGTGACAAGCGAAGCGAGAGATCAACATTTTGTATTCTGCTCAAGCGATATCGAAGATAAACAGATGAGTAGCTCCCCTTGATGTTCTCACCCTGCAAAGCGCAAAAGTATATTTGCAAACCCGATTCAATCTGTTCAGTTCTCATCGAATACGACACCCAACAAGTGCTTCTACTCATAGGGCTGCAACAATGTTTTTTAATTTGTATTAGTATTCACTACAATACGATAATAAGTTGGATATAACTTAACAGTTCTAACAGGAGTTTCTGCAATCGATGTGACCCACTCGGGGTCAAAGGTTATTTTTATCACCTAGATGTTTCTCGAGTGACAAACGGGGAACAACGGCACGCACTCTTATCACCCTCATGTTTGAAGATAGCAGATACCTTGGCTATTTGTTTCGGTCACGTTGACCAATCAGAAGATGCGATGCATACTGATACAGGGACAATATAAGTTATCTCTGCCAACATGTATGGTATATGAAGATTAAATACCTGGATGTCAGTTTTTAACCCTTTACCTAACATGAAAAGCAGACGACACTTGCAAAAAAAAATTCTTGAATAACTATTTTTTTCCATTTTTTTGTCTCAAAAACATAGGTTGTGACCTCTTATTGGAACAAGCTCGTTCCAGCGAGGGGTCATAACCTACATTTTTGAGACAAAAAATGAAATGTAATTATTTTGCAATAATTTAATTTTATAAAAATAATGAAGTCTGACTGAAGGCATTTAAATAAACTTTGAAAGGGCCCAAACTTTACACAATTACCTTTCAACATGAAATAAACTTTCACAACACACAGTAAAAAATTTATTTTTCCACTTTAGTACACCTTCTCAACTAAAACATTTGTAATAAGGCTATTAAAAATAAAATACTTGTTTCTCAGGCACCTCCCTCGTCAATGATAAGCTGCCTCATCAGTCCTTCTTTATTACCCAGAAATCTCTTCATTGATACTATTTTGCACTTGTGGGATAGAAATTTGACTAACAATATCTTGTTTGACAGACCTCGTTGAGCTCTATCAAACAAGATATAGATGGTTAAATTTGCAACTATATTATGGGAAATTTTCACTGCGAAACAAGCCAAGACCAATACCGGGTCTGGACCTGTGTCGCTGCATGCAATTGAATCGGCAAACAGGAAGTGGCTGCACGGCAGATTCTGAAAATTGCGTACACGATACAACTGATCATTATCAGGCTCCAGATGAAATATAAAATCAATCCCTTGCATAGAAGCTGAGAAAAGTTTGACAAAAAATTTCAATGTTCAGTGGGTACAGTAAATTTCAAAGTATCGGCAAACAGGAAGTGGCTGCACGGCAGATCTGAAAATTGCTTACACGATACAACTCATCATTATGAAGCAGCAGACCAAATATAAAATCATTCCCTTTCATAGAAGCCAAGGAAACATTGACGGAAAAGTGTTTTGGACGGACTGATGGATGGACTGACTGACGGACGGAGTCAAGCAGTTACTAGACCTGCTCTGCCGGTAAAAAAAGGTTTTCAACATAATATTGTGAGGAGTTTAATTTCTAATTCCAACTTTGTTTCAGGAATGTTTTGTGGATTATCAAAAATGAAAAAAATAAGCCTCCCTCTCTCATCATAAAGTTGAAAGAAAATTGCCTGAAAAATAAGAATTTTTTTTTTAGTAAGCCTAAATTTTAAAAATTACCTAACAAAATACAATAGATGGTTTGGTATAAAATGTGAAATTGTCAAACTTTCCCAAACCCTTTGCTAAATAGTGGGGCAAATTTTTGAAATTTTGAAAATTTTAAAAGCAAAATAAATATGTTGACACATGCCAATTAATTATTGCACAAATGTGATTTCTTCTCTTTCTGTACTAGTCACACAGCAATGGATAATTTTCCACAAAATACATTTATATGTAAAACGACAAGCAAACCTTTTCTTCATTAGCTCTTGTAAATTTCTTTCCAAAATGCCTATGGAACCTCACGTTACACATGTACAGCTAAACAAGTAACCTGTTAGGATACTCCAAAATTGGAATGTATTCTTGTGGTGCAGTCAACAAATATGTATGCTTAATATGAGTTTCTTGAGTTGACTGAAGACTCTATAGTTAAAGTACAAGAAATTTTTTTTAAACTATTCGTAAAGCGGAAAAATGGACGATAAAAAAAATACCTGTGTAAACCAAAAAACCCAACTTGTCAAGACAAGACAATATCAGCCAAGCTGATGGATGCTTCTTGAAAATGAGCCCAAAAGATAAGGCATGAAAGGTGATAGTTTGTAATGCAATGGGAAGAAATTCAGTCAAACAAGTGTAGCTATAAAAAATTGCAATGAAAATAGATCATGCACATGCCTGCAAATACTTTTTTTGTTTTGGTATATATTATGACAGACTAAGGGCCTGTGCCCTTGATGTTATAACCATGGGTCAAAGTTATGAAACACACATGAGCCAAGAGCAAGCATTGTATAAAGTATAAGCAGGATCTACCCACTGAATCAATTTTTCTGAACCAGAAAAGTTTGAATGGATGAATGGTCAGTGACCTTGACCATGAAATTATGACCTTGGGCCAAGGTCAGAACATACCCTGGAGTCATAAGCAACCGTTATGTAGTATGAACAAAATCAGTCCATTGATTCAATTTATCTGGACCAGATGACAAATGGTCTGTGCCCTTGACCTTACAGCTATGACCTTGGATCAAGCTCATGATGCACCCGTGAGTCATAAGTAATCATTGTTTGAAGTATGAACAAGTTTGGCCAATTGAATGATTTTTTTACGGATGGGACAAAATTTGAATGGACATGAGCCAACACAACCATTCTGTGACCTTGATCTTGGAGCTATGACCTTGGATGAAGGTCATGAAACACCGTCGATTGAACAATTTTTTGTGGGACAAAGTTAAATATGGAGGAACAAACTAACAGTCTGTGACTTTGGCCTTATGACCTTTGAGCAAGGTCATGACACACTTTTGAGTCATAAGTAATCGTTTTGTGAAGAACAAGATCAACTCACTGAATAATTTTTATGGATCGCACACTTAGACTGAAGAAAATGATGGATTTAACCTTGACCTTGGAGGTTTGTCCTTAGGTCAAGATCAAGATACACTCTGGAGTCATAAGCAATTATTGTATGAAGTACAAACAAGATCAGTCCATTCAAGAAATTGTTTTATGTTCCGGACAAACAGACTAATGGACAGGTGGAAAGACAGACAAAGCGGCTACTATATGCTCTCCAAAATATTTTCATGGAACACAAAATCATACAATATTAACTGTTTTGTACTAGAAAGAACAACTACAAAGATATTTCCAAGAATATTCACAGCTCACAGTTATACACAGAACAACATTCGTGAGTGAATGGGTTAATCGATATGGCCCGAGTGCCAGCGCAGAAGGATAAAACGAGAGGCTGCAGGCCTCAAGTTTCATCCTTTTGCAATGGCACAAGTGCCATATCGATTAATCCATTCACACACGTGTGTCATTCTGTGTTTATGACATGCCTTTACGTTTATAAAAACAATTATTAAAAGGACACTCAGCAATTCATTTGACGACTATCAACAAAAAGAACACATTTCATTGCCAAGTAATTAACGAGGAAACCCGGTGTTACTATTTCGTCCCCTGAGTTCCAATGTGCCTACTGGCACATAGAACACATTGGAATTCAGTGGACAATTTTCAGCTATCGCTAGCTGTTCAAAATGTAATTGCATTGCACGATTTGTAGAAAATTCCAGTGAAATTTTGCTTGTTTTTAACTAGTACATCAACGATTTCTGTTCTGCACAAATGTGCGGAACAGATTTTCATTTTCCGCATGGTTTAGTGTTGCTGTTGATGGGGATTACATAGGACAGGCGTGTAATAAAAATTATTACTTGGCAGAAAATTTTAATTAGCTGATCTCAGCTAATTTATGGAAAGTCTTGCAGCATACGATAAGCTTGGACAGCATAAGTTCAAGTGTGGATAATAGGCTGGGATGGCTATGAACCAATGCATATCGCGATATACATCGTAAGAATATGAATGTGTCTTGATATGGTCTCCATCTTAGATCACCAAGGAAACCAGACCAGAAAAGGAAACACTGTGAAGATCATTTGAGTGGCTATGCATTCATTAGATATTCTTTATTTATTTGTTAGTGTTTAAGGTCACATATTTCGGCACAATGGTAAAAAGTGACCACAACATGAAGATAAAGTCAAGTTTAGTCAATCGTTTATGCCCATTTTAGAGGCCTTCCACACCAGGCAGTGGTGAGTAGGTCCTATTTTACTAGTAAAACAGAGCTTGTGTACTTGTAAATAAGCACTGCTTCATCAATGTTGATAAGGATATTTATAAAGTACTTGCAAGTACATGTACTTTGTTGTTAGGCACCTGCAAATATCGTGTTTTGTCTCAAATCAAATTTAGAATTGAACATTCACCATAAATTCCGAATCAAATCGAATTTCCAACAATTTAATGTCCTTTGCATAGACGATCCATCAAAATTCGTGCAGCGTAAATCAACTTTTTCTGTTTCTAGTTTTGCCGGTATTAACATCAGTTGCAACCTCCGGATTTTTTAAGACATAGTGATGCGCAGGTGGACTTTATTTTCTATAAATCAGAATTTCAAATGGACTAAAATTATGATCGTAATGGAATTTAAGTTCTCCAACTTCTCGGCTATTTGGAGAAGGGATTAAAATTTGAACATTTATATAATAAATAGAGGATATCTACACTGTTTTAATGAAGAACTCACGAAAAATAAAACTTTCCAGTCCACACTTATGAGATAATTCCCAATATTCACTGAAGTAGTGTACATTTTCTTTTTATTATACGCTACTTAACATTTTACTGTGCAATATTCAACCCTATTCGACTGCAAACAGTTTCAAGACAATAACAAAAAGCTGCTGATCGTTCCTTCAAGGCAATGTCATGTGCCAAAGCGTAACGTCATTTAGGAAGCTACTGAAGAAATCCATCATGTGGACGTGAAAATTTTATTTTTCAGGTCCATACTCATGAGATAATTCCCGATGCTGACTAAAATAGATTAGATTTTCTTTTTTATTATATGCTACGAGACATTTTATTACACATATTTATGTTATTTATTTATTGGTATTTAAGGTCACATACTTATGCACAATGGCTAATTGTGACCGTTTTTATTACACAATATTCAGCCCAATTCGACCCCAAATGCATACATTTCAAAACAATAATAAAGACGATCTGATCGGTCAAGGCAACGTGATGTCATTTAGGAAGCTACTGAGGGATATTCCTCGATGCCCATCGAGTCAATGGATATCAAGAAATATCTTTTAGATAATTTGTGATAATTCACAGGCTAGCATATAATGATTTTTATAGCACAATTAAATGACATCCACTGTGATGTCAATCTGAACTCCAGAAGACAATGCCATCTGTTAATAAGCACAACTTCGAGAGAGTTTCCTAGTCACATTCATCTGATTTATGTTACAATAAAGTCAATAATTTATTCATTTATTTATCTACTTATTTGGGGCTTAATGACACTTTTGGACATCCAGGATCAGGTGGAGGAAGCCAGAGTACCCAGAAAGAACCAACAAGCAATGGCAAGCGACTGTCAGACTAATGTATTAACTCCACACAAGCAGGGTTAGCATGGGTTGAAGACAAGTGCACCATCGACATGCAGTACACCTTAGTACACAGCATCACCGTGCCCCCACGTGAACAATTGGGATGAAGTGCTTTGCCCAAGGACACAACACAGTTACCCCTGGACGGGATTGAACCGTGAACCTTTCGGTTATTCTGCTGTAATATTCTTCTTACACGTTACAGAGCTAAAATATGGCATATTTGTCCTTTTAAGTCTGTTTTGTGTATCTCACAGGACTTTTATGATCCTTTCCAGCACGTTATGTTTCATCAATCGGAAGGCACAACTTTCTCAGCTATAACTGAGAATTAGATGTAAATACGAAAACGAAAAGTATGTTTTTTTCAGATAATCGCAGTTGTGACTTTCATTTTTTTCTGACACCCAACACAGAGTAGACAGCTCTATCCTGCAAACAGCAACATGAGTAAAGAGTGAGTGTTAACACAATGTAAGAACTCACTTGATTTTTCCCTTTTCCATAAGATCTCCTTCATGAATTATCACAGTATAAAATAATCTTATAGGCGATGAGCTTGTTTTACTTTCATCTGTTTTCAAGCCTAGTAACCATCTCACCAACAGTTTCATTGCCTGCACCTACGATAAAAAGAAAACATTTTTCATTATACCTTGACTGCTGTGCATATTCAACATTAGAAAAAACCTGATACAATATGGACAATGGGGAATGTGCTGCATACACAATGCATGGAATCCAGATGGTGCATAAGAATGTCATGTTAGAATGCATCATTGCTTTGGAAAGACAGGCCTGTAAAAATTAAAATTTTGCTCAACCCGAAAATGGGTAAAGCAAAATCTTTTCGCTTAACCAATTTTAATTTGCTTAACCCATTTCAAATTTGTTTCAGGATATCAATTTTTACATTCGTACATGTATAATATCCAAGCGTACATATATAATATCTAAGAATGTAATAGAAAGATGTGTTCAAATCACAATTTCTTTTCCAGTAGGGGAAATTAAATGAGGCCATGATGGTTCGACGAAGAGCTGTTGCTACCACAGACCGACCATGGTTTGGCCTGTGGTAGGAAGATTTCAAATTCCAAGGTCCCAAACTCCCCCATTTCCTCGCATCTGGGGGATATTTTGTAGATTTCCACAGTGATATATATGTAGGTTTTCACCAGATATGTTAAAATGTTAAGTTTGAAAAACTCAAAATAGTGGGACTTTTACTTGCCGAAGCATGTTTTCTCCATACAAGACATAAACTGTAATTTTCCTTCCCACCCCATCCATTACTATTAAAATTCATGCTCAAAAAATAAATAAACTATTGGCAACATTGTGGGAACATATGCAATTTCATCTGATTGATAAAAATTAGACTGGAAAAAACTTGCATAAAATAAATTCCAAACAATCCGCTACCTCCTCCATAAACTACCATAAATTGAAGTCAGAAAAATGAGAGGAAAGAATTAGAACATGACCACAGTTTTAGTTAATGTCCCACTGTGATAAGGAAATTATACACTGGACAAAAAATTGTCAAAAGACCTGTCAAACACTGAAAATCAAGTTAGTGGGATCCAATGTAGGAACCATGGGGTTTCTAGGGAGATCAGCACCCTACCCCTCCACCCTTCACAATTCCACCTGTTGTCTCATCCCACGGAATATGTAAATAATTTTTTCTGATTTCCTTCCCTTAATAAAAGTACAACACCCTCAATTCTGAGTGTCTCCACCCTCCCAATGGCATCCCCCTCCCGATTTCAGACCATGGCTCCACCACTGGTGGGATCTGCATTGTTCTGTCAAATTTGTCAAGACATAAAAATTTACAAGAAATGCTACATTTCAGCAGAAATCAACATTTCCTTATTTTTTGAGGAGACACTAAGCTCTTACCATGGTTTTGAAGGATAATAAGCAATTGTTGTGTTTATTTCGGTAATTAGACATACATTTAAATATACAAAAACGTCTTTCTATAGACGTCTTTATAATTCCCACTTCAAATGCCAGTGACACAGAAGAAACACAACACAAATCATATTTCTTGTGATTCTGTTAACTTTTATTGAAGTAAGTTGTGATATTCGAATAACTTTAGTTGGTTACTCACTCCAATGTTTTCATCAGTATCTCTCCTAACTTTGACTGTTGAGGTTCGTTTTTTACAGAATTATTTCTTTTTTCATCCTTTTCTGTTATTCTTTCGCACATCTGAATTACCTCCAGTCTAGGCAAATGTAAGGCAATTTATTCACAAACTGTAACTGCGGGTGAATAAGGACCAGTGAGGACAAATCAGGTGAAAAATGTGCTTGAACAGAAATTCGGTTAAGCCAGAATTCTTTGCTTAACCTTTGCACAAACGAAATGAGCGTTCATGCAATTTTTACAGGCTTGGAAAGAATTCTTATTGATACTAAACAACAGTACATCAAATGTTTTGAAGTATAACAAGAGGCTCTAAAGAGCCTGTAATTACTCACATGGCAGAACTACATATCCCTCAGTCATTCTAATCAAAATCAAAGAATGCAGTTGGCTGCCAATCACCTTCATCTGAGTGAAGCAGAATGATGATTGTTTTCAGAGGACTTTCCATTCATCATTTATGCCAAGTTTGGTTCACACTGGTCAAGTAGTTTCAGATAAGATGAAAATGTGATTTCCTAAAGGGTTTCTATGGTAAATATATATAAGTCTCAATTACAGCCATGTTTGCAACCCATTCAGCATTAAATGAGGATCGTTGGTAGAGGGTGTCCCAGTTATCCATCATGTGAGTTTCAAAACATTTGGCTTTGTAGTTTCAGAGAAGATTTTTGAAAATCCAGCAAACAGAATCAAAGAATGTCTCTGGCGGCCATGTTTTTCATCTGGTGGGAACAAAATGTGCCAAGTTTAGTTCACATTGGCTCAGCAGTTCCAAAGAAGATAAAAATATGAAAAGTTTGACGACGACGGATGCCAAGGCAATAGCTCACATGGCCCTTTGAACCAGGTGAGCTAAAAAGGGTTCGACACCCACAAAAATTAACAATCAACCAATTGAACAGTCAGTTCTAATGTTCCAAACTCTCATCCCTCCCCCCCTCCCCCCAAAAAAAATACAAAAAAACTAGAGGCTCTAAAGAGCCTGTAATCGCTCACCTGAAACTACATATAATGAAAGTGTCAATGACACTGTAGCTCAACTTGTCAAGACATGTACATGTATAGTATGTAACACAGCAATGACAAACATCTAAGTAATGACCTGATAACAACGGTACATATAAAGTATTGTAACGGTCTGTACATAAATACTGGCCGTAGCCTGTAACAAATGTATAGGTAAAGTATTGTAAAGTTGGGTGACAGTCAGATGCTAAACTAGAAAAGAAATCTTTGAGTCCCAGAGTGGGTCTGACTGAACCCCAAAATATTTGTTCTCATAGCACAGTGATAACAAAGGCACCCCAAAACACACTCATTCCTGTCCCAAGGTGAAAACAAAGAAGTTGTGACAAAAAATTGATTGGACCTAATTTCGGTACAAAATGGCCACTGGCAGCCATCTTGAATTTTGGACCGCACTCAGAAAAACTTGTTCTCGTCCCAAGGTGATAACAAAGCAACCCAAGAAGTTACGTGAAGATCGGTTCATAAAAACGGCCTCAAGTCTGAGCCGTATAGAACTTGTGTACAAAAAACTGATTAGACCTAATTTCGGTACAAAATGGCCACTGGCAGCCATCTTGAATTTCGGACCGTACTCAGAAACACTCGTTCTCATCCCAAGGTGATAACAGAGGTACCCAAGAAGTTTTGTGAAGATTGGTTGATAAATACAGCCTCTAGCCCGAGCCGTATTGACATGTGTACTTACTGTGTGTTAGTAGCACTGAAAAAATCAAAGTTCATCTAATTTGCATAATTTCTGTACGAGAAAAAAACCCGTATTATATGTGATGTATCCCATGGAACTAAACATTCATACAAAAAATTATTCAAATCAGAGCTTTTCATGTGGAAGTTCTGCGCAAAAATCTGATTGCCCCTAATTTTGAACAAAATGGCTGCCAGCGGCCATCTTGAATTTCGGACTGGACCCCAAAACACTCGTTCTCATCCCACGGTGATAACAAAGGTACCCAAGAAGTTTCATGAAGATCGGTTGATAAATACTGCCTCTAGCCCAAGCCGTATTGACATGTGTACTTACTGTGTGTAAGTAGCACTGAAAAAATCAAAGTTCATTTAATTTGCATAATTTAAGCACGAGAAAAAAACCCCATATGATATGTGATGTATCTCACGGTACTAAACATTCATACAATAATTATTCAAATCAGAGCTTTCATATGGAAGTTCTGTACAAAAAACAGATTTCTGCATTGTCGGTACAAAATGGCGGCTGGCAGCCATCTTGAATTTCAGACCGCACCCAAAAACACTCGTTCTCGTCCCAAGCTAAAAATGTGATTTCCCACAGGCTTTCCATGGTAACTATGAGCTGCAATTGTGGCCATGTTTGCAACATTACATCAACATTACATGAGGATCATTGGTAGAAGGTGCCCCAGTCCTCAATCATGTGAAGTTTCAAAACATTTGACTTTGTAGTTTCAGAGGGGAAGATTTTTGCAAAATCCATCAGTCAGAATCAGAGAATGTCTCTGGTGGCCATATTTTCCAACCAATTGGACCAAAAAGAGGATTGTTTGTAGAGGGCCTCCTATAGACCATTCATGCAAAGTTTGGTTCACGTCGGCTCAGTAGTTCCAGAGAAGAAGATGAAAGTTCAAAAATTTATAGTCATTTATATATTTTTTATACTTACCAATGACCCACACTTAGCTGGTGCTAACTCTTATATTCTAGGGCCAAACACAAATTTTGCCCACCCCAATCCCCAAAATTTGCATCAAAATCTAAAAATTAGATGTCCTATGTGGTCCTCCATACTTTCATCCACTGCGCATGCGCAGTGTCAAGGAAGTCCAAAATTGGAGCCAAATCCTCATTCTTACAACCAGTGCTGGTAAGTGTTATGTAAACAGCGGGGAAGAATGAGTTCCCAACTCATGGGAGGGCCATCCCCATCTGGGTCATTGGTAAGTATAAAAGAAAGTGTCAATGACACTGTAGCTCAACTTGTTAAGACATGTCCATGTATAGGATGTCACACAGCAATGACAAACATCTAGGAAATACTGACCGTAGCCTGTAACAAATGTATAGGTAAAGTATTGTAAAGGTGGGTGACAGTCAGATGCTAAACTAGAAAAGAAATCTTTAAGTCCCAGAGTGGGTCTGACTGAACCACCAAAAATTTGTTCTCATGGCACAGTGATAACAAAGGCACTCCAAAACATACTCATTCCTGTTCCAAGGTGAAAACAAAGGGACCCAAGAAGTTTCGTGAAGATCAGTTCATAAATACGAGCTGTATAGAAGTTGTGACAAAAAACTGATTGGACCTAATTTCGGTACAAAATGGCCTCTGGCAGCCATCTTGAATTTCAGACCACACCCCAAAAGACTAGTTCTCATCCCATGGTGGTAACAAAGGTACCCAAGAAGTTTCGTAAAGATCGGTTCATAAATACGGCCTCTAGCCTGAGCCATATAGAAGTTGTGTACAATGAAAGTGTCAATGACACTGTAGCTTAACTTGTGTGTTATGTTTGATGAAAAGGATAATGTTCAATGTTTATGAAAGGATTATGAAATAAGACAAGAATTGTGATAATTGGGAATATGTTCATTTCTGTTCCCTGTATGCTATGTTTATGATAAAAATAATATGAGGTGTACACTGTACTAAAGAGCTGAGGGGTGGTTAATATGATCTCACAGTTAATGTATGTGGCCCTCACAGTTAACGTATATCAACAAAAGTTACCACGTTACAGTGCAATTATTCCAAAACGAGTCATCCTATCAAGTTACATTAAAATCCCTTAATAAATGTGGCCTGTAAACTGTGCTAAAGGTTTTCGGGCTTCAGGCCCCTGTAGCTGTCAGTTTCCCAATTGCGTCCAAAGAGGACGTTCTCATCTAGACATCAAGTCATGAAGTCAACCTACCAAGTTACAATGAAATCCCTTAAGGCTATGAAAAAAAGAACCTCTGTTTCTCAGGCCCGCGCGCATGGTCATTTTTGGTGCGCATGCAACCTTTTTATGACACCAAAAAAATCTTCCAAAAAAATTTGAGATATTGTGCTCATTTCGGTAAATCGATATCGATGCATTCGCAAATTTTAAATTAACACACTTCAAGCTTTTTCTACATCATACCTTAATAAAGTGGGTGGGTTTTAGCAATATTCACGACAGAAAGTGTTTTATTCTGTAAAAGGTAAGTCATAATGACAGCAAGAAGGAAGGTGTCTTTCAGTCTGACAACAAACAGTCACAAAGGGGAATGGTCGATTCGCACCACGTTTGATTCGCACCAAACCTCAGAAAGTCTGCAAAGTCATGTGCTATGTTGAATGGAACACAGTCTCCTGGCATTTATTTTTAGTAACATTTGTATTGTAGATGGCCGTCATTGGGAATTTGTGTACTGTTATTTGAAACCGTTACGAGTTTCCCAGTTAATTTAAATAAATGCATTTGAGATGCAGGATAATTGGATAACTAATAGTAACCATTGCTTGATATAAAAGTAACAGTCATAGTTGAAAATAAATTGCATATAGGCAGGTATGTGCGGTCGAATTAGTTAATAAAAACACGCAAACATTCGTTTTGTATTTCATTTTCAGATTTAAAAAAATATGATTTATGGATGAACTGCCCGTTCAAATGGGTTGTGATAATTTTGAATATAATGGGGAAAAATTGCGACTCACGATTTTATTAGGCAGGTTGTGAAAGGATTTTTTTTTTTTTGTAAAATAAATCTCTGAAAGTTGGCACTTCGACATTTGATTTGTCCCAGAGACGTTTCAACCCGAGACGTTTCACCCACGAGGCGTTTCGTGACTTTCGTCTTGTGTTATAATTTTCACGTTTCACTGAAAAAACAAACATTCAAACCCCACTTCATTTACGACCCAACACCCCTGTGGTGAATAACCAATATATTTGCGAAATTTTGCGTGGTCCACCAGGCGTTTGGATGGGGGTAAAATTACCACAAACAACCTCTCGGGGAGAAAATAAAAAGAAAAAAAAAAACCCGCCCGCCCGCATGCTTTTTTGGAAAAAATGGCCTGAGAAACAGACAATCAACTTTGTATGGCCTAATAAATATGACCTGTAGACTGTGCTAAAGGTTTTTTGGCTTTGGGCTCTGGCAGCCATCATGGTTGCATGATTGCAACCAAAAGGGGACATTCTCATCTGGCATTCATCTGGAGTGATTCTACAAAGTTACAATGAAATCCCTTCATAAATATGACCTGTAGACTGTACTCAAGGTTTTTGGGCCTCGGGCCCCTGAAGCCGTCACAGTTGACCAATCACGACCAAAAGGGGATGTCATCATCTAGGCATTATATGGAGTCAAACTTACGGGTTACAATGAAGACCTTCCATAAATATGACCAATAGACTATGCTAAAGGTTTTGGGGTTTTGGGTTCGGGCAGCCATCAAGGCTGAATGATCGCGATCAAAAGGGGACGTTCTCATCTAGACATTATTTAGAGTCATCCTACCACGGTACAATAAAATCCCTTCCTAAGGATTTTCGGGCTTTGGGCCCCTGTAGCCAACACAGTTGGCTAATGGTGTCCAAAAGGGGCTGTTCTCATCTAGACATTACATGAAGTCAACCTACCAAGTTACAATGAAATCCCTTCATAAATATTATCTGAAGACTGTGCTGAAGGTTTTCGGGCTTTAGGCTTGGGCAGACATCATGGTTGAATGATCGCAACCAAAAGGGGACAATCTCATCTGGACATCATCTGGAGTGATCCTATGAAGTTACAATGAAATCCCTTCATAAATATGACCTGTAGACTGTGCTCAAGATTTTCGGGCTTCAGGCACCTGTAGCCATCACAGTTGACCAACCATGACCAAAAGGGATGTCATCATCTAGGCATTATATGGAGTCAACCTAACAAGTTACAATGAAATCCTTCCATAAATACGACCTACAGACATGCTAAAGGTTTTTGGGCTCGGGCAGCCATCAAGGCTGAATGATCGTGACCAAAAGAGGACGTTCTCATCTGGAAACTATTTGGAGTCATCCTACCAAGCTACAATGAAATCCCTTCATAATTATGACCTGTAGACTGTTCTAAAGGTTTTTGGGCTTTGGGCCCCTGAAGCCATCACAGTTGCCCAATTGTGTCCAAAAGGGGACGTTCTCATCTAGACATTATATGAAGTCAACCTACCAAGTTACAATGAAATCCCTTCATAAGTATGACCTGTAGACTGTGCTAAAGGTTTTCGGGCTTCGGGCTCGGGCAGCCATCATGGTTGAATGATCGCAACCAAAGGGGACAATCTCATCTGGGCATCATCTGGAGTGATCCTGCGAAGTTACAATGAAATCCCTTCATAAATATGACCTGTAGACTGTGCTCAAAGTTTTCGGGCTTCGGGCACCTGTAGCCATCACAGTTGACCAATCACGACCAAAAGGGGATGTCATCATCTAGGCATTATATGGAGTCAACCTAACAGGTTACAATGAAATCCTTTCATAAATATGACCTTTTGCCTATGCTAAAGGTTTTTGGGCTTGGGCACCCATCAAGGCTGAATGATCACGATCAAAATGGGATGTTCTCATCTAGACATTATTTGGAGTCATCCTACCAAGCTACAATGAAATCCCTTCATAATTATGACCTGTAGACTGTTCTAAAGGTTTTTGGGCTTTGGGCCCCTGAAGCCATCACAGTTGCCCAATTGTGTCCAAAAGGGGACGTTCTCATCTAGACATTATATGAAGTCAACCTACCAAGTTACAATAAAATCCCTTCATAAATATGACCTGTAGACTGTGCTAAAGGTTTTCGGGCTTCGGGTCCCTGTAGTCGTCACAGATGCCCAATCACGTCCAAAAGGGGACTTTCTCATCTAGACATTACATGAAGTCAACCCACCAAGTTACAATGAAATTACTCAATAAATATGACCTGTAGACTGTGCTAAAGGTTTTTGGGTTTTGGGCTCGGGCAGTTGTCACGGTTGGCAGATCACGTCCAAATGGGGAAATTCTCATCTAGATGTCATAAGGAGTCATCCTACCAAGTTACGAAATCCCTCCTATTAAACATGACCTGCAGACTGTGCTAAAAGTTTTTGGGTTTCGGGCTTGGGCAGCCATCACGGTTGACAGATCATGCCCAAAAGGGGACGTTCTCATCTAGGCATTATACAGAGGCATCCTACCAAGTTACAACTAGAAAGTGTTTTAGCACACTAAAACATATGTCTCCCCTTCCTTTCTATTTTATGCACTACAAATGATATATACATAAAAATATTGACAATCATACCAGATATGTAAGGTCTAGCTCTAAAGAGAAATGAGTTATGATGATTCTGGCAAATAATACTCTATAAAATATCTGAAACTTGACCTTGAGGTCAGAGGTCAAGGTCACATGCAGTTCATCAAGGTAGCAGACATGCGGTTTCATGGTGACACATCCATATGTCAAAAAAAAAAATTCTGGTCTGGGCAATTACTCCCTATTTAAAGCACATAAATTTGACCTTGAGGTCAAGGACACATGAAGGTCATGATGACATGTGGTCTCATTGTGATACATCCACATGTCAATCATCTAAGTCCTAGGTCAAATGAAAGTGTCAATGACACTGTAGCTCAACTTGACAAACTTGAACTTGGTAAGTTATAAATGAAATGGCAAAATTGAAGATCATTGGGACCAATGTCAGTTTTTTTGCCAGTGGCAACATTTTTTGACAGAAACCGAAGAAAATCGATAGCTCCCATCTAGAGGTCACCGTAAATAAGCATACCAGGTTTCAAAGCAATCTAATCATAAATGAGCCCTGTAGGCTGAGCCAAAGGGAAATATTGTGGTCTGACTAAACTAAGTTCTAAGAATGTTGGCCGCGGCAACATTTTTTGACAGAAATTGAAGAAAATCGATAGCTCCCATCTAGAGGTCACCCCAAACAAGCATGCCAGGTTTCAAAGCAATCCGATCATAAATGTACCCTGTAGGGTGTGCCAAAGGGAAATATTGAGTCTTCTGACTAAACTAAGTTCTAAGAACGTTGGCCGCGGCAACATTTTTTGACAGAAATTGAAGAAAATCGATAGCTCCCATCTAGAGGTCTCCCCAAACAAGCATACCAGGTTTCAAAGCAATCCGATCATAAATGTACCCTGTAGGGTGTGCCAAAGGGAAATATTGAGTCTTCTGACTAAACTAAGTTCTAAGAACGTTGGCCGCGGCAACATTTTTTGCCGGAAATTGAAGAAAATCGACAGCTCCCATCTAGAGGTCACCCCAAACAAGCATAAGAAGTTTCAAAGTAATCTGATCATAAATGCGACCTGTGAGGTGTGCCAAAGGAAATTGTGGACGTACGTACTAACGTACTAACATACTAACGTACGTACGTACGTACGTACGCCGACGGACGAGAAGTGATGGCAATGGCTCAGCTTGACTTTGTCAAGTTGAGCTAAAAACAAAAAAAGTTCTGATCTGGACAATTATTCCCTATTTGAAGTACAAAAATTAGACCTTGAGGTCAGAGGTCAAGGTCACATGCAGTTCATCAAGGTAGTGGACATGCGGTTTCATGGTGACACATCCACATGTCCAAAAAAAAAAAATCTGGTCTGGACAATTACTCCCTATTTAAAGTACATAAATTTGACCTTGAGGTCAAGGTCACATGAAGGTCATGATTACATGTGACATGCGGTCTAATTGCGACACATCCACATGTCAAATATCTAAGTCCTAGGTCAAAAAACAAAAAAGTTCTGGTCTGGATAATTATTCCCTGTTTGAAGTACATAAATTTGACCTTAAGGTCAGAGGTCAAGGTCACATAAAGGCCATCGAGGTAGACAACATGCGGTCTCATGGTGACACATCCACGTGTCAAATAACCAAGTCCTAGGTCAAAAAACAAAAAAATTCTAGTCTGGACAATTACTCCCTATTTGAAGTACATAAATTTGACCTGGAGGTCAAGGTCACATAAAGGTCACAATTGTATGCGACACACTGGCTCATGGTGATACATCCACGTGCCAAATATCAAAGGCCTGGCTCAAAAGACAAACAAGTTTTGGTCCGGACAAAGTTTCCTTGATAAAAGCACAAATCTGACCTTCAGATCAAAGGTCAAGGTCACATGAAGGTCACAATGGTACGCTACACACCGGCTCATAGTGATACATCCACATGCCAAACATCTAAAGCCTGACTCGAAATACAAAAAAGTTCTGGTCCAGACAGTTTCCCTTAAAAAAGTGCATAAATCTGACCTTCTGGTCAAAGGTCAAATGAAGGTCACTATGGTACACTGCACACTGGTTCATGGTGATACATCCACATGCCGAGTATCTAAGGTGTAGGTCAAAAGACAAAAAAGTTATGGCCTGGACAAAGTTTGTGTGATGTTTCCCTTAAAACTTAGATGTGAGTCTTCCATGGAAGAAGTGTGTCGCCTGGCGTTTCAGACAGAATTCTAAGTGGAAAAGGGGCATAATTCTGGAGAAAATACAGCGGATCAAAAAATAAAATAGGAGGTGCACAATGCCATGATGTGATAAAGAACCACTGAAAGTTTCATCAAAATCCATTCATAGGTTAAAGAGGAGTGGTGGATAAGAGAAGCCTGGCATTTCAGACAGAATTCTAAGTGGAAAAGGGGCATAACTCTGGAAAAAATACAGCGGATCAAAAAATAAAATAGGAGGTGCACAATGCCATGATGTAATAAAGAATCACTGAAAGTTTCATCAAAATTCATTCATAGGTTAAAGAGAAGTGGCGGATAAGAGAAGACTGGTGTTTCAGACAGAATTCTAAGTGGAGAAGGGGCATAACTCTGGAAAAAATACAGCGGATCAAAAAATAAAATAGGAGGTGCACAATGCCATGATGTGATAAAGAATCACTGAAAGTTTCATCAAAATCCATTCATAGGTTAAAGAGAAGTGGCAGATAAGAGAAGCCTGGCGTTTCAGGCAGAATTCTAAGTGGAAAAGGGGCATACCTCTGGAAAAAATACAGCGGATCAAAAAATAAAATAGGAGGTGCACAATGCCATGATGTGATAAAGAATCACTGAAAGTTTCATCAAAATCCATTCATAGGTTAAAGAGGAGTGGCGGATAAGAGATGCCTGGCGTTTCAGACAGAATTCTAAGTGGAAAAGGGAGGAGTGGAAAGTGTGACGCAGACGACACAAGACGACAAAAGTAATCCCTATATGTCGCTCCCCACTTCATGGGGCGGCGACACAAAAAACACATAAATCTGACCTTCAGGTCAAAGGTCAAGGTCACATGAAGGTCACTATGGTACACTGCACAGCGGCTCATGGTGATACATCCACATGCCAAGTATCTAAGGTGTAGGTCAAAAGACAAAAAGTTATGGCCCGGACAAAGTTTGTATGAGAAGAAGAAGAAGTCTCCCTTCTGGGAAGGGGAGACATAATGAAATCCCTTCATAAATACAACCTATAGACTGTGCTAATGGTTTTTTGGTTTGGGGCTCAGGCAGCCATACCGGCTGACCGATCGCGACCGAAAGGGGACGTTCTCATCTAGACATGACCCCCCAAACCTGCATATGAAATTTCGTGACGATCAGACAAGAACTGCAGGGTGTAGCCAGTGTAGCTAAAGGAAAATGTGAACAGACTCACAGACTAACAGACTTCCGCACACGTGATGGCAATAGCTTATCTTGACTTTGTCAAGTTAAGCTAAAAATCATCCAATAAGGCCTAAAAAGTTGAAAATCTGTTTCTCAGGCATGCCTGCATGGTCCTTTTACCTGCCACATGCTCTCCTTTTGTAACCCATGCAAACTTAAGAATTAAATGGTTTATGTCGAATATTTTATCTAAGTTAATAAAATTGATAAATTTGTCCCTTGAATGCTACAAGGCATTGCAATGCCTTCTTGCACTAAGGGACGAAATACACCACCACTCATGCCATTCTGTAGATTATGAGCTTAAAACATAAAACAAACCAAGAACATGAACTTTTGATGGCAAAGAATAATAAACAGCTGCGCCATGAGCGCATGATACGCCCGTTATTAATTACAAGAGGGAACCACACAATATGAGTATACATGTGTACTTGTCAGGTTACATATACTTGCCACCAAAAAATCATGAAAATTGCTCAAAGTCCAACATGTGGAAAATTGCCTATATTTTGATGAATAAAGTCCCATAACTCTGGCATGACAAATCGGACAGCGACACAAATCGAAAGGGAGATTCCTTCTATCAACATATACTTGCAACCAAAAAATCATGAAAATTGCTCTAAGCATTTTCAAGTTATTGTTCGACATGTGAAAAATAAAGTCCCATAACTCTGGAATGACTAATCGAGCGGCAACACCAACCGAAAGGGAGCTCCCTTCCATCAACATAAACCACCTACCAAAAAATCGTGAAAATCTCTTGAAGCGTTCTCGAGTTATCGTACGACGTGTAAGACTAATCGAACGGCGACACTAAACGAAAGGAAGCATCCCTCCATCGATATACACCACCTACCCAAAAATCACGAAAATCTCTCAAAGCGTTCTCGAGTTATCGTATGTGTAAAAAATCAATAATTTTCTAAGTAATAAAGTCCCATAACTCTGGAATGACTAATCGAACGGCGACACTAAACGAAAGGGAGCTTCCCTCCATCGATATACACCACTCTACCCCAAAATCTCGAAAATCTCTCAAAGCGTTCTCGAGTTATCATACGTGTAAAAAATCAACAATTTTCTAAGTAATAAAGTCCCATAACTCTGGAATGACTAATTGAACGGCGACACTAAACGAAAGGGAGCTTCCCTCCATCGATATACACCACTCTACCCAAAAATCACGAAAATCTCTCAAAGCGTTCTCGAGTTATCGTATGTGTAAAAAATCAATAATTTTCTAAGTAATAAAGTCCCATAACTCTGGAATGACTAATCGAACGGCGACACTAAACGAAAGGGAGCTTCCCTCCATCGATATACACCACTCTACCCCAAAATCACGAAAATCTCTCAAAGCGTTCTCGAGTTATCATACGTGTAAAAAATCAACAATTTTCTAAGTAATAAAGTCCCGTAACTGTGGAATGACTAATCGAATGGCGACACTAAACGAAAGGGAGCTTCCCTCCATCGATATACACCACCTACCTAAAAAATTACGAAAATCTCTCAAAGCGTTCTTGAGTTATCATACGACATATGACCGGAAGGACAGACGGAAAAATGGGCGTATAATTACAAAACTAGATGAAGTGATTGTGCCCGCACAATACACAGGATTTTCCTTCTATTCTATTATCAGTTCCTGGGCTTTTTCATCACAAAATTGAGAAAAACGCATAAAAAAACAGGGATTTTTTTTCATTTTTGTGTGTCCATTTCCTTTGGGATTGACGTTCGTTTTGTCTAGAAAAAGTAAATGAAATACTGCTTCGAATGAAAATCGGTGGAATTATTTGCATTGTTAGCTGTTTCATGTTGAAAATTTGACAACCATGACTGCGAAAAATACAATGGAGGCGATCGATTCCTTGTTCGAGTTCACTTGGTTACAGCGATGAATACTGGATTACTCGACAGAAAAAAAACAAACGTTTCGGGCCATTTTATGGACTAAATCGGAACAGTTCAACAGACGTTAGAACGATTCCATTCAGTTGTTAGATGTACGACGACTTGGGATATCACTTATTAGGGGTAATGTATATTATTTACCTTGTAACATGAATTAAAGAACAATTGTAGTAAAATCTTACAATGAAAAATCCAAGATGAAGTTACTCATTTCAAAATATTACATCACGAACAGACACACTCTTCACATAAATGATCACGAAAGACCAACTGCCATTAAAATCCACACTGTTTTATTAACAGAGAAATAAGCGCAACACAAAGTCGGCCTCAAACGAAGTCGGCACACAAGAGAACTAGATTTTTTGGGACAATTCGGACCAGATTTTTTGACGATTTGGATGCTTCCAGGTTAACTGGCCATCGGGTCAACTCGCTCCAGAACCTTTTTTCTGGGTCAACTCGCCCCAGTTTGGGGTGAGTTGACCCTCATTTGAAGGGCGAGTTGACCCGAAAAAAAACAACTTTTTTTTTCTTTTTCTTTTAAAACCACACATTCTTACAGCAAAATATAAAAAATGAAAGCAAATTACCTGATGTACTTATTTGCAAAAATGAAAGAAAACCCATAAAAAAAAATACTTTTAGAAAATCCCAGAATTAAAAACTGTATCCTTTCAAAGAAAGTGAAAGTAAATCCACAGAATGTCAGTGTATATGAATCAGTTGCATGCAGTACATGATCATTACTTTATTTCACAAAAAGAAATCAACACAACATGAGCCTATTAACACATTGATGGTAGACAATATAATGATTGACGACATTTTTTTTACAGAAACCTGTTTGATTTGAATCACTGGGGTCTTCTTGTTTTCAGTCAGCTATTATTCAGGAGAAAAGTGTGATAACTACCATGATATTTGGAAGGTTGTTGTGGGGTTTTGGGGTTAGGACAGAAAAATTTGTGGAGGGGGTAATGACCAGAGAGTCCAAGTAAGGACTAAGCCTCCCCGAGAAAATTTTGCAAAGTTCAGTACTCCAAGATTGAATCTGAGCAGTCGTAGCCCTATACTGGAGAGCATTTGTGGGGGCTATGAGTTGTGTGAAATTGCATTGGGTCAATGTTTGTTTGTTTGTTTTTTTTTGGGGGGGGGGGGGGCTAAACTTTTAGGGGGCTTGGGCCCAAGACCCCCATCCCCTCCCCCTAATTCCATGGCTATGCTACTGAATCAAAACAGCAGCAATGTCGGTTGGACCTCTATGCAGTACCCCACCTCCCAGAGGTCGTATCTAATGAAATTCTGTACTGACCGCCAAGGCTCCATACACTGGAACAACCATAGCCATTCGAAACTGCACATTATTACTATGTCAACCTCATTAAATATCAATGAGTGGACGACATTTGCCAGTAAATCCATGTCAGTTATAATTCCCATTCCGAAGTCCAAAACAACTGTTATCATAAGTGTTTCAATGAAAATTAAATTTGAAGATTTCCAAATGCTTTGACATCCAATTCTTATGCGTGGAGGCGGAAACACTACATGATTGACAGCCGATGTCGTGGCCCCCACGATTGCAGAAGAAATCTAGTATTCAGAAATCAAAGAGCGCGTAATATTGGTGTGTTGGGGTTGGGTCTGGGATTGGGGTCGGGTGGGGGCTGACAAATAAATATGAGCAGGAGTTTTAGTTTATGTCATTTCTTAATAAATTCTACTTCAACTTCAATAAACCTGTTGGATTTGATTTGTATGACCACAACATATATAGTCCTAAAGGTAAGATTAACCAGTCATGTATACTGTTGTCCACTTTAGAGGAATTCCACCAGGCATTGGTTATATTGCCCCAACCCTTCCTGTTGCTTCTTATCTACATATGCGTCGCAGGGTCTTCGGGTAGATGAATATTTCTGTTATTTATCTATGGCATGAGCTCTTAGAGTGAAAGCCTGAAATTGAAACGCAGTACCAGAAGGCAACTTCCCAGGCCCAAAGTCAGCAGTATTTAAAAATTTGACATGGGTGTGGGGAGGGGGGACTTTTGTATCTTCCTAAGGCTAATTCAAACTTGGACCCAAAGTCCGTAATATATTAGGCATACCCAAAGTATTCATCCCCGAGGTGTGGGAGGGTATTGGAGGGGGTCCTCCCCTTCCCAATTGTTTTTTTTAACTAAGAGGCTCTGAGAACAATTCTAGAGCTTCCTAATGCCTCATTTGAGGCTAGTCATGGCTCTGCATTTAGTCAATGGTTAACAATGGTGTGTGACATTTCTAAATCTCGCACTTTCCAGTCTCGGTTCTGGTCTGGTGTTGGGAAATCTTTCTGCTGACTTGAATAATGAGTTCTTTGACAATCATGATATGCTAACAGTTATGTAGGAGGTCATCGGAAATTTGTAAGCTTCTGTCAGCTGCTGGCTCTAAGTCTATACCTCAGTGCCCAGAAATTATTTTCCGATTGAATGTGGAAATTTCCGACAGAGATGTTTATTGGGGTGGGGGTGGTTCCAGCAACTTCCGCAGCCATTCGAAGCCTAATGAATTTAGGGGGGGGGGGGAGGGGGAGGGAGGGTTTCCCAGTCCCCAAACTGGCTACAGCAACTAATTCCAGGCTTTCGAAGTGAATTACTTTTGACTTCCATGTCAGAATGTTAGGAAGCAAATGGGTAGTTGCAGGTAGGTAATTGTTGGGATATTTCCTGTAATTAGACACCCCAAAGTTTCAATGATTTTTCAATCAAAACATAAAATGACACTGAACACCTACCCTATATAAACTAAAAGCATATATTTTTCTGAATATATTACAAATTACAACAAATCATTTGAATTGGTATTCTATCCGCAAGGACTGATTAAGTAATATTAAATATTTAAAAGAAACATAAATTCCAATGTCTGAAGGTTTTACTGCAAATTTTGATTTCAAATAATCACTAACATGTAAGTTATTATCGTATCCTACTGCCAGTTTTATACCAAGTAAAGGTCAGTCTTAGTGTTGGGAGGTTAACCGAGAATACAACTCGGTGTCGGTTATTAAAAAACACCGACCAACGTGATGAATATTTCTGTTATTTATCTATGCCATGAGCTCTTAGAGCAGTCAGCAGTATTTAAAAATTTGACATGGGTGTGGGGAGGGGAGGGGGGACTTTTGTATCTTCCTAAGGCTAATTCAAACTTGGACCCAAAGTCTGTAATATATTAGGCATACCCAAAGTATTCATCCCTGAGGTGGGGGAGGGTATTGGAGGGGGTCCTCCCCTTCCCAATTGTTTTTTTTAACTAAGAGGCTCTGAGAACAATTCTAGAGCTTCCTAATGCCTCATTTGAGGCTAGTCATGGCTCTGCATTTAGTCAATGGTTAACAATGGTGTGTGACATTTCTAAATCTCGCACTTTCCAGTCTCGGTTCTGGTCTGGTGTTGGGAAATCTTTCTGCTGACTTGAATAATGAGTTCTTTGACAATCATGATATGCTAACAGTTATGTAGGAGGTCATCGGAAATTTGTTAGCTTCTGTCAGCTGCTGGCTCTAAGTCTATACCTCAGTATAAATGGTCACGAAAGACCAACTGCCATTAAAATCCACACTGTTTTATTAACAGAGAAATAAGTGCAACACGAAGTCGCCCTCAAAAGAAGTCGGCACACAAGAGAACTAGATTTTTTGGGACAATTCGGACCAGATTTTTTGCCGATTTGGATGCTTCCAGGTTAACTGGCCATCGGGTCAACTTGCTCCAGAACCTTTTTTCTGGGTCAACTCGCCCCAGTTTGGGGAGAGTTGACCCTCATTTGAAGGGCGAGTTGACCCGAAAAAAAACCAACTTTTTTTTTCTTTTTCTTTTAAAACCACACATTCTTACAGCAAAATATAAAATGAAAGTGTCAATGACACTGTAGCTCAACTTGTCAAGACAAAGACATGTACATGTATAGTATGTGACACAGCAATGGCAAACATCTAGGTAATGACCTGATAACAAAGGTACATATTAAGTATTGTAACGGTCTGTACATAAATACTGACCATTGCCTGTAACAAATGTATAGGTAAAGTATTGTAAAGGTGAGTGACAGTCACATGCTAAACTAGAAAAGAAATCTTTGAGTCCCAGAGTGGGTCTGACTGAACCCCAAAATATTTGTTCTCATAGCACAGTGATAACAAAGGCACCCCAAAACACACTCGTTCCTGTCCCAAGTTGAAAACAAAGGTACCCAAGAAGTTTTGTGAAGATCAGTTCATAAATACGAGCTGCATAGAACTTGTGACAAAAAACTGACTGGACCTAATTTCGGTACAAAATGGCCACTGGCAGCCATCTTGAATTTTGGATCGTACCCAGAAACACTCATTCTCGTCCGAAGGTGATAACAAAGGTACCCAAGAAGTTTAGTGAAGATCGGTTCATAAATACAGCCTCTACCCTGAATTGTATTGACATGTGTGCTTACATTGTGTAAGTAGCACTGAATAAATCAAAGTTCATCTTAATTTGCATAATTTCTGCACGAAAAAAAACCCCTTACAATATGTGATGTATTCCATGTTACTAAACATTCATACAAAAATTTATTCAAATCAGAACTTTCATACAGAAGTTCTGTACAAAAGACTGATTGCACTGATTTTGGTACAAAATGGCTGCTGGTGGCCATCTTGAATTTCGGACCACACCCAAAAACACTCCTTCTCATCCCACGGTGATAACAAAGGTACCCAAGAAGTTTCGTAAAGATTGGTTCATAAATATGGCCTCTAGTCTGAGCTGTATAGAAGTTGTGTACAAAAAACTGATTAGACCTAATTTCGGTACAAAATGGCCACTGGCAGCCATCTTGAATTTTAGGCTGCACACAGAAACACTCGTTCTCGTCCCAAGGTGATAACAAAGGTACCCAAGACATTTTGTGAAGATCAGTTCATAAATACAGGCTCTAGTCTGAGCCGTATTGACATGTGTACTTACTGTGTCTAAGTCGCACTGAAAAAATCAAAGTTCATCTAATTTGCATAATTTCTGCACGAGAAAAACCGTATTATATGTGATGTATCCCATGGTACTAAACATTCACACAAAAAATTATTCAAATCAGCACTTTCTTATGGAAGTTCTGTGCAAAAATCTGATTGCACCTAATTTTGTACAAAATGGCTGCCATCGGCCATCTTGAATTTTGGACCGGACCCAAAAACACTCGTTCTCATCCCACGGTGATAACAAAGGTACCCAAGAAGTTTCGTAAAGATCGGTTCATAAATACGGCCTCTAGCCTGAGCCGTATTGGCATTTGCACTTACAGTGCTGAAAGTAACACTAAATAAATCAAAGTTAGTCTAATTTGCATAATATAAGCACGAGAAAAAAACCCATATGATATGTAATGTATCTCATGGTACTAAACATTCATACGAAAAATTATTCAAATCAGAGCTTTCATATGGAAGTTCTGTACAAAAAAAAAATTCTGCATTGTCGGTACAAAATGGCTGCTGGCAGCCATCTTGAATTTCGGACTGCACCCAAAAACACTCGTTCTCATCCCACAGTCATATACAAAGGTACCCAAGAAGTTTCGTAAAGATTGGTTCATAAATACGGCCTCTAGCCCGAGCCATAGCAGCTTGGCACTTACTAAATAAATCAAAGTCAGTCTAATTTGCATAATTTAAGCACGAGAAAAAAACCAGTATTATATGTGATGTATCCCATGGTACTAAACATTTATACAAAACTTTATTCAAATCAGAACTTTCATACAGAAGTTCTGTACAAAAAACTGATTTTTGCATCATCGGTACAAAATGGCCGCTGGCAGCCATCTTGAATTTCGGACCACACCTAAAAACACTCGTTCCCGTCCCAGGGTCATAACAAAGGTACACAAGAAGTTTCGTAGAGATTGGTTCATAAATACGACCTCTAGCCCGAGCCATAGCCAATTGTTGACGTACGGACAGACAGACGGACAGACGTACGGACAGTCGGATGGACGGACAGACAGATGACGGACGACGGGCCATGACAATAGCTCAAATTTGACTTCGTCAAAGTTGAGCTAAAAAGTAAAGCAAATTACCTGATGTACTTATTTGCAAAAACGAAAGAAAACCCATAAAAAAAAATACTTTTAGAAAATCCCAGAATTAAAAACTGTATCCTTTCAAAGAAAGTGAAAGTAAGTCCACAGAATGTCAGTGTTTTTGAATCAGTTGCATGCAGTACATGATCATTACTTTATTTCACAAAAAGAAAACAACACAACATGAGCCTATTAACACATTGATGGTAGACAATATAATGATTGACGACATTTTTTTTTACAGAAACCTGTTTGATTTGAATCACTGGGGTCTTCTTGTTTTCAGGCAGCTATTATTCAGGAGAAAAGTGTGATAACTACCATGATATTTGGAAGGTTGTTGTGCGGTTTTGGGGTTAGGACAGAAAAATTTGTGGAGGGGGTAATGACCAGAGAGCCCAAGTAAGGACTAAGCCTTCCCGAGAAAATTTTGCAAAGTTCAGTACTCCAAGATTGAATCTGAGCAGTCGTAGCCCTATACTGGAGAGCATTTGTGGGGGCTATGAGTTGTGTGAAATTGCATTGGGTCAATGTTTGTTTGTTTTTTGTTGGGGGGGGGGCTAAACTTTTAGGGGGCTTGGGCCCAAGACCCCACCCCCTCCCCCTAATTCCGTGGCTACGCTACTGAATCAATACAGCAGCAATGTCGGTTGGACCTCTATGCAGTACACCACCTCCCAGAGGTCGTATCTAATGAAATTCTGTATGCTAACAGTTATGTAGGAGGTCATCGGAAATTTGTTAGCTTCTGTCAGCTGCTGGCTCTAAGTCTATACCTCAGTGCCCAGAAATTATTTTCCGATTGAATGTGGAAATTTCCGACAGAGATGTTCATTGGGGTGGGGGTGGTTCCAGCAACTTCCGCAGCTATTCGAAGCCAAATGAATTTAGGGGGGGGGGGGGGGGGGGGAGGGTTTCCCAGTCCCCAAACTGGCTACAGCAACTAATTCTGGGCCTTCGGAGTGAATTACTTTTGGCTTCCATGTCAGAATGTTAGGAAGCAAATGGGTAGTTGCAGGTAGGCAATTGTTGGGATATTTCCTGTAATTAGACACCCCAAAGTTTCAATGATTTTTCAATCAAAACATAAAATGACACTGAACGCCTACCCTATATAAACTAAAAGCATATATTTTTCTGAATATATTACAAATTACAACAAATCATTTGAATTGGTATTCTATCTGCAAGGACTGATTAAGTAATATTAAATATTTAAAAGAAACATAAATTCCAATGTCTGAAGGTTTTACTGCAAATTTTGATTTCAAATAATCACTAACATGTAAGTTATTATCGTATCCTACTGCTAGTTTTATACCAAGTAAAGGTCAGTCTTAGTGTTGGGAGGTTAACCGAGAATACAACTCGGTGTCGGTTATTAAAAAACACCGACCAACGTGATGAATATTTCTGTTATTTATCTATGCCATGAGCTCTTAAGAGTGAAAGCCTGAAATTGAAAAGCAGTACCAGAAGGCAACTTCCCAGGCCCAAAGTCAGCAGTATTTAAAAATTTGACATGGGTGTGGGGAGGGGAGGGGGGACTTTTGTATCTTCCTAAGGCTAATTCAAACTTGGACCCAAAGTCTGTAATATATTAGGCATACCCAAAGTATTCATCCCTGAGGTGGGGGGAGGGTATTGGAGGGGGTCCTCCCCTTCCCAATTGTTTTTTTTTAAACTAAGAGGCTCTGAGAACAATTCTAGAGCTTCCTAATGCCTCATTTGAGGCTAGTCATGGCTCTGCATTTAGTCAATGGTTAACAATGGTGTGTGACATTTCTAAATCTCGCACTTTCCAGTCTCGGTTCTGGTCTGGTGTTGGGAAATCTTTCTGCTGACTTGAATAATGAGTTCTTTGACAATCATGATATGCTAACAGTTATGTAGGAGGTCATCGGAAATTTGGTAGCTTCTGTCAGCTGCTGGCTCTAAGTCTATACCTCAGTGCCCAGAAATTATTTTCCGATTGAATGTGGAAATTTCCTACAGAGATGTTCATTGGGGTGGGAGTGGTTCCAGCAACTTCTGCAGCTATTCGAAGCCAAATGAATTTAGAGCGGGGGGGGGGGGGGGGGGGGGTGGGGGGGGGGGAGGTGGGAGGGGAGGGGGGTCCCAGTCCCCAAACTGGCTACAGCAACTAATTCCAGGCTTTCGAAGTGAATTACTTTTGGCTTCCATGTCAGAATGTTAGGAAGCAAATGGGTAGTTACAGGTAGGTAATTGTTGGGATATTTCCTGTAATTAGACACCCCAAAGTTTCAATGATTTTTCAATCAAAACATAAAATGACATTGAACGCCTACCCTATATAAACTAAAAGCATATATTTTTCTGAATATATTACAAATTACAACAAATCATTTGAATTGGTATTCTATCCGCAAGGACTGATTAAGTAATATTAAATATTTAAAAGAAACATAAATTCTAATGTCTGCAAGTTTTACTGCAAATTTTGATTTCAAATAATCACTAACATGTAAGTTATTATCGTATCCTACTGCTAGTTTTATACCAAGTAAAGGTCAGTCTTAGTGTTGGGAGGTTAACCGAGAATACAACTCGGTGTCGGTTATTAAAAAACCCGACCGACGTGATCACAAAAAAACGTCGTCCCGGTTACATGCGCGGTTATCTTATTTATGGCATGCGATGACGCAATCTCGCGGCCTTGTGGTACGTTTTGGCGTACAAATGGCTGAAACAGCCAAACAACCTAGCCCAGTGTGGCATAGTCCTTTGTAAGACTGTGACCTGGGGCCCTCCTGGCCCTCATAGTCTTTGAGCAACCCGTTCAAATTTCATCTGACTAAAACTGAAAGATACTGTGCGCATGTGTAGTACAATTTGTTTATCTTTGAAATCGATGTTTTTTAACGTGGTGAAGTCGGATATTTTTCAACTTTTCTTGAATGCTGTGTTTGCGCTAAAAAATGATGCAGACACGTAAATAAATTATATTTGGGCAGAGTATGACAAGTAGAATGTTGATTATGTGATTTTTGTCTTCGATATGAAGCGTGAACTGAGTCGACCCAAATGCGGCCAGTTTCTTTCAGCAGTTTTAGTCAGATGAAATTTGAACGGGTTGCTCAAAGACTGTGAGGGCCCGGAGGGACCCGGGTCACAGTCTTACAAAGACTAAGTGTGGCAGTACTTCTGAGAACAGGTAGGTAAATAACATAATTCAACAAACTTCAGAAGCCAGTAATCCTACTCAATGTGTTTCATGCATTCCGTGGCGAATCATTTGATTGATGTACAAAGTGGTAATTGCATTTCATGTATTTTATCTAGGCTACCATTTACTCCCAAAAACGCAATTGCAGACCGAAATATTAATAGCAATAAAAATGCGGCGATAAAAGATCTTGTAACGCTATTGCAATAGCGATAAATGTCACGTGACATCGCAAGTGAAGAACACACGTGCGCCTGACGGACTGTTCCAGTGGTACGGACAATGTCAAGTCATTTCCATCAAAAACTTGTAATAACGTAATGAACAATGCATCAAATTTGCCTCAACTAACATTCCACGATGCAGGGAATTGCACAATCCACCATGCAAAACACCAAAACAAACCAGAGGCTCACGTGAGCCTAAAACGCTCACCTGGCTCAGGTTGTCAAAAGAGATGAGTGTATCTGGGAAGGGACTTTTGAGGTGGAGACCACGAAAAGTGGAGAAAACTAAAAGATTTGGGTTTGTATTTTTGATATTTATTTCAACAAGACTAGTAATGGGGATAACATACATGATCCATGGCACTGACGGCAAATTATTGCTACAAACTGATAGATACCTCAGTAAATTATGTTTTTCAGGACAAATAACCGAAACCAAAACCGGAGTCAACTCTTTTTGTAAAAAAACGAGTAGATACCGACACCAAGCAAAAATTTACTAACCTCCCAACACTAGTCAGTCTTCGATATACGATCGGTTTCAACAACTGTTCTCTGTCATAAATGCATATATTTACATCCGAGTGCCAGCATGTCACAATGTGAAAGACAAATTCTGTCATTACGCTGTGTTGTACAGTGCACAGGCTTCTAACCACGCGAAGTGAATGACAATGCATTTTTGAAACAGAAGGCTTTGACAAGGGAATTAAATTGTACTTTTGAATTGAATTAAATGTGTTTATGCTATGGTCAAAAATTTTCAGTCCCACCCAAATTCCCAGAGTAAAAAAAATTTTTTTTTTTCGTCTTAAAATTTACCAAAATGCATGAAAAAAACCCAAAAGTCCGAACTGGACAGAAAATTTTCAGTGTAAATTTTTTTTTTTTTTTCGTCTCAAAATTGAACAAAACGCATAAAAAACCTAAACAATTTTTTGGGGATTTTTTGGCCGCCATTTTGGATTAACGAAAAATCTAAAAATTTTAATTTTTTTCACAATGCAGTATTACTACCTTCAATTTGGATCACTTTAGAGGGCTCATTATATTTAAATCTCGATATTTCAATCCAAAATGGCCGATTTTCGAGATAATTTTCCGTTCTGAGAAAATTTTTGGCAGAAAACAGAAAAAATGCCGATTATATTTGTTTTAGACAAGAGTAATTCTGATAAGTCTGTAAAAAATTAAGTCGATAGCTTTTGCAGTTCGTGAGATATTGGCCTACCAAGCTTTGGGCGTTTTTGGCCAACAAGAAACATTTTCCCCAAAATACCAATGTTTTTTTTTATTGATTAGAACTCATGGCTGTCACTGATCCTGCAAAGTTTCAAAAACAACTTAAAAAACGTTTTTGAGAAAAATCATTTCCCGTTCTGTTGGAAAAAAACCAAAAAAACCAAGAGGCCCCAGGGGGCCTGAGGGCGCTCACCTGACAAGGTAGACTAAATATCAACCCAGGGAATTGATTTCAGCAAGTTGCATCTGTCCCTCCTAAGAAAAGCTTATACCAAATATCCAAAGATTCTGACCAGTGGATCTAAACAAGAGGCCCCACGTGGCCTTAATCGCTCACCTGACAAAGTGACTCTAAGAAGTATTTTAGGTCACCTTCACCATGTCATGCCTCATCAACATTAACTGGTTGAGTGATAGATTTTGTTTGAAGTTCAACATTTGTTACCTAAAATTAGTTTTATTTAAAATCATTGGTGTGTGGCCAATCTCCAATGATTTTTAATAAAGCAAATTTATCTCTGCAGACAAACTGGTTTAGCATGAAGCACAAACAAGGAATGTGAAGAGATAGCCTTGGACATCTCTCCCCAACTGTGGATATCTTCCATGTGCTACATGTATATATTTGCATGCAAGAAAACAAAAATTTTCACAAATTTTATTTTTTTTTATCATCATTGGAACAAGCTCAAACAGCTTATTCCAATAGGGGTATGGGAAGATCAGGTATATTTTTGAGACAGAAATGTGAATATATAAATAATGGTGTTTTTTTGTGAATGATGCTGGAGAATTTTGCGTAAAGATATGGTAAATGGTTTGTTCTAGATACAGAATGATGCAAAAGTATTTAAATTTGATTAGGCAAGTTGTTCCTATAATGCATTTAAAAATTGAAGTAACTGTTTTTTTGCTGACGAACTTTTAGATGTGTGTGTCTGTGTTTGTGTGTGTGTGTGTGTGTTTGTGTGTGTGTGTTTGTGGGGGGGGGGGGGGGGGGGGAGGGGGGGTAAGAGTGTTCTTGCAAACAAAATTCCTGAATAAATGGAAAATTTTATTTTTTGTGTGAAAGACATAGTGCGTGAATGTTGATTGGAACAAGCTTAGAGAGCTCATTTTAATGTGAAGTCATAAAGCTGTGTTTTACGTACGAAATTCTGGAATAACTAAAAAAATTGCTTTTTTGACTCAAAAAGCATGGTGTGCGACCTCTCATTGGAATGAGTTCAAAAAGCTCATTCCAATGGGGTATTTACAAGCGATAAGTACATGTATGTTTAAGAGACAAAAATTAAAATTTGAATAGCGATTTTTGCGAAGAATGCTGACAAGTTTTGGCAGTTATGCTGGTAAAAAGGTAAGATATGCAAAGTGGTTGTTTTTTAGAGGCGACATTCAATTAAGGGGAATTAACCCTTGATTACTGAGGTAACTTCTAAAAGTACTGAAATTTCATGAAGCAATGTGAATAACAGACAACAGTTGCCTAAAAATTTCATGAATAACTAAAATTTTTATTCCTTTGTCTCGAAAACATGGCATATGACCTTTGTTGGAATGAGCTGAATGCGTGTGTTCCAATGAGGGGTCATAAAATTTGAACGAAGATTTGTGTGAATAATGCATTAGTACTGCTAGATTTGGGTAAACGGTTCACCCTGGATACCACCCCTTCTATAGTAGATCTTTTCTGCAAATTTTGTCTAAGATTCTATCAACTTTACAAATAAATACGTTCATGAATCACAATCAGATCCACCCTACAATGTTGCATACCAAATATCAAAAGATTCTGCCTGCTGGATCTGGAGAAGAAGATTTTTTAAGAAATATGCCTGAAACGCACTAAGTTAAAATTTGGGCTCCTATACGGAGCCCAAATATAAACCCAGGGGGCCGATTTGAACAAACTTGAATCAGATCCACCCCACAATGTTGCTTACCAAATATGAAAAGATTCTGAAGCTGGATCTGGAGAAGAAGATTTTTTAAGAAATTTGCCTGAAATGCACTAAGTTCGAATTCGAGCTTCTATAGTGAGCCCAAATATGAAACTAGGAAGCCGATTTGAACAAACTTGAATCAGATCCACCCCACAATGTTGCATACCAAATATCAAAAGATTCTGCCTGCTGGATCTGGAGAAGAAGATTTTTTAATAAATTTGCCCGAAATGCACTAAGTGCGAATTCGGGCTTCTATATTAAGCCCAAATATGAATCCAGGGGGCCGATTTGAACAAACTTGAATCAGATCCACCCCGCAATGTTGCATACCAAATATCAAAAGATTCTGCCTGCTGGATCTGGAGAAGAAGATTTTTGAAGAAATTTGCCTGAAATGCACTAAGGAATTCGGGCTTCTATATTAAGCCCAAATATGAATCCAGGGGGCCGATTTGAACAAACTTGAATCAGATCCACCCCGCAATGTTGCATACCAAATATCAAAAGATTCTGCCTGCTGGATCTGGAGAAGAAGATTTTTGAAGAAATTTGCCCGAAATGCACTAAGTTTGAATTCGAGCTTCTATAGTGAGCCCAAATATGAATCCAGGGGGCTGATTTGAACAAACTTGAATCAGATCCACCCCGCAATGTTGCATACCAAATATCAAAAGATTCTGCCTGCTGGATCTGGAGAAGATGATTTTTTAAGAAATTTGCCTGAAATGCACTAAGTTCGAATTCGAGCTTCTATAGTGAGCCCAAATATGAATCTAGGAAGCCGATTTGAACAAACTTGAATCAGATCCACCCCACAATGTTGCATACCAAATATCAAAAGATTCTGCCTGCTGGATCTGGAGAAGAAGATTTTTTAATAAATTTGCTTGAAATGCACTAAGTTCAAATTTGGGCTCCTATACTGAGCCCAAATATAAATCCAGGGGGCCGATTTGAACAAACTTGAATCAGATCCACCCCACAATGTTGCTTACCAAATATGAAAAGATTCTGCCTGCTGGATCTGGAGAAGAAGATTTTTTAAGAAATTTGCATGAAATGCACTAAGTTCAAATTCGAGCTTCTATAGTGAGCCCAAATATGAATCTAGGAAGCCGATTTGAACAAACTTGAATCAGATCCACCCCACAATGTTGCATACCAAATATCAAAAGATTCTGCCTTCTGGATCTGGAGAAGAAGATTTTTTAAGAAATTTGCCTAAATGCACTAAGTTCGAAATCGGGCTCCTATACTGAGCCCAAATATGAACCCAGGGGGCCGATTTGAACAAACTTGAATCAGATCCACCCTACAATGTTGCATACCAAATATCAAAAGATTCTGCCTGCTGGATCTGGAGAAGAAGATTTTTTAAGAAATTTGCCTGAAATGCACTAAGTTCGAAATCGGGCTCCTATACTGAGCCCAAATATTAACCCAGGGGACGATTTGAACAATCTTGAATCAGATCCACCCCACAATGTTGCTTACCAAATATGAAAAGATTCTGCCTGCTGGATCTGGAGAAGAAGATTTTTTAAGAAATTTGCCTGAAATGCACTAAGTTCGAATTCGGGCTTCTATAGTAAGCCCAAATATGTATCCAGGGGGCCGATTTGAACAAACTTGAATCAGATCTACCCCGCAACATTGCATACCAAATATCAAAAGATTCTGCCTGCTGGATCTGGAGAAGAAGATTTTTGAAGAAATTTGCCTGAAATGCACTAAATTCGAATTCGAACTCCTATAGTGAGCCCAAATATGAATCTAGGGAGCCGATTTGAACAAACTTGAATCAGATCTACCCTACAATGTTGCATACCAAATATCAAAAGATTCTGCCTGCTGGATCTGGAGAAGAAGATTTTCAAAGAAATTTGCCTGAAATGCAGTAAGTTCAAATTTGGGCTCCTATACTGAACCCAAATATAAACCCAGGGGGCCGATTTGAACAAACTTGAATCAGATCCACCCCACAATGTTGCATACCAAATATCAAAAGATTCTGCCTGCTGGATCTGGAGAAGAAGATTTTTTAAGAAATTTGCCTGAAATGCACTAAGTTCGAAATCAGGCTCCTATACTGAGCCCAAATATGAACCCAGGGGGCCGATTTGAACAAACTTGAATCAGATCCACCCTACAATGTTGCATACCAAATATCAAAAGATTCTGCCTGCTGGATCTGGAGAAGAAGATTTTTTAATGTTTTTCCCATTGCCTACAGTGTTAAAAAGTGCTGACTCAGCACTTTTTCAAAGTCCCGAAACTGTACCCTATGATAAAACCGATGGCAATTTTTTTTTACCAATCCTTTCTGTTGGTCCTAAGGAAGCTGCACACCAAATAAAAATTCTCAGTGCCGTGCAGTTTTGGAGATATGGGCGTTTTAAATTTTTTCTATTTTTAGCTCCTGCGGTTCCCACGGGGCTGCGGGAAAATTTTTTTTTGCATAAATCAAGTACTCATGACCCAATAAGCCCTCACATAAAATTTGGTTCAAATCAGCCTCTCGGTTTGGAAAATAGAAATTTTGGGCGGGGCAAAAAATTTTGCCCCTCTCATAACAACGTCAAGTATAGCCCCACAAACTTCTCTTGAACAAATCTGAGTCTACACCTCAAAAGGAAGCTGCACACCAAATATCAAGTCTCTGCTACTGCTGGTTCATGAGAAGAAGATTTACAAAGATTTTGGTGCCCCTTGGGGGTGTGGCACCACCCAGGAGGAGGGGCAACTTCATTTGAACAAATCTGAATTGGCATTAGGTAATAAACATTTTGCCAACATTTGAATAAAATTGGGCTAGTGGTTTAGGAGGAGAAGTCGATAATGTAAAGTTAACGCCGGACGGACGACGACGGACGACGGACGCCGGACGACGGACAGAAAGTGATTAGTTAAGCTCCCCTTGAGCTTCGCTCAGGTGAGCTAAAAAAAGGATTTTTAAAGAATATTCCTCATACTGAACTAAGTTATAAATCGGGCTCCCACAGGGAGGCCAAATATGAACCCAGGGACTTGGCTTTAACAAACTTGAATCTCACATCCCTGAGAATGCTGCACACCAAATATCAAAACATTCCGACTGCTGGATCTGAAGAAGATTTTTAAGAAAATTCCTCATTTTGAACTATGTTACAATTCGAGCTCCCACAGCGAGCTCAAATATGGACCTAGGGACATGGCTTGAACAAACTTGAATCTTAACCCCCTAAGGATGCTGCATACCAAATGTCAAAAGCATTCATCTGCTGGATCTGAAGCAGATTTTTAAAGAAAATTCCACATTTTGAACTAAGTTATCAATAGGGCTCCCACAGTGAGCCCAAATATGAACCCAGGGACTTGGCTTGAACAAACTTGAATCTCACCCACCTAAGGATGCTGCATGCCAAATATCAAAACATTCCGACTGCTGAATCTGAAGAAGATTTTTAAAGAAAAATTCCTCATATTGAACTAAGTTATAATTTGGGCTCCCACAGGGATCCCAAATATAAACCCAGAGACTTGGCTTTAACAAACTTGAATCTCACCCCCCAAACATGCTACACACCAAATATCAACACATGCCGACTGCTGGATCTGAAGAAGATGATTTTTTAAGAAAATTCCTCATTTTGAACTGAGTTACAATTCGAGCTCCCACAGTGAGCCTAAATATGAACCTAGGGACATGGCTTGAACAAACTTGAATCTCACCCCCCTAAGGATGCTGCATACCAAATATCAAAAGCATTCTGACTGCTGGATCTGAAGAAGAAGATTTTTAAAGAAAATTTCTCATTTTGAACTGAGTTATAATTCGGGCTCCCACAGTGAGCCGAAATATGAACCCGGGGACTTGGCTTGAACAAACTTGAATCTCGCCCTCCTAAGCATGCTGCATACCAAACATCAAAAGATTCCGATTGGGAGTTCTGAAGAAGATTTTAAAAGAATATTCCTCATACTGCACTAATTTAAACATTTGGGCTCGCATAGAGAGCCCAAATATGGACCCAGGGATTTGCTTCAATAAACATGTGAAACAATCTTATAAAGATGTTATATGTGAAATTTGAAAGCTTTTGGAGCAGTGGTTTGGGAGAAAAGTAGTCTTAAATGTTTTTCCCATTACCCACACTGTTAAAAAATATTCTACCTGCTGGTCTGGAGAAGAAAAATTTTAAAGCAATTTGCCTGAAATGCACTAAGTTCAAATTTAGGCTCGAATAGTGAGCCCAAATATGAACCCAGGGGATCGATTTGAACAAACTTGAATCAGATCCACTCCACAATGTTGCATATCAAAATATCAAAATATTCTGTTTACTGGATCTGGAGAAGAAACTTTTAAAGAAATTTCCTTGAAATGCACTATGTTCAAATTTGGGCTCCAATAGTAAGCCCAAATATGAATGCAGGGGTCAATTTAAACAAACTTCAATCAGACACACCCCACAATGCTGCATACCAAATACCAAAAGATTCTGTCTGCTGGATCTTGAGAAGAAGAAATTTGCCAAAAATGCACTAAGTTCAAATTCAGGCTCCTTTACTGAGCCCAAATATGAACCCAGGGGGCCGATTTGAACAAACTTGAATCAGATCCACCCCTCAATGTTGCATAGCAAATATCAAAAGATTCTGCCTGCTGGATCTGGAGAAGATTTTTTAAAGAAATTTGCCTGAAATGCACTAAGTTCGAATTCGGGCTTGAGCCCAAATATGAATACAGGGGCCGATTTGAACAAACTTGAATCAGATCTAACCCGCAATGCTGTGTACCAAATATCAAATGATTTTGCCCACTTGTGCTGGAGCAGAATATTTTTTAGTAATTTCTCTAATATACATAGAATGCTATCAGAGTTATGCCCCTATGGAGCCCCAAGTCGGCATGTTTTTGAACAAACTTGAATTGACATATGGTAATGAACATCCATACCAAGTTTCAAGCAAATCAACCTAGCAGTTTCAGAGGGGAAGTCGTTTGAAAAAAATTCACGACGACAGGCAGATGACGGACAGCACAGGGGGCTGATTTAAACAAACTTGAATCAGATCTACCCCACAATGCTGCATACAAAATATAAAAAATATTCTACCTGCTGGTCTGGAGAGGAAAATTTTTAAAACAATTTGCCTCAAATGCACTAAGTTCAAACTCAGGCTCCAATAGTGAGTTCAAGTATAAACCCAGGGGAGTCCATTTGAACAAACTTGAATCAGATCCACTCCACAATGTTGCAAATCGAATATTGAAATATTCTGTTTGCTGGATCTGGAGAAGAAACTTTTAAAAGAAATTTCCTTGAAATGCACTAAGTTCAAATTCAGGCTCCAATAGTGAGCCCAAATATGAATGCATGGGGCAGATTTGAATAAACTCCAATCAGATACACCCCACAATGCTGCATACCAAATATCAAAAGATTCTGCCTGCTGGATCTTGAGAAGAAGATTTTTAAGAAATTTGCTTGAAATGATTTTACTTCAAATTCAGGCTCCTATACTGAGCTCAAATATGAACCCAGGGGGCCGATTTGAATAAACTTGAATCATATCTACCCCACAATGTTGCATACCAAATATCAAAAAATTCTGCCTGCTGGATCTGGAGAAGAAGATCTTTTAAGAAATTTGCCTGAAATGCACTAAGTTCGAATTCGGGCTTCTATAGTGAGCCCAAATATCAATCCAGGGGGCCGATTTAAACAAACTTGAACCAGATCCACCCCATAATGCTGTATACCAAATATCAAATGATTCTGCCCATTTGTGCTGGAGAAGAAGATTTTTTAGTAATTTCTCTAATATACATAGGGTGCTATCGGAGTTATGCCCCCTATGGAGCCTCAAGTGGGCATGTCCATTTTATTTGAACAAACTTGAATTGACAAATGGTAATGAAGATCCATACCAAGTTTCGAGCAAATCGACCTAGCGGTTTCAGAGGAGAAGTCGTTTGAAAAAAGTTCACGACGATGGACGGACGGCAAGTGATAAGTTGAGCTTCCTTCGGTGAGCTAAAAAAAATAATCTTAGCAATAACAAATGTATTTTCCTTTCAGGAAAATCAAAAAAATAAACCAGAGGCTCAACTGAGCCTAAAAAGCTGACCTGGCTCAAGTTGTCAAAAGAGATGAATAAGTGATCAGCAGCAACAGCAATTTTTTGATTTGCTATGACACAATCAAAGGAAACTTTTTTGACCATTCATTTCTGCTGGTCCTTGGAAAGCTCTGTTCTGTGAAGTATTAAAAAACAACAACCGAACGAAATTTTTATTTTGTTGCCAACAACTGTGAGTCTCTCTACCCCCCTCCCAAAACACCAAAACAAGAGGCCCCAGGGGGCCTGAGGGCGCTCACCTGACCTGGTAGCCTAAATATCAACCCAGAGAATTGATTTCCACAAGTTGCATCTGCTCCTCCTAAGAAAAGCTGAAACCAAATATCCAAATATTCTGACCAGTGGATCTAAAAAAAGATTTTTAAAGAATATTCCTCATATTGAACTAAGTCATAATTCGGGATCCCACAGGGAGCCCATATATGAACTCAGGGACTTGGCTTTAACAAACCTGAATCTCACACCCCTAAGGATTCTGCACACCAAATATCAAAACATTCTGACTGCTGGATCTGAAGAAGAAGATTTTTAAAGAAAATTCCTCATTTTGAACCAAGTTACAATTCGAGCTCCCACAATCAGCCCAAATATGGACCTAGGGACATGGCTTGAACAAACTTGAATCTTACCCCCCTAAGGATGCTGCATAAAAAATATCAAAAGCATTCATCTGCTGGATCTGAAGATTTTTAAAGAAAATTCCTCATTTTGAACTAAGTTGTCATTCAGGCTCCCATAGTGAGCCCAAATATGAACCAAGGGACTTGGCTTGAACAAACTTGAATCTCAGCCCCCTAAGGTTGCTCCATGCCAAATATCAAAACATTCCAACTGCTGAATCTGAAGAAGAAGATTTTTCAAGAAAAATTCCTCATATTGACTAAGTTATAATTTGGGCTCCCACAGGGAGCCCAAATATGGACCCATGGACTTGGCTTTAACACACTTGAATCCCCCCTCCCCCCAAGGATGCTACTCACCACATATCAAACCATTCCGACTGCTGGATCTGAAGAAGAAGATTTTTTAAGAAAATTCCTCATTTCGAACAAAGTTACAATTCAAGCTCCCACAGTGAGCCCAAATATGGACCTAGGGACGTGGCTTGAACAAACTGGAGTCCCACCCCCCGAAGGATGCTGCATACCAAATATCACAAGATTCTGCCTGCTGGATCTTGAGAAGAAGATTTTCAAAGAAATTTGCCTGAAATGCACTAAGTTCAAATTTGGGCTCCTATACTTTACCAATTCTTTCTGTTGGTCCTAAGGAAGCTTCACACCAAATAAAAATTCTTGGTGCCGTGCAGTTTTGGAGATATGGGCATTTTAATTTTTTTCTATTTTTAGCTCCTGCGGTTCCCATGGGGCTACGGGGAAAAAAAAATCAGCATAAATTAGGTACTTATGACCCAATAAGCCCTCACACAAAATTTGGTTCAAATCAGCCTCTCGGTTTGGAAAATAGAAATTTTGGGCGGGGCCAAAAATTTTGCCCCTCCCATAACGACGCCAAGTGTAGCCCCACAAACTTCTCTTGAACAAATCTGAGTCTACACCTCAAAAGGAAGCTGCACACCAAATATCAAGTCTTGCTACTGCTGGTTCATGAGAAGATTTTTTAAGATTTCAGCACACTTTTTGGGTGTGGCCCTACCCACGGGCGAGGCAACTTGATTTGAACAAAATCAAATTGCGATGTCATAACAAACTATTATCTCAAATATCAATTAAATTGGTTCAGCAGTTTGGGAGGAGAAGACGCAAACACCATGTTCACGGACGGCGGACGGTGAGTGATCACTACAGCTCTCCTGACTGAAAGTCAGGTGAGCTAAAAAATTCCGGCATAAATGAAATACTTATGACCTAGTTATTTGCTACATGACAAATTTGGTTCACATCTGCCCATTGGATCTGAAAATAGAAATTCTGAGTGTAGCCCAAATTTGGACTTGCTGAGTTTCTTTGAAAAAAAGTGAATCTGCATCACTAAAGTGAGTTCCAAACTAAGAAATCTAAAAATTATTGCAAGTGGCTCATAAAAAGAGGATTTAAAATGCCGATAAGATCACCGATCCAATGTTGAGTTGTGACAGCACAAAAGTGTATTTAATCATTATCAACTTATCATCCGGAAACCAATTGTTTACAATTTACTATGTGAAGAGTCACTGTGACCTTGACCTTTGACCTGGTGAATGAAAAATAAATAGGGCTCTTTCTTGCACCAATGCCAACCTACCTATGAAGTTTTATGAACGTGGGTGGAACCATTGTCAAATGATCATCTGGAAACCAATTGTTTACGATTTATTATGTTGAAGATCACTCTGACCTTGACCTTTGACCTAGCGAATCCAAAATAAATAGGGGTCTTCCACTCACCAAGGCCAACCTACCTATGAAGTTCCATGAATGTGGGTCAAACCATTATCAAGTTATCATCCAGAAACCAATTGTTTACGATTTACTATGTTGAAGGTCACTGTGACCTTGACCTTTAACCTAGCGAGTCCAAAATAAATTGGGTTCTTCCCCTCACTGATGCTAACCTACCTATGAAGTTTCATGAACGTGGATCGAAGCATTATCAAGTTATCATCTGGAAACCAATTGTTTACGATTTACTATGTTGAAGGTCACTGTGACCTTGAACTTTGACACAGCGAGTCCAAAATAAAGTGGGTTCTTCCCCTCTCTGATGCCAACCTACCTAGGAAGTTTCATAAACATGGATCGAACCATTATTAAGTTATCATCTGGAAGCCAATTGTATTGATTTACTATGTTCTGAGTCAGTGACCTTGACCTTTGACCTAGTGAGACCAAAATAAATAGGATTCTTCCCCTCATGAAGGCCAACTTACAAACGAAGTTTCATGAATATGGGTTGAACAACAGTCAAGTTATCATCCAGAAACCAACTGTTTACGATTTACAATGTTCAAGGTCACTGTGACCTTGACCTAGCGAGTCCAAAATAAATAGGGTTCTTCCTCTCACCGATGCCAACCTAACTATGAAGTCTCATGAACGTGGGTTGAACCTTTATCAAGTTATCATCTGGCAACAAATTGTTTACGCCTGCCCGCCCAACTGCCAGTCACCAATAAGTCGAGTTTGACTTTGTCACAACTCGACTAAAAAGTGTTTTAGGCTTATGGAGCATTAACCCCACCCCAAGGGATATTGTAATTTAGGGGGGGGGGGGGGGGGCAGAAGAGTAATTTCCCCCAGCCTGAATATGGCAGCAGCTTTATTTGAACAAAGGAGAAAAGGTTTACTCCAAAGGTGGTCTGTGCCATAAATGAACCAAACTAGAGAAACAGAATTTTACTGCCACCCATAAATTCAAGTCCGTGTGAAAATGGTTAAAGCATCACAAATAAACAAAACAGAAGGAGAATTTATTTATGAAATAAAATCTTTGAAACCACATTGAAGTCTTGAGAGGGCTAAATTAAAGATATTCATACCGGAATCAGAGAATTTTTTTCCAAGAAACCAGAAAAAAACATGTATGTGCACAACATTGAAAAAGTTTGATCAAGGCATCAATAAAATCTTTGAAACCACAGTGAAGTCCTGAGAGGGTTAAATTAAAGACATTCATACAGGAATCAGATCAATGTTCCCAAGAAACTAGAAAAAAACATGTGTACAGCAGTGAAAGGGTTCAACATAAAATAAAATCTTTGGAAAACACACTGAAGTTATGAGAGGGTTAAATTAAAGATATTCATACAGGAATCAGATCAATTTATTCCAAGGTACCAGAAAGAAACATATTGTGCACAGCACTGAAAGGGTTTGATCAGGGAATCAGAAAATGGACTTTCTTGAACTGAACAATTTCATTTTCTGATTAACATAACAAGATTAACAAGAGTGCCTGACAGTTAACTGTTTTGGTAAGAGCAATATGCTATTCTAGCATGAATAAGTGTAACAGATATTCCTCCAGGATAAATTACTGCAAAAATGCTGACTCAGCATTTTTTCAATACCCTATACCGGGCACCCTGATAGAACCTGTGGCAATTTTTTTAACCAATCCATTCTACTGGTCCTAAGCAGCATACTTCATACCAAGTAACAGTTCTCTGTTCTGTATGGTTTGGGAAATATGGGCTTTTGAATTTTTTTCTTTTTTTAGCCCCTGGCATTGCCACAGGGCTGTGAACATTTTTTTCAGGCATCAATCAATTACTTAGGACCCATTTATACCACATGCCAAATTTGGTTGAAATTGGACCACTGATTCTAGAAACAGAAATTTTGGGTGGAGTCCTAAATGGATCTTCCCCCACAGAGAGCAAAAATATTGACCTACCAACTTCCCTTGAACACACTTTAATCTTCAACACCAAAGGATGTTCCATACCAAATATCAAGGCATTCCTTCTTGTGGTTCGTGAGAAGATTTTTAAGCTTTTGTGGCATTAACCAGAGCTCGAATATGGCAGCTGCTTCATTTGAACAAAATAGAAAGGGTATACTTCATAGATGATCTGTGCAATATATGTTTGAAATTGGCCTGGTGGTTGTGAAGAAGTCAAGTTTGCAAAAGTTATCAGACGACGGCCACCAGACGCCAAGTGATAGCAATAGCTCCCACAGACTTTCAGTCAGGTGAGCTAAAAATAAAATTAAACTTGAGGTACTGTGAGCAAACTCACAAAGTGATAACCCCCCCCCCCCCCCCTTAAATGTATAAGTTAGATTATCTCCCCTTGGAAATGTCAGAACGGAATTATATTGCTTCATGCACATCTTCATATGGAGTTCTTCCATTGTGTAAAGTTTCATGAAAATTCTTCAAACGGTTTAGGAGGAGTTGCGCTTACAAGGATGGACAGACGGTATAAGTTTGATTATCTCCCCTTGGAAATGTCAGAACGGAATTATATTGCTTCATGCACATCTTCATATGGAGTTCTTCCATTGTGTAAAGTTTCATGAAAATTCTTCAAACGGTTTAGAAGGAGTTGCGCTTACAAGGACGGACAGACGGTATAAGTTAGATTATCTCCCCTTGGAAATGTCAGAATGGAATTATATTGCTTCATGCACATCTTCATACGGAGTTCTTCCATTGTGTAAAGTTTCAGGACAATTCTTCAAACGGTTTAGGAGGAGTTGCGCTTACAAGGATGGACAGACAGACTGATGGTCGGACGGACGGACGGACGGACAGGGTGATTCCTATATACCCCCCAAACTTTGCTTGCAGGGGGTATGAAAATGCCATTAGGATCACTGATCCAATGTCAAGTTGTGACAGCACAAAAGTGGGTTTATTCATTATCAACTTATCATCCGGAAACCAATTGTTTACAATTTACTATGTGAAGGGTCACTGTGACCTTGACCTTTGACCTAGTGATTCCGAAATAAATAGGGCTCTTTCTTGCACCAATGCCAACCTACCTATGAAGTTTCATGAACGCAGGTGGAACCATTGTCAAATTATCATCTGGAAACCAATTGTTTACGATTTATTATGTTCAAGGTCACTGTGACATTGGCCTTTGACCTAGTGAGTCCAAAATAAACTAGAACTATCACTGAAGGTGATTAATACCCCCGCTTTGGGTTTTTAGAGGAATGCACTTCTGATCATGTAGGCGAAGGCCATAAGGAAATGTATACATGAAGATCATTTTTTGTTGTTGAAATTTGTATTTGCATGTGGCCTTCCACAGAACAGCACTGAATACTTAAAAGAGCCCATACATATATGGTTTACATTTGGAAAAACACATTTACAATGTGCAACATGTATTCAAAATCGGTTCATTAATGTAGGAGGAGTTGCACACACAAGAATCCCATTTGAAAACCCATAATAAATCCAAGTTAAAGGGAGATAACCTAGTTAAAATTGTCGCAGATCAAAAATTTGGGAATATGCGTATGTTCACTTAGTTGTGATAATGTTTGAAAGGTTTCGTCAAAATTGATTGATAAATGTAGGAGGAGTTGCACGCACAAGAATTTCATGTAGAAACCCATAATAAATCTAAGTTAAAGGGAGATAACCTAGTTAAAATTGCCACAGCTCAAAAATTTTGGAATATGCGCATGTTTACTTAGTAGTGATGATGTCTGTAAACTTTTGTCCAAATTGATTGATAAATGTAGGAGTTGCGCACACAAGAATTTCATGCAGAAACCCATATTAAATCAAAGTTCAAGAGAGATAACCTGGTTAAAATTGTCGCAGATCAAAAAGTTTGGAATATGCACATGTTCACTTAGTAGAGATGATGTTTGAAAGGTTTCATCAAAATCGGTTCATTGATGTAGGAGGAGTTGCGCACACAAGAATTTGTTGGAACGGAAAGACATAATAAATCTAAGTCAAAGGGAGATAACCTGGTTAAAATTGTCGCAGATCAAAAATCTTGGAATATGTGCATGTTCACTTAGTAGTGATGATGTCTGAAAAGTTTTGTCCAAATTGATTGATAAATGTAGGAGGAGTTGCGCGCACAAGAATTTCATGTAGAAACCCATAATAAATCTAAGTTAAAGGGAGATAACCTAGTTAAAATTGCCACAGCTCAAAAATTTTGGAATATGCGCATGTTCACTTAGTAGTGATATGTCTGTAAACTTTTGTCCAAATTGATTGATAAATGTAGGAGGAGTTGCGCACACAAGAATTTCATGCAGAAACCCATATTAAATCAAAGTTCAAGAGAGATAACCTGGTTAAAATTGTCGCAGATCAAAAAGTTTGGAATATGCACATGTTCACTTAGTAGAGATGATGTTTGAAAGGTTTCATCAAAATCGGTTCATTAATGTAGGAGGAGTTGCGCACACAAGAATTTGTTCGAACGGAAAGACATAATAAATCTAAGTCAAAGGGAGATAACCTGGTTAAAATTGTCGCAGATCAAAAATCTTGGAATATGCGCATGTTCACTTAGTAGTGATGATGTCTGAAAAGTTTTGTCCAAATTGATTGATAAATGTAGGAGGAGTTGCGCACACAAGAATTTCATGTAGAAACCCATATTAAATCAAAGTTCAAGAGAGATAACCTGGTTAAAATTGTCGCAGATTAAAAAGTTTGGAATATGCACATGCTCACTTAGTAGAGATGATGTTTGAAAGGTTTCATCAAAATCGGTTCATTAATGTAGGAGGAGTTGCGCACACAAGAATTTGTTCGGATGGAAAGACACAATAAATCTAAGTCAAAGGGAGAAAACCTGGTTAAAATTGTCGCAGATCAAAAATCTTGGAATATGCGCATGTTCACTTAGTAGTGATGATGTCTGAAAAGTTTTGTCCAAATTGATTGATAAATGTAGCAGGAGTTGCGCACACAAGAATTTCATGTCCGGAAAGACGTACGGACGGACGTACGGACGGACAGACGGACGGACAGACAGACGGACGGACGGACGGACGTACGGACGTACGGACGTACAGGGCGATTCCTATATAGCCCCCACTTCTTCGAAGCGGGGGTATAATAAGGGTCTTCCACTCTCCTAGGCCAACCTACCTATGAAGTTTCATAAATGTGAGTCAAATCATTATCAAGTTATCGTCCGGGAACCAATTGTTTATTATTTACTATGTTGAAAGTCACTGTGACCTTCACCTTTCACCTAGCAAGTGCAAAATAAATAGGCTTCTCCCTCTCACTGATGCCAATCTACCTATGAAGTTTCATGAACGTGGGTCAAAACATTATCAGGTTATCATCTGGAAACCAATTCTTTTGATTTACTATGTTCAGGATCACTGTGACCTTGACCTTTGACCTAGTACGTCCAAAATAAATAGGGTTCTTCCTCTCACAAAGGCCAACCTACATATGTAGTTTCATGAATGTGGGTTGAACCGTAGTCAAGTTATCATCCGGAAATCAATTGTTTACAATTTACTATGTTCAAGGTCACTGTGACCTTGACTTTTGAACAGGCAAGTCCAAAATTAATAGGGTTCTTCCTCTCACCGATACCAACCTACCTATGAAGTTTCATGAACATGGGTTGAAGCATTATCAAGTTATCATCCGGAAACCAATTGTTTATACCTGCCCACCCAACCGCCATTCATCAAACTATAAGTCGAGTTTGACTTTGTCACAACTCGACTAAAAATGCCTACCAACATGCAATTTTACAAAAAATGGCCTGAGTAACAGAAGATCTACTTTGTTGGGCCAAAATAAATGTAATTAAGAGAATTATTATTCAAATGAATATTCAATTAAGCAGACCCCACTGTATGATATATAATTTACTCTCCATACCTTAGCCTGTGTTTCTTCAGTAACCATAAAATCATTGTACCAGCTTTCAGTAGTAGTTGGCCCCCTTGCCTAAAAGAAAAAGATACCAAACTATCAAGGTTCTCTGTACCATTTTTTTCTGGTTTCAACAAACATCTGCTAATTACTATTGAAATAAAAAATCAATATTTCTGCAACACAACATTTAGCTAGAGCCCTGAAAATAATAGATGAAAGTGTCAATGACACTGAAGCTCAACTTGACAAACTTGAAGTCTGGTAAGTTATAAGTGAAATGGCAAAATTGAAGATCATTGGTACCAATGTTATTTGGTGAAATTTCAACATAACAGCATAGTGTGTGCACAATGTCAGAGTAAGCCATGCATTTTTAAATGTAAACTGTAAAGCTGGCTAAAGGAAGAATATTGATACACAAATGCAGTAAGTTCAGAGGTTATTGTAAACGGCAACTTTTTTCATAGAAATGAATGCTAATTAATAGCTCTTATCTAGAGGTCTCGCCTAATGAGTACACCAAGTTCAAAAACAATCCTAAGATAAAAGTGCCCTGTGGGCCATGTCAAAGAAGAATGTTGATGCACAAATGCAATAAATTCAAAGATAGTTGCTAACAGCAAAAGTGTTTGATGGAAATGAAAAGAAAATTGATAACTCCTATCTTTGTCACCCTGCATAAGCATACAAAGTTTCAAAACAACCTGATAATGAATGCACCCTCTGAGTCATGCCAAAGGAAGATGTTAATGCACAAATGCATTAAGTTTGAAGGTCATTGCTTGTGGCAATGTATTTGTTTATCTTCTTTTATGGAAATTCATAGAATATACACTGCAGAGAGTGCAAATTGGATAAATTCAAAGGCTGGTGATAATGACAATAATTTTTTATGGAAATGAAAAATGAAAGTGTAAATGACACAGTAGCTCAACTTGTCAAGACATGTACATGTATAGTGACACAGCAATGACAAACATCTAGGTAATGACCTGATAACAAATGTACATATAAAGTATTGTAACGGTCTGTACATAAATACTGGCCGTAGCCTGTAACAAATGTATAGGTAAAGTATTGTAAAGGTGGGTGACAGTCAGATGCTAAACTAGAAAAGAAATCTTTGAGTCCAAGAGTGGGTCTGACTGAACCCCAAAATATTTGTTCTCATAGCACAGTGATAACAAAGGCACCCCAAACACACTCATTCCTGTCCCAAGGTGAAAACAAAGGCACCCAAGAACTTCCGCGAAGATCAGTTCATAAATAAGAGCTGTATAGAAGTTGTGACAAAAAACTGACTGGACCTAATTTCAGCACAAAATGGCCACTGGCAGCCATCTTGAATTTTGGACCGCACTCAGAAACACTCGTTCTCGTCCCAAGGTGGTAACAAAGGTACCCAAGAAGTTTCGTGAAGATCGGCTGATAAATACAGCCTCTACCCCGAGCCGTATTGACATGTGCACTTACAGTGTATAAGTAGCACTAAATAAATCAAAATTCATCTAATTTGCATAATTACTGCACGAGAAAAAAAACCCGTACTATATGTGATGTATTCCATTTTACTAAACATTCATACAAAAATTTATTCAAATCAGAACTTTCATACAGAAGTTCTGTACAAAAGACTTATTGCACTAATTTTGGTACACAATGGTTGCTGGTGGCCATCTTGAATTTTGGACCACACCCAAAAACACTCGTTCTCATCCCACGGTGATAACGGAGGTACCCAAGACGTTTCGTAAAGATTGGTTCATAAATACGGCCTCTAGCCTGAGCCGTATAGAAGTTGTGTACAAAAAAGTGATTAGACCTAATTTCGGTACAAAATGGCCACTGGCAGCCATCTTGAATTTTGGACTGCACTCAGAAACACTCGTTCTCATCCCAAGGTGATAACAGAGGTACCCAAGAATTTTCGTGAAGATTGGTTGATAAATACAGCCTCTAGCCCGAGCCTTATTGACATGTGCACTTACTGTGTGTAAGTAGCACTGAAAAAATCAAAGTTCATCTAATTTGCATAATTTCTGCACGAGAAAAAACCCCCGTATTATATGTGATGTATCCCATGGTACTAAACATTCACACAAAAAATTATTCAAGTCGGCACTTTCATATGGAAGTTCTGTGCAAAAATCTGATTGCACCTAATTTTGTACAAAATGGCTGCCATTGGCCATCTTGAATTTCGGACGGCACCCAAAAACACTCGTTCTCGTCCCACGGTGAAACCAAAGGTACCCAAGAAGTTTCGTAAAGATTGGTTTATAAATACGGCCTCTAGCCCGAGCCGTTTTGGCATTTGCACTTTCACTGCTGAAATAACACCAAAAAACATCAAAATGAGTCTAATTTGCATAATTTACGTACGAGAAAAAAACCCGTATTATATGTGATGTATCCCATGGTACTAAACATTCATACAAAAAATTATTCAAATCAGCGCTTTCATATGGAAGTTCTGTACAAAAAACAGATTTCTGCATCGTCGGTACAAAATGGCGGCTGGCGGCCAACTTGAATTTCTGATCGGACCCCAAAACACTCGTTCTCGTCCCACAGTCATAACAAAGATACCCAAGAAGTTTCGTAAAGATCGGTTCATAAATACGGCCTCTAGCTCGAGCCGTATTGAATTGTTGACGGACAGATGGACAGACAGACGACAGACAACTGGCCATGGCATAAGCTCAAATTTGGCTTCACCAAAGTTGAGCTAAAAATCAATAGCTCACATCTAGAGGTCACCCCGAACACACATAACAAGTTTCAAAGTGATCCAATCATAAATGTGCCCTGAAGAGGTCACCCCAAACAAGCATACAAGGTTTCAATGCAATCTGATCATATATGTTCCCTGTATGGTGTTCCAAAAGGAAATATTAAGGTCCAAGTTCAAAGATCATTGCCAGCTGCAACATTTTTTGACAGAAATAGAAGAAAATCGATAGCTCCCATCTAGAGGTAATCCCAAACAAGTATACCAAGTTTCAAACCGAGCTGATCATAAATGTGCCCTGCAGGGTGTGTCAAAGGGAAATCTGATGCATAACTGCACTGAGTTCATTGAAGGCTGTTGCAGCAGCAACATTTTTTGACAGAAATCGAAGAAAATGAACAGCTCCCATCTCGAGGTAACCCTAAACAAGCAAACCAAGTTTCAAAGCGATCCAATTATTAATGTGACCTGTAGGGCAAGCCAAAGGAATATATTCATGCCTGACTAAACTAATTTCAAAGGTCAGTGCCAGTGGCAACATTTTTTGACGGAAATCGAAGAAAATAGGCCGATGAAATCGTCAGATGTGTACCCATACGCGCAACTAGTAGGAAGCTGTATGATGGAGGGCCACCATGGATGCCGACAATATGTACACCATACATGGTATGGGTACATATAGAAATGGATTGGAGGAGTGTCTAATTTGATGGATAAAGGGTTAATATCTCCGGATCAAATTATCAGATTTACATAAAAAACTATAGAGCACAGCACATCAGTAACCTGAACATATATATGAAGTAACATGACAATCGGATTGATATTTTTTAAGTTATCTCATGCCAAAGGGATTGGAGGAATTTTCAATTTGAAGGATAAAGGGTTAATATCTGAGGATCAAATTATCAGATTTACACCAAAAACTATACAGCTTGGCACATCAGTAACCTGAACACAAATATAAAGTAACTTGACAATCCAAGCAATATTTTTTCAAGTTATCGAATGCCAAAGGGATTGGAGGAATTTTCAATTTGAAGGATAAAGGGTTAATATCTCAGGATCAAAATAACAGATTTACACCAAAACCTATACAGCTCGGCACATCAGTAACCTGAATACAAATATAAAGTAACTTGACAATCCAAGCAATATTTTTCAAGTTATCAAATGCCAAAGGGATTGGAGAAATTTTCAATTTGAAGGATAAAGGGTTAATATCTCAGGATCAAATTATCAGATTTACACCAAAAACTATATAGCTCGGCACATCAGTAACCTGAACACAAATATAAAGTAACTTGACAATCCAAGCAATATTTTTCAAGTTATCGAATGCCAAAGGGATTGGAGGAATTTTCAATTTGAAGAATAAAGGGTTAATATCTTGGGATCAAATCATCAGATTTACACCAAAAACTATACAGCTCGGCAAATCAGTAACCTGAACACAAATATAAAGTAACTAGGCAATCCAAGCAATATTTTTCAAGTTATCAAATGCCAAAGGGATTGGAGGAATTTTCAATTTGAAGGATAAAGGGTTAATATCTCAGGATCAAATTATCAGATTTACACCAAAAACTATACAGCTCGGCACATCAGTAACCTGAACACAAGTATAAAGTAACTTGACAATCCAAGCAATATTTTTCAAGTTATCGAATAACAAAGAAATGGATACGGATGCCAGACGGACAGAGGGACGGACAGATGGATGGACAAAGGATGGACGAACGACGGATGGCCACCCCGGATGACAGCATTATGTGTAGCATACATAGTATGGGTACAAACAAATATTTTTCAAGTTATCAAATGCCAAAGAGATTGGAGGAATTTTCAATTTGAAGGATAAAGGGTTAATATCTCAGGATCAAATTATCAGATTTACACCAAAAACTATACAGCTCGGCACATCAGTAACCTGAACACAAATTTAAAGTAACTTGACAATCCAAGCAATATTTTTCAAGTTATCGAATGACAAAGAAATGGATACGGACGCCGGACAGACAGACAGACGGACGGACAAAGGATGGACAAATGACGGATGGTCACCCCGGATGATGGCATTATGTGTACCATACATAGTATGGGTACACATAAAAATCAATAGCTCCCATCTGGAGGTCATCCCAAACAAGAATACAAGGTTTCAATGCAATCCGATCATATATGTTCCCTGTAGAGTGTGCCAAAGGGAAATATTAAGGTCTAAGTTCAAAGGTCGTTGCCAGCTGCAACATTTTTTGACGGAAACAGGGGGGGGGGTCTTCCAAAAAATTCCGGACACAAGGCCGGGGTGGGTGGTCGGATGGGAGCCAAAACACCTTTTTTCCTGGGGTTGCAATTTTTTTCCTGGTGTTTTTTTTTTCAAATTATTTTCACATAACAAGGCTATATTGTTGTTTAGTAGTCTAATAGGCACCTGTTTGTCAGGTAGGGTTAGTGAATAAGGCCCCACTAGGCTGATTAGGGGATTTGTTCTCTTTTTTGTAAATTAAATTAGATGCATTAAAGAATTGTGTACTTTAAACAGAGTTAATCAGAAAAGAGTGAAGTGAACTAAATAAAAGTGATAGTGTCAGGAAGAAAGATTAATCAATTGCATGGAAATGAACAGCAAAACAGAAAAAATAAACAATGTGTAAACTGGTGTAAAGGGAAATTAACTTAGGCCTGTGTTCCAAATCTGTTTTCATTTAGGAAAATATATCTATATAGGTACAGTGTGGATGATAATTCATTACTACTTCTGGTATAGCTTGACTGCATAACAGTTACCAATATATTTACTTTTATTTGTGATACATGTGATACATGTATTTGGTAGCACCCTTGCTGGTTTGACATCAACTTTGAATGAGAAAACAGCAAGCACTGATCATCATAGAAGAATTACTCAGTGGCAGTGCTTTGTTTTTTCACAACATCAACAACACACAACATCATGGAATTTGTAATAAAGCACCATTTTATTTCATAAACAAACACCAATATACTGCCAAAAGAACTACAATTCTGGTATCTATCAGTGACCAGTGTATCAATCAGTTCCTCAAAAGTTTTCTCACAACGAAAAATAACAATGAAATTTTTCCCAGTAAAAATAAATGCGTGCTTGATAATAAAGGAGTTAATAACAATTTTCTTTAGTGGAAATCTAAATGCTTCTGTTGATGCTGGTTGATGTGTACGTAATTAGTTGAGACAGTAGATTAGGATTCAAATTACCATCGTTAGCTCCCATCCAGAAGTCACCCCAAACAAGCATACAAGGTTTCAATGCAATCTGATCATATGTGTTCCCTGTACGTGTGTTTCAATGCAATCTGATCATATGTGTTTGGTACGGTGTTTCAAAGGGAAATATTAAGGTCCAAGTTCAAAAGTCGTTGCCAGCTGCAACATTTTTTGACGGAAATAGAAGAAAGTCGATAGCTCCCATCTATAGGTTACCCCAAACAGGCACACCAAGTTTCAAAGCGATGTGATCATAAATGTTCACTGCAGGGTGTGCCGAAGGAAAATACTGATGCATAACTGCACTAGGTTCATTGAAGGCTATTGCCAGGGGCAACATTTTTTGATGGAAATCGAAGAAAATCAACAGGACCCATCTAGAGGTAACCTGAAACAAGCATAGCAAGTTTCAAACCTATCTGATCATAAATGTGTTCTGCAGGGCGTGCCAAAGGAACATATTGATGCCTGACTTAACTAAGTTCGTGCCAAAGGAATATACTGATACCTGACTTAACTAAGTTCAAAGGTCATTTTTTGACGGAAATGGATGAAAATTGATAGCTCCCATCTGGAGGTCACTCCAAACCAGCATACCAGGTTTCAATGCAATCCGATCATAAATGTTCCGTGTAGGGTGTGCCAAAGGGAAATATTGAGGTCTGACTAAACTAAGTTCAAAGGTCGTTGCCAGCTACAATATTTTTTGATGGAAATAGAAGAAAATAGATGGTTCCCATCTTGAGGTCACCCCAAACAAGCTCATCAAGTTTCAAAGGAATCTGTCAAAAATGTGCACTGCAAGGTCTGCCAAAGGGAAATATTGATGCATAACTGCACTAAGTCCATCGAAGGTCATTGCCAGTGGCAACATTTTTGGACGGAAATCGAAGAAATTTGATAGCTCCCATATAGAAGTAACCTCAAACAAGTATACCAAGTTTCAAACAGATCTGATCATAAATGTGACCTGTTGGGCGTGCGAAAGGAATATATTGATGCCTAACTAAACCAAGTTCAATGGTTGTTGCCAGCGGCAACATTTTTTGACGGAAATAGAAGAAAATCTATAGCTCCCATTTAGAGATCACCCCAAACAAGCATACCAAGTTTTAAAGCGATCTGATCATAAATGCGACCTGTGTGGTGTGCCAAAGGAAATTGTGGATGTACGTACATATGTACGGACGCCAATGGACGAGAAGTGATGGCAATAGCTCAGCTTGACTTTGTCAAGTTGAGCTAAAAAATGAATCAAACCTCAAATCAGTTTTGCGATTTTATTCAATTTGTTTACAAATCTTGGGCATCAAGTATTGTCATGGGCACATTCATTCCCTCTCAAAATGGGGTGGTTTCAAAAATGACATTTTTGCATATTTTTCCTAGGGTGGTTATAGTGTTGTGCAATATTCTGATGCATGGAACCAATGTCAATCTCAATGTTGATGTTGTAGCTTAATATTCCAGCTACAACATCAAGGCATGCCTTCGACGAAGGTATGCCTTGATGATGTAGCTGAAACATTTTATCAGTCAGGACTTGAGCCATCACAGTCACAATAAATCGGGTTTACAGAACTCTCCTTCCCAAGTTGGTCAACTTCTAGACACCCAATTCGAATCAAAGTTACATTCAATTTTGAATAATGGACCCTATTCGATTTGAGATTAGATTCAATTAGAAAATGTGTGATTCTGTACTTCCCAAGCACCCTCAATAACTAACAAGAGGCCCCAGGGGGCCTGAGGGCGTTCACCTGACATGGTAGCGTAAATATCAACCCAGAGAATTGATTTCAACAAGCTGCATCTGCTCCTCCTAAGAAAAGCTTATACCAAATATCCAAAGATTCTGACCAGTGGATCTAAAAAAAAAAAGATTTTAAAAGAAAATTCCTCATTTTAAACTAAGTTACAATTCGAGCTCCCACAGTGAGCCCAAATATGGACCTAGGGACATGGCTTGAACAAAATTGAATCTTAGCCCCCTAAGGATGCTGCATACAAATATCAAAACATTCCAACTGCTGAATCTGAAGAAGATTTTTAAAGAAAAATTCCTCATATTGACTAAGTTATAATTTGGGCTCCCACAGTGAGCCCAAATATGGACCTAGGGACATGGCTTGAACAAACTTAAATCTTACCCCTCTAAGGATGCTGCATACAAATATCAAAACATTCGACTGCTGGATCTGAAGAAGAAGATTTTTAAAGAAAATTCTTCATTTTGAACTAAGTTATAATTCGGGCTACCACAGTGAGCCCAAATATGGACCCAGGGACTTGGCTTCAACAAACTTGAATCCCCCCACCCTCCCCCAAGGATGCTACACACCACATATCAAAACATTCCAACTGCTGGATCTGAAGAAGATTTTTTAAGAAAATTCCTCATTTCGAACTAAGTTACAATTCAAGCTCCCACAGCGAGCCCAAATATGGACCTAGGGACATGGCTTGAACAAACATGAATCTTATTCTGACTACTGGATCTGAAGAAGAAGATTTTTAAAGAAAATTCCTCATTTTGAACTAAGTTATCATTCGGGCTCCCACAGTGAGCCCAAATATGAACCTAGGGACATGGCTTGAACAAATTTGAATCTCACCCCCTAAGGATGCTACATACAAATATCAGAACATTCCGACTGCTGGATCTCAAGAAGATTTTTAAAGAAAATTCCTCATTTCAAACTAAGTTATAATTCGGGCTACCACAGTGAGCCCAAATATGAATCCAGGGGGCCGATTTGAATAAACTTGAATCAGATCCACCCCACAATGTTGCATTCCAAATATCAAAAGATTCTGCCTGCTGGATCTGGAGAAGAAGATTTTTTTAAGAAATTTGCCTGAAATGCACTAAGTTCCAAATAGGGCTCCTATACTGAGCCCAAATATGAACCCAGGGGGCCAATTTGAACAACCTTGAATCAAATCCACCCTACAATGTTGCAAACCAAATATCAAAAGATTCTGCCTGCTGGATCTGGAAAAGATTTTTTAATGTTTTTTCCATTGCCTAATGTTAAAAAGTGCTGACTCAGCACTTTTTTCAAAGTCCCGAAACTGTACCCTATGATAAAACCGATGGCAATTTTTTTTTACCAATCCTTTCTGTTGGTCCTAAGGAAGCTTCACACCACATAAAAATTATCGGTGCCGTGCAGTTTTGGAGATATGGGCGTTTTAATTTTTTTTCTATTTTTAGCTCCTGCGGTTCCCACAGGGCTGCAGAAAAAATAATTTTGGGGCATAAATCAAGTACTTATAACCCAATAATACCTCATATTAAATTTGGTTCAAATTGGCCTCTCGGTTCAGACTCGGGTCAAACTTCTCTTGAACAAACTTGAGTCTACACCTCAAATGGAAGCTGCATACCAAATATCAAGTCTTTGCTATGGCTGGTTCATGAGAAGAAGATTTTTAAAAATTTTGTGCATTTTGGCCCCACCCCACTCCACAATATGAGCAGAAATCCAATTTGAAGAAAAATCCAAATGCCCCTACTCATGTGAATTTTCACTAAGTGCAGCCAGTGGCTTGGGAGAAAATGATCCAAACACCACCTTCACGGCGTAGGGCAGACAACAGATGACGGACGACGGACAAAAAGTGATCGGAATAGCTCACCCCGACTTTCAGTCAGGTGAGCTAATAAATGGAGTTGTCCTCTTTTTTTGTCAGATTCAATTCAATGTTCGGTTTGAATACAAGCTTGCTTGATTCGATACAAGAATCAACTGGGAAATTTCAGATTCACAGGGCTCTACCTCTACCATACCTACAATATAATGTATGGTGATGGAATGATTTCACAAAATTGCAAGTGTACATGAGCCAGTGTACCCAAAATACCACTAGCAGAAAAAGGGGAGACAGTACAACAGGGTTCAATCCAAGCCTTCAATGGGAGGAATTTTCTGCCCCAAATCCAATCGGAACTGGAATGATGAACTAATGAAACCCTTAAGAGGACTTCCACCACACCCACTTGTCATCAGGTCCTATTTTACCTGTAGAACAGAACTTGTTTACCACTGTAAAGCATTGCTTCACTTCACAGGGTTCCCACACATGAGTTAGTGCATTCAAAGAGGCAGAAAAAATCCATCACTAAGAACAGAAAAGTTAAAAAATTTATTGTAATTTATATATTTTTTATACTTACCAATGACCCAGACATAGCTGGTGCTAACTCTTAAAATATAGGGCCAAACACAAATTTTGCCCCCCAATCCCCAAAATTTGCATCTAAAACCAAAGAAAACATGTCCTGAATGGCCCTCCACACTTCACCTCTACTGCGCAAGCGCAGTGTCAAGGACGTTCCAAAATTGGTGCCATTAATCATTCTAATAACCAGTGCCTGGTAAGCGCTATGTACTCAGCGGGGAGGTAAGAGTTCCCAACTCCTGGGAGGGCCATCCCCGTCTGGGTCATTGGTAAGTATAAAAAATATATAAATTAGGCCAAAAAAAAAAAATCAATTGATTCTCAGGCAATTTTTTTTTCAAATCAATGAGGGAGGGAGGATTTTATTTTTATTTTTTATTTTTATTTCTTCCAGATGGTGAGAAAGGATTGAGAGGCAAAAGTCACTTTCTGATGTCTGTTTTTACCTGAAAAGCATGGAAAGTGCATATTGTAAAATGATATACAAATAAAACTAATTTTATTGAAAACTAAAACTGTTTTTCTTTATTTTCTGATATCACCACTTTTTGTATTTAGAAACAGAACTCTGACTTCACTTTTAAACTTTTACAAAGCAGAACTATTTTATGAATACTAGATATTATTGACCACCCTCGCATTATTTTGGTATCATTGTGAGTTATTTTGATTTTTAGTATGACCCATGGTGAGAGTGTTCTTCTCTGTAACAGAAGGTATATTCTTTTTAAAAAAATATTTAAAGTGTTTAAAATAAATTTCAAGTTCATATAAGAAGCTGGGTCATTCATGGTTTCTGAATACCCTGAGTTGAAAAGCGTAGTTAAAAAAGTTTTCGATATCCTTCGTAAATTAAGCGTTATTAACAATTTGAGTTAATTAATTTCTTTGGTAAATGACAAAACATTTCAGTTGTCTCCCTTCCCGACTGCACTGGGTAATAACACACTGTTCAGAAAACTGACAATTTCTGCCAACCATCTTTCACTGACACATGCGATTGGTGCTTTGAAGGTCTGCCATTCTTATCCATCCAAATACCTGTGATTTCTATTGTAGCCTTATTACATTTAACCCCCTTCCAACAAACTTCACAAGTTTTCAAAGAAAAACATTCAATGCAAATTGCGGGGCGAATTTCAATGCAGCCAATTTTTCAGTGGAACAGAGCGTAACCGCAAGCAATTTCGATATGGACGAACTGTCTCCAATACATTTTTTTTGTTTTGAAACGGTGGTTAACTTTTAATAAATTCTAATTAACTCGATGAGTGTCTTGTGTGATTCGTTGTTTTGTCTGGTACTTTGTTTTTAAATAGCCATTTTGTGCTGGTTGCTATCAGTTGGGGCGAATTGTTCGAACGACTACGCCATTGCTATTCTTTTCAGAAATATAAAATTGGGCTAGTTTAGGCTATTTTCATAGCCGTGTGACGGACTTTAACAGCAACCGTGTTTACTGTTTTTTGCGGAAGCATGTATTTTTAAAAAATAAAACATAAGAAAATACAGTAAACTGCCATGTCTCCCAAGGAAGTTTAGAAGGGCGACTTGAATTTCGCCCCCAATGTAAGCCAAGGCCAGAGGCTCTCACACTTAACACACGCCTGTGTATATTTACCTGTTTATTCGTTGGTTTTGGGCCTTAAAACCAATAGTCCCTTTTCAATTTCCCTGTTTCCTATTTTCTTGCAATGACGGTCCAAATAAAAAGGCCCAACGCGGGCCATTTTTTTCAACGCGGCGGTGCCTGAGAACCAATTCCTTTTTTTTTTTTGGCCTTACAATAAATTTTTTAACATTTTTATACTGTACCAATGACCCAGACATAGCTGAATAGTAAAAAGGCTGGAGGGCCAAGGACACAGAGCAAGATGGAATACGCTCAATTATATAAAATAGAGTCATCCCCTCTAGGGAAAAAGAAGTATTAGGCCTTACATGTATCTTTCTTATTTATGATAAATTAGAAAGATACAACACCTTCCAAAATTGAGCATCATGCATCCATGTACTCTATTAAAATCTAGTATAATCCTTATACTAATAATTTTTAAAGTAAGCCAATAAATAAAGTAAGTCTAGAGAATAGAGACTCTTTATACTCCTTAAAAGTGTCTGAGGATTGTATAATCATGTCCGTTGACACGTGCTATATTCAAAAGCTATACTTTAAAAACTAAGACCTGAATGAATTTTTTAAAACATAAACCTCTCACTAAACAACCATCCCAATAACAGCTCAGAATTACTAACTCCGGAGGAGGTATCCCCTTGTTTTCATAGTAAAACAGGTGACCCAAGGGAACACCCTCACCCCCCCCCCCCCCCCCCCCTTTTTCTTGCCCTGGGTCAAATAGCCCAGAGCGAAGAGGGCAGCAGAACGGAGTCACTGCCGAAACAGACAGCCTACCAAGCTATAGTAGCGACTGTTAAGTGAATGACATTCTGAGCAGTAGATAATAGACCTAACAATAGAGGCCTCCAGAAATGGACTCAATATTTCTGAGATAAAAATTCATGAATGTGGATGGCTGAGCGCAATGAGCAGCCTTCAAAAATCTATAATAGCGACACTATTAATGTAAGCCCAAGATGTAGAAGAACTCTTACTTCATGAGCCGAAATCTCAAACACAACTGCTGAGTCAATGATATACCATAAGCAGTATCGATAGTTAATTGAATCCATTAGCAATAGAATGGAGCGTAACGTCCTTCTATTAGGCATCAAAGACAGAAGAAGCTTACGCCCGTAGTAATAAACAGATATCTGTTTATTAATACATAAACTCTAACCGGAGTAAAGGCCTATGCCCGTACGAAGACGGAAGGACCTTAATAAGAATAGGTTCCGGATATTAATTAGGAGCCTGACTCTTATGCAAAAATCCAACCTAAATAGTAAAGGAGTAGTGATTCCGAAACTACAAAAGTGAAAATCATCCACCGATAGTGCATGAAACTCACTGACTCTTCAGTAAAAGAGAAGCCAACAGAATTACTGTCTAAAAGGTCAGAATTTGAAAACTACTGTTTCCAGAGGCTCAAATGATTACTTAGCTAAATAAGAACCTAAGTTAAATTCCATATAGGAATTTAATCTAATGATTCTAAGTCTATTTATCGAAAAGTTACTAACTGACTTAGGTAAAGAGACATAAGACTCAATTGTAAACTATCATAGAGTGCATAGGTATGAGGTAACATAAACCTATAACCTTAATAATAACAGGCTGCAGTAGATCTTGTCAAACAAGTATACTAAAAAGTTGCAATGACTAGTATGGAGGGATCAACAATATCAACATAGTGATCCCTACACCAACGACGGAAGAGCCTCCACTTTAGCCGCATAGAATAGCGAAGAAGAGGTTCTCCTATAGTAAGAAATCGCGTCCAAAGCTCGTCCAGTACAATGCTTACAATGCAATAAGGACTACACAACGGAATACGTGAAGGTTGCGACCTTGCAGGTTGTGATAAGATGACACGATTTTACCCAGCGAAAAAAGATCCTCTCATTGAGGAAGATTTTGCGTTAAGTCCCACAGTAGACATCAGAGTAAATTTACCCACGGTCTCTGTGAAGACAGAGATGCTATCAACAGAAATGTATTGTGGTTGTTTATCTTAGCAATACTTGCTGAAACAACAGCGCAGGAGGATACGCATACCCTATCATTCCGTCCTATTAGATCAATAGAGCGTTAACAACATTAGCTCAGAGATCCGGACAAGCAAACACATACGTCTGCAATTGACAAGCAAGTTGTGTCGTAAATAAATTATCATCGGCCGCTCCCATTGATAGCAAATCCGATTGAATACTTGTTTGTTGAGAGTCCATTCTGACGGCAACAAGCGACCCATAAGTGAACGGGAGTCCGGTAATACAATCAGACGACCCGGAATATGACGGACCGAAACAGAACTTGGTGTACTATAACAAACAGAAGGATTCTTTCCATTAAATTGAATAACGGAAACGAATGAGTGCCTCCCTGGTTCTGGAGATACGCCACTACTGTCGAATTAATGGACAGGATTTGGACATGCGTTTCTGAATAATGTTCATCCAATGACATAAAGCAAGCCTAAAAAAACATCATTCCATGGAAGATAAGTGCTTGCTTAGAGACTGCAGAACCCAAAGACCCTGGCACTTCGAATCCGTTGGGATCAATATTATATCCCAACCTGTTTGACTGGCAACCGTCATAATTATAAAACTCGGATCCGGCAACTGCAGTGGCACTCTCTGAGTCAACCACCGAATGTTTGCCCCAGTCTGAATCTCTTGCTACACTAGATAGACAAGAGAACGTGTAAATCGAGCAATTCATGGATTGCTGAAAAGTTGCCGTCGAAGAGAAGCTTCTCCGAGAACGAAGCGACTCTGACAGAGTTCTTCACCTTACTATCCACGCGCGTGGATGTAGCTAGGGCTGCGTCACGTCTAACCAACTCCAATCAGCCACTGAAGGGCGGAGTTATACGTGAACAAACTACTGCCCTCAAAAGAAATCACATTGAGAATAATATCCCGTAAATCTTTTCTTGAAGACGTAATGATAATGCCTCAGTAAGGTGGATTACGTATGATAAAGCGTCTAAGTTAAGTCTATTAGACATCATTGTCGTTTCCAACATTGTGGTTGGAAAAGACATAGACGGTGAAAAAGAATATTTCCAGTCTTTAACCACGCCGTCTAGACGCATATGAACTCTCGGTATGCCCTGTTCTGCCAAAATAAATTATTCGTATAAATGATAAAAGGCAGAAATGAGCATTGCGGACAAGAAACTAAACTATCATGCTTGGTAGCAGGCTTATATGTATATAGCGTCGATAAATAATACACATGTTCTATTGACATTATTGGACTGTGTCGGTAAGTCAGGGACAATGTCCCTGAACCGATCCAAAATTCCGTGTCCAATGACGCTATAAGTCTCTAATCCAACATCGCAGCAATGTAGTCCGAAATAACAATCACTGGAAGATAATGCCGGAAGATATGAATGGCAGCTTCCGATGCTACGAAAGGGAAAACTCGAAATCTTTCGAATCCCTTTCGCCATCCTGTCGGACCCTATAAAGCGTTCGGGCGTCCGTACCTGATGCAACCGCGGACCGCACCGACCCAGCGCCGTCAGATAATTCCTGATTCGACTAAGAAACTGTCAATTGCTGGGATGCTGCGAAAAAACTGTGCTAACTTGGATAGCACGTCCGTCACTGAGGCCTGTGGAGAAGCGGTCCTACGATGCATTGCCGCTGGAAGCTCCGTGATCGTTACTCCGTGCATACTACTAATATGCGAGTGAACGGAGTGTATAGGCCTCATGTCCCTTGGCTACCGGATGGCATGACCTGTTCGCCGTGGAATCACTGAATGACGAAACTGATTGGATACTCGAGGTCACGTAGCCAATGTGCGGTCGTGTGCACTGCTGTGAGGATGAGGAAGCATTATCGACAGTCTCTCGGACTGTCACTATAACGGAGCGTCCCGAGCGACGGACATATGCTCCGAATGTAAAATATCTGAACCACAACATGCGGTCCCCTATGTTGTTGGACGAGAGAGGGACCTCTCTCGCTCATAGCCCGGACGGACCTGGACAAGCCAGGAACCGGACTAACAGGCTTCCTCCAAACTGTCCTCAATCCGCCGTCACTGGGTGTGAACTAAAGTAATTATAGTGCTCGCATCACCCAAATCTCCTTCCTAGACTGCAGCGGACGAACCCGGCAGCCGAACCATTCGATGAATGTACGCTACACCGGGTGAGCTAGCGAATGTCACTCCGTCGATCCTACAAGGGACCTCTTAGGCGATAGACATATTCCATGAGCACTAATTGCCGCTAGCTCTTCATTAACTATGACGACAGAGGCACACTTTTGAAAGACATCTCCGTAACTTTGCGAACAAGAAACCAGAAATGCTTGGTAATAGCAAGCATATAATAATAAATATATAGCGTCGTTCAATAATTCGAAAGTTTGTGTGACATTATTGGACTATGTCGGAACTGAGGGACAAAGTCCCTGAACCGAACCAAACATTTCTAAGTCCACCGATGCTATCAGTTTCTTATCCGGCATCGCAGCATTCTGGTCCGACGAAAGAACCTGTAGAAGATCAAGTCAGATGACATACACAACAGCATATGTTGTTCCGAAAGGGAAAGCTCGAAATCCTCCGAATCCCTTTCGGTATCCCGTCGGACCGGATGAAAATTTCGGACGTCCGTACCCGCTTCCGCAAAGCGTCCCGACCCAGCATCGTCGGATAAAACATATGCGACAGATTCAGTTGTTGCTGGGATGCTGCGATAAGCTGTGCTATTTAGGATAGCACGTCCGTCCCCGAGGCCTGTGCAGTAGCGGTCTTACGATGCATTGCCGCCGGAAGCTCCGTGTACGTTGACTCCCGCACACTTTCCTATGCGAACGTCCGGAGTCTGCAGGCCTCGTGTCCCTGGCTACCGGATGGTGTGACCTGGTCGCCGATGATTCTCTGACTGGCGAAGCTGACTGGATATCCGAGGTCACGTAGCCAAGAGTGGTCGTGTGCGCTACCATGAGAATGAGGAAGCCTTATTGACAGTCTCTCCGGACTGACTAAATGTCGGAGCGTCCCGAGCGACGGACGTATGCTCCGAATGCGAAACATTTTGTACCACAACATCTGGGGCCAGATGTTGTTGTACGAGAGAGGGGCCTCTCTCGCTCGCCGTCCGGATGGACCAGAACGAGCTATGAACCGGACTAAAAGGCTTCCTCCGTTCTCCCTCTAATCCGCCGTCACTGGGTGTGCATTTGGTTGATTTATAGTGCTCGCATCACCCCAAAACTCTTTCTAGACCGCAACGGACGAACCCGGCTGCCGAACCATTCGATGAATGGACGCTACACCGGGCGAGCTAGCGGACGTCAAACCTACTAGGGTCCTCTTAGGCAATTGGCGTATTTACATGAGCACTTTTCCGCTAGCCCTTCATTAATTGTGACGACGGAGGCACACTGTTGGAAGACATCACAGATACATCACCCTAATCTTGATCGTCTGAAATAGAAATTGATAAAGTAGAGTGACCCTGCGGGGAAAGGACCGGAATGTCCAATTCCCCACTAACATACCGTGACATACGCTTCCCATGTTGTCATCGAAATCATCAGATACAGAACAGGAGTTAATGTGAGTACACTGACCACATATAAAATGATTATAAAAGTCAGAGGAAGACTTCCTCTTATTACAATTGATCAAAATCCTTTCAATGTGAAAAGAAAACAAAGTCCTGGTACTCGCACCAACCCCTGACAATCAAAATACATAATAATAATATGATCCATTAACACAGAAAAAATAATTGAAACCAAAATATTTTGAAAAAATATTTTTTCAGAACAGCCCAAGTTTCTGAAAAGTAACGTTGAGCCCCAATGGATCCCAAGCCTAAGTGTGGACAAAAATTTTAAAAATATTTTAAACAATTTATGCAACACTTACAAACAATAATAATGTATCTAGTTATGATTAAATTAACATCAAGATATTATTTTCAAGAAATCCCCCCTCACACAGAGGGCTGTTGTAAATGGAAACAATAAGTGTAAAAACACTAGAATAAGACTCCAGGCACCCTGGCCCGAAATCAGTTACCAATAATACACTATCTGATGCAAAACAGAGACTTCCAGGGAAGAAACTGCAGAACATCAGATGGTAGATGCAGAACACAACGCCTAACCACCCGTAGGTGAAGACGTAAACATGGGGAAAAGAACAGAATTCATTCTGTTATTCAGCTAAAACTCCCAAGAAATTTTAGTAATAATAATTACAGAAACTATGCCAAAAGCATGGGAGAATAGCAAGAGGGGACTTAAAGGAAAGGGAGAGAGGAAAACACTGAAAAATCAGTGTAGCTAAATAACAAGAATGACAACAAAATGGCTGCTGCCTCGAAAATAGGTAACTTAACATAATTTCATTAAAAATTTTTAAGTTACAGCCCTGATAATATTCTGTCACACATTTTTCCTCTCCTCCTTCTCTATCCTCCTTAGAATCACCATTTCACTAATATTTATGTGTCTGGCATCATTTAAACTGAGATTTACAAGCACAAAGATCAGTCAGATGTTAACTGATGAAGGGCCAAACTTAGAATGATTAATGGCGCCAATTTCGGAACGTCCTTGACACTGCGCATGCGCAGTAGAGGTGAAGTGTGGAGGGCCATTCAGGACATGTTTTCTTTGGTTTTAGATGCAAATTTTGGGGATTGGGGGACAAAATTTGTGTTTGGCCCTATATTTTAAGAGTTAGCACCAGCTATGTCTGGGTCATTGGTACAGTATAAAAATATTATTTAATTATTGGCATCCTAGCAAGAAACATCAAGTCACAGGGTTCCTGCAAGCAAGGACTGATAAAATTCAAGGCTTTTCAAAGATTTTTTGAGCATTTTTCAAGGCCCAACAATAGCCAAATTGAAGGATTTTCAAGAAACCACCTCACCGACCCACCCTGCCGTTACTAGTTCTAACTTAAGACTCTCTGGATTAGCCATCTCTTCCCACCTTTCCAGAATGCAAGTATGGTCAAAGTTTCTACATACAAACTTCAAGTTATCAGTTTAAAGATCCAGTAGAAAAAAATTCCCTTTGGGATTCAGTTTCTTTTGAGACAACAGAATATTTTTACCTAAATGCTTTGAACCTATCGACACAGAAAAATTCACCAAAAAGTTAAAAAATTTATAGTAATTTATATATTTTTTATACTTACCAATGACCCAGACATAGCTGGTGCTAACTCTTAAAATATAGGGCCAAACACAAATTTTGCCCCCCAATCCCCAAAATTTGCATCTAAAACTAAAGAAAACATGTCCTGAAAGGCCCTCCACACCTCGCCCCCACTGCGCATGCGCAGTGTCCAGGACGTTCCGAAATTGGCGCCATTTATCATTCTAATAACCAGTGCCTGGTAAGCGCTATGTACTCAGCGGGGAGGCAAGAGTTCCCAACTCCTGGGAGGGCCATCCCCGTCTGGGTCATTGGTAAGTATAAAAAATATATAAATTACTATAAATTTTTTAACATTTTTATACTGTACCAATGACCCAGACATAGCTGAATAGTAAAAAGGCTGGAGGGCCAAGGACATAGAGCAAAATGGAATACGCTCAATAAAATAAAATAGAGTCATCCCCTGTAGGGAAAAGAAGTAATAGGCCTTACATGTATCTTTCTTATTTATGATAAATTAGAAAGATACAACACCTTCCAAAAATTGAGCTTCATACATCCATGTACTCTATTAATATCCAATAATCCTTATACTAATAATTTTTAAAGTAAGCCAATAATAAAGTAAGTCTAGAGAATAGAGACTCTTATACTCCTAAAAGTGTGTGAGAATTGCATAATCATGTCCGTTGACATATGCAATATTCAAAAGCTATACTTTAAAAACTAAGACTTGAATGAATTTTATAAACTTAAACTTCTCACTAAACAACCATCCCAATAACAGCTCAGAATTACTAACTCCGGAGGAGGTATCCCCTTGTTTTCATAGTAAAAACAGGTGACCCAAGGGAACACCCTCCCCCCCCCTTTTTCTTGCCCTGGGTCAAATAGCCCAGAGCGAAGAGGGCAGCCGAACGGAGACACTGCCGAAACAGACAGCCTACCTAGCTATAGTAGCAACTGTTAAGTGAATGACATTCTGAGCAGTAGAAAATAGACCTAACAATAGAGGCCTCCAGAAATGGACTCGATATTTCTGAGATAAAATTCATGAATGGATGGCTGAGCGCAATGAGCAGCCTTCAAAAATCTATAATAGCAACACTATTAATGTAAGCCCAAGAAGTAGAAGAACTCTTACTTCAAGAGCCGAAATCTTAAGCACAACTGCTAAGCCAATGATATACCATAAGCAGTACGCTAGTTAATAGAATCGATTAACAATAAAATGGAGCGTAACGTCCTTCTACTAGACATCAAAGACAGAAGAAGCTTACGCCCTTGTAATAAACAGATATCTGTTTATAAATACATAAACTGTACCCGGAAAGAGTAAAGGCCTATGCCCATACGAAGACGGAAGGACCTTAAAATAATAGGTTCCGGATAATAGGAGCCTAACTCTTATGCAACAATCCAACCTAATAGTAACGGAAGTATTGATTCCGAAACTATGAAAGTGAAAATCATCCATCGATAGTGCATGAAACTCACTGACTCTACAGTAAAAGAGAAACCAACAGAATTACTGTCTAAAAGGTCAGAATTTGAAAACTACTGTTTCCAGAGGCTCAAATGATTACTTAGCTAAATAAGAACCGAAGTTAAAATCCGTATAGGAATTTAATCTAAAGATTCTAAGTCTATTTATCAAAAAGTTACTAACTGACTTAGATAAAGAGACAAAAGACTCAATTGTAAACTATCGTAGAGTGCATAGGTATGAGGTAACATAAACCTATAACCTAAATAACAACAGGCTGCAGTAGATCTTGTGAAACAAGTATACTAAAAACTAGCAATGCGTAGTATGGAGGGATCAACCATATGAACATAATGATCCCTACACCACGACGGAAGAGCCTCCACTTTAGTCGCATAGAATAGCGAAGAAGAGGATCTCCTATAGTAAGAAATCGCGTCCAAAGCTCGTCCAGTACAGTGCTTACAATGCAATACGGACCACACAACGGAATACATGAAGGTTGCGACCTTGCTGGTTGTGATAAAGATGACACGATTTACCCAGTGAAAAAAGATCCTCACATAGAGGAAGATTTCACGTTAAGATCCACAGTAGACAAGAGAGTAAATTACTCATGATCTCTGTGAAGATAGAGATGCTATCAACAGAAATGTATTGTGGTTGTTTATCTTAGCAATACCTGCTAAAACAACAGCGCCGGAGGATACGCGTATCCTATCATTGCGTCCTATAGATCAATAGAGCGTTAACAGTATTAGCTCAGAGATCTGGACAAGCCAACACATACGTCTGCAATTGATTAGCAAGCTGTGTCATAATAAAACATCATTGGGCGCTCCCATAGATAGCAAATCTGATTAAATACTTGTTTGTTGAGAGTCCATTCTGACAGCAACAAGCGACCCGTTAGAGAACGGGAGTGCGATAAAACAATCAGACGACCCCGAATATGACGGACCAAAACTGAACTTGGTGTACTATAACCAACAGACGGATTCTTTCCATTAAATTGAATAACGGAAACGAAAGAGTGCCTCCCTGGTTCCGGAGATACGCCACTACTGTCGAATTAAAGGACAGGGATTTGGGCATGCATTTCTGAATAATGTTCATGCAATGACATAAAGCAAGCCTAAAAAACATTATTCCGCGGAAGTTAAACTGATAGCTAAAAGACTGCGGAACCCAAAGACCCTGGCACTTCGAATCCGTAGGGATCAGTATATATCCCAATCTGTTTGACTGGCAACCGTCATAACAGCCACACTAGGGTCCGGCAACTGCGGCGGCACTCTCTGAGTCAACCACCGAATGTTTGCCCCAGTCTGAATCTCTTGTAACAGTAGATAGACAAGAGAATGTATAAACCAAGCAATTCATGGATTGCCGGAAAGTTGCCGTCGAAGAGAAGCTCCTCCGAGAACGAAGCGACTCTGAGAGAGTTCTTAACCTACTATCCACGCGTGGATGTAGCTAGGGCTGCATCACGTCTAAACACTCCAATCAGCCACTGAAGGGCGGAGTTATACGTGAACAAAATACTGCCCTCAAAAGAAATTACATTGAGAATAATATCCCGTAAATCTTTTCTTGAAGACGTAATGATAACGCCTCAGTAAGGCGGATTACGTATAATAAAGCGTCTAAGTTAAGTCTACTATACATAATGTCGTTCCCAATATTGAAATTGGAAAAGACATAAACGGAGAAAAAGAATATATGCAGTCTTTAATCACACCGTCTAGACGCATATGAACTCTCGGTTTGCCCTGCTCTGCCAAAATAAACTATATGTAAAAAAGATAAAATGGCAGAAATGAGCCACGCGGACAAGAAACTAAACTATCATGCTTAGTAGCAGGCTTGTATATATATATATAATATATAGCGTCGAAAAATAAAACACATGTTGTAATGACAATATTGGACTGCGTCGGTAAGTCAGGGACAAAGTCCCTGTACCGATCGAAAAATCCGAGTCCAATGACGCTATAAGTCTCTTATCCAAGATCGCAGCAATGAAGTCCGAAAAATAATCACTGGAAGAAATGCCAGAAGATATGAAAGGCATCTTCCGATACTACTAAAGGGAAAACTCGAAATCTTTCGAATCCCTTTCGCCATCCTGTCGGACCCTATAAAGCGTTCGGTCGTCCGTAGCTTGATGCAACCGCGGACCGCACCGACCCAGCGCCGTCGGATAATTCCTGATTCGACCGAGAAACCGTCAATTGCTGGGATGCTGCGAAACAACCGTGCTAACTCGGATAGCACGTCCGTCACCGAGGCCTGAGGAGCAGCGGTCTTACGATGCATTGCCGCAGGAAGCTCCGAGATCGTTACCCCGTGCATACTTCCAATATGCGAGCGAACGGAGTGTATAGGCCTCGTGTCCCTTGGCTACCGGATGGCGCGACCTATTCGCTGTGGAATCACTGAATGCCGAAACTGATCGGATACTCGAGGTCACGTAGCCAATGTGCGGTCGTGTGCCCTGCTGTGAGGATGAGGAAGCATTAAAGACAGTCTCTCGGACTGTCAATATAACGGAGCGTCCCGAGCAACGGACATATGCTCCGAATGTAAAATATCTGAACCACAACATGCGGTCCCCTATGTTGTTGGCTTCCTCCGATCTGTCCTCAATCTGCCGTCACTGGGTGAGTACTAAAGTAATTAAAGTGCTCGCATCACCCAAATCTCCTTCCTAGACCGCAACGGACGAACCCGGCAGCCGAACCATTCGATGAATGTATGCTACACCGGGTGAGCTAGCGAATGTCATTCCGTAAGCGATAGACATATTCCATGAGCACTTATTGCCGCTAACTCTTCATTAACTATGACGACAGAGGCACACTTTTGAAAGACATCTCCATAACTCTTCGAACAAGAAACCAGAAATGCTTGGATAGCAAGCATAAAATAATAATATATATAGCGTCGTTCAATAATTCGAAAGTTTGTGTGACATTATTGGATTATGTCGGAACTGAGGGACGATGTCCCTGAACCGAACCAAAAATTTCTAAGTCCACCGACGCTATCAGTTTCTTATCCGGCATCGCAGCATATGTTGTTCCGAAAGGGAAAGCTTGAAATCCACCGAATCCCTTTCGGTATCCCGTCGGACCGGATGAAACTTTCGGACGTCCGTACCCGCTTCCGCGGAGCGTCCCGACCCAGCATCGTCGGATAAAATATATGCGACAGATTCAGTTGATGCTGGGATGCTGCGATAAACTGTGCTATTAAGGAAAGCACGTCCGTTCCCGAGGCCTGTGCCGTAGCGGACTTACGATGCATTGCCGCTGGAAGCTCCGTGTACGTTGACTCCCGCACACTTCCTATGCGAACGTCCGGAGTCTGCAGGCCTCGAGTCCCCGGCTACCGACCCAGCGCTGTCGGATAATTCTCGATCCGACACCGTTTCTGTCGGCTGCTGGGATGCTGCGATAAGCTGTGCTATGTGCACAAGAATGTCCGGCGTCAAGACCTGCGGAGGCGCAGTCTATCGGTGCTTCGCCGAGGGCAGCTCCGCATCAGATGGCTCCCGCATACTTCCTATGCGAACGTCCGGAGTCCATCGGTCTCGAATCCCTGGCTGCCGGATGGTGTGACCTGGTCGCCGAAGAATCCTTGATCGGCGAAGCTGGTAATATATCGGCGGTCACGCAGCCAAGGTGCGGTCGTGTGCGCTGATGAGAAGAGGAAGCCTTAGCAGTCTCAGCGGACTGCCTATACAACGGAGCGTCCCGAGCGACGGACGTATGCTCCGCTAACAACACATTTGTACCACAACATCTGGGGCCAGATGTTGTTGAACGAGAGAGGGGCCTCTCTCGCTTGCCGTCCGGATGGACCGGAACGAGCAATGAACCGGACTAAAAGGCTTCCTCCGTTCTCCCTCCGATCCGCCGTCACTGGGTGTGCATTAAGTTAATTTTATAGTGCTCGCATCACCCCAAAATTCCTTCTAGACCGCAACGGACGAACCCGGCTGCCGAACCATTCGGTGAATGGACGCTACACCGGGCGAGCTAGCGGACGTCAAAGGCCGTCGAACCTACTAGGGTCCTCTTAGGCAATTGGCGTATTACATGAGCACTTTTCCGCTAGCCCTTCATTAATTGTGACGACGGAGGCACACTGTTGGAAGACATCACAGATACATCACCCTAATCTTGATCGTCTGAAATAGAAATTGATAAAGTAGAGTGACCCTGCGGGGAAAGGACCGGAGTGTCCAAATCCCCAACAACATACCGTGACATACGCTTCCCATATTGTCATCGAAATCATACGATACAGAACAGGAGTTAATGCGAGTACACTGACCACATATAGAATGATAATAAGGTCAGAGGAAGACTTCCTCCTAAAACAATTGATCAATATCCTTTCAATGAGAAAAGAAAACAAGTCCTGGTACTCGCACTAACCCCTGGCAATCAAATACATAATAATAATATGATCCATTAATATAGAAAAAATAATTGAAATCAAAATATTTTGAAAAAATATTTTTTCAGAACAGCCCAAGTTTCTGAAAAGTAACGTTGAGCCCCAATGGATCCCAAGCCTAAGTGTGGACAAAAATTTTAAAAATATTTTAAACAATTTATTCAACACTTACGAACAATAATAATGTATCTAGTTATGATTAAAATAACATAAAGATATTATTATTTAGAAATCCCCCCCTCACACAGAGGGCTGTTGTAAATGTAAACAATGAGTGTAAAAACACTAAAATAAGACTCCAGGCACCCAGGCCCGAAATCAGTTACCAAAAATACACCATCTGATGCAAAACAGAGACTTCCAGGGAAGAAACTGCAGAACATCAGATGGTAGATGCAGAACACAACGCCTAACCACCCGTAGGTGAAGACGTAAACATGGGGAAAGAACAGAATTCATTCTGTTATTAAGCTAAAACTCCCAAGAAATTTTAGTAATAATAATTACAGAAACTATGCCAAAAGCATGGGAGAATAGCAAGGGGGAACTTAAAGGACAGGGAGAGAGGAAAAACACTTGAAAAAACAGTGTAACTAAATAATCAGAATGACAACAAAATGGCTGCTGCCTTGAAAATAGGTAACTTAACATAATTTCATTAAAAAATTTTAAGTTACAGCCCTGATAATATTCTGTCACACATTCTTTTCCTCTCCTCCTTTTCTATCCTCCTTAGAATCACCATTTCACTAATATTTATGTGTCTGGCATCATTTAAACTGAGATTTAAAAGCACAAAGATCAGTCAGATGTTAACTGATGAAGGGCCAAACTTAGAATGATAAATGGCGCCAATTTCGGAACGTCCTGGACACTGCGCATGCGCAGTGGGGGCGAGGTGTGGAGGGCCTTTCAGGACATGTTTTCTTTAGTTTTAGATGCAAATTTTGGGGATTGGGGGGCAAAATTTGTGTTTGGCCCTATATTTTAAGAGTTAGCACCAGCTATGTCTGGGTCATTGGTACAGTATAAAAATATCTATTTCCAACTTTATGTCTTTCCTCATTTTTTTGTATATTACAGATTATGTGTCCACACCTAGACATTTGTTCACAGAGATTGTTCTAGTGAGGGGTTAGCAGCTACGGTTTGAAAGAATGCCATTCAGAGTTTGGTATTATTAATATTAGTACCCTCATTAGCAACTAGGAGCACTTAGTTTAATTTTAAAGCTGCAATCTGTAAGTGGAGTGGCTGGCTGTGATTTCCAGTTAAATTTTGGCTGCTGGTATAGACAGCCAAAACGTAACCAGATCCACAGCCAGAATGATGTAATATTGTCTGGCTGTGATAACTGCACCGTGGCGGACTTGTTCTGACACCACAAAGTTGGTTAAAGTTCAGTCGAAGTCTGTATGTAAAAAGGTTATTGTGTTCCGAGTGTTTCTATATATCTAATACTCACCCTGTCGACCATGAGAAGCTCTGTCACAATATTTTTAGTAACAATCGTCTTCATGTCAGATTCAAATTCCTTTGGACAGAGTTGAGCAATATGTCCTATAGCCACTATTGCTGTTAAATAATTTGCTGATTCTATTGTAATGTGGTTCTTCACAGTCTGTTAATGAAAAATATGCATTGATGAGATACTGTATATGAACTAAATACAATGGTTAGAATATGAATCCTAAAATCTATTTCTCAGCCCAGTGCATATTAACATTTTCACAGCAAATGCAATATTTACCCCCTTACTCTAAAACAACTACCAAACAACTTTTGTAAAAATATTTATTAACAATATGCAAAGTGATGGGAGCCAGCACTGTGGGCCCCACACTTGAAACGGTTTGCAATTTGAACAGTATACAGTACAGTAAAACCTTCTTTGAGAGACCACCTGTCTTGAGAGGTCAGTGAAACGATGTACCTGTCTTGAGAGGTCAGTGAAACGATGTACCTGTCTTGAGAGGTCAGTGAAACGATGTACAAAATAGCTGTGTTGGGTTCCAGGGCATCGATATCATTATTATATTATTATATAAGAGATATTTACATTGAAAAGTATTGTTTTGCATTTAAATTTCCCACAGCAGCTGTCTGTATGATGGATGAGGAAATAGAACCACGCATAATATGTGAAATTTCTAAGTTCAAGGGCAATCACTCTTCGATAAGTGAAATGACTGGAATAAAATTAAAACTTGTTGTGGAGGTACCCACCAGGATACTACATACAAACTAGAGGCTCTAAAGAGCCTGTAATCGCTCACCTGGAACTACATATAAAAATATGATTTCCCATAGGCTTTCCATGGTAACTAAGAGCTGCAACTGTGACCATGTTTGCAACATTACATTAACATTACATGAGGATCATTGGTAGAAGGTGTCCCAGTCCTCAATCACATGAAGTTTTAAAACATGTGAATCCATCAAACAGAATCATAGAATGTCTCTGGTGGCCATATTTTCCAACCAACGGGAACAAAAAGAGGATCGTTTGTGGAGGGCCTCCTATAGACCATTCCTGCCAAGTTTTGGTTCACGTCAGCTCAGTAATTCCAGAGAGAAGATGAAAATGGGATTTCCCATAGGATTTTTCTATAGTAACAAGCAAATTCAGTGAATTCATGTCTCCCGCTGGTCAGCAGTTTCAAGGGGAATTAATGCATCCAGTGAAATATAGTTGAGTTGCAAGTGGAAGTTATTTAGAAGAGACAGAACAGACAGTGCTTCAGACAGTGGTTATCAGATTTAATTTCACGGACGTCATTGTCAAAGCAAGTAAAGTGATGTGGAGTATAACTGTGAGAATCACTAAAAATTAAGACTGTATGATAAGACATATTACATTAAACTGATGTGAAAAGTGTTAACCAACCTGTAAAGGTTGTGATTGGAAGTTAATGAAACCTTGGAAGTGATGTCCAGATAATATGGTGGTCTGTATATGGTACTGGGAGAGTTGCAAAAGAAGTAATGATGAAGATATATTCTGGTCTCACAATGATAACAAAGATACACAAGAAGTTTCGTAAAGATCAGTTCATAAATACGACTTTTAGTCCGAGGTGCGTTGATGCAGATGGACAGATTTTCGGTACAAAATGTCCCACATTCGATTTTGACCTAGGTACTGATAAAAGTAAACCATATATGAAATTTCATTGAAATGAAATGAACTTTATTTTGTAGTATACGTTTACATGAAGTATAATAAACAACTTGCAGAAATGTACAGAAATAAATGTAAAACTGCATGGAAGCAGTATAGCCCTGGGAGCTGTTTTCCTGCCATTCCCATATTAAAAGATAATTAGTCCCGACATCAAAATTGTAAATAATCTGCATCCTTACGAATTCATGAGGGCAACTTGTAATACATAATTATTTAACCCCTGCCCAGTGCAAACGGAACACTGCTTTAACAAGAAACGCTCTTAAATAGGATTTCCATACATTTTCTTATCAGTCCTTTGACTTTCAATTCTAGCCCCAGGGACAAGGACATGGCACTCAGTGGAATGACTAAATGAGCTTACTCCAGTGATAAACCATGGGCCCTGTTCCGGAGGCAAGAACAGAAATGAATAATACCCGCACAGTGCGATCTTTTCGAACAGTGCGGGCCGGACACGACTATTGCACTAGGTAAGGGGCCAAAGTATTGCAGAAATTGCATTACAGAAATTGCTCAAAAATTTAATTGTCTAATCAGCAAAGCCTAGATTCTGGAGTGTTGATCTCTGAATGTGGAGATCCAGGCGAAATAGAAGTACAATCGGGGCAGGAAGGGTTATTACAAGAGACATCTGAATGGTATGAATTTAGATCCTTGTCTATTATCGCCTTTTTAAATTGGGATCTATTGAGATACTGGACTGATGGTTCAATGTCATTCCAAATCCGCGGAAAAGAATGGAACAGGAGTTCGGCCGAGAAGCAGGTTCTGGGTTTTCGTGTGCGTATATTGCCAGACTGTCTAGTATTCATGCCAGATGGGTTTGTATAAATTTCAAATGTGTTATCGAAGGACTTGGGTAGTTTATTATTAAACAACTCATGCATGAACAGGAGACTGTGTAGTGTATAAAGGTCTCAGAATTTTAGTATACCACAGCTTTTGAAAAGGGGATCGGAGTGTGAAGTATAGGATCATTTCATTATCGCTCGAATAGCTTTTTTTTGCAGACCAAGGATCCTATTTTTGGACGCAGCGTGTCCCCACACTTGTATCACATAAATTAAATGACTTTGGATCAGAGAGAAGTACAATAATCTTAGTGCTACTCGGGGAAGGAATTTTTTAGCCCGATTTATGGCAAAAGTAGCCCTGACTATTTTCAAGCACATGGTGGAGATGTGTCGCTTGAATTTGAGATTTTCATCCACATGAATACCGAGAAACTTAAATGCTGTTTCCTCTTGATGGTTACCCACTAGTGTAATATTTGTATTATTCATTAATATGCTCTTGCCTATCACACTATACAGATCATTTTGGGGGTGGAATAACATGAATTGGGTTTTAGAAGCATTTAGAGCCAATTTATTCACAGAGCACCACTCACTTATGCTATATAACTCAGAGTTTGTATTCTCTAAAAGAGTATCGACGCTATTGCTATCTGCATGCGCTGTTGTGTCATCTGCGAACGACAAGACTTTTAACAAAGTCGATTTGCTGATGTCGTTGATATATAGTATAAATAAAATGGGCCCGAGGATAGAACCCTGGGGTACACCTGTGGTGATCTCTCTATTGTCAGATACCTCATTATGGAAAGAAACAAACTGGCTTCTTTCTGTTGGATAATCCTTAAACCAGGAATTAACTAACACTCGAATACCATAATATTCCAGTTTCTTTAGTAGAATGTTATGGTCAATGCTATCGAAAGCTTTCGCAAAATCTAGGAAAATCGAAAGAGTGCAATCTTTCGTTGTTTTATCGTTTGCTTCAGCAACATTATTTATTAGGTGAAATATAGGATGTATGGTTGAATGATGCTTTCTAAACCCAAATTGATAGTGGTATAGTCTTTTGGTCATCTAAGAAACTGGATACACGAGAATACATACATTTTTCAATTACTTTTGAGAATGCTGGAAGAATAATAATGGGTCGCAGTCTTTCGTGCGAGACGGGCGCTATTGCGCTTGCCCGCAATTTAAAAAAGACAAGAGCAAAAAATCGCGCCCATCATCAAACAGTTCAACTTCAATTAAATTGCACTCAACTCACTAGCATTGCCACGCTTCAAGTCAGAATGGACATCTATTTCGTTATTGTCCAATGGTTAATGGTAAAACAAAAACAAAAACAAAACTGCTGTTATATGCCCCCCCCCCCCCCCCCCCCACCACCAATCAACATCCGCTCCGCAAGAGGTCTGAATCGATATTGTCAGTGAAAATTGAAACATTTCCAGTTTCCTTTATTCACTGCGCATGTCATTCTACATCCCAATTCATCCAGCAAACGAAACCGCAAGTACAATGCTAATTTAATCAAACAAACAGATAGACCAACTGTGATTGGCCAGTCAGTAGTGAAATCGTCTGCTTACGGCCAACCGAATCGCTTATACCAAATAATTTCACCTTGTTTTCCTTTCTTCAAAGATTTGTGTACAAGCGAGAAATTTTATCCTCGGTGTTTTTGCTGTTTGTCTTTTCTGAATTGGTTACCTTTTCCAGATGTCAACGGTGAATCTATCGTTACAGTCCATTGAAGTATTCAAAGTAGTCAGCAAGTAGCAATCTAAATATCATGATTAGCTGTGTTTAAACACATCTGTCCCAAACATGCCTAGTTGTGAACCTTTGGGGAATTTTGCGAATGTGATTTGCACTCGCAACACAATTTGCGAGTGCACTTTTTTGCACCCGTAAAATTTACTCACACGAAGGACTGGGGGTCGGTGGTTATTGAATACATGGGGGTCACTGGATTTGAAAATAGGTATAATTTTGGCTATCTTCATTTTACTTGGCACTATACCAGTGGAGAGCGAGAGGTTAATTATGTGAGTTAGCAGTTTAGCCACCTCGAAGATGATTTCTTTTAAAAGCTTAGTTGACAAGTTATCACCATCTTTACTTGCCTTTCCGCAAATGCTATTAACACAGATAATTACTTCCTGCACGTTTGTGGGCGATATGAAGAAAGTTTCTGCATTGATGTTGCCAATGTAGTCCGAGAAATGACGGTCTGATGAAGGTATTTCATCACTGATTGATTTACCTATGCTTGTCAAAAAGGTATAAAATCTATCGACAATCAATCTAGGGTCGGTTAGTTCGTCGTTGTCAGCACGAAAGGAAGACAGCCGTGTGGCAGTTTGTTCAGTTTTGCTGATTGCTTTTCGCAAAATTTCCCAAGTTTTTTTAATGTTATTTTTATTTGATAGTAGAGTATCGGTGTAATAATCAGATTTACTTGTTCTTTTAAGTCAGTTGAAAATCTGTCAATATTCTTTGTATTCAGTGACGTTTCGGGAGGGTTAGGGATTTTATCTTTCTAGCATACAGTTTATTTTTGTTCAAAGAGGATTGTAAAAAGCCACGTGTCATCCATGGTTCACGTTTTATGTACTTCTGTGGTGTTGACCTCACTTCCTGTAGGAACGCTCTGTCAAAGAGACAATAGAATTTGTCGAGGAAAAGATCATATGCTCTATTCGGACATTCTATACTAAGAACGTCCGAAAAGTCGCATTCTGATAAAAGCTGCTTAAATTGATTAATATTTGTCCTTTTGAACACGCGTTTCATGGTTTGAGTTGAGTAGACCAGTCAGTTGTTTTTGTTCTCGTAATAAAATGTTGCGAAGTGGTCACTAACATCAGTAATTACAATTCCCCGATTGCCTTTCCGCGAATGCTATTAACACAAAGAATTACTTCCTGCACGTTTGTGGGCGATATGAAGAAACAATTCCCGATTCGTAAGGGTTATGATTGTTGCTGAATATATGATCGATTAGTGATGCGGAAGTGTCCATTATTCTTGTTGGCCTTGTGATAGCTGGCATGAATCCTGCACTGAACAGAGAATCTATATAAGAGTTGGTCTTAGTGTGTGTGTTGAAATTTAGGAAATCAATATTAAAGTTGCCCACGAGATAAGCCCTTTTATTTTCGGCGTTTATTACATCCAATGGTCGAGATAATTTGGTTAGAAAAAGGTCGAGATCTGCTTTTGGTGCAGCATTTGGTCTATAGATGGAACCAAGTATACATTTATTTTTGTCAGTGATTTCTACGAATAATGAATCAAAGACATGAGGGATAAAGACCGAGAGATCACTGCGTATTCTGAAGGATAAATTATCTTTTACAAATAAACCAACACCACCTCTTCCATCATCATTGTGGGGTCGTGTGTTGCAAATAAGAGGGTGATAGCCTTCAAGTTCGTGGCACAGAGCTTTGGGGTTAAATATTTCAGTCAGGCCTATTACGTCAAAAAAGTTTCTATCCGACTGTAGATCGCACAATAAATTATGGAGATTTTCGAAATTCGCATTTAGACTACGGCAGTTTATGTTGAAGAGGGAGAGAGATTTACGTTGGCCCGATATATTATCTTGGAATTGCTCGGGTGTATAGTACTTGCACAGTTTGTTATCCATAGCAAGAGGGTGATTCATGTCCTCGCTGTCTTCGGAGAGTGTACCATTTATTTATTATTTATTTGTGTTTAGGGTCACATATTTCTGCACAATGGCTAATCATGACTGCGACAGTTTTACGGGTGGAGGAAGCCGGAGAGAACCACCGAGCAATGGCGAGCAACTGTCAGCTCCCCAACATACTAACTCCACACAAGCAGGGTTAGCATTGGTTGAAAGCACGTGCACCATCGACGTGCAGTACGCCTTAGTATGCCACTGTGCCCCCACGTGGGGAATAGGGGTGAAGTGTCTTGCCCAAGGACACAACGCGGTTGCTGCAGGTGGGATTCGAACCGAGGACCTCTCGGCTTGCAGGCTGCACCTCTACCTACTGAGCCACTGCGTCCCCGAGTGCACCATTGAATTTAGAGATAAAATCAAAAATATCGTCATTCTGGATCTCATCAAGTGTAGGATTGTTAGCCATGTTGGTCAAACAGATCATCGAAAGCACATTTATGTGGGCCTTTTTTAGAGGTATGAACAATCAATTTATGGATTAGACCAGGCATGGTATTTAATAAGAAAAAGTTGTACTGTATGTGCAACCATCTTGAATTTGGGACCAAACCCCAAAACACATATTCTGGTCTCATCACAATGATAACAAAGATACTCAAGAAGTTTCGTGAAGATCGGTTCATAAATATAGTTTTTAGTCCGAGGTGCGTTGACGCAGAGGGCAGACAGACAGATTTTCGGTACAAAATTTCCCACATTTGAACTTGACCTAGGTATTGATAAAAGTAATCCATATATGAAATTTCATCGAAATCAGTTGATTTTAAGGAAAGTTAGGGCCTGGAAAACATCAGCCAATCAAATTTCAGCAACCTAATTAAATATGCGCAGAAAATGAAAAAATTTATAGTAATTTATATACTTTTTATACTTTCCAATGACCCAGACTTAGCTGGTGCTAACCCAAAAATATCTAGGGCCAAACACAAATTTTGCCCCCCAATCCCCAAAATTTGCATGCAAAACCGAAAATTAGAAGTCCTAACTGGCCCTCCATACATTTTACTCTCCGCGCATGCGCAGACGCCAGGAAGTCACTGAACCTGGCGCCAATAAAATCATTCTTTGTAGAAAAAAGATTATAATAATTCAGCAGGGAGGTATGAGTGCCCAATACCGCCCACTCATGGGAGGGCCATTCCCGTCTGGGTCATTGGTAAGTATAAAAAATATATAAATTACTATAAATTTTTTCATATTTTTATACTGTAACCAATGACCCCTACTTAGCTGAATCGTAAAAAGGCAGAGGGCTTAGAACTTCCGAAATATTAGATCAACAGATCAAATCCTTCAATCCATGATGAAGAAATTAGAATTTACATGAATGTCTCTTAATACCATAATAGAAGAGACATAACCTAATATGGATCCCAATAATGTAAATCCTAAATCTAAGCATAAAATCATGTTAATTAGGATGTAACAAATAAACAATTTTTGAGACTAGTCTGGACTAGGCCCCAAAGATTATTATGGCATACTGAGAATGCGAGAAAATTTCCAATAAACCTTCACAACACAATAATACTGCAGCTGATCGCCGAACATAGTACGGACAACACAGCTTCCTCAATAGTTACATACCCCATAAGGCAGAGAAGTGGACAAAATGACCCCCCCCCCCTTTTTTTTGAACATAACTTCAAAAGAAAGAGGGGAGAGCACTGTAATCAATAAGCAGAACCCGGAAATGATATAAATAAATATCGATCGTGCACTCAACAAATTAATTTATGAATAATAAATGGTGCTTAACGTCACTTCACAAGCCAAGGCTATAGCGATGATTTTGGTAAATAGAATTATCCGCTATAAAATATATACAGGTACGACGAAATCAGCAAGAAATTAATTATAACATATACATACAAAAGCGGGATAAGATGAACAATCTCTGCAGAGAAAACTCGCTTCAAGATCATTCACAGGAGGCCTCTGTAATATTAAATCCGGTAAAAAACACTCTCCAATGTGTACTATTTGGTATCAACAACTACAATCACGTGAGAATATGCGATTTGAGAACCGACAAAATAGAGACCAGGATCTAGAAATGGAGGTAGGTATGATAAACCGGCTCCAGAATCAGAAAATAAATACCGGAAACAAATGCAACAGAACTGCATATATGCGTATGATGGTGCCATCCAACACGACCCAGACACAAAGTATGTATGTATTAAAAAAAATATATATATGCGACAGCGTAAGTGTGTGTGGGGGAGGGGGGGGGGGGGGAATTCAAATATCAAATTTATGTAGAAACCTCCTCATCCACATTAATTAATCATTGCTGGTGCAGACAGCAATAATATAGCGATCATAAAGCTCTTTCACATCAGAATACTCCGTAATGCTACTGAGAGCAGAGAATGACATGAAGATTAACACTTCCCTTAAAGAAGAAAACCCTCTAATGGGGAAGCTTCTGGCAAATTCTCAATAGCAGACCCCCATAACCTCAATGAAATCAATAGAAACAAATGAACTGAAGGATACACATATCCTGTCATTCATTCCCATGAAAACGGTTGAGCGTCAATGTATGCGCTCAAAAGCCTAATACTAGCGACACAAATAATGGAAACTATTATTCCCATGCGCCGAAAAGTTAACTATCCTGAAGAGATCCCGCATAAGATAATGTAATAGCCAAACAGTGCAAGATATAGCCAGCGCTTACTTATGCGCTGAAATCTTAAGCATTGACTGCTAATTGGAAGATAAATAACCCAAGCAGTACGAATAGCTAACTGACTTATTTAACAATAGAATGAACATAAACGTCCCTTCTATTGAAAAATAATGACAACAAAAGCGCAACTTCTCTTCTGATAAACTCTGATGTGCGTAGAGATACCCTCGGACTGAGGACTGTAACGCAATATATGATCTCATGTCCGAAATAATAGAGAAAACCGTATATATGCCCAAACTTAACCTTAGCCCAAACTTGACCTTATGTTAAAGGATTCTCTAAAACAAAACAGGCCAAGAGGGAAAACGTCTACCACTCCAGTTAATAACTGGAGTAGACATGGTGTAAGCGACCCATCAAAATAACATTCCAAGCCGCTCCACACAACTCCATTCGGCGCATAAAACTATCGCTGTTAATACATCAGATAACCGATAAAAGCGAGCCAAACAGCTGGTTAATTCGCTCTGTGAAACAGATGAACCAGCCAAATGAATAGTGGGATAAATGAATCCTATCATAAATCCCATGAGACATTATCTAGTTCACAAAACAAGTGATCTAAAGAACTATACTCGCTACAATTGCCGAATGTTCGCTTATCGACTGAAAGATAATAACAAGAGGCCTGTCACGCCTAGAGAGCTCTGCTGAGAATAATTGATGACACACCATCTATTGATAATACATATTGTTATGAAGTTTGGTGTAAAAATATTCAGCGGTTCAGAAATTATGGCTTGGACAAACAAATATCAAAAATATCTTAAGATTTTCTTGATCCTGTGACCTGTGACCATGACCCTGTGGATTTACAGACCGCAGAATAATTGATGACACACCGTCTATTGATAATACATATTGTCATGAAGATTGGTGGAAAAATATTCAGCGGTTTAGAAATTATGGCTCGGACAAATAAAATGTTGACGACGGACGGACGGACAGACGCACGACAGACGAATCAGTATAAGAAAAGCTCTGCTGACTTTGTCAGCGGAGCTAATAAAAAATCCAGCAAGAGGATCACAGATCCAGAAGTCGAGTTTTGACATTAAATTCTGAAGAAATAAGCTATTTATAGTAACAGTGACCTTGACCTTGGAGTCCCAGACTCCGAAATTAATAGGTGTCTTCCCTTCCTATAAGGTAACCTCTGGTATAAGTTTGGTAAATGTGCGTCCGAGACCGAGAGATCACTGCGTATTCTGAAGGATAAATTATCTTTTACAAATAAACCAACACCACCTCTTCCATCATCATTGTAGGGTCGTGTGTTGCAAATAAGAGGGTGATAGCCTTCAAGTTCATGGCACAGAGCTTTGGGGTTAAATATTTCAGTCAGGCCTATTACGTCAAAAAAGTTTCTATCCGACTGTAGATCGCACAATAAATTATGGAGATTTTCGAAATTCGCATTTAGACTACGGCAGTTTATGTTGAAGAGGGAGAGAGATTTACGTTGGCCCGATATATTATCTTGGAATTGCTCGGGTGTATAGTACTTGCACAGTTTGTTATCCATAGCAAGAAGGTGATTCATGTCCTCGCTGTCTTCGGAGAGTGTACCATTTATTTATTATTTATTTGTGTTTAGGGTCACATATTTCTGCACAATGGCTAATCATGACTGCGACAGTTTTACGGGTGGAGGAAGCCGGAGAGAACCACCGAGCAATGGCGAGCAACTGTCAGCTCCCCAACATACTAACTCCACACAAGCAGGGTTAGCATTGGTTGAAAGCACGTGCACCATCGACGTGCAGTACGCCTTAGTATGCCACTGTGCCCCCACGTGGGGAATAGGGGTGAAGTGTCTTGCCCAAGGACACAACGCGGTTGCTGCAGGTGGGATTCGAACCGAGGACCTCTCGGCTTGCAGGCTGCACCTCTACCTACTGAGCCACTGCGTCCCCGAGAGCACCATTGAATTTAGAGATAAAATCAAAAATATCGTCATTCTGGATCTCATCAAGTGTAGGATTGTTAGCCATGTTGGTCAAACAGATCATCGAAAGCACATTTATGTGGGCCTTTTTTAGAGGTATGAACAATCAATTTATGGATTAGACCAGGCATGGTATTTAATAAGAAAAAGTTGTACTGTATGTGCAATCATCTTGAATTTGGGACCAAACCCCAAAACACATATTCTGGTCTCATCACAATGATAACAAAGATACTCAAGAAGTTTCGTGAAGATCGGTTCATAAATATAGTTTTTAGTCCGAGGTGCGTTGACGCAGAGGGCAGACAGACAGATTTTCGGTACAAAATTTCCCACATTTGAACTTGACCTAGGTATTGATAAAAGTAATCCATATATGAAATTTCATCGAAATCAGTTGATTTTAAGGAAAGTTAGGGCCTGGAAAACATCAGCCAATCAAATTTCAGCAACCTAATTAAATATGCGCAGAAAATGAAAAAATTTATAGTAATTTATATACTTTTTATACTTTCCAATGACCCAGACTTAGCTGGTGCTAACCCAAAAATATCTAGGGCCAAACACAAATTTTGCCCCCCAATCCCCAAAATTTGCATGCAAAACCGAAAATTAGAAGTCCTAACTGGCCCTCCATACATTTTACTCTCCGCGCATGCGCAGACGCCAGGAAGTCACTGAACCTGGCGCCAATAAAATCATTCTTTGTAGAAAAAAGATTATAATAATTCAGCAGGGAGGTATGAGTGCCCAGTACCGCCCACTCATGGGAGGGCCATTCCCGTCTGGGTCATTGGTAAGTATAAAAAATATATAAATTACTATAAATTTTTTCATATTTTTATACTGTAACCAATGACCCCTACTTAGCTGAATCGTAAAAAGGCAGAGGGCTTAGAACTTCCGAAATATTAGATCAACAGATCAAATCCTTCAATCCATGATGAAGAAATTAGAATTTACATGAATGTCTCTTAATACCATAATAGAAGAGACATAACCTAATATGGATCCCAATAATGTAAATCCTAAATCTAAGCATAAAATCATGTTAATTAGGATGTAACAAATAAACAATTTTTGAGACTAGTCTGGACTAGGCCCCAAAGATTATTATGGCATACTGAGAATGCGAGAAAATTTCCAATAAACCTTCACAACACAATAATACTGCAGCTGATCGCCGAACATAGTACGGACAACACAGCTTCCTCAATAGTTACATACCCCATAAGGCAGAGAAGTGGACAAAATGACCCCCCCCCCTTTTTTTTTAACATAACTTCAAAAGAAAGAGGGGAGAGCACTGTAATCAATAAGCAGAACCCGGAAATGATATAAATAATATCGATCGTGCACTCAACAAATTAATTTATGAATAATAAATGGTGCTTAACGTCACTTCACAAGCCAAGGCTATAGCGATGATTTTGGTAAATAGAATTATCCGCTATAAAATATATACAGGTACGACGAAATCAGCAAGAAATTAATTATAACATATACATACAAAAGCGGGATAAGATGAACAATCTCTGCAGAGAAAACTCGCTTCAAGATCATTCACAGGAGGCCTCTGTAATATTAAATCCGGTAAAAAACACTCTCCAATGTGTACTATTTGGTATCAACAACTACAATCACGTGAGAATATGCGATTTGAGAACCGACAAAATAGAGACCAGGATCTAGAAATGGAGGTAGGTATGATAAACCGGCTCCAGAATCAGAAAATAAATACCGGAAACAAATGCAACAGAACTGCATATATGCGTATGATGGTGCCATCCAACACGACCCAGACACAAAGTATGTATGTATTAAAAAAAATATATATATGCGACAGCGTAAGTGTGTGTGGGGGAGGGGGGGGGGGGGGGAATTCAAATATCAAATTTATGTAGAAACCTCCTCATCCACATTAATTAATCATTGCTGGTGCAGACAGCAATAATATAGCGATCATAAAGCTCTTTCACATCAGAATACTCCGTAATGCTACTGAGAGCAGAGAATGACATGAAGATTAACACTTCCCTTAAAGAAGAAAACCCTCTAATGGGGAAGCTTCTGGCAAATTCTCAATAGCAGACCCCCATAACCTCAATGAAATCAATAGAAACAAATGAACTGAAGGATACACATATCCTGTCATTCATTCCCATGAAAACGGCTGAGCGTCAATGTATGCGCTCAAAAGCCTAATACTAGCGACACAAATAATGGAAACTATTATTCCCATGCGCCGAAAAGTTAACTATCCTGAAGAGATCCCGCATAAGATAATGTAATTGCCAAACAGTGCAAGATATAGCCAGCGCTTACTTATGCGCTGAAATCTTAAGCATTGACTGCTAATTGGAAGATAAATAACCCAAGCAGTACGAATAGCTAACTGACTTATTTAACAATAGAATGAACATAAACGTCCCTTCTATTGAAAAATAATGACAACAAAAGCGCAACTTCTCTTCTGATAAACTCTGATGTGCGTAGAGATACCCTCGGACTGAGGATTGTAACGCAATATATGATCTCATGTCCGAAAAAATAGAGAAAACCGTATATATGCCCAAACTTAACCTTAGCCCAAACTTGACCTTATGTTAAAGGATTCTCTAAAACAAAACAGGCCAAGAGGGAAAACGTCTACCACTCCAGTTAATAACTGGAGTAGACATGGTGTAAGCGACCCATCAAAATAACATTCCAAGCCGCTCCACACAACTCCATTCGGCGCATAAAACTATCGCTGTTAATACATCAGATAACCGATAAAAGCGAGCCAAACAGCTGGTTAATTCGCTCTGTGAAACAGATGAACCAGCCAAATGAATAGTGGGATAAATGAATCCTATCATAAATCCCATGAGACATTATCTAGTTCACAAAACAAGTGATCTAAAGAACTATACTCGCTACAATTGCCGAATGTTCGCTTATCGACTGAAAGATAATAACAAGAGGCCTGTCACGCCTAGAGAGCTCTGCTGAGAATAATTGATGACACACCATCTATTGATAATACATATTGTTATGAAGTTTGGTGTAAAAATATTCAGCGGTTCAGAAATTATGGCTTGGACAAACAAATATCAAAAATATCTTAAGATTTTCTTGATCCTGTGACCTGTGACCATGACCCTGTGGATTTACAGACCGCAGAATAATTGATGACACACCGTCTATTGATAATACATATTGTCATGAAGATTGGTGGAAAAATATTCAGCGGTTTAGAAATTATGGCTCGGACAAATAAAATGTTGACGACGGACGGACGGACAGACGCACGACAGACGAATCAGTATAAGAAAAGCTCTGCTGACTTTGTCAGCGGAGCTAATAAAAAATCCAGCAAGAGGATCACAGATCCAGAAGTCGAGTTTTGACATTAAATTCTGAAGAAATAAGCTATTTATAGTAACAGTGACCTTGACCTTGGAGTCCCAGACTCCGAAATTAATAGGTGTCTTCCCTTCCTATAAGGTAACCTCTGGTATAAGTTTGGTAAATGTGCGTCCGAGACCGAGAGATCACTGCGTATTCTGAAGGATAAATTATCTTTTACAAATAAACCAACACCACCTCTTCCATCATCATTGTAGGGTCGTGTGTTGCAAATAAGAGGGTGATAGCCTTCAAGTTCATGGCACAGAGCTTTGGGGTTAAATATTTCAGTCAGGCCTATTACGTCAAAAAAGTTTCTATCCGACTGTAGATCGCACAATAAATTATGGAGATTTTCGAAATTCGCATTTAGACTACGGCAGTTTATGTTGAAGAGGGAGAGAGATTTACGTTGGCCCGATATATTATCTTGGAATTGCTCGGGTGTATAGTACTTGCACAGTTTGTTATCCATAGCAAGAAGGTGATTCATGTCCTCGCTGTCTTCGGAGAGTGTACCATTTATTTATTATTTATTTGTGTTTAGGGTCACATATTTCTGCACAATGGCTAATCATGACTGCGACAGTTTTACGGGTGGAGGAAGCCGGAGAGAACCACCGAGCAATGGCGAGCAACTGTCAGCTCCCCAACATACTAACTCCACACAAGCAGGGTTAGCATTGGTTGAAAGCACGTGCACCATCGACGTGCAGTACGCCTTAGTATGCCACTGTGCCCCCACGTGGGGAATAGGGGTGAAGTGTCTTGCCCAAGGACACAACGCGGTTGCTGCAGGTGGGATTCGAACCGAGGACCTCTCGGCTTGCAGGCTGCACCTCTACCTACTGAGCCACTGCGTCCCCGAGAGCACCATTGAATTTAGAGATAAAATCAAAAATATCGTCATTCTGGATCTCATCAAGTGTAGGATTGTTAGCCATGTTGGTCAAACAGATCATCGAAAGCACATTTATGTGGGCCTTTTTTAGAGGTATGAACAATCAATTTATGGATTAGACCAGGCATGGTATTTAATAAGAAAAAGTTGTACTGTATGTGCAATCATCTTGAATTTGGGACCAAACCCCAAAACACATATTCTGGTCTCATCACAATGATAACAAAGATACTCAAGAAGTTTCGTGAAGATCGGTTCATAAATATAGTTTTTAGTCCGAGGTGCGTTGACGCAGAGGGCAGACAGACAGATTTTCGGTACAAAATTTCCCACATTTGAACTTGACCTAGGTATTGATAAAAGTAATCCATATATGAAATTTCATCGAAATCAGTTGATTTTAAGGAAAGTTAGGGCCTGGAAAACATCAGCCAATCAAATTTCAGCAACCTAATTAAATATGCGCAGAAAATGAAAAAATTTATAGTAATTTATATACTTTTTATACTTTCCAATGACCCAGACTTAGCTGGTGCTAACCCAAAAATATCTAGGGCCAAACACAAATTTTGCCCCCCAATCCCCAAAATTTGCATGCAAAACCGAAAATTAGAAGTCCTAACTGGCCCTCCATACATTTTACTCTCCGCGCATGCGCAGACGCCAGGAAGTCACTGAACCTGGCGCCAATAAAATCATTCTTTGTAGAAAAAAGATTATAATAATTCAGCAGGGAGGTATGAGTGCCCAGTACCGCCCACTCATGGGAGGGCCATTCCCGTCTGGGTCATTGGTAAGTATAAAAAATATATAAATTACTATAAATTTTTTCATATTTTTATACTGTAACCAATGACCCCTACTTAGCTGAATCGTAAAAAGGCAGAGGGCTTAGAACTTCCGAAATATTAGATCAACAGATCAAATCCTTCAATCCATGATGAAGAAATTAGAATTTACATGAATGTCTCTTAATACCATAATAGAAGAGACATAACCTAATATGGATCCCAATAATGTAAATCCTAAATCTAAGCATAAAATCATGTTAATTAGGATGTAACAAATAAACAATTTTTGAGACTAGTCTGGACTAGGCCCCAAAGATTATTATGGCATACTGAGAATGCGAGAAAATTTCCAATAAACCTTCACAACACAATAATACTGCAGCTGATCGCCGAACATAGTACGGACAACACAGCTTCCTCAATAGTTACATACCCCATAAGGCAGAGAAGTGGACAAAATGACCCCCCCCCCCCTTTTTTTTTAACATAACTTCAAAAGAAAGAGGGGAGAGCACTGTAATCAATAAGCAGAACCCGGAAATGATATAAATAATATCGATCGTGCACTCAACAAATTAATTTATGAATAATAAATGGTGCTTAACGTCACTTCACAAGCCAAGGCTATAGCGATGATTTTGGTAAATAGAATTATCCGCTATAAAATATATACAGGTACGACGAAATCAGCAAGAAATTAATTATAACATATACATACAAAAGCGGGATAAGATGAACAATCTCTGCAGAGAAAACTCGCTTCAAGATCATTCACAGGAGGCCTCTGTAATATTAAATCCGGTAAAAAACACTCTCCAATGTGTACTATTTGGTATCAACAACTACAATCACGTGAGAATATGCGATTTGAGAACCGACAAAATAGAGACCAGGATCTAGAAATGGAGGTAGGTATGATAAACCGGCTCCAGAATCAGAAAATAAATACCGGAAACAAATGCAACAGAACTGCATATATGCGTATGATGGTGCCATCCAACACGACCCAGACACAAAGTATGTATGTATTAAAAAAAATATATATATGCGACAGCGTAAGTGTGTGTGGGGGAGGGGGGGGGGGGGGGGGGGGAATTCAAATATCAAATTTATGTAGAAACCTCCTCATCCACATTAATTAATCATTGCTGGTGCAGACAGCAATAATATAGCGATCATAAAGCTCTTTCACATCAGAATACTCCGTAATGCTACTGAGAGCAGAGAATGACATGAAGATTAACACTTCCCTTAAAGAAGAAAACCCTCTAATGGGGAAGCTTCTGGCAAATTCTCAATAGCAGACCCCCATAACCTCAATGAAATCAATAGAAACAAATGAACTGAAGGATACACATATCCTGTCATTCATTCCCATGAAAACGGGCTGAGCGTCAATGTATGCGCTCAAAAGCCTAATACTAGCGACACAAATAATGGAAACTATTATTCCCATGCGCCGAAAAGTTAACTATCCTGAAGAGATCCCGCATAAGATAATGTAATTGCCAAACAGTGCAAGATATAGCCAGCGCTTACTTATGCGCTGAAATCTTAAGCATTGACTGCTAATTGGAAGATAAATAACCCAAGCAGTACGAATAGCTAACTGACTTATTTAACAATAGAATGAACATAAACGTCCCTTCTATTGAAAAATAATGACAACAAAAGCGCAACTTCTCTTCTGATAAACTCTGATGTGCGTAGAGATACCCTCGGACTGAGGATTGTAACGCAATATATGATCTCATGTCCGAAAAAATAGAGAAAACCGTATATATGCCCAAACTTAACCTTAGCCCAAACTTGACCTTATGTTAAAGGATTCTCTAAAACAAAACAGGCCAAGAGGGAAAACGTCTACCACTCCAGTTAATAACTGGAGTAGACATGGTGTAAGCGACCCATCAAAATAACATTCCAAGCCGCTCCACACAACTCCATTCGGCGCATAAAACTATCGCTGTTAATACATCAGATAACCGATAAAAGCGAGCCAAACAGCTGGTTAATTCCCTCTGTGAAACAGATGAACCAGCCAAATGAATAGTGGGATAAATGAATCCTATCATAAATCCCATGAGACATTATCTAGTTCACAAAACAAGTGATCTAAAGAACTATACTCGCTACAATTGCCGAATGTTCGCTTATCGACTGAAAGATAATAACAAGAGGCCTGTCACGCCTAGAGAGCTCTGCTGAGAATAATTGATGACACACCATCTATTGATAATACATATTGTTATGAAGTTTGGTGTAAAAATATTCAGCGGTTCAGAAATTATGGCTTGGACAAACAAATATCAAAAATATCTTAAGATTTTCTTGATCCTGTGACCTGTGACCTTGACCCTGTGGATTTACAGACCGCAGAATAATTGATGACACACCGTCTATTGATAATACATATTGTCATGAAGTTTGGTGGAAAAATATTCAGCGGTTTAGAAATTATGGCTCGGACAAATAAAATGTTGACGACGGACGGACGGACGGACGGACGGACAGACGCACGACAGACGAATCAGTATAAGAAAAGCTCTGCTGACTTTGTCAGCGGAGCTAATAAAAAATCCAGCAAGAGGATCACAGATCCAGAAGTCGAGTTTTGACATTAAATTCTGAAGAAATAAGCTATTTATAGTAACAGTGACCTTGACCTTGGAGTCCCAGACTCCGAAATTAATAGGTGTCTTCCCTTCCTATAAGGTAACCTCTGGTATAAGTTTGGTAAATGTGCGTCAAATAGAACTAAAGTTATTGCCCGGAAACCAATTTGTCATAAAATATTCTATTTATAGTAACAGTGACCTTGACCTTGGAGTCCCAGACTCCAAAATCAATAGGTGTCTTCCCTTCCTATAGGGTAATCTCTGGTATAAGTTTGGTAAAGGTGCGTCAAATAGAACTAAAGTTATTGCCCGGAAACCAATTTGTCACAAAATATTCTATTTATAGTAACTGTGACCTTGACCTTGGGGCGCGAGACTCTGAAATCGATAGGTGTCTTCCTTTCATATAGGGTAACCTCTGGTACAATTTTGGTAAAGGTGCATCAAATAGAACTAAAGTTATTGCCCGGAAACCAATTGTTTACGCCCGCCCGCCACTTCATCAAACTATAAGTCGAGTTTGACTTCGTCAAAACTCGACTAATAACCTAATTATCCACTTCCAGTCAAAATCGGCCGGACAGAGTTCTATAAGAGCCTCGAACCACCGGCTCAGGGGAATCTGATCAGTAACTCAGTCTGACGAGAAACCCCTATCCAAGTGGGTGTATAGACAAACTTAAGAATTATATATAGGAGAGATACCTATACCTTCGCTATGAGCCTTACAAGCGAATTGAGTCTAGGACAAGCTTTCCTACTCTTCTGTTGGCTGTGGTCATTTAGACCCTAACTTAATGAGTCGAGAATACATGCTTTCTTGTAGTTTATTCCTACAATAATGAAAGCTTACCATCAAAGACTGCTAGAGTCCTCTCGTACTCTTTCTGCTGGTGATGGTACATTAGACCCCAGCTTAAAGAGACGAGAATTGATTATCATAAAAACTAGAGTAGGAAGACTAAAGCGATCTAAGTCAAGTTTTCCACCAAGTTAAACGCAAAGATGAAGACACAAGGCTTCATTGCATCAGAATAACTCCCGCTTAACATTAGTTGAGACTGAGAAATAAACAGGATCTTAGCCTGCTCAATCAACGCTGAGGAACTCTCCACATCTTCCCCTGTTGTTTTTAAAAGTATGCGAATCATCACCAACGATTAAAAATACAGAGGAAGAAGATAAGAAACCGAATTACTTTTTCCTGCCGGAAGTTGAATATGGTGTCGTCTACAGAATCGAAGACCTGTGACACCCGTGTAGACTTAACCGGAAAGAGATCTTAATACCCTGCTCTTTACCCGGATAAAGTCAGCATTGAACTACGCTAGCGGTTTCTAATAATTGCTCGCAGCATTTTGAATTACTGGAACAAGTTCAAGGAAATGATAATGTGTGGTATCTATATCATCCAAAAGTTGTTGCAGAAGGAAAAGATATCCTTCCCATCATGTGTTCAAATCAGTTGAGAATCACAGTCAACAGCATCTGAACAGGCAGGTGACTGGACCAAATAAGAACTATGCAACAGCTCAAATTTTGAGACTGACGTTGAGTGCTTCTGCCTTAGCAGGAATACTGCGATTAGCTGTACAATTGTGACAGCAAGTCCATTACAGAGGCCTGAGGAGCAGCGGCCATGAATAGCCTCTTCGTCGGCTGCTCCTAGGACAGGGAGTCCAATATAGTTATTACAGCGGACGACCCGATGAATGAAGCCTCGTCTCCTTGGCTACTAGATGGTGCAACTTTCTTCACTAAAGGTAGACTTTTTGACGATGCAGACTGGAAATCCTGAGTCACTTAGCCAAGGTGCGGTCGGGAGTGCTTGGTAGACGCTAAAGAAGCAAAACTGTATCAGTCCCGGCTAAGAATTGAACTAAGCGTACCGGGCAATAGCTATGTATGTAAGCTCTGACTGAGGCAAGTTCCTACCAACAACACCCGGCTTCCGATGTTGTTGAAAGAGAGAGAGGGACTCCCTCTTGCTCGTGCATACCTCAGAACTTGCCGTCTTCTTCTTTCCATCAACACTAGGTGAGCATGGATTCGATCGACAGTGCTCGCTACACCCTTATTCTCTCTCGACCGCTGCAGACATACCCGGCATCACATCACCCACATACGAGTGAGATCTGCCGGTTGAGCTAGCTGTTTTTAGACAAAGGATGTAAGCCTCTGTGAAACCTAGCCCTTGTCTTTTTAAAATCATTGAGTACTTTTCCACTAGCTCTAAACACAATGAATATGCGACACATCCGGAGCCACGGCCCAAGTATCCAATCTTAAACGTTTCACCGGCAACAGGGAACTGACACCACTCAATGGGTTTTATAGCCCTGTGCAATATAAAGATCACTTTGTCCGTTATGTAGAGGAAACCATAAGTCTAGCCGGCCCTGGCAGCCTATTAGACAAGACGTCCCGGACCGGAGGCATAGACGTATACTCTCTCTTGCTTGCAGTCCTGGATGACCTGGACGAGCGTACCTCAGACCTTGCTGGTTTCCTCCTTCCATCGTCGCTGGGTGAGCTTAATTGCATATCATATTGTTCGCTCCACCCTATATGATCTCTCTTTCTAGCCCGGATCGTATACACCCGGCGTCATAGTTCTCAGGGACCTGAGTAACTACTTCACCGTTCGAGCTAACTAGTGACAACGGACCTGCGTGGTCGTGTGCTTTTCGAACATAGAGGAAGCAATAAGACTGGCCGGCCCCGGTAGTCTATGGAAGGAGCGTCCCGTGGATGTAAGTTCCAAATGACACAAGTTCGTACCAACAACCTCTGGCCCAGATGTTGTTATAAGAGAGAGGGACCTCTCTATAGCTCGAATTCACGGAAGACCTGGACAAGTATACCTCAAAACTTGTCTGACTGACACAAGTTCCTACCAACAACCTCGGACCGCAGATGTCATAAGAGAGAGAGAGAGGGGGGGGGGGGGGGCCTCTCTCCTGCTTGCGATCACAGAAGACCTGGACGAGCATACCTCAGAACTTGTCTGACCGACACAAGTTCCTACCAACAACATCTGACCACAGATGTTGTAATAAGAGAGAGAAGGGGGGGGGGGGGGGGGGGCCTCTCTCTTGCTCGCAATCACGGAAGACCTGGACGAGCATACCTCAGAACTTATCTGATTGCCACAAGTTCCTACCAACAACCTCTGACCTGAGATGCTGTCATAAGAGAGAGCGGGGCTCCCTCTTGCTCACGATCCGAACTTGTCTACTTCCTCCTTCCCGTCGTCGCAGGGTGAGCATGTTCGTATGTTTATAGTGTTCGCTACACCGTTTCTCCTCTTCTCGACCACATTGGACATACCCGGCATCACATCCCTCACATACGAGTTAAATCTGCCGGTCGAGCTAGCTGGCGACAAGGTCATCAATCCTACTAAGGGTCTAGGCCTTGTCTAATATCTGAGCACTTTTGCCGCTAGCTCTTGATTGATTTGCGACGTCGACAGCACACTCCTTGACGGCGTAATGAAGCCACATCATGTTCTTGTTCCTTCTGTAAACAGAAACTAAAAAACTTTTGTGACCTTTTGACGAGAGGACCACCGAGTCCCCTTGTCGCGATAGGACCGATAGAGTCCACTCGCCTAACACAAACCATGACGCCCGTCATTCAGATTATCAAATCTGATACATGGAGTAGAATTAGTGGTAGTACATCAAGTAAACTCATTACAACGACCAAGTAAATAAAGGAAAGGTTTCCTCTATTTGCCATACTATTAGATAAAAATAATTACCAAAAACTAATATATGTCATTGTACCACCACCAAATCTACATATAATATAACATTAAATATAGTCAATGAGATAAATATATCCAAAAGAAAAACTCTTTCAAAAATAAAATAAAATTATTTCCTAACATAAGAGACCAAGTTCCCAAAGGGAACGATGAGCCCAAAAAGGACTAAGTGTGGACAAAATTATAAAAACTGTGGAAAATTAACTACCACACTATCAGAATATTTAATGTTACTTACAACTGTTGTTCCTAAACAAAAATAGGAAAATACCTAGAGTAATGTAATGTAAACAAAACACCGGAATCAAGACCCCAGGCAACATAGCCCGAAGTCAGTAACAGAAACAAGACTATCTGATGTAAAACAAGATCTTCCTAAGAAGAAAAATAGGCCGATGAAATCATCAGATGTGTACCCATACGCGCAACTAGTAGAAAGCTGTATGACGGAGGGCCACCACGTATGCCGACATTATGTACACCATACAAGGTATGGGTACATATAGAAATGGATTGGAGAAGTGTCTAATTTGATGGATAAAGGGTTAATATCTCCGGAGCAAATTACCAGATTTACATAAAAAACTATACAGCACAGCACATCAGTAACCTGAATAAATATATAAAGTAACATGACAATCGGATTGATATTTTTGGAGTTATCTCATGCCAAAGGAATTCGAGGAATTTTTCGAAGGATAAAGGGGGTTAATATCTCCGGATCAAGTTACCAGATTTACACCAAAAACTATACAGCTCAGCCCATCAGCAACCTGAACACAATTATAAAGTAATTTGACAATCCAAGCAATATTTTTCAAGTTATCAAATGCCAAAGGGATTGGAGGAATTTTCAATTTGAAGGATAAAGGGTTAATATCTCAGGATTAAATTATCAGATTTACACCAAAAACTATACAGCTCGGCACATCACTAACCTGAACACAAACATACAGTAACTTGACAATCCAAGCAATATTTTTCAAGTTATCGAATGCCAAAGGCATTGGAGAAATTTTCAATATGAAGGATAAAGGGTTAATATCTCAAGATCAAAATAACAGATTTACACCAAAAACTATACAGCTCGGCACATCAGTAACCTGAACACAAATATAAAGTAACCTGACAATCCAAGCAATATTTTTCAAGTTATCGAATGCCAAAGGGATTGGAGGAATTTTCAATTTGAAGGATAAAGGGTTAATATCTCAGGATCAAATTATCAGATTTACACCAAAAACTATACAGCTCGGCACATCAGTAACCTGAACATAAATATAAAGTAACTTGACAATCCAAGCAATATTTTTATCCCTGCATTTTTTAAATTTTTTTAATATTGTCATGATCTCCGTCTGAACGTCCGTACTTCGTACGTCCGGTTTTGTAATTCGAAACGCTGTAACTTTCTACAGTTGTTCGATAGGGTCTGTGCAACCCAAAAATACAACTTTTAAATTTTTGTGCCACCAGGTGGCTTCTGTGGAGCCACTTAAAAAATGCGTTATTTTTTCACTTTTTTGCTGAATAGTCCCAACCTATGTAATTCGGAGTTCTAAAATTACACTAGGGTGTTGCTAAATGATCTGTAGATATGTAGGAAGGTTTCAGATTTTTCGGGTGCCACGTGGCTGCGACACCATTGCCACTTTTGTGTTTTCTTAGACCGTTTCCGGCGAAAGGCTGCTAGGGTATGTAATTCGAAACGCTAAAACCATGCTCAAATGTCGCAGTGGGGTCTGTACATGCGCATGAAGGTTTCAGATTTTTCAGGTGCCACGTGGCTGTGCCACCGTTGCCACTTTTGTGTTTTCTTAGACCGTTTCCGGCGAAAGGCTCCTAGGGTGTGTAATTCGAAACGCTAAAACCATGCTCAAATGTTTCAGTGGGGTCTGTAGATGTGCACGAAGGTTTCCGATTTTTCAGGTGCCACGTGGCTGTGCCACCATTGCCACTTTTGTGTTTTCTTAGACCGTTTCCGGCGAAAGGCTCCTAGGGTATGTAATTCGAAACGCTAAAACCATGCTCAAATGTTGCAGTGAGGTCTGTAGATGCGCATGAAGGTTTCAGATTTTTCAGGTGCCACGTGGCTGTGCCACCGTTGCCACTTTTGTGTTTTCTTAGACCGTTTCCGGCGAAAGGCTCCTAGGGTGTGTAATTCGAAACGCTAAAACCATGCTCAAATGTTTCAGTGGGGTCTGTAGATGTGCACGAAGGTTTCAGATTTTTCAGCTGCCTAGTGGCTGTGCTGTTGCCACTTTCACATTTTCTTAGACCGTTTCCGGTGAAAGGCTCCTAGGGTATGTAATTCGAAATCCTAAAACCATGCTCAAATGTTGCAGTAGGGTCTGTAGATGCGCACGAAGGTTTTGGATTTTTCGGGTGCCAGGTGGCTGTGCCACCGTTGCCTCTTTCATGTTCTCTTAGACCATTTCCAGCGAAAGGCTCCTACAGTATGTATTTCAAAATGGTAAAACCATGCTCAAATGTTGCAGTAGGGTCTGTAGATGTGCACAAAGATTTCGGATTGTTCAGGTGCCACGTGGCTGTGCCACCATTGCCACTTTCGTGTTTTCTTAGACCGTTTCCGGCGAAAGTCTCCTAGAGTATGTAATTCGAAACGCTGAAACCATGCTGAGATGTTGCAGTAAAGTCTGTAAATGCGTAGGAAGGTTTTGGATTTTTTGGGTGCTAAGTGGCTGTGTCACCGTTGCCACTTTTGTGTTTTATTAGACCGTTTCCAGCGAAAGGCTCCTAGGGTAAGTAATTCGAAATGCTTAACACATGCTCAAATGTTGCAGTAAGGTCTGTAGATGCGTACAAAGGTTTCAGATTTTTCAGATGCCACGGTGCCACCGTTTTTCTTTCGTGTTTTCTTATATCATTTCCCGCAAAAGCTCCCAGAGTATGTAATTTGAAATGCTAAAACTATGCTCAAAAGTTGCAGTAGAGTCTGTAGATGTGCACGAAGGTTTCGGATTTTTGGGGTGCCACCGTTGCCACTTTCATGTTTTCTTAGACCGTTTCCGGCGAAAGGCTCCCAGGGTACATGTATGTAATTCGAAACGCTAAAACCATGCCCAAATGTTGCAGTGGAGTCTGTAGGTGCGCACGAAGCTGTGTCACCTGTGCCACTCAATATGATTTTAGTGTGTCATATAATACATTTCTTCTTTGTATCAAGCATTCATACAAAGTCAAGGATGCAAATGCGGGGATACACTATAGTGTGCTTTGCACACAAGTGACACCATCTAGTTCAAGTTATCGAATGCCAAAGAAATGGATACGGATGCTGGACGGACAGATGGACGGACGGACGGACGGACGGACGGATGGTCACCCCGGATGCCGGCATTATGTGTACCATACATAGTATGGGTACACATAAAAAACCATACATTGGATGTAAGATGCATGACCAAAATGCCCGAACACCCTAAGGATGAGGATGTAACCCTGGGGATGTACAGAATAATCTTCTGCATAAAACGTTAAACTGCCAATAAATTTTATAATTTTTTTTTATTAAAACAAGCCAAAAAGCTTGGGAGCTTAACTAGGGGGATCAAGGGAAGGCAGGGAAGGAATACTAAATAAACAGTGGATAGATCATAATCAATCAGTGATAACGTCAGGCTCATGTCCCGAAATTAGGGAACATGAACTAATTTTAATAAATATTATAAAATTACAGCCCTGAACGTTTCAAACCACCGTTTCTTCCTTCCTTCATCCAGTTCTGTCCTTGGATCCATCAATTTAACCATTGATTTGTATCTGGCATCATTATTGAGATTTAAAAGCACAAATATCAGTTTGTTGTTATCTGACAAGGGCCAAACAAAGAATGATTTTATTGGCGCCAGATTCGGTGACTTCCTGGCATCTGCGCATACGCGGAGGGTAAAATGTATGGAGGGCCAGTTAGGACTTCTAATTTCCGGTTTTGCATGCAAATTTTGGGGATTGGGGGGCAGAATTTGTGTTTGGCCCTAGATATTTTTGGTTAGCACCAGCTAAGTCTGGTCATTGGTTACAGTATAAAAATATACCCATATTCGAACTTGGACCCACAATTAATGAAAGTGATCTACTACCCAAATTTCATCGAAAACCGGTCACTGTAAGGAAAGTTAGAGTCCGGAAACGAAAAACACGCTAGGACAGAAGGACGGAAGGATGGATGGACGGAATGACACCCCGATTTTTAATATCTCCCATTTTTTTCAAAAAGCGGGAGACAACTATAAACCGCAATTGTGGCCATGTTTGCAACACGATCAACATTAAGTGAGGAACGTTGGTAGAGGGTGTCCCAGTCATCAATCATGCAAAGTTTCAAAACATTTGGCCCTGTGGTTTCAGAGGAGAAGAGTTTTCAAAATTGACAAATCAGAATCAAAGAATGCTTCTGGTGGCCACGTTTTTCATCCAACAGGAATAAAATGAGTAACAGTAGTAGAGAACCTCTCATAGACCATGACCAAGTCTGGTTCACATTGGCTCAGTACTTTCAGAGAAGATGATGAAAATGAAAAAATTTAAAGTAATTTATATATTTTTTATACTTACCAATGACCCAGACTTAGCTGGTGTTAACTCTTAAATATTCAGGGCCAAACACAACTTTTGCCCCCCCAAATCTCCAAAATTTGCATCCAAATAAAACAAGAGGCCCCAAGGGGCCTGAGGGCGCTCACCTGACATGGTAGCCTAAATATCAACCCAGAGAATTGATTTCAACAAGTTACATCTGCTCCTCCTAAGAAAAGCTTATACCAAACATCCAAAGATTCTGACCAGTGGATCTAAAAAAAAAGAAGATTTTTCAAGAATATTCCTCATATTGAACTAAGTTATAATTCAGGCTCCCACAGGGAGCCCATATATGAACCCAGGGACTTGGCTTTAACAAACTTGAATCTCACCCCCCTAAGGATGCTGCACACCAAATATCAAAACATTCCGACTGCTGGATCTGAAGAAGAAGATTTTTAAAGAAAATTCCTCATTTTGAACTAAGTTACAATTCAGGCTCCCACAGTGAGTCCAAATATGGACCTAGGGACATGGCTTGAACAAACTTGAATCTTACCCCCCTAAGGATGCTGCATACCAAATATCAAAACATTCTGACTGCTGGATCTGGAGAAGAAGATTTTTAAAGAAAATTCCTCATTTTGAACTAAGTTATAATTCGGGCTACCACAGTGAGCCCAAATATTGACCCAGGGACTTGGCTTGAACAAACTTGAATCTCACCCCCCAAGCATGGTGCATACCCAATATCAGAAGATTCTGCCGGCTGAATCTTGAGAAGAAGATTTTCAAAGAAATTTGCCTGAAAAGCACTAAGTTCAAATTTGGGCACCTATACTGAGCACAAATATAAACCCAGGGGGCTGATTTGAACAAACTTGAATCAGATCCACCCCACAATGTTGCATACCAAATATCAAAAGATTCTGCCTGCTCGATCTGGAGAAGAAGATTTTTTAAGAAATTTGCCCGAAATGCACTAAGTTCGAATTCAAGCTTCTATAGTGAGCCGAAATATGAATCTAGGGAGCCGATTTGAACAAATTTGCATCAGATCCATCCCACAATGTTGCATACCAAATACGAAAAGATTCTGCCTGCTCGATCTGGAGAAGAAGATTTTTTAAGAAATTTGTCTGAAATGCACTAAGTTCGAAATCAGGCTCCTATACTGAGCCCAAATATGAACCCAGGGGCCGATTTGAACAAACTTGAATCAGATCCACCTTACAATGTTGCATACCAAATATCAAAAGATTCTGCCTGCTGGATCTGGAGAAGAAGATTTTTTAATGTTTTTCCCATTGCCTACAGTGTTAAAAAGTGCTGACTCAGCACTTTTTCAAAAGTCCTGAAAAAAGTACCTTGTGATCAAACCGATAGGGATTTTTTTTAACCATTCTATTCTACTGGATAAAAGTAAGCTTTATACAAAATAAGAATTCTCTGTGCCGTGTAGTTTTGGAGATATGGCAGTTTTAAGGTTTTTCCTATTTTTAGCTCCCGAGGTTCCCACGGGGCAATGAGAAAATTATTTTTTGCATCAATCAACTACTTATGACCCATTATCATCTCATATCAAATTTGGTTCAAATTGACCTCACGGTTCAGAAAATAGAAATTTTAGGCCTGGCCAAAATTTTTGCCCCTCCCGTAACGAAGGCAAATAATGCCCGACAAACTTCTCTTGAACAAACTTGATTCTAAACCTCAAAAGGACTCTGTATACCACATATCAAGTCTCTGCTACTGGTGGTTCATTAGAAGAAGATTTTCAAAAAATTTGGCTATTTTTTCCCCACACCTCTGCTCAATATGAGCCGAAACCTAATTAGGATAAAAATCAAAATGCCCCTATATAACCACCATATACATGAAATGTAATTAAAATGTGGCTAGTGGTTTAGGAGAAAGAGGCTCAAACACCACCTTCACGCAGGACGAAGGACGAAGAGTGATAAGAAAAGCTCACCCTGACTTTCAGTCAGGTGAGCTAAAAAAACTGATGTCCCATATGGTCCTCCATACTTTTACCTACTGCGCATGCGCAGTGTCAAGGAAGTACCGAAATTAGCACCAAGCCTTATTCTTACAACCAGTGCCTGTTAAATGTTATATAATCAGCGGGGAGGTATGAGTTCCCAATTCATGGGAGGGCCATCCCCGTCTGGGTCATTGGAAAGTATAAAAAATATATAAATTACTTTAAATTTTTTCATATTTTTATACTGTAACCAATGGCCCAGACTTAGCTGAATAGAAAAAAGGCTGGAGGGCCTAGGACATAAAGGAAAATCCAATAGGCTCAATAATGTATAAGAATTATCCCCTCAAGGAGAAAAGGAGAGAAAGGATTTACATATGTCTTTCTTGCTTATTAAAAATAACAAAGACACATCACCAATCAATAATTAAGCACAATAACATCTATGATCTCTATTAACATCCAGTATAACCCATTATACTAATTCCTTAAAGGAAAGCCAATAAATAAAGATAGTCCAGATAATGAGACTATTTATACTCATTTAAAAGTGTCCGAGGATTGTATATTAATGCTCGTATGACACGTGACATATACAAATGCTTCACACCGAGCTACACTTTAAAAATATTACATAAATGAGATAGACATTAGCTTTACACTTCAATACCATCCCAGCACCGACTCGGAATTACTGACTCAGGAGGAGGTATTCCCTTGCTTTTCACTGTAAAGGCGGTGATATAAGGAAACACCATCCCTCCCACCACCCACCCTTCCTCTTGCTCTGGGTCAAATCACCACAGAACGAAGAGGGCAGCAGGACAGAGTCACTGCTGGAATAGAAAAGCTACATAACTATAGCTGTAACTGTTTAGTGGACGACATTCTGAGCAACTGATAACGGACCTAAACACCTAAGGTCGCCAGAAATAGACTCTATATTTCTAAGGTAAAAAATAGTGAAATTAGAAGGCTGTGACCAGTAAGCAGCCTTCATAAGATCTGTAATAGCAATACTGTTAGAAAAAGCCCAAGATGTTGACAGCGCTCTAACTTCATGCTCTGAAATCTTAAGCACGGACTGCTGATTGGAAGATAAACTCTCATAAGCAGTAGAAGTAGCTAACTGAATCCATCTAGAAATAGAATGAACAGATATGTCCTTTCTATTGGGAATTAAAGACAGGAAGAAGCGTTTTCGCCCCTTTCTGATAAACTCTGATCTGCGTTTGTAAACACGCATAGCTCTAACTGGACACAGCAAAGGCCTACGGCCATCTGAGGACAGAGCAGCCTTAATAACAAACGGTTCAGGATACTTATTAGGAGCCTGATTCTTAGCCAAAAATCCCACATTAGTAGTTAAAGTAATACTATTACCAATACTATGATAATGAGAATCATCTTCTTGCAGAAGCAAAGGCTAAGAGAAAAGCTGTCTTATATGACAAGAATTTGAAGTCTACAGTGCTCAGAGGTTCAAAAGGAGCTTCTTTGAGCTTCAGTAGAACCCAAGCTAAATTCCATTTAGGAATTAACCTAAGAGTTCTAGGTCTATATATCGAAAAGTTTTTTACTAACTCAGATAGAGAAATATTAGATCCAATCTGAAAGCTATCATGATGAGCATATGTGTTCGATAGCATAGACCTATAACCCTTAATGGTTACAGGCTGCAGTTTGATTTCGTCAAACAAGTAGACCAAAAAATTAGCAATGTCTGGAATGGAAAGATCAAAAATATCAACAGAATGATCCTTACACCAACAAGAAAAAACCTTCCTCTTTGCTGCATAATTTAGCGAAGAGGAGGCCCTCCTACAGTTAGAAATTGCATCCACTGCTCGTCCTGTAAATTGTTTGCCGTGCAAGAAGGACAACACAACGGAAATACGTGAAGGTTGAGACCTTGCGGGTTGTGATGCCGTGTGCGAGATTTCCCCTGAAAGAGGAGGTCCTCCTGTGGTGGAAGCTTCCGAGGAACATCCCATAACAGACACCCGAGTAGATTTATCCATGGTTTCTGAGACGACAGAGATGCTACCAACAGTATCTTGCATTGCGATTGCTTTATCTTTAGCAAGATCTTTTGAATCAACAGAGTTGGAGGATATGTATATCCTATCATTCCGTCCCAAGAGATTGAGAGAGGGTCTACTGCAAACGCTCGAGGATCTGGGCATGGCGACACATACGTCTGCAACTGATTGTTGAGGTGTGTCACAAACAAGTCTGTCATTGGTCGATCCCATTGGTAGCAAATCTGACTGAACATTCGCTTGTTGAGAGTCCATTTTGATGGTAACATGCGACCTTTCCGCGAGAGTGAGTCTGTTAGAACGTTCAGTCGATCCAGAATATGACGGACTGACAGAAGAACATGATGCTCAGAACAAACAGAAGAATTCTTTCCGTTAGGTCAAATAACGGAATCGAATGAGTGCCTCCCTGGTTCCGGATGTACGCTCCTACCGTCGAATTGTCCGACAGTATTTGAACATGTGAATTCTGAATTATGTTCATCCAATGACGTAGCGCAAGCCAAACTGACATCATCTCTTTGATGTTTATGTGCTTGTTTAGGAACACCAGATCCCAAAGGCCCTGGCACCTCGAGACTGTTGGATCCAATGTCGCGCCTCAACCTGTTTGACTCGCATCCGTTATAATCGTAAAAACCGGATCCGGCAGTTGCAGTGGAACTCCCTGAATCAACCACTGAATATCTGCCCAAGTCTGAATCCTTAGTTTTACTTGGTCCGATAAAACGATATTTGTTTCGAGCGAATGAATCTTCACACTCCAAATTTGAGTGAAAACTATCTGGAGTGGACATGTGTGCAAGCGGCCCATCGGAATTAAGATCCGCTGCCACTCCGCACAATCCCATCAGTCGCATAAATTCTCTCGCTGTTACTACGTCCGATGTAGACAAAATCGAGCATACCAACTGACTAACTTTGCTCTGGGTAACGGAAGATGAACTAGATTGTTGTGAGTCTCGAAGCTCATTCCCAAGTGAATGACCGACTTGGACGGAACTAGATCCGACTTCTTTTCGTTTACAATGAAACCAAGACGTCGGAGCAATTGAAGCAGATTCTGAACGTCGTTCTGAAGAACTGTTTTGTTGCCATACCTCTGAAGAATGCCGTCCAAGTAGGCCGACGTTACCGCAGATGAATGAGCTTGGAAATAAGCCATTACCGAGTTCATTATTCGAGTGAAAGCCCAGGATGCTAGACTGAGTCCGAAGCACATCGCTCAGAACTGATCAACGACTCCTAGGACGGCGAAGCGAAGGTACTTTCTGAATGCCGCATGTACCATGACATGAAAGTACGCATCCTTGAGATCTATGCTTGATGCATAATCGTCCACTCGAATGCTCGCCCTCACTGATCGAAAGGTCTCAATATAGAACTTTGGAGCCATGATCAGCTTGTTTATCCAGCTCCGATCTATAACTGGACGGAACGAGCCATCTGGCTTCGGTATCAAAACAAGTGACTGTAAAAACCCAGGAATTCCTGGTTTTCTACGACCTCTGTTGCATTCTTCTCCAAAAGAGATTGCACCTCTGATAGAAGTGAATCTCTCTTTTGAAGATTGGACAGAAGCTGAGTACAGCGCAGACTTCGTGTTAGCGGAGGTTTTTTTCCGGAAAGATAGCTTTAGGCCATTAGTGATGACCTCTTTTACCCAAAGGTCGTCTGTAATTGACAACCAATTGGTCAAAAACTTTGTCAGCCTTCCGCCCACCGGACCGCAATAGAGGTCCAGACCATCACCTCCTGGACCTACAAGGCCTACAGGAAGAGAAACCATGACCTCCCCATCCAGCGCCTCGTCCTGTCGACCTAGGGGCAACTGACCGGTTGTCTCGGCCAGAACTACGTCCCCTACCTGAGTCGCTACTCTAACGGTCTTTAGAGTAAGAGCTAGAGGATTTTTCATACCCTTTATAGGAGCTTCCTCTGGACGTACTCGCACCAGAAGCTCCTGCTTTACTCTTTTCTGCTGCGTCAGGTCTTTTAGAAACTGACTTAAAAAGCAGAGAATCTGAAGCTTTCTTGGTAATCTGTTCATAGATTACAGAAAGCTTACCATCAAAGAGAACTTCCCCGGAAACTGGATCAACTCGAAGAGAGTTTTTTACCTTTGAATCCACCATAGTGGATGAAGCCAGGGCAGCATCACGTCTAACCAACTCCAAATTAGCCACTGATAGGGCGGAGTTATACGTGGAGAATGCAATAGCCCTAGAAAGAACTCTTAAGGAGGAGCGAACATCCTCGAATTCTCTACCATAGAGACATTGAGCTAACGCTCTGTTAAGGTGATCTGCGTATGATAATGCTTCGCCCTATTAAACGAAATCGTTGTCTCTATAGTGCTACGGAGAATAGAAAAAGACGAAGGCAGGGACAAATCTAAGTCCTCAGCCTGATCGTCCAAACACAGAGGAACTCTCGGTATGCCCTGTCCTGCCATTGCAAATCTATAACCACTATTGATGAACGGCAGATGCAGAGCACTTTGAGATAAGAAACTGTTTTTGCCTGTCTTAGAGGCTAAATTAAAAATAGCGTCATTAAGCAATTCAAACGTCCGTGAAACATTGCTGGACTGGACCAGATATTCAGGAACATCTTCCTTAATACAGCCAGAAAAGTCAGTAATCAATGATGCTATCAGTCTCTTATCCTTTGTCGCAGCAACCTGGTCCGACGGAACGACGTCTGGAAAGTTTTGACGGATAAACTCCATCGCCATCTTATGTTGTTTCCGAAGGGAAAAATCCAGCTCCGTCATTTCCCTTTCGCCATCCGAGTGGACCAGATGAGAATCTCAGTCGTCCCTGTCTGACCTTGCATAGGAACGAACCAACCCAGCTTCATCCGACAGTTCCTGATCCGAAACTGTTGTAGGATGTTCCGTAGGTTGCTGGGATGCTGCGATGAGCTGTGCTATCAGTGATAGCAAGTCCGTCACGAAGGCCTGTGGGGCAGCGGTCCTCTGTTGCTTAGCCGCTGGAAGCTCCTGGGACGGTGTGTCCGACATAATTCTTTTATGCAAACGTCCCAACTAAAGAGGCCTCGTGTCCCTGGCTATTGGTTGGAGTGACCTAGACATGGAATCCTTTGTCAGCAAAGCAGTCTGGATATCTGAGGTCACAAAGCCAATGTGTGGTCATGTGTGCTGATATGCGGAAGAGGAAGCCGTTAGACTAGCCGATGCCGGCTGTCTATAAGACAGAGAGAGCGTCCGAAACAGGAGGTGTGGACGTATGCTCCGACTGCCGAACATTTTGAACAACATCATCTAGCCCCAGATGCTGTTGTAAGAGAGAGGGACCTCTCTCGCTCGCGGTCTGGGATGACCTGAACGAGCTTACTACCGAACTGACTGGCTTCCTCTTTTCCATCCTCCATTCCATCGTCACAGGGTGTGGTGATCTGAGATTATAGTGCTCGCAACACCCTTTTTCCTCTCCTGGACCGCAACAGACTTACCCGGCGTCACACCACCCATATGAGGGGTGATATATCTGTCGGTCGAGCTAGCTGGCGACAAGGCCGTAAATCCCTTTTGGGACCTAGGCACTTGTCTAATTTCATTGAGCAATTTTGCCGCTAGCTCTTCATTGATTTGCGAAGATGGCAGCACACTTCCAGAAGACATCACGGAAACATCACCATGTTCTTGTTCCTCTGTAAAAGAAACTGAAAAACTAGAGTGACCTTGTGGTGAGAGAACAGGCATCGCTTTCTCACCACTAACAATGTACTGTGACACACGTCTCCAACGTTTGTCATCCCAATTGGCACGAACAGAACAAGAGTTAGAGAGAGTACAATGACTACAGCAAACACAATGAGCATGAGAATCTGAGGAAGACTTCCTCGAATTACAATTTGAACAAAATTCTTTCATAATTATAAAATTTTATTAAGCTGTAGTACTCACACTAACCCTCATATTACAAAGATACATGATAATAATACAATCCATAACAAAATTTCAAAAAATATTTCAAAAAAAAGTTTTTGAAAAAATTTTGACATGAGCCCAAGTAACGATGAGCCCAAATGGATTCCCAAAAAGCCTAAGTGTGGACAAAATTTTTTAAACAAGCTAAAAAATTAATGTTACGCTTACCGAGTATATCAATGTATCTGACTACATATCTAACCTAACAGATGACAAGGAATTACTAAAGGAAAGTAACTGTTGTCAACATAAACAAAAGTCTATAAAAACCGGAAACAAGACTCCAGGCACTGAAAAACACGGCCCGAAGTCAGTAACAGATTCTTAAAACTATCCGATGTAAAACAGAATCTTCATCAGAAGAAACTGCAATACATCAGATGGTAGATGCATGACCAAACATTGCCTAAACACCCCAAGGGTGAGGACATAACCATGGGGATAACAAAATAAACATTCTGTAACCAAGTTAAACTCCCAAGAAATTTTCAAGAAAAAATTTTCAAAAAATAGTCTGAAAGCATGGGAGATTAACTAGGGGGGTTTCAAGGAAAGGGAGAGAGGAAACACTTACCAAACAGTGGAGATTTCATAGCAAGAATGAAAACATCAGGCCCATGACCCAAAAATTAGGGAACATGAAATAAATTTATAGTAAAATTATAAGTTACAGCCCTGAATGCATCCAACCACTGTTTCTTCCTCTCATCCTCTTATTGCATCCTTGGATCCACCATTTCCATCATGAGATTGTGTCTGGCATCATTTTAACTGAGATTTATAAGCACAGAAGAGATGTTACTGAGAGAAGGGCCAAACAAAGAATGAGGCTTGACACCAATTTTGGTACTTCCTTGACACTGTGCATGTGCAGGAGGCAAAAGTATGGAGGACCATATAGGACATCAGTTTTTTTTTATTTGGATGCAAATTTTGGGGATTTGGGGGGCAAAATTTGTGTTTGGCCCTGAATATTTAAGAGTTCGCACAAGCTAAGTCTGGTTATTGGTTACAGTATAAAAATATGTGATTTCCTATAGGGTTTCTATAGTAACTATAAGCCACAATTGCAGCCATAATCGCAACCCGATGAAGATTAAATGAGGATCATTGATAGAGGGGGTTACAGTCATCAGTCACATTAAGTTTCAAAACATGTGGCCTTGTAGTTTCAAAGAAGATTTCTTGAAAATGCACACATTTATGAATTCTGTTTCAACAAAAAAATAAGTAAAAGAAGGTTAAATATTTTGAAAAGTTAAAAAATTTATAGTAATTTATATATTTTTTATACTTACCAATGACCCAGACATAGCTGGTGCTAACTCTTAAAATCTAGGGCCAAACACAAATTTTGCCCCCCAATCCCCAAAATTTGCATCTAAAACCAAAAGAAATCATGTCCTAAAGGACCTCCATACTTTGCCCCTACTGCACATGCACAGTGTCAAGGACGTTCCGAAATTGGCGCCAATCACCATTCTTGCAAGCAGTGCCTGGTCAGCACTATGTACTCAGGTAACTCCTGGGAGGGCCATCCCCGTCTGGGTCATTGGTAAGTATAAAAAATATATAAATTACTATAAATTTTTTAACATTTTTATACTGTACCAATGACCCAGACATAGCTGAATAGTAAAAAGGCTGGAGGGCCTAGGACATAGAGGAAAATCCAATAAGCTCAACTATATAATATAGAGTCAACCCCTCAATGAGAAAAGGGGTATTAGGCTTTACATGTATCTTTCTTATTCATGATAAATTAGAAAGATACAATACCCTTCATAATTGAGCACAATAACATTCATGTTCTCTATTAACCTCCAGTATAACCCTTTATACTAATTATTTTTAAAGTAAGCCAATAAATAAAGTTAGTCCAGAGAATTGAGACTCTTTATATTCTTTAAAAGTGTCCGAGGATTGTATATTAACGCCCGTTTGACACTTGACATATACAAATGCTTCACACTGAGCTACACTTTAAAAACATGACATGAATGAATTTTTAATATTAATATTACACTTTAAAACCATCCCGGAAACGATTCAGAAATACTGACTTCGGAGGAGGAATTCCCTTGCTTTTCACTATAAAGCAGGAGACCTAAGGGAACACCCTCCCCCCCCCCCCCCTTCCCCTTGCCCTGGGTCAAATAGCCCAGAGCGAAGAGGGCAGCAGGACAGAGTCACTGCCAGAACAGAAAGCCTGCATAACTATAGTTGCAACTGTTTAGTGGACAACATTCTGAGCAACAGATAACGGACCTAAACAATGCAGGTCTCCAGAAATGGACTCAATATTTCTGAGATAAAAATTCGTGAATGTGGATGGCTGAGACCAATAAGCAGCCTTCATTAAATCTGTAATAGCAATACTATTTGCATAAGCCCAAGATGTAGAAAGAGCTCTTACTTCATGAGCCGAAATCTTAAGCACAGACTGCTGAGAAGAAGATAAATTTTCATAAGCAGTACGGATAGTTAATTGAATCCATCTAGCAATAGAATGGACCGAAATGTCCTTTCTATTAGGCATCAGAGACAGAAAGAAACGTTTTTGTCCCTTTCTGATAAACTGAGATCTCTGTTTATAAATACGTAACGCTCTAACAGGACAGAGTAAAGGCCTACGCCCGTCTGAAGATGGAAGGGCCTTAATAACAATAGGTTCCGGATATTTATTAGGAGCCTGATTCTTAGCTAAAAATCCCACATTAGTAGTGAAGGTGAAAGTGTTCCCGACACTACGATAGTGAGAATCATCCACCGACAGTGCATGAAGCTCACTGACTCTTCTAGCAGAAGAGAAAGCTAAGAGAAAAGCTGTCTTATAAGACAAGAATTTGAAATCTACTGTCCCAAGAGGTTCAAATAGCTTTTCCTTCAGTTTAAGAAGAACCCAAGCTAAATTCCACTTAGGAATTAACCTAAGAGTTCTGGGTCTATTTATCGAGAAGTTTCTAACTAACTTAGATAAAGAGACAAGACATTAGATCCAATTTGTAAACTATCATGATGTGCATAGGTATCAGATAACATAGACCTATAACCCTTAATAGTAACAGGCTGCAGTTTGATTTCGTCAAACAAGTATACTAGAAAGTTTGCAATGTCTGGTATGGAGGGATCGAAAATATCAACAGAATGATCCCTACACCAATGACAAAAAACCTTCCACTTAGCCGCATAGTTTAGCGAAGAGGAGGTCCTCCTACAGTTAGAAATCGCGTCCACTGCTCGTCCTGTAAAGTGCTTGCCATGCAAGAAGGACCGCACAACGGAAAAACGTGAAGGTTGAGACCTTGCGGGTTGTGATGAAATTGACGCGGTTTCCCCTGTGAAAGAAGATCCTCCCGTGGAGGAAGCTTTCGCGGTAGGTCCCACAACAGACCCCTGAGTAGATTTATCCACGGTCTCTGTGGAGACAGAGATGCTACCAACAGAATCTTGTATTGAGATTGTTTTATTTTTAGCAATACTTGCTGAATCAACGGCGTTGGAGGATACACATATCCTATCATTCCGTCCCAAGGGATCGACAGAGCGTCTACTGCAAATCCTCTTGGATCCAGACACGGAGACACATACGTCTGCAACTGATTGTTGAGATGTGTCGCAAATAAGTCTATCATTGGCCGTTCCCATTGGTAGCAAATCTGATTGAATACTTGTTTGTTGAGAGTCCACTCCGACGGCAACAAGCGACCCTTTCGTGAAAGGGAGTCTGCTAGTACATTCAGACGACCCGGTATATGACGGACCGAAAGTAGAACTTGATGTTCTAGAGCAAACAGAAGGATTCTTTCCGTTAGATTGAATAACGGAACTGAATGAGTGCCTCCCTGGTTCCGTATATATGCCACTACTGTCGTATTGTCGGACAGGATTTGGACATGAGCATTGTGAATAATGTCCATCCAATGACGTAACGCAAGCCAAATTGACATCATTTCCTTGATGTTTATGTGCTTGCACAGGAATTGCGGATCCCAAAGACCCTGGCATCTCGAATCCGTTGGGATTAATGATGCACCCCAACCTGTTTGACTGGCATCCGTCATAATCGTAAAACTCGGATCCGGCAACTGCAGCGGAACTCCCTGAGTTAACCACTGAATGTTTGCCCAAGTCTGAATCTCTCATTTCACTTGATCTGACAATAGAACGTCTATGTCGAGCGAATGAATTTTCACACTCCAATTCTGAGTCAAGAAAATTTGGAGAGGACGAGTGCGTAACCACCCCATCGGAATGAGATCCACAGCGGCTCCGCACAGACCTATCAGTCTCATGAACTCCCTCGCTGTGACTTTGTCTGCGTGAAGACAATAGCGAGCGTAACAACTGACTAATTTCGCTCTGGTTAACGGCAGACGAATGAGATTGTTGTGCGTCTCGAAGCTCATTCCCAGATGGGTGAATGACTTGGACGGCACCAGATCCGACTTCTCCTCGTTTATTATAAAACCGAGACATCGGAGCAGTAGAAGCAGATTCTGCACATCGTTCTGAAGCGTTAACTCGTTGCCGTACCTCTGAAGAATGTCGCCCAGGTAGGCCGACGTTACCGCAGACGAATGAGCTCGGAAATACATCATTACCGAGTTCATTACCCGAGTGAAAGCCCAGGGTGCTAGGTTCAATCCGAAGCATATCGCCCGGAATTGATACACCACTCCTAGGACTGCGAAGAGTAGATACTTTCTGAATGTCGGATGTACCATGACGTGAAAGTATGCATCTTTGAGATCTATGCTTGTAGCATAATCGTTCACCCGAATACTCGCTCTGACCGATCGAATTGTCTCCATATAAAACTTCGGAGCGACGATCAGCTTGTTTATCCAGCTCAAATCTATGACTGGACGGAACGAGCCGTCTGGTTTTGGAACCAGAAATAGATGGCTGTAGAATCCCGGTGTTTCCTGGTTTTCTACGACCTCTACCGCATTCTTCATTAAAAGAGACTGCACCTCTGATAACAGAGCGTCTCTTTTCTGCGGATTTGACGGAAGTTGAGTCCATTTTGGACTTCGAGTTAATGGAGGCTTTCGTTTGAAGGATATTCTTAGACCTTCCGAAATCACCCCTCTCACCCAAGGGTCGTCCGTAATCGACGCCCACTCTTCTGAAAAACTCGACAACCTTCCGCCAACCGGAACGCGATAGAGGTTGAAGCCATCACCTCCTGGACCTGCGAGGCCTGCGGGAGGAGAAACCACGTCCTCCACGACCCGCACCTCGTCCCGTCGACCTCGGGGCGTCCGGCCGATTGTCCCGGCCCGAAGGACGTCCCGCACGTGAGTCGCTGCCTTGACGGTCTCTTGAATAAGACCAAGAGGACACACCGAACCTCTATAGGAACCTCTCTTGGGCGCATTAGACCCAGAAGTGCCTGTCTTACTCTTATCTGCTGTGTCCAACTTCTTAGAAGTGGATTTAAACAGCAGAGAATCCGAAGCTTTCTTAGTAATCTTATCGTAAATTGCAGAAAGCTTGCCGTCAAAGAGAAGTTCTCCGGAGACCAAAGCGACTCTGAGAGAGTTCTTCACCTTACTATCCACGAGTGTGGATGTAGCTAGGGCTGCGTCACGTCTAACCAACTCCAGGTTTGCCACTGAAAGGGCGGAGTTATACGTGGAACAAGCAACCACCCTAGAAAGAAGTCTTAAAGAGGATTGAATATCCTGGAATTCTTTCCCTTGAAGACGCAGTGATAAGGCCTTTGTAAGGTGGTCTGCGTAGGATAAAGCGTCTAATCTGGCTCTGTTAGACGAAATAGTCGTATCCAACACCGCGGTTGGGATAGACGTAGACGACGGTAATGATAATTCTAAGTCTTCCGCCTCGTCGTCCATACGCAGAGGAACTCTTGGGATACCCTGTCCTGCCGCATCGAATTTATTCCTTGCATTAATGAAAGGCAGGTTAAGAGCATTGGCGGACAAGAAACCCGCTTTTCCTGTTTTGGAAGCAAGCTTGAATATAGCGTCGTTCAATAATTCAAATGTCCTTGTGACATTATTGGACTGAGACGGAAACTCAGGAGCGATGTCCCTGAACCGCTCGAAGAAATCAGTGTACAATGACGCTATAATTCTCTTGTCCGGTACCGCAGCAGTCTGGCCCAACGGAACAACCTGAGGAAGAAAGTGCCGGATGAAGTCCACGGCAGCTTTACGTTGTTCCAAAAGGGATAGCTCCAAGTCATCCGTATCCCTTTCACCATCCGGTCGGACCTCATGATGCTCCCGGTCGTCGCACCCGATGCTTCGGCGGAGCGTACCGACCCAGCGCCGTCGGATAATTCCCGATCCGACACCGTTTCTGTCGGTTGCTGGGATAAGTTGTGCTATTTGAGCAAGCACGTCCGACATCGAGGCCTGCGGAGGCACAGTCTTTCGCTGCTTCGCCGAGGGCAGCTCCGCATCTAGTGACTCCCGCATACTCTTCCTATGCGAACGTCCGGAGTCAACCGGCCTCGTGTCCCTGGCTACCAGATGGCGTGAAGAATCCCTGATCGGCGAAGCTGGTAGAATGTCGGCGGTCACGTAGCCAAGGTGCGGTCGTGTGCGCTGGTGAGAGGAAGAAGAAGTCTGAGCAGTCTCAGCGGACTGCCTATACAACGGAGCGTCCCGAGTGACGGACGTGTGCTCCGCTAACGACACATTTTGTACCACAACATCTGGTCCCAGATGTTGTTGTACGAGAGAGGGGCCTCTCTCGGGTGGACCTGGACGAGCTAGGAACCGGACTAGAAGGCTTCCTCTGATCTCTCCTACTATCCGTCGTCACTGGGTGTGCACCTTGAATGTTTATAGTGCTCGCATCACCCAACATTTCCTCCTGGACCTCATCAGACGAACCCGGCTGCCGAACCATTCGGTGAATGGACGCTACACCGGGCGAGCTAGCGGATGACAGCGCCATCGATCCTACTAGGGACCTCTTAGGCAACTGTCATATCTCCATGAGCACTTTTGCCGCTAGCTCTGCATTCAATTGTGACGACGGAAGCGCACTTGTGGAAGACAACATGGAAACATCACCCTGTTCTTGTTCCTCTGAAATAGAAACTGATAGAGTAGAGTGACCCTGCGGAGAAAGGGCCGGCATAGCCCTCTCTCCACTAACAACATATCGTGACACACGTTTCCAATGTTTGTCATCCCAATATTGACATATTGAACAGGAGTTAGTGCGAGTACACTGACTACAATTAATACAATGATCATGAAAGTCAGAGGAAGATTTCTTCCTATTACAATTTGAACAATATCCTTTCATTGTGAAAAGTCAACAACAAGTCCTAGTACTCGCACAAACCCCTAAACACAAAGATACATAATAATATGATCCATTAATATTGAAAAAACAATTGAAAATCAAAATAATTTTTGAAAAATATTTTTTCAGCGAAGCCCAAGTTTCTGAAAAGTAACGTTGAGCCCCAATGGATCCCAAGGCTAAGTGTGGTCAAAAATTTTAAAATTATATTAAATAATTAATGCAACACTTACGGATAATAATAATGTATCTTATAGTGAGATAAACTACTCCAAAGGCAAACAGCCCCCCTCAAAAGAGACTGTTGCCAATGTGAACAAACAGTGTAAAAACACCAGAAAACATGACTCCAGGCACTGACAATACTGGCCCGAAATCAGTCATCAAAATTACACACTATCTGATGCAAAACAGAAACTCCCAGGGGAGAATCTGCAGAACATCAGAGGGTAGATGCAGAACACAATGTTTAAACACCCATGGGTGAAAACGTAAACATGGGGAAAATAACAGAATTCATTCTGTAACCAAGCTAATTCTCCCAAGAGAATTTAGAAATGATCTTTCTCAAAAATATGCCAAAAGCATGGGAGAATAGCAAGGGGGGACTTAGAAGACCAGGGGAGAGGAAACACTGAATAAGCAGTGCAACTTTATAGCAAGAATGACAACAACAGGCCCATGCCTCGAAAATAGGCAACTTAACATAATTTCATTAAAAAATTTTAAGTTACAGCCCTGATTATTTTCTGTCACTCCTTTTTCCTCTCCTCCTTCTATATCCTCCTTAGAATCACCATTTCTCCAATAATTATGTGTCTGGCATCCTTTAAACTGAGATTTACAAGCACAAAGATCAGTGAGATGTTGCCTGATGAAGGGCCAAACAAAGAATGGTGATTGGCGCCAATTTCGGAACATCCTTGACACTGTGCATGCGCAGTAGGGGCAAAGTATGGAGGTCCTTCAGGACATGATTTCTTTTGGTTTTAGATGCAAATTTTAGGGATTGGGGGGCAAAATTTGTGTTTGGCCCTAGATTTTAAGAGTTAGCACCAGCTATGTCTGGGTCATTGGTACAGTATAAAAAATATTATAATGTTTCAAGCAAAATGCTCTTTCAAATAGCTTTGGATAGGTAAAGGGTTACAGGAAACACATTTTACTCCAATTTTGTCATATCTTAAATTATTTAATTTACTGGACAGCTACTGGGAAAAGAAAATAAACTTCCATGCTTTCCAAACACCTGTCATCAATCAGTATTTGAGATAAGTAACTTGAGAGTAATACATGTATTAATATAATTACAGCTGCACTTGTTTACAGTAGTAGTCAAAATAAGTTGTACGATAATCCTATAAACTATGTATCTTTCTCTTCCTGCACTGATAAGACCAGAAGGTGACATCTTTTTCTGGAAAACTCTCACCGATAGCTTTCCAGAAAATGTCAGATTCTGATCTTGTCAGTGCAGGAGCAGTAGTTTACTTAGTTTATTGCAGTTATGCTACAACTATATATAGTTTATTGCAGTCATGCTACAACTTATTTTGACTTGTACTGTATATACAATATTTTGGGTTTTTTTCCCAGTTCTCAGTGGAGAAAACTGGAACCAACCCTTACCAGATTCTCAAATTAAAGTGTCAATGACACTGTAGCTTAACTTGTGTGTTGTGTTTGATGAAAAGGATAATGTTCAATGTTTATGAAAGGATTCTGAAATAAGACAAGAATTGTGATAATTGGGAATATGTTCATTTCTGTTCCCTGTATGCTATGTTTCTGATAAAAATAATATGAGGTGTACACTGTACTAAAAAGTTTTGAGTTGTGGGTTAATATGACCTCACAGTTAATGTATGTGGCCCTCACAGTTAACGTATATCACTGAAAGTTACCAAGTTACAGTGAAATTATTCCAAAACGAGTCATCCTATCAAGTTACATTGAAATCCCTTCATAGATATGGCCTGCAGACTGTGCTAAAGGTTTTCAGGCTTCGGGCCCCTGTAGCCGTCAGTTTCCCAATTGCATCCAAGTGGGACATTCTCATCTAGACATTATATGAAGTCAACCTACCAAGTTACAATGAAATCTCTTCATAAATATGACATGTAGACTGTGCTAAAGGTTTTTGGGCTTTGGGCTCGGGCCGCTATCATGGTTGAATGATCTCAACCAAAATGGGACATTCTCACCTGGGCATCATCTGGAGTGATCCTACGAAGTTACAATGAAATCCCTTCATAAATATGACCTCCTAGACTGTGCTCAAGGTTTTCGGTCTTCGGGCCCCTGAAGCCGTCACAGTTGACCAATCACGACCAAAAGGGTATGTCATCATCTATGCATTACATGGAGTCAAACTTACAGGTTACAATGGAATCCTTCCATAAATACGACCTATAGACTATGCTAAAGGTTTTTGGGCTCTGGCAGCCATCAAGGCTGAATGATCGCGACCAAAAGGGGGACGTTCTCATCCAGACATTATTTGGAGTCATCCTACCAAGCTACAATGAAATCCCTTCATAATTATGACCTGTAGACTGTTCTAAAGGTTTTCAGGCTTTGGGCCCCTGTAGCTGTCAGTTGTCCAATCGTGTCCAAAAGGGGATGTTCTCATCTAGACATTATATGAAGTCAAACCTACCAAGTTACAATGAAATCCCTTCATAAATATGACCTGTAGACTGTGCTAAAGGTATTCAGCCTTCGGGCTCGGGCAGCCATAATGGTTGAATGATCGCAACCAAAAGGGGACATTCTCATCTGGGCATCATCTGGAGTGATCCTACGAAGATACAATGAAATCCCTTCATAAATATGACCTGTAGACTGTGCTCAAGATTTTCGGGCTTCGGGAACCTGTAGCCATCACAGTTGACCAATCACGACCAAAAGTGGATGTCATCATCTAGACATTATATGAAGTCAACCTACCAAGTTACAATGAAATCCCTTCATAAATATGACCTGTAGACTGCGCTGAAGTTTTTCGGGCTTCGGGCTTGGGCAGCCATCATGGATGAATGATCGCAACCTAACAAGTTGCACTGAAATCCTTCCATAAATACGACCTATAGACTATGCTAAAGGTCTTTGGGCTCAGGCAGCCATAAAGACTGAATGATCGCGACCAAAAGGGGACGTTCTCATCTAGACATTATTTAGAGTCATCCTACCAAGCTACAATGAAATCCCTTCATAATTATGACCTGTAGACTGTTCTAAAGGTTTTCGGGCTTCAGGCCCCTGTAGCCATCACAGTTGACCAATCGTGTCCAAAAGAGGACGTTCTCATCTAGACATTATATGAAGTCAACCTACCAAGTTACAATGAAATCCCTTCATAAATATGACCTGTAGACTGCGCTGAAGTTTTTCGGGCTTTGGGCTTGGGCAGCCATCATGGTTGAATGATCGCAACCAAAGGGGAAATCTCATCTGGGCATCATCTGGAGTGATCCTACGAAGTTACAATGAAATCCCTTCATAAATATAACCTGTAGGCTGTGCTCAAGGTTTTTGGGCTTTGGGCACCTGTAGCCATCACAGTTGACCAATCACGTCCAAAAGGGGATGTTATCATCTAGGCATTATATGGAGTCAACCTAACAGGTTACAATGAAATCCTTCCATAAATATGACCTTTTGCCTATGCTGAAGGTTTTTGGGCTCGGCACCCATCAAGGCTGAATGACCGCGATCAAAATGGGACGTTCTCATCTAGACATTATTTGGAGTCATCCTACCAAGTTACAATGAAATCTCTTCATAAATATGACCTGTAAACTGTGCTTAAGGTTTTCGGGCTTTGGGCCCCTGTAGCCATCACAGTTGCCCAATCACGTCCAAAAGGGGACTTTCTCATCTAGACATTATATGAAAGTCAACCCACCAAGTTACAATGAAATTCCTCAATAAATGTGACCTGTAGATTGTGCTAAAGGTTTTCGGGTTTTGGGTTCGGGTCGTCGTCACGGTTGGCAGATCATGCCCAAATGGGGAAATTCTCATCTAGACATCATAAAGAGTCATCCTACCAAGTTACAATGAAATCCCTCCATATTAAACATGACCTGCAGACTGTGCTATAAGTTTTTGGGTTTCGGGCATGGGCAGCCATCACGGTTGACAGATCATGCCCAAAAGGGAACGGTCTCATCTAGGCATTATACAGAGGCAACCTGTATAATGAAATCTCTTCATAAATACGACCTGTAGACTAGACTGTGCTAATGGTTTTCAGGTTTTGGGCTCGGGCAGCCATACCGGTTGACCGATCGTGACCAAAAGGGGACGTTCTCATCTAGACATGACCCCCAAACCTGCATGTGAAATTTCGTGACGATAAGTCAAGAACTGTGGGGTGTAGCCTGTGCTAAAGGAAAATGTGAACAGACTCAAAGACTCACAGACTTCCGCACATGTGATGGCAATAGCTTATCTTGACTTTGTCAAGTTAAGCTAAAATCAAGTATTTTGCTGACAGTACAGATCTTCGTGCAGACAGGAGAGGCATTGGTTAAGCATTAGAATATATCCTCTGGAAGCCACATATTTCCATCCTCTCATAGACCATTCTTGCGAAGTTTGGTTCATGTCGGCTCAGTAGTTTCAAAGAAGAAGATGAAAATGTGAGTGCCCATAGGGTTTCTATAGTAACTATAAGCCGCAATTCAGCGGCAATTGCAGCCATGTTTGCAACCCAATCAACATTAAATGCAGATCGTTGGTAGAGGGTGTTGCAGTCGAACGAAATCGTTTCGTGCGCAGGGACGGTATGGGGAACAAGCCCCTTTCGACCCTCGTTGGCTGTTTGATTTTGAATAGTGTCGAAGCGTGGTAGAGGAGGAAAATGAAGGAGGGAAAAGGTTTATCCCCTTCTGGGCTTTTTGCGGCTCTTTTTCTTTGGTGGAGGTTAGCATGGTGATGGTGATGAGGCTGGTGGTGGTGTTGATGTACGCGCATAATGTTCTGATAATTCCCTTGATTCCTTTAAAATTTCTTGAGTTTTGGCGGATTGTTTTTTTGCCATCTCCATTACTCTAAGTGTGTTTTGTACGATGGTGTCAATAGATTATGGTGGCTGTTCTTCTGCTACTTCCACTCCCGGGCTTTCCGGTAGTGAAGGAAGAGGGGAATGAGGGGTGGGAGGCAGTGGAAAAGCAACTTCCAGTTCCTCCTCAGTCTCTACTGGGCGTTCCTCATCCAACTGTACCGGCTCAGGAGCCGGCAGTTGATTGGGTGTACCAGTGGGACTAGGAGGGGAACTGGCAGCTGCCTACAGAACCTCCACCCCCCTCACTCAACTCTTTCTTCCTATTCCGGAAGGCCTCCAAGCGCCAGGCGTCCCTGCGCTTGGTAGATGGACTCTTCTTTTTCTTCTCTTCTTCTCTCTTTTCAGGGCCTCCGTGCCGCTTCGGGTGAGGACCAGTGATAGAAGGGATCCTCTTGCCAAAGGTGCTACCTCTCCCCGAAGAGGGTGGTGTCTTGGATGTCTCTACCTCACACTCCAGGTTCAGGTGGACTCTCTTGCCTGTCTCCTGGACAGTCCAGGTGACAGGGCAACAGATGCCCAGAGGTCATCAATCATGCAAAGTTTCAAAACATTTGGCCCTGTGGATTCACAGAACATTTTTCAAATTCCACCAATCAGGATAAAAAAAAAATGCTTCTGGCAGTCATGTTTTTCGATGCACGGTAACCGAAATGAGGAGCCTTTGTAGAAGACCTCCCATAGACTATCCCTGCCAGGTTTGGTTTATGTCAGCTCAGTAGTTCCAGAGAAGATGAAAATGTGATTTCCCATAGGGTTTCTATAGTAACTATAAGCTGCAATTATGGCCATGTTTACAACCCGAACAACATTAAATGAGGATCATTAGTAGAGGGGGTCCCAGGCATAATTTATGTGAACTATCAAAAAATTTGGCCTGGCAGTTTCAGAGAAGATTTTTGAAAATCCACCAACCAGAATCAAAGAATGCCTCTGGCCACCATATTTTTCAACCAACGGGAACAAAATGAGGATCGTTTGTAGAGGACCTACCATAGACTATCCCTGCCAGGTTTGGTTCATGTCAGCTCAGTAGTTCCAGAGAAGATGATGAAAATGTTATTTCTCATGGGGTTTCTATAGTAACTATAAGCTGCAATTCCAGCCATGTTTACAACCCGAACAACATTAAATGAGGATCATTGGTAGAGGGGGTCCCAGTCATCATTTATGTTAAGTTTCAAAGCATTTGGCTCAGTAGTTCCAGAGAAGATGAAAATGTGATTTCCCATAGGGTTTCTATAGTAACTATAAGCTGCAATTATGGCCATGTTTACAACCCGAACAACATTAAATGAGGATCATTAGTAGAGGGGGTCCCAGGCATAATTTATGTGAACTATCAAAAAATTTGGCCTGGCAGTTTCAGAGGAGAAGATTTTTGAAAATCTACAAACCAGAATCAAAGAATGCCTCTGGAAGCCATGTTTTTTATCCGACTGGAACAAAATGAGGACCGTTTGTAGAGGACCTCCCATAGACCAATCCTGCCAAGTTTGGTTCACACCGGCTCAGCGGTTACAGAGAAGAAGATGAAAATGTGAAAAGTTTACGGACACCAGACGCCAAGTGATGAGAAAAGTTCACATGGACTTTTAGGCCAGGTGAGCTAAAAATGGAGGGGGGGGGGGGGGGGGGGGGGTAGGGGGTGTCCATGCCCATCAGCTCACCAATCCCATACAATATAAATGGAACAGACCGGGTTTACCCTCACCAAAACTTTGTTAATCAGTGGTTGCCTACATTCATGTATAGCAAAACAGATCAGAGTTTTTCTTAAGACTAAACTGAGAGAAAAAGTTGAACAGTGTATTAAAAATCTCCACAATCTGTAAAAACTGTCTGGTTAATGGTTAATGTTGAAGCAGTCCTTTACTGATTGTAACACTGCTACCAAATTTCAAGTGATTTAGTGAAAGCATTATTGAGTGATAATACGACATGAAAAAAATTGCCAATTTTCTTAAGATTCATGTCCCATAACCCTGGAAAGAAAAAACCCAGAAAACAGTCAAGATCAATTTCAATATTGTGTATAAATATTATGAGAATTGGTCAAAGGAAACTTGAGTTATCGAACGACATAGGAATATGATGTCTAGATTGCCAATTTTTTGAAGATTCAAGTCCATTAATAGTGGAAAGAAATGAAAGTGTCAATGACACTGCAGCTTAACTACTTGTCTGTGTGTTGTGTTTAATGAAAAGGATAATGTTCAATGTTTCTGAACGGATTATGAAATAAGACAAGAATTGTGATAATTGGGAATATTTTAATTTCTGTTCCATGTCTGCAATGTTTTCAATTAAAAACAAGAACAACGCTAACGTGTGTGCTAATACCCCCAAAGGTAGCAAAGTCGTACTTACATGTGGATAATCAGACAACAGCTTCACTGCTGCTACATTGCAGAACAACAGTAAGGAATGGCAAAGTGTCAATAAAATTATTATTACTTATATTTTGTTAATATGTTTTGTAACAACAGACAACAGCTACACTGCTGCTCTAAGGAGTCAGTAATAGAGAAAAAGTTATAAAAATAATTGCAGATGACTTGAATGGTGCCATATTGAATAATAACTGAAAGAGGCAAAAATAGGAATAGTACATACCTTTGTTAAAAATTCTCAAACCAGTGAAAAAGAAGAACTGGTCTTGCATCTTTTCCAAGTGAAAAAGGGGGCATAACTGCATCAAAAATTGACGAGTCAAACCTCAAATTGAAACCGACCTGTACTTTGACATGAGTAATCAGCATATAAAATTTGAAACTCATCGGTTCAGCCAAACAATTTTAATTGGTAGGAAACCAAAAAATAGGCCGATGAAATCGTCAGATGTGTACCCATACGCGCAACTAGTAGAAAGCAGTATGACAGAGGGCCACCACGGATGCTGACATTATGTACACCATACAAGGTATGGGTAGATATAGAAATGGATTGGAGGAGTGTCTAATTTGATGGATAAAGGGTTAATATCTCCGGATCAAATTATCAGATTTACATAAAAAACTATACAGCACAGCACATCAGTAACCTGAATAAATATATAAAGAAACATGACAATCGGATTGATCTTTTTTGAGTTATCTCATGCCAAAGGGATTGGAGGAATTTTCAATTTGAAGGATAAAGGGTTAATATCTCCGGATCAAATTATCAGATTAACACCAAAAACTATACAGCTCAGCACATCAGTAACCTGAACACAATTATAAAGTAACTTAACAATCCAAGCAATATTTTTCAAGTTATCGAATGCCAAAGGGATTGGAGGAATTTTCAATTTGAAGGATAAAGGGTTAATATCTCAGGATTAAATTATCAGATTTACACCAAAAACTATACAGCTCGGCACATCAGTAACCTGAACACAAATATAAAGTAACTTGACAATCCAAGCAATATTTTTCAAGTTATTGAATGCCAAAGGGATTGGAGGAATTTTCAATTTGAAGGATAAAGGGTTAATATCTCGGGGTCAAAATAACAGATTTCCACCAAAAAGTATACAGCTCAGCACATCAGTAACCTGAATACAAATATAAAGTAACTTGACAATCCAAGTAATATTTTTCAAGTTATTGAATGCCAAAGGGATTGGAGGAATTATCAATTTGAAGGATAGTGATCGGAGGAATTTTCAATTTGAAGGATAATGGGTTAATATCTCAGGATTAAATTATCAGATTTACACCAAAAACTATACAGCTCGGCACATCAGTAACCTGAACACAAATATAAAGTAACTTGACAATCCAAGCAATATTTTTCAAGTTATCGAATGCCAAAGGGATTGGAGGAATTTTCAATTTGAAGATTAAAGGGTTAATATCTCGGGATCAAATCATCAGATTTACACCAAAAACTATACAGCTTGGCACATCAGTAACCTGAACACAAATATAAAGTAACTTGACAATCCAAGCAATATTTTTCAAGTTATCGAATGCCAAAGGGATTGGTGGAATTTTCAATTTGAAGGATAAAGGGTTAATATCTCAGGATCAAATTATCCGATTTACACCAAAAACTAAACAGCTTGGCACATCAGTAACCTGAACACAAATATATAGTAACTTGACAATCCAAGCAATGTTTTTCAAGTTATCGAATGCCAAAGGGATTGGAGGAATTTTCAATTTGAAGGATAAAGGGTTAATATCTCAGGATTAAATTATCAGATTTACACCAAAAACTATACAGCTCGGCACATCAGTAACTTGAACACAAATATAAAGTAACTTGACAATCCAAGCAATATTTTTCAAGTTATCGAAAGCCAAAGGGATTGGAGAAATTTTCAATTTGAAGGATAAAGGGTTAATATCTCAGGATCAAAATAACAGATTTACACTAAAAACTATACAGCTCAGTACATCAGTAACCTTAACACATATATAAAGTAACCTGACAATCCAAGCAATATTTTTCAAGTTATCGAATGCCAAAGGGATTGGAGGAATTTTCAATTTGAAGGATAAAGGGTTAATATCTCGGGACTGAATCATCAGATTTACACCAAAAACTATACAGCTCGGCAAATCAGTAACTTGAACACAAATATAAAGTAACTAGACAATCCAAGAAATATTTTTCAAGTTATCGAATGCCAAAGGGATTGGAGGAATTTTCAATTTGAAGGATAAAGGGTTAATATCTCAGTATCAAATTATCCGATTTACACCAAAAACCATACAGCTCGGCACATCAGTATCCTGAACACAAATATAAAGTAACTTGACAATCCAAGCAATATTTTTCAAGTTATCGAATGCCAAAGAAATGGATACGGACGCCGGATGGACAGACAGACGGACGGACAGACGGACAGACAAAGGATGGACGAACGACGGATGGTCACCCCGGATGCCGGCATTATGTGTACCATACATAGTATGGGTACACATAAAAATCATCAATTTTCAAAGTAAACAAGTGTTTGACTACAGAGGTGGTATTAGTCCCCTACGGCGCTTTTGTGACACAAGGTGTTTTTGTCACAGAAGACACTAGAGTATATAAGAATCTTGGATTTTTAAAAAAAAATATTGAGCGTGCATAATCCCCTCACAACCCTTTATCCATGTACCATATATGAAAGGCGTAGCTTGAACCATGTTGGAGGGAGGGGTGGTAACATAAAATAGAGAAAAAAGCTTAAAAAAACACAACAAAAATGGCCGCCATTCTGCCATCTTGGATTTTGAAAAATAAATATTGACTGTGCAACATCCCCTCAGAACCATTTATCCATGTACCAAATATGAAAGGTATAGGTTGAAGCATATTAGAGGGAGAGGTGGTAATAACAAACAGACAGACAGACAGACAGATGTTAGATTTTGAAAAAAAAATATTGAGCGTGCATAATCCCCTCACAACATCCTTATTCCATATACCATATATGAAAAGTGCAGCTTGAACCATGGTCCAAAATTTTCTAAGTCCCACCCGGAACCCAAATTTTCAGGGGAAAAAAAAAAAAATTTTTGTCTTAAAATTGACAGAAATGCATAAAAAACAAAAAAAAATTTTTTTCGGATTTTGGTCCAAAATTTTCTAAGTCCCACCCGGACCCCAAATTTTCAGGGGAAAAAAAAAAAAAAATTTTTTGTCTTAAAACTGACCAAAACGCAGAAAAAACAAAAAAAAATTTTTTTTCGGATTTTGGTCCAAAATTTCGAAGTCCACTACGGGACCCCAAATTTTCAGCCTAAATATGAAGCCAGGGATTTGGCTTCAACAAACTTGAATCTCACCCCCCTAAGGATGCTGCAAACCAAATATCAAAACATTCTTATTGCTAGATCTGAAGAAGAAGATTTTTCAAAAATACTCCTCATACTGCACTAATTTAAACATTTGGGCTTCCATAGAGAGCCCAAATATCGACCCAGCCAATTGATTTCAATAAACATGTGAAACAATCTTCCAAAGATGTTATATGTGAAATTTTAAAGCTTTTGGAGCAGTGGTTTCAGAGAAAAGTAGTCTTATGGTTTTCCCATTACCCACAGTGTTAAAAAATGCTGACTCAGCACTTTTTCGAACTCCCCAAAAAGTACCCCATGATAAAACCGATGGCAATTTTTTTTGATCATTCCATTCTGTTGGTCCTAAGGAAGCTTCACAACAAATAAGAATTCTCAGTGCCGTGTAGTTTTGGAGATATGGGCGTTTTCATTTTTTTCTATTTTTAGCTCCTGTGGTTCCCACGGGGCTATGGGGAAAAAAAATTCGGCATAAATTAGGTACTTATGACCCAATAAGCACTCATGTAAAATTTGGTTCAAATTGGCCTCGCGGTTTGGAAAATAGAAATTTGGGGCGGGGCCAAATTTTTTGCCCCTCCTTGAACATCGTCAAATATAGCCCCTCCAACTTCTCTTGAACAAACTTGAGTCTACACCTCAAAAGGAAGCTGCATACCAAATATCAAGTCTCTGCTACTGCTGGTTCTTGAGAAGAAGATTTTTTAAGAATTGGAGCATTTTTGCCCCATCCCTCTGCTCAATGTGAGCCAAAACCTAATTTGACAAAAAATCAAAGTCTGCATACATAACCCCTTCTCACATGAAATTTCATTAATATGCGGCCAGTGGTTTGGGAGAAAAAGCCCAAACACCACCTTCACGACGGACGAAAAGTGATCAGAATAGCTCACCCTGACTTTCAGTCAGGTGAGCTAAAAACAAAAATGGCCGCCATTCCGCCATCTTGGATTTTGAGAAAAAAAATTTTGAGCGTGCATCATCCCCTCAGAACCATTTATCCATGTACCAAATATGAAAGGTGTAGCTTGAACCATGTTGGTGGGAGGGGTGGTAACATGAAAATAGAGAAAAAAAAAGCTTAAAAAACACAACAATGAAAGTGTCAATGACACTGTAGCTCAACTTGACAAACTTGAACTTGGTAAGTTATAAATGAAATGGCAAAATTGAAGATCATTGGTACCAATGTCATTTTTTTTGCCAGTGGCAACATTTTTTGACAGAAACCGAAGAAAATCGATAGCTCCCATCTAGAGGCCTCCCCAAACAAGCATGCCAGGTTTCAAAGCAATCCGATCATAAATGTGCCCTGTAGGGTGTATAAAAGGGAAATATTGTGGTCTGACTAGACTAAATTCTAAGAACGTTGGCCGTGGCAACATTTTTTGACGGAAATGGAAGAAAATCGATAGCTCCCATCTAGAGGTCACCGTAAATAAGCATACCAGGTTTCATAGCAATCTAATCATACATGTGCCCTGGAGGGTGAGCCAAAGGGAAATATTGTGGTTTGACTAAACTAAGTTCTAAGAACGTTGGCCACGGCAACATTTTTTGACGAAAATTGAAGAAAATTGATAGCTCCCATCTAGAGGTCACCCCCAAACAAGCATGCCAGGTTTCAAAGCAATCCGATCATAAATGTACCCTGTAGGGTGTGCGAAAGGGAAATATTGAGTCTTCTGACTAAACTAAGTTCTAAGAACGTTGGCCGCGGCAACATTTTTTGACAGAAATTGAAGAAAATTGATAGCACCCATCTAGAGGTCTCCCCAAACAAGCATACCAGGTTTCAAAGCTATCTGATCATAAATGTGCCCTGTAGGATGTGCCAAAGAGAAATATTGAGGTCTGACTAAACTCAGTTCTACGAACGTTGGCCGTGGCAACATTTTTTGCCGGAAATTGAAGAAAATCGATAGCTCCCATCTAGAGGTCACCCTAAATAAGCATACCAGGTTTCAAAGCAATCAAATCATAAATGTGCCCTGTAGGGTGTGCCAAAGGGAAATATTGTGGTTTGACTAAACTAAGTTCTAAGAACGTTGACCGTGGCAACATTTTTTGCCGGAAATGGAAGAAAATCGATAGCTTCCATCTAGAGGTCACCCCAAACAAGCATGCCAAGTTTCAAAGTAATCTGATCATAAATGCGACCTGTGAGGTGTGCCAAAGGAAATTGTGGACGTACGTACTAACGTACTAACATACTAACGTACGTACGTACGCCGACGGAAGAGAAGTGATGGCAATAGCTCAGCTTGACTTTGTCAAGTTGAGCTAAAAATGGCTGCCATTCCGCCATCTTGGATTTTGAAAAAAAAATTTTGAGCGTGCATCATCCCCTCAGAACCATTTATCCATGTACCAAATATGAAAGGTGTAGCTTGAACCATGTTGGTGGGAGGGGTGGTAACATGAAAATAGAGAAAAAAGGCTTAAAAAACACAACAAAAATGGCTGCCATTCCGCCATCTTGGATTTTGAAAAACAAATTTTGAGCGTGCATCATCCCCACAGAACCATTTATCCATGTACCAAATATGAAAGGTGTAGCTTGAACCATGTTGGTGGGAGGGGTGGTAACATCAAAATAGAGAAAAAAAGCTTAAAAAACACAACAAAAATGGCCGCCATTCTGCCATCTTGGATTTTGAAAAAAAAATTTTGAGCGTGCATCATCCCCTCAGAACCATTTATCCATGTACCAAATATGAAAGGTGTAGCTTAAAGCATGTTGGAGGGAGAGGTGGTAACCTAAAAAACAGACAGACTGACAGACGGACAGACAGACAGACGGACGAACGGACGGACGGAGTGCAATCCTATAGTCCCCTTACGGTTCCCGTATGGGACTAATAAGGGACATAACTCATGTAAGATTTGTCGGACGAAACCCTAGGTACAAGGGCATCCGTTCCCCCAAGCTGCCCTATCACCATACCAAAGAACATTAAAATTCGACAACTGATGTTCGAGTTATAATACAAAATGTTCGTATGGACGGATGGACGGATACCTCCACTATATACCCCTCGAAAATAATAATAATATGAGGTGTATGTAGTCTGTACTAAAGAATTAAGGGGTGGGTTAATGTGGCCCTCACAGTTAATGTATGTAGCCCTCACAATTAATGTATGTCAACGAAAGTTACCAAGTTACAGTGAAATTATTCCAAAACCAGACATCCCATCAAGTTACAATGAAATCCCATCATAAATACGGCCTGTAGACTGTGCTAAAGGTTTTTGGGCTTCGGGCATGTGTAGCCATCAAAAGGGGACATCCTCATCTCGACATTATACTGAGTCATCCTACCAAGTTACAATGAAATCCTTTCATAAATATGACCTGTAGTCTGTGCTAAAGTTTTTAGGGTTTGGGACTCGAGCAGCCGTCATAGCTGAATGATCGTGAATGAAAGGGGACGTTCTCATCTAGGCATTATCTGGAGTCGTCTTATCAAGTTACAATGAAATCCCTTCATAAATACAACCTGTAGACTGTGCTATTGTTTTTGGGCTTCGGGCCCCTATAGCCGTGACAGTGGACCAAAAGGGGACTTTTTTATCTAGACATTATATGGAGTCATCCTACCAACTTACAATGAAATCCCTCCATAAATACGACCTGCAGACAGTGCTAAAGGTTTTCTGGTTTTGGGCTCGGGCAGCCGTCATGGCTGAATCGCGACCAAAAGGGGACGTTCTCATCTAGACATTATCTGGAGTCATCCTACTAAATTACAATGAAATCTCTTCATAAATATGACCTGTAGACTGTGCTAAAGGTTTTCGAGCTTCGGGCCCCTGTAGACGACACAGTTGACCAATCGCAACCAAAAGGGGACATTCTCATCTAGACATTATATGGAGTCAACCTACGAAGTTACAATGAAATCCCTCAATAAGTACGACCTGTCGACTGTGCTAAAGTTTTCAGGTTTTGGGCTCCGGCAGTCGTCACTGTTGACAGATGGCGACCAAATGGGGAAGTTCTCATCTCGACATCATATGGAGTCATCCTAGCAAGTTACAATGAAATCCCCCTAATTTAAATATGACCTGTAGACTGTGCTAACAGTTTTGGGCAGCCATCAAGGTTGACAGATTCCCGTATGGGACTAATAAGGGACATAACTCATGTAAGATTTGTCGGACGAAACCCTAGGTACAAGGGCATCCGTTCCCCCAAGCTGCCCTATCACCATACCAAAGAACATTAAAATTCGACAACTGATGTTCGAGTTATAATACAAAATGTTCGTATGGACGGATGGACGGATACCTCCACTATATACCCCTCGAAAATAATAATAATATGAGGTGTATGTAGTCTGTACTAAAGAATTAAGGGGTGGGTTAATGTGGCCCTCACAGTTAATGTATGTAGCCCTCACAATTAATGTATGTCAACGAAAGTTACCAAGTTACAGTGAAATTATTCCAAAACCAGACATCCCATCAAGTTACAATGAAATCCCATCATAAATACGGCCTGTAGACTGTGCTAAAGGTTTTTGGGCTTCGGGCATGTGTAGCCATCAAAAGGGGACATCCTCATCTCGACATTATACTGAGTCATCCTACCAAGTTACAATGAAATCCTTTCATAAATATGACCTGTAGTCTGTGCTAAAGTTTTTAGGGTTTGGGACTCGAGCAGCCGTCATAGCTGAATGATCGTGAATGAAAGGGGACGTTCTCATCTAGGCATTATCTGGAGTCGTCTTATCAAGTTACAATGAAATCCCTTCATAAATACAACCTGTAGACTGTGCTATTGTTTTTGGGCTTCGGGCCCCTATAGCCGTGACAGTGGACCAAAAGGGGACTTTTTTATCTAGACATTATATGGAGTCATCCTACCAACTTACAATGAAATCCCTCCATAAATACGACCTGCAGACAGTGCTAAAGGTTTTCTGGTTTTGGGCTCGGGCAGCCGTCATGGCTGAATCGCGACCAAAAGGGGACGTTCTCATCTAGACATTATCTGGAGTCATCCTACTAAATTACAATGAAATCTCTTCATAAATATGACCTGTAGACTGTGCTAAAGGTTTTCGAGCTTCGGGCCCCTGTAGACGACACAGTTGACCAATCGCAACCAAAAGGGGACATTCTCATCTAGACATTATATGGAGTCAACCTACGAAGTTACAATGAAATCCCTCAATAAGTACGACCTGTCGACTGTGCTAAAGTTTTCAGGTTTTGGGCTCCGGCAGTCGTCACTGTTGACAGATGGCGACCAAATGGGGAAGTTCTCATCTCGACATCATATGGAGTCATCCTAGCAAGTTACAATGAAATCCCCCTAATTTAAATATGACCTGTAGACTGTGCTAACAGTTTTGGGCAGCCATCAAGGTTGACAGATCATGACCAAAAGGGGACGTTCTCATCTAGATATTATACAGAGGCATCCTACCAAGTTACAATGAAATCCCTTCATAAATACGACCTGCAGACTGTGCAAAAGGTTTTCGGGGTCGGGCAGTCATCACGGTTGACCGATCGCGACCAAAAGGGGACGTTCTCATCTAGACATGACCTCAAACCTGCATATGAAATTTTGTGACGATCGGACAAGAACTACGGGCTGTAGCCAGTGCTAAAGAAAAATGTGAACAGACGGACAGACTTCCGCATGCGTGATGGCAATAGCTTATCTTGACTTTGTCAAGTTAAGTTAATAACAGAAAAGCGTCAAAAATGAAAAGAAGCTGTGTTTGATCAATTTCAATATTGTATACAAATATTATGAGAATTAGTCAAAGGAAACTTGAGTTATCGTACAACACAGGAATTTGCTGTCTAAATTGCCAAAAGATTCAAGTCCCATAACTTTGGAAAAAAAACCAAGAAAACTGTCAAAAAACGAAAGGGTGCTTCATTTGATCAATTTCAATATTGTGTATAAATATTATGAGAATTAGTTAAAGGAAACTTGAGTTATCGTATGACATAGGAATATGCTGACGGACAGCGTGATTGTTATCAGGCCTCTGCCGAAAATCGGCAAGGCCCAAATAACTGAAAAATTTTATGTTTTGCCTCCAAAATATAGCTTATCATGCCCCACAATGAAACAAGTTGGTTAACATGCGACACCCCCAACCCACCCACCGCTCCCCCATTGAAATGAGCTGGACAAATTTATTCCAATAATGAATGGTCATCAGCTATGTTTGAGGCAAAATTTTAATGATGATTTTTGTGAATGGCCCTGGGCATTGGTTTAGGTAAAGGGTTAAATCAACATTGAAAAATCTGAATTTCTGTGACAACATATTAGCCACTGTGTGGCTTTGATTTTGCAGATGGAAGTGCTGCTATGTGACACAGGCCTTCAGAATGGTTTAACCCACAAGGGCTTAATTCCAACTTTGATCACAATTTTTGCAACAGAACAGGTGCCCCTACATGTAGTCTTTAACTCACAAGTTACATTCTAAGCACCTTTATAAAAGCCTATAAAGGCAGCCAAGACTTAACAAAAAACAGCAGCAAAGTCACAGGATGTAGACTGTCATGTAACAAAAAATGCAAAAATCCCAATGCCCTAAAGAGTTAATTTTGGTAAATGGGGACAACACCAACTGACCCTGGCAGAAAATAGTTTGAAAAGTCAATACCCCCAAAATGCAATTTCTCGGCTTCTGGAATCAAACTTTTTGTCTTTTCAATAGCAGTAAAAATAGATAGATGTGCTCCCATGTAAAACACTTGAGAAAATTTGGATTTGCTTAAGTGCTTTGGCAAAACATCAGTATCCCCAAGTACCACCTTTATAATCATCCAACAACCAAATGTATGCTCCATTTCAGAAATCCCTTACTTATAACAGAAATTAAAAAAATGCCGCTCAGGATCAACGATCCAATGTCGAGTTGTGACAACAGTTCCTCGCACCAAGGCCAACACACCTATGAAGTTTCATGACTCTAGGTTGAACCACTATCAAGTTCTCATCCGGAAACCAATTGTTGCGATATACTATGTTCAAGGTCACTGTGACCTTGACCTTTGACCTGGTGAGTCCAACATCAATAGGGTTCTTCCTCGCACCAAGGCCAACACGCCTGTAAAATTTCATGACTCTAGGTTGAACCACTATCAAGTTATTATCCGGAAACCAATTGTTGCGATATACTATGTTCAAGGTCACTCTGACCTTGACCTTTGACCTGGTGAGTCCAAGATCAATAGGGTTCTTCCTCGCACCAAGGCCAACACACCTATGAAGTTTCATGACTCTAGGTTGAACCACTATCAAGTTATCATCCGGAAACCAATTGTTGCGATATACTATGTTAAAGGTCACTGTGACCTTGACCTTTGATCTGGTGAATCCAAGATCAATAGAGTTCTTCCTCGCACCAAGGCCAACCCACCTATGAAGTTTCATGAATGTAGGTTGAACTACTATCAAGTTATCATCCGGAAAGGAATTGTTGCGATTTACTATGTTCAAGGTCACGTTGACCTTGACCTTTGACGTAGCGAGTCCAAAATCAATAGGGTTCTTCCCCTCACCAAGGCCAATCTACCTATGAAGTTTCATGAATGTGAGTTGAACCATTATCAAGTTATCATCCGGAAACCAATTGTTTAAGATTTACTACGTTCAAGGTCACTGTGACCTTGACCTTCGACGTAGCATGTCCAAAATCAATAGGGTTCTTCCTCCCACCAAGACCAACCTACGTATGAAGTTTAATGAATGTGAGTTGAACCACTATCAAGTTATCATCCGGAAACCAATTGTTTACGCCCGCCCGCCCTCCTGCCCACCCGCCATTCACCAAACTATAAGTCGAGTTTGACTTCGTCACAACTCGACTAACTAGACTCCATTTCTGAACTCACAGAGAAGAGTTTGTTGAGGAAGTTGGAACCATTCTCCACACTAGAATTGCCCAGAATATTGTGTCAAGGCGGTGACATCTGAGCCAATCATTTTGAGAACATGTTGCCGAGATATGCTCCCAACTACCAATTTAAAAGGCCCCTAGGGGCCTGACGTGCTCACCCGACAAAAGGTTTACTGACTCTTCGCAAAGTGATTTAAGGATTTTCCAACAATAATTCATCACTTATGATTTACTTCCTTTTTCTTCACTGATTATGGCAGTGGTTTGAGAGAATAAGCAATACCAAACATCTCGGAGTTCCCACAAGGAACATTATTATCATTACTTCATATGAACAGAAAATTGCAAATATTTATATATATTGAATGAATGAGACATAAAGCACTTTTCAAAAGAAAAGACTGATGTTATTTCATAACTAGAAAGATCACTTGTAATAACCACCAACATCTACCCTCACCCTCTCAAATATCATTCAATATCAGTTTTCTTCAAATTATCAGCCAAAATTGCTCTGTTCGCATGATGGAGTAATAACAAATTACCCCTTTTCCCCCACCACCCTCCAAAATGAAAATTATCCTTACACGATTGGGGGGTGGATTTCAGTTCTGTACAGTGTCCAGGTGACTCCAAGTTCTACTGGAGTCACAGCCTTTTTGGAGAAGAACCCAAGGCCCTTTCCATTGGGAATAGTTACAATGCAAAGGACTGAAATGGAAACATCTCTTTAAGTAGTTTATAAAATAAACATATGAGCATATTTCAGTTGGTCTGGACACCTGAACAGTCTTATCAATTTTTCTGTTCAGCATCTCTTGCATTTTATAATGAGGAGTTCCATGATTTACTCTACAAACACTGTAGACTATTTGGAATTTGCGTAGGTTTCTATTATATATATAAACTGGATGGGGGATTCAGATTTCTGGTGGGCAAACTTGGGAAAAAACAAAATCAATTCACACTGGGAATGGGACCCACATTTGGCCTAGTTGCAACTTACATCAAATATTTGTCTAAATGGTACTTCTTTATTTTTTACAACTGATCTAATACATCTTATTGCATGTTTAGTTTGCTTAGGATTTCCCATCTTTGCCATGTTTATCAACACTGGAACAAGCGACCTGAAATTATAGAAAAATAGGCCGATGAAATCGTCAGATGTGTACCCATACGCGCAACTAGTAGAAAGCTGTATGACGGAGGGCCACCACGGATGCCGACATTATGTACACCATACAAGGTATGGGTACATATAGAAATGGATTGGAGGAGTGTCTAATTTGATGGCTAAACGGTTAATATCTTCGGATCAAATTATCAGATTTACATAAAAAACTATACAGCACAGCACATCAGTAACATGAATAAATATATAAAGTAACATGACAATCGGATTGATATTTTTTGAGTTATCTCATGCCAAAGGGATTGGAGGAATTTTCAATTTGAAGGATAAAGGGTTAATATCTCCGGATCAAATTATCAGATTAACACCAAAAACTATACAGCTCAGCACATCAGTAACCTGAACACAATTATAAAGTAACTTGACAATCCAAGCAATATTTTTCAAGTTATCAAGTGCCAAAGGGATTGGAGGAATTTTCAATTTGAAGGATAAAGGGTTAATATCTCAGGATTGAAATAACAGATTTACACCAAAAACTATACAGCTCGGTACATCAGTAACCTGAACACAAAGATACAGTAACTTGACAATCCAAGCAACATTTTTCAAGTTATCGAATGCCAAAAGAGATTGGAGGAATTTTGAATTTGAGGGATAAAGGGTTAATATCTCAGGATTAAATTATCAGATTTACACCAAAAACTAAACAGCTCGGCACATCAGTAACCTCATCACAAATATAAAGTAACTTGACAATCCAAGCAATATTTTTCAAGTCATCGAATGCCAAAGGGATTGGAGAAATTTTCAATTTGAAGGATAAAGGGTTAATATCTCAGGATCAAAATAACAGATTTACACCAAAAACTATACAGCTCGGCACATCAGTAACCTGAACACAAATATAAAGTAACTTGACAATCCAAGCAATATTTTTCAAGTTATCGAATGCCAAAGGGATTGGAGAAATTTTCAATTTGAAGGATAAAGGGTTAATATCTCAGGATCAAAATAACAGATTTGCACCAAAAACTATACAGCTCGGCACATCAGTAACCTGAACACAAATATAAAGTAACTAGACAATCCAAGCAATATTTTTCAAGTTATTGAATGTCAAAGGGATTGGAGGAATTTTCAATTTGAAGGATAAAGGGTTAATATCTCGGGATCAAATCATTAGATTTACACCAAAAACTATACAGCTCAGCAAATCAATAACCTGAATACAAATATAAAGTAACTAGACAATCTAAGCAATATTTTTCAAGTTATCGAATGCCAAAGGGATTGGAGGAATTTTCAATTTGAAGGATAAAGGGTTAATATCTCAGGATCAAATTATCAGATTTACACTAAAAACTATACAGCTCGGCACATCAGAAACCTGAACACAAATATAAAGTAACTAGACAATCCAAGCAATATTTTTCAAGTTATTGAATGCTAAAGGGATTGAAGGAATTTTCAATTTGAAGGATAAAGGGTTAATATCTCGGGATCAAATCATTAGATTTACACCAAAAAACTATACAGCTCAGCAAATCAATAACCTGAATACAAATATAAAGTAACTAGACAATCCAAGCAATATTTTTCAAGTTATCGAATGCCAAAGGGATTGGAGGAATTTTCAATTTGAAGGATAAAGGGTTAATAACTCAGGATCAAATTATCCGATTTACAACAAAAACTATACAGCTAGGCACATCAGAAACCTGAACACAAATATAAAGTAACTTGACAATCCAAGCAATATTATTTTTCAAGTTATCGAATGCCAAAGAAATGGATAAGGACACCGGATGGACAGACGGACGGACAAAGGATGGACGAACGACGGATGGCCACTCCGAATGCCGGCATTATGTGTACCATACATAGTATGGGTACACATAAAAAATAACATATGATGATCAACAGACAAGGTACTTATATATGACTCATGCTTTTTATAATTTTTTTAACCCATTACCTAACGATCTGGCCACACCTGCCCACATAAGTTACAAATTGAGCAGTTGAAAAACAAATTTCACCAAAACCATATCATGTGACTCCTCATTGGAACGAGCTCATTGAATAAGTTAAATTTAAGGTTCAAATCTGAATCTTACCTCTAAGGATGCTGTGAAAAGTATATCGCAAGATTTTGGCTGGTGGATCTCTAGAAGATTTTTAAAGAATTTCCATCATACTTCACCAAGTTAAAAATCAGAAGTGGTTTTGTTGACAGTTTGGGGAAAAATTGGGAGAAAAAAATATCTAAAATAAATTCTGATATTGTGTTAAGAGTTAACTAGAGGTACTGTGAGCAAACTCACAAAGTGATACCCCCCGCGCCTGAAATGTATAAGTTAGATTATCTCCCCTTGGAAATGTCAGAACGGAATTATATTGCTTCATACACATCTTCATATGGAGTTCTTCCATTGTGTAAAGTTTCATGAAAATTCTTCAAACGGTTTAGGAGGAGTTGCGCTTACAAGGATGGACAGACGGTATAAGTTAGATTATCTCCCCTTGGAAATGTCAGAACGGAATTATATTGCTTCATGCACATCTTCATACGGAGTTCTTCCATTGTGTAAAGTTTCATGAAAATTGTTCAAACTGTTTAGGAGGAGTTGCGCTTACAAGGATGGTCAGACGGTCAGATTATCTCCCCTTGGAAATGTTAGAACGGAATTATATTGCTTCATGCACATTCCCATATGGAGTTCTTCCATTGTGTAAAGTTTCATGAAAATTCTTCAAACGGTTTAGGAGTTGCGCTTACGATAGACGGACGGACAGGGTGATTCCAATATACCCCCCCCCCCCCCCCCCCAAACTTTGTTTGTGGGGGGGGGGGGGGGGGTATAATTAAATCCATATTTTATAAGAATTCCTATTTCTTTTGTTCAAGGAGTGAAATCTCTTCACAAAACTTTCAACGCGGTTGAACTTCAGTGAAATGGTGACTTTTTTTTCAGGTGTTTTGAAAGAGACAAGGAAAGTAAACGTATTTTGGTCATAAAAATTCAATTCAGTGAGGGAAATGTGTTCACGTTTATGACTGATATTTCTCAATAGAGGTAAGTGCAATAGAAAGCTGAATATTTATACTTACGAATAAACATTTGGATGTGAATCTTGAATATTTTGACCTGCACATGTGAAAATCTGTAATGTGATATCAGCTAAAAATAGAAAAAAAATTATTCAATGTTCAACAAATACCATAATCATACCCAAAGTTATATTCACTTCATTGTTTATTACTATATTATATCGAGACTATTTAATTGTTACACTGTGCCTGTGGCTTAAAAATTTAAATAGAATTTAGGTAGGTGTGTGTTTATGGTTGTGGGGGTGAGTGAGTGAAGAACCCCCCCCCCCCCCAAATTACATATAATTTCCAAACACCAAACCATTTATCATACCTGCAGTGCATATTTGACATGTTTATTGTATTTAAGGGGATAGCATAAAATCTGTAGGTGCAGATCAACAAAATTCAGACTCATTCAGTCAGGTGAGTTAAAAATAAGCTTGGTAAACACTAGGACTTCACGGTATTCGGATTTTAGTACCGGGTACGATATTACAAACAGTACCGCAGTACCAGGCAAATACAACGAAAATACGCAATGCAAAAAGTAATTCCAACTAGAGGCTCTGAGAGCCTGTAATCGCTCACCTGGAACTACATATAAAAATATGATTTCCCATAGGCTTTCCATGGTAACTATGAGCTGCAACTGTGACCATGTTTGCAACATTACATCAACATTACATGAGGATCATTGGAAGAAGGTGTCCCAGTCCTCAATCACGTGAAGTTTCAAAACATTTGAATCCATCAAACAGAATCACAGAATGTCTCTGGTGGCCATATTTTCCAACCAACAGGAACAAAATGAGGACCGTCTGTGGATGGCCTCCTATAGACCATTCCTGCCAAGTTTGGTTCACACCGGCTCAGCGGCTACAGAGAAGAAGATGAAAATGTGAAAAGTTTACGGACGATGGACGCCAAGTGATGAGAAAAGCTCACATGGCCTTTTAGGCCAGGTGAGCTAATAAAAACTATACTTTTTCAGAAAGTTGATTGCAGCGACTCCCTATGTCAAGACTGAAGTAAAAACTGTTCTGGACGGTAGGTAAGTCATCAGAAGGAGCTGGACGAGGAAAGGAAATGAAATGCAACCACCTTCATTTCATTTTCTCGACGATAAACTGGGATCATAATATTGAGGCGAGGGTGATTTTGACATTCTGACATGATCAGTGAAGTGACGATTTGTGTGAGGAAGCAAGAATGGGCAGAGCTAATGGACCAGATAAACTGTCATTCAACAAATGATGATTCGTACCCAATACTGGGCAAAGCGTCCGGTGTTGTGAATGAGTCCTTCATTTTTGAATGGTTAACACAACTTGCCCACTCAGGGGCAGCAAATGAACATTGAACAAGGGTATAAATTAAAGACAGTTTTTATTTATTTTGAAAATTATTTATTTATTTATTGGTGTTTAAGGTCACATATTTCTGCACAATGGCTAATCATGACCATGACAGTTTTATGGTTTAGACTGTGCTAAAGGTTTTCAGGCTTCGGGCTCGGGCAGCCATCATGGTTAAATGATCGCAACCAAAAGGGGACATTCTCATCCAGACATTATTTGGAGTCATCCTACCAAGTTACAATGAAATCGCTTCATAAATATGACCTGTAGACTGTGCTAAAGGTTTTCAGGCTTCGGGCTCGGGCAGCCATCATGGTTAAATGATCGCAACCAAAAGAGGACATTTTCATCCAGACATTATTTGGAGTCATCCTACCAAGTTACAATGAAATCCATTCATAAATATGACCTGTAGACTGTGCTAAATGTTTTCGGGCTTCGGGCAGCCATCATGATTGAATGATCGCAACCAAAAGGGACATTCTCATCTAGGCATCATCTGGAGTGATCCTACAAAAGTTATAATGAAATCCCTTCATAAATATGACCTGCAGACTGTGCTAAAGGTTTTCGGGCTTCGGGGCCCTGTAGCCGTCACAGTTGCCCAATCACATCCAAAAGGAGACGTTTTCATCAAGACATTATATGAAGTCAACCTACCAAGTTACAATGAAGTCCCATCATAAATATGACCTGTGGACTGTGCTAAAGGTTTTTGGATTTTGGGCTCGGGCAGTCGTCACAGTTGCCCAATCATGTCCAAATGGAGTAGTTCTCATCTAGACATCATACAGAGTCATCCTACCAAGATACAATGAAATCCCTCCATATTAAATATGACCTGCAGACTGTGCTAGAAGTTTTTGGGTTTCGGGCTAGGGCAGCCATAACAGTGGACAGATCATGTCCAAAAGCGGACGTTCTCATCTACGCATCATACAGAGGCATCCTACCAAGTTACAATGAAATCCCTTCATAAATACGACCTGTAGACTGTGCTAATGGTTTTCGGGCTTCGGGCCCCTGTAGCCGTCACAGTTGCCCAATCTCGTCCAAAAGGGGACGTTCTCATCTAGACATTATATGAAGTCAACCTACCAAGTTACAATGAAATCCCTTCATAAATATGACCTGTAGACTGTGCTAAAGGTTTTCAGGCTTCGGGCTCGGCCAGCCATCATGGTTGAATGATCGCAACCAAAAGGGGACGTTCTCATCTAGACATTATTTGGAGTCATCGTACCAAGTAACAATGAAATCCCTTCTTAAATATGACCTGTAGACTGTGCTAAAGGTTTTCGGGCTTTGGGCCCCTGTAGCCGTCACAGTTGCCCAATCGCGTCCAAAAGGGGACGTTCTCATCTAGACATTATATGAAGTCAACCTACCAAGTTACAATGAAACCCCTTCATAAATATGACCTGTAGACTATGCTAAAGGTTTTCAGGCTTTGGACTCGGGCAGCCATCATGGTTGAATGATCGCAACCAAAAGGAGACAATCTCATCTGGGCATCATCTGGAGTGATCCTAAGAAGTTACAATGAAATCCCTTCACAAATATGACTAGTACACTGTGGTCAAGATTTTCGGGCTTCAGTCCCCTGTAGCCGTCACAGATGATCAATCACGACCAAAGGGGGATGTCATCATCTAGGCATTATATGGAGTCAATCTAACAAGTTACAATGAAATCCTTCCATGAATGCAACCTATAGACTATGCTAAAGGTTTTTGGGCTCGGGCAGCCATCAAGGCTGAATGATCACGACCAAAAGGGGACGTTCTCATCTAGACATTATTTGGAGTCATCCTACCACGTTACAATGAAATCCCTTCATAAATATGACCTGTAGACTGTGCTAAAGGTTTTCGGGCTCCTGTAGCCGTCACAGTTGCCCTATCACGTCCAAAAGGGGACGTTCTCATCTAGACATTATATGAAGTCAACCTACCAAGTTACAATGAAATCCCTCCATAAATATGACCTGTAGACTGTGCTAAAGGTTTTCGGGTTTTGGGCTTGGGTAGTCGTCACAGTTGACAGATCGCGACCAAATGGGGAAGTTCTCATCTAGACATCAGATGGAGTCATCCTACCAAGTTACAATGAAATCCCTCCATATTTAATATGACCTGCAGACTGTGCTAAAAGTTTTTGGGTTTCGGGCTTGGGCAGCCATCACAGTTGACAGATCATGACCAGAAGGGGACGTTCTCATCTAGTCATTATACAGAGGCATCCTACCAAGTTACAATGAAATACCTTCATAAATACAACCTGTAGACTGTGCTAATGGTTTTCAGGTTTTGGGCTCGGGCAGCCATACCGGTTGACCGATCGTGACCAAAAGGGGATGTTCTCATCTAGACATGACCCCAAACCTGCATATGAAATTTTGTGATGATCAGTTAAGAACTACGAGGTGTAGCCTGTGCTAAAGGAAAATGTGAACAGACTCACAGATTCGCAGACTAACAGACTTCCACACGCGTGATGGCAATAGCTTATCTTGACTTTGTCAAGTTAAGTTTAAAAACAAGAGGCCCTAAGGGGCCTGAGGGTGCTCACCTGACATGGTAGCCTAAATATCAACCCAGAGAATTGATTTCAACAAGTTGCATCTGCTCCTCCTAAGAAAAGCTTATACCAAATATCCAGATTCTAACCAGTGGATCTAAAAAAAAAAGATTTTTAAAGAATATTCCTCATATTGAACTAAGTTATAATTCAGGCTCCCACAGGGAGCCCATATATGAACTCAGGGACTTGGCTTTAACAAACTTGAATCTCACCCCCCTAAGGATGCTGCACACCAAATATCAAAACATTCCGACTGCTGGATCTGAAGAAGAAGATTTTTTGAAGAAAATTCCTCATTTTGAACTAAGTTACAATTCGAGCCCCCACAGTGAGTCCAAATATGGACCTAGGTACATGGCTTGAACAAACTTGAATCTCACCCACTAAGGATGCTGCACACCAAATATCAAAACATTCCGACTGCTGGATCTGAAGAAGATTTTTTAAAGAAAATTCCTCATTTTGAACTAAGTTACAATTCGAGCCCCCACAGTGAGTCCAAATATGGACCTAGGTACATGGCTTGAACAAACTTGAATCTCACCCCCTAAGGATGCTGCATGCCAAATATCAAAACATTCTGAACAAGATTTTTAAAGAAAATTCCTCATTTTGAACTAAGTTATAATTTGGGTTACCAGAGTGAGCCCAAACATGAACCCAGGGATTTGGCTTGAACAAACTTGAATTTCCCCCCCCCCCCCCCCCCCCCCCCCCAAGCATGGTGCATACCCAATATCAAAAGATTCTGCCTGTTGAATCTTGAGAAGATTTTCAAAGAAATTTGCCTGGAATGCACCAAGTTCAAATTTGGGCTCCTATACCCAGGGGGCCGATTTGAACAAACTTGAATCAGATCCACCCCCACAATGTTGCATACCAAATATCAAAAGATTCTGACTGCTGGATCTGGAGAAGAAGATTTTTGAAGAAATTTGCCTGAAATGCACCAAGTTCGAATTCAAGCTTCTATAGTGAACCCAAATATTAATCTAGGGAGCCGATTTGAACAAATCTGAATCAGATCCACCCCACAATGTTGCATACCAAATATCAAAAGATTCTGCCTGCTGGATTTGGAGAAGAAGATTTTTTAAGAAATTTGCCTGAAATGCACCAAGTTCAAATTTGGGCTCCTATACTGAGCCCAAATATAAACTCAGGAAGGGGGGGGGGGGGGAAGGGGTGGGGGCTGATTTGAACAAACTTGAATCAGATTCACCCCATAATGTTGCTTACCAAATATGAAAAGATTCTGCCTGCTGGATCTGGAGAAGAAGATTTTTTAAGAAATTTACCTGAAATGCACTAAGTTCGAATTTCGAGCTTCTATAGTGAGCCCAAATATGAATCTAGGGAGCCAATTTGAACAAACTTGAATCAGATCCACCCCACAATGTTGCATATCAAATATCAAAAGATTCTGCCTGCTGGATCTGGAGAAGAAGATTTTTTTAAGAAATTTGCCTAAAATGCACTAAGATCGAATTCGGGCTTCTATAGTGAGCCCAAATATGAATCCAGGGGGCTGATTTGAACAAACTTGAATCAGATCCACCCCACAATGTTGCATACCAAATATCAAAAGATTCTGCCTGCTGGATCTGGAGAAGAAGATTTTTGAAGAAATTTGCCTGAAATGCACTAAATTCGAATTCGAGCTTCTATAGTGAGCCCAAATATGAATCTAGGGAGCCGACTTGAACAAACTTGAATCAGATCCACCCCACAATGTTGCATACCAAATATGAAAAGATTCTGCCTGCTGGATCTGGAGAAGAAGATTTTTGAAGACTCAGCACTTTTTCAAAGTCCTGAAAAAAGTACCTTGTGATCAAACCAATAGGGATTTTTTTTAACCATTCTATTCTACTGGATAAAAGTAAGCTTTATACAAAATAAGAATTCTCTGTGCTGTGTAGTTTTGGAGATATGGTAGTTTTAAGGTTTTTTCCTATTTTTAGCTCCCGAAGTTCCCAGGGGGCAATGAGAAAATTTTTTTTTGCATCAATCAACTACTTATGACCCATTATCATCTCATATCAAATTTGGTTCAAATCGAACTCACGGTTCAGAAAATAGAAAATTTTTGCCCCTCCCATAACGAAAGGAAAATAATGCCCAACAAACTTCTCTTGAACAAACATGATTCTGCACCTCAAAAGGAAGCTGCATTCCAAATATCAAGTCTCTGCTACTGCTGTTTCATGAGAAGAAGATTTTCAAAGATTTTGGTGCCCCTTGGGGGCGTGGCCCCACCCAGGAGGAGGGGCAACTTCATTTGAACAAATCTGAATTGACATTAGGTAATAAACATTTACCCAGCATTTGAAAAATATTGGGCCAGTGGTTTCTACGGAGAAGTTGGTTTTGTAAAATTTACGCAGGACGACGCCGGACGATGGACGACGAAAGGACGGACGGAAAGCGATTAGTAAAGCTCACCTTGAGCTTCGCTCAGGTGAGCTAATAAGCCCACCCATATACTTTTGCACTCTTTTACTTCATGCACACCCTTGGCTTATTCCCGGGTTGGTACAGAAGTTTTACAAATCATAAACATCAGTCAGATATACCAATTTTATATCACCCAAACAAGTGATCTATGTAAACTACAACCAGTGCTGAATGTTGTGATTTTTTTAAAATATATGTTACCTATAGCATCATCATCATGTCTAAGGAATGGTAATAAAGTCTCAAACACTTCTTTAGATCTGTAGTAATTTGGAAAAACGTGTGCCAGGGCCTGAAAGAAAACACACCACCGACTGTTAACAATATAAAATTGTTAATAATAAAGACACAATATGAAACAAGAGCTACTGCTGAAGGCAATTCATACCCCCACTGAAGTGCTGGGCTGATGAAGCATAAATGAATTAAAAAACAAAGTAAGGACTGCAGCTCTACTGAGAAAATGTGGGCTACTTTTTTATAATATGTGCAAGTGCGGCTTGTCATTAAGATCTTTTCACACAAAGTTTCATTGAAATCAATCCATTTACTAGTAAGATATCATTGTGGATAGATGCACAGATGGATGAACAGATGGACACATGCATGCATGCATGTAATCCAAGCATGTAATCCAGTATACTCCCATGCTCTTCAAGAGTGGGGATATAAGAAACAAGATGCCTCTCAGCCTAGACAGCTCTGCTCTGATTTATCAACGAAATTCTGTAGTATAACAGGCACAAACAGATTTTCTTCAGTGTCCTACTTCAACCATCGGAATTGGCATCGGAGTCGGCATAATCGGCAGAGAAATAACCGGTAATCGGTTGATAGCAAGTTTTAATAATCGGTTCATCACTAGAGACCAGAGCGACTCGGATAGAGCTTTTCACCTTGTCATCTATAAGTGATGACGACGCAAGGGCAGCATCATGTCTGATCAACTCCCAATTTGCCACTGTCAGGGCGGAGTTGTACGTGGCATACATGACTGCCCTGGAAAGAACTCTAAGCGAGGAACAAACGTCCTCAAATTCCTTCCCATTAAGACGTTGCGCCATAGCTCTGGTGAGGTGATCTGCATAGGATATCACATCCAGATTCGATTTATTGGATGAAATAGCACATACCATCACTTCCGAGCATATATTGAATAGAGCTGTCTCGGTGTTGAAATTTGACTTCGATGTCGATTTTTTTTTTTGGACAAAAAACCTCGATGTCGGTGTCTATGTTAATAACACATGTGCCTCATTCAGTCTTTGGAGTTTGAAAATCGTGCGCGAGTGAAGTTTTAGTAACTTTTAGCGCTGTTTTGAGAAAAGTGGGCCTCGTTTCAAGTCCAAAAAAACCCTTTTTTTTGTAAAATATTGAAAAAAACAGTACCTTTATGATCGTCAGGCATTAATCTAATAATCAATGCATGTCATGATGTGTATTGAATATTCTATCAATCAACGTAATGAAATTAAGAGCCTTTAAATCCACAATGTTAGTTAAGGTATCACGTGTAAACATCTAATTAACATAAGAGCGTGTGCTGAATATGCACACTCGATTGACAGTTGAGTGTTCCTGCTGCAAACTCTTGAAACAAAAGTCCAGTAATTGAACAGAAAATGGCACACAGATTGGAAGATCAACGGGACTAAGGGATTTGCACAATTAGCAGCAGGGACACTCGACTATCAATCAAGTGTGCGTACTGACTATTGAGTATTGACCAATGACCACGCGCTCTTATGTTAATTAGATGTCTATTATGAATAATGAAAATATTGAGAGAAAAAAAGAATTGTAACTTGCTGACTTTCTTTTATGCGAGTGGCACGTCGCTCCAACGATTTTCCGTCCACGCGAGTGGAGGCGAGTGAAAGTCGCCAAAATTGAAAGACTGCTAACTGCTTAATAGTGCTTATTACCTTTCACTTTCAGACTTTCAGAGTGAAGAATGAACGGAAGGTATATGTATGAGACTTTGAGGAATGATCGGGAATCAACTATGAACTGGCATAAAGCTGTTGAGAGTGGAGGGCAATAACTGATGAATTAAATAAAATTAAAATTGAGAGATTCACTTTTCTGTGTTGTGTGTTTCTTTATTATTCAACCTGGCTTACCTAGGTAATCCACGTGTCAAAAGAAAAAAACCGAAAATGGCAAAATAGCTAACTAAGCCTAACTTATAGTCAACTTGCTCCAGTCAAGAGTACTTCAAGAATCAAAATAGTCATCACTGAGCGCTCAGTGTTTGAAAAATAAAATTAGTATGATGAATTCATTGAATTGATGATACTTTCATCAACCATATTTCGAGCGAAAGGGCTGGACAATTAGCATTTTCAGCCTCTATTAAAGCCATTGAAGTTTTGAATGGTTTGATTCACACCTCTCTAGATCTGTTGCTGGGCAATGCTGGCCCAATAGATCTGTTGTTGGCCCAGCATGGCCAGCAACAGATCTATAGAGGTATGAATCAAAATCTATTTGCAGGAGAAAGGGTTCAAAGGTTATGGGCACTATAATAGTATAAATGTGAAATCTGCTGCCATCTGGCTGCAGGTTCCAAATTTTAACGTGCTTGCCTCTTTATAAAAGGTTTGGTGGCGACTGGCACATCTGGCAGGTGCTGGGTGGGTTATTTGTGATTGTGAGCATAGGCGGAGTCTGAGGCAGAACGAGGACGACTAGATGAACTAATTGAACTTTACTGCTATTAACTAAATTTAACTCTTTACCTGCCACCAATGACTAAAGGTCATCGATGGTAGGGAGAGAGTTAAGTTCAGTTAATATAACAAACAGTCAAATATCACCACAAAAAGTTGACAAAACAGAGTGGCTTCAAATGAAGACGAAGTTTTAATTTGTACTAATGGGTCAATATGGGCCCATGGGCGGCTTGGAGCAATGGAAAACAACAATGCATTCAACCATTCAAATTCAATAGTATTCATCGAACTTTGAGTCTTTGACCCAGTACAGTTGAGAAATGGCCACTCCAAAACTAAAAGCATAAAACGTCAAGTAACTGAAATGGCAGAACTTGCCAGAAGTCACAGTCATACCTTAACTACACTATTTTTGCACGATTCTCCGGAATCTCAGCTTGTTTTGAACACCTTTGCTGTACGGCTCTGAAGTTCTGAACACCCCAATGTGACCTCATTCATCGTTTAGTACAGATGAGTAAACATACTAAACAATGAATGAGGTCAGACTGGGGTGTTCAGAACTTCAGAGCCGTAGAGCAAAGGTGTTCATTGTTCAACACAAGCGGAGAATCATGCAAAAATAGTGTAGTTAAGGTTTTTTGTTGGGGGGGGGGGGGGGGGGGGGGGGGAGGGGGCGGGGGGTAAATTTTTAATATTCTCAAATCAAAAAACCCGCTTTGGGTAAGGAATGCCGAACGTTTCTCAAAACAATGACAAAAATCTTTCAAATACTCCATTAAAACATCATTTCCAGTGTGTGCCCAGCACCTGTGATTCAGAAGCCGGAATTGTTATTCACTGGTTCACTGAATTGCTTTCAAGTTATGATGGAGAAAGACCATTCTTTCTGCTTGTGCAGGTGTAAGACTTGCTCTTCTGGTAGAAATGATAAGGCCTGATTTGCTAAAAATACTCTCGCTCGCCACACTGGTGCCAGGGATAAACAAAAAACGTTTGGCCACACTGCAAAGATATGGGAACTGTTTAAAATTTTCTTTCCACCACAAAAAAGGAGATTCACTAGGGACAATGGGATCAGCCCTGAAGAATCTTTCAACCTCCACTTTAACAACTTCCTTCAGTTCACAGTTCTGTTGATTAGAATTGTTGTCGTTTCGTTTATCTGCTACTTTTTTCTTGTATGAATCCCCAAAATCAAGGATTTTCCCACCACGCACGTTTGTGACTGTAGTTTTCCCCCCTGGTCAGAATGTTGATGTTCCTTTGATTTTGTGGCATCTGTGGATACATTTTCATTTTGTTCATTTGAATCATTTTTTACTTTCATTTCGCCAATTATTTCATCTACGAGAAGATCACAACATTTGTTTTTAGCTTGGTTACTAGAAAAGGGAAAGTATTTGAAACGTGGGTCGTCTGACGTTGCCAAAGTCATGCGTCTGTTATTTTCGTAATCACCCCACCGTATATTAATGTTTTCTATTACGTTTTCTCCAAATGAATCCATTTCTATTTCTTTTATTTTTGATTTAAGTTCATTCAGTATGGGAATGATCATGGATATGGTTGGATATTTTGACAGACATTATAACTGTGGCGTCATCGAAAGGTTTGAGGGCTTTTACATAGGCCTCTACAGTTTTCCACTCAAACGCATTTAAGTTTTGTACTTTACGGATTGTTGCTAGAACTGCATTCAGCGGGTCTTTTTGCTCAAAGGGACGACCTAACATGGCATAAGTGCTATTCCATCTGGTCTCGCTGTCATTCTTTAGTTTGTGTTCAGGCACTTCAAAGCTTTTTGCATTTCGTGCAACACTTGGTACGCTTGTGGGCTGTGTGCAAAATGATTCACAATTGCTTTAGATTTCGCAAGAAGAGCTTTAAATCCAGAAAACTCCTTTAAGGAGTCTTTAATGACAAGCTGCAACGTGTGCGCGAAGCAGTTAATGGACTCAAAATTTTCTGGCAAAAGCCTGCACGCTTTTTGAATATTTGAAGCATTGTCAGTTATAACATAAATTTTTACTTCTTCAAATTGAGGCAGCCACTTTCTCAGACTTTTGACCAAATCGTTTGCTATGTTTTCTCCTGTAGGACTCTCAGGAGTGAAACACACATTAAGGCATAGGTCTTGGATCTCAAAATTTCCAGTGAAAAAATGTGCTGTTGTTGACATGTACGCCTGCTGAGATCTAGATGTCCAGTGATCCGTTGTAACACCTATAGCTTCAACACCTTCAAGTTTTTGCAACACATGTTTTTCGACATATGTGTATAAATTTGGGACAAGATCCACTGACAACCTTTCACGACTTGGAAGTTCATTTGCAGACTGAAGATAATCAATCAGTTCTCAGAATTCCTCATTTTCTACTACACTAATGGGCTGCATGTTTTTTGCAATCATTTTAGCAATTTTTTTGTCACCGTTTATTTTTCGTGGATCAGTTCTGTCCCATTTTGCTTTGTTCGCAAACAATGAAGGGAGTCTAATTTGTTTCGATGAAGAAGGTTGAGGTTCATCGGCGTCATCGCCTAACTCGTTTTCAAGTACTTGAGACTGAAAAAAAGATACGTTTTCAGCTTTACTGAGGGCAACAGAATCAGAATGTAGACACTGTAGTGTACGGTCACTCGGTCACAGGATAGACAAGACATATTTGCAACAGACAGTAGTGGCATAACGTAATAACAAAGGCTCTTTAAGGCTGTTTTAACCCTTTACCTAACAAAAGGCTAAAACAGTCAAAAAACATTAACCGAAGTAAGGCCCACACAACACAACGACAAGCATCCAGGAATACTTTGGCACTCTCTGGAGTCTCGATGAAACCATACATATATGGATATCATTGGAACTGGGTCTCTCTGTCCTGCTATATGCATATGCATACTAATGGAGTATGGATTATTAGGTTTTTTGTTTTATTAATTCTAATGGGACTATGGGAGGGGGTGTGGGGGCGGGGGGGGGGGGGGGGGCTGGCATTTTCAGGAGGACGATTTTTTTGCCCTCCTAAGGCCTCCTTAATGCCCGGCTCGCCCAAACAAGTTGAGGGCTTGAGGCTGGCGAATTTTTGAATTTTTGCCACCCTAAATATTTACAAACTTCAGAAATTGTGTCATGCGAGACGCTCATAACGCTCAATTGGAAAAAATCAGTAACTCCGTTCAGCCTGAAAATGTGCCAATTGATCCCAACTAATATGGGTGTCATTGGAACTGGCTCTGTCTCTGTGAGCCAGTTCTAAATTAATGAGATCTATATTTGTAGGGAGGAAAGTACTGAAGTTCAATGATTTTCCAATGAATGTTGGACTGAATGGACTCCTGTACTCATTGGACTGTTGGTGACTGGTGAGTACTATAGTTGCCAGGGTGCGTTGGTTGAATGGTAAATGGTTGGCTGTATGAAATAACAAATCAAGTCAGTGAACCCATTTACATTGCTTGTTCGTATGCTTGGTCACAATTCTAAAATACAAATCCTGTTTGTGGCTTTGTGCTCGGACTGCTAGAACTTGGAGTGCTCTCGCAAATGTCTGTCAAAAATAGTAAATACCCGGTGGAGTAATTCACCCTCCTCACATGCTTCAGGGTGGCGAATTATTGTCCTCCTCAATTTTTCAGAACACAATCCAATAAACAGGAATATAAAAATTTGATTGGAACAGTATGTTGCTAGTCCATTATAAATATTAAATAATAAAAAAAAAAAAATGGGCCGTTATGAAAACAATATTTGTGATATAACGGCCAGTGTTCGAAATAACTTTAAAATCTACAGGCACAGGAACAGCGTGCCGTGCACCCGTTATTTCGAAGTTCGGACACTGAACGAACGGGTTGTCACCTTGTCCTGGACAACGGCACACCGCTGATTTATTGTGCAGCAGCTTGTAACTTGTATGTGCAAATACCCCAATTCGTAGGTGCGATTTCGTAATAACCAAAGCAATGCGACACAAAATTTCTGTGAAATATGAATTTAATGCAGAAATTTCTTAACCCAGCTGACCAATTTCGCCAGGTATACTATTCTCATCTGCTCATTCTGCTGTTATTTTATTAAACACGCGACATTTTTAGGAATGAAATCCCCCAAGTCAGCGTGATTGCATGTAATTATAAAGTTATACTCACCTCGTGCTTTCTCTTCATCACCGTATCCTATATTTCAATGAATTCTTTTCAGTGGTTAGTTTTCATGTGGCCCCTTAAATTTGATGTGTTTCCTTTTGGGACCACAACGAGCTTGAGACATAGCTTGCATTTTACTTTACGAGCGTCAACTTTTTCAAAAGTTCGCGTCCACAGACTTCTTTTTATGCCTGCCATGTTTCAAACGCACAACAGAAACAGAAAACTGTATTTTGGGTATAACATTGACTTTCGCGATTTTTTAAAAATTACTTCGGTTCGATTTTCGGTGTTCTTATACACCGAAAATCGCACCGAAAAAACCGACACCGAGACAGCTCTAATATTGAATGATGCAGGTTAGTGCTGCCACGGTTATCCGGATAACCGGTTAACCTGTGGTTAAAACTTTGACCGGTCAAGAAAATGTTTTAACCGGTTAACCTTCCATTCACTATAGTACATGCCAATCATGCTATGTTATATTATCTGACTGTTTTCAGTGCGAATTCAACTAATGACGCTTACTGACCACTGAGTTATCATCTAAGTTCTAACATCAAACAGATCAAGAACAGCAACGTTGTAACTTGTATCTTTCCCTTTGATGCGCAAATGTGCATCTTTGTCGGCGAAACTTAAAAGACAATCACTGTCAATGAGCCTTATTAACAGTGATTGTCTTTAAGTTTCGCCGACAAAGAGGGTCCGATGAGTATGAATGTACAATGTTGTGATTGTCAATTTGTCATCTCGCTACGCATGCACGTTCTGAACCAGTGCTGTACTCCTGTTCTTGTGATCGACTCATTTGACTGTGGCTCTCTCCCTAACAGATGCCCTATTTAATATTTATCCGTCACTATCATAAAAGATCAGTGATCATAGCACGGATAGGGCATGCTGTGATCACTGATCTTTTATGAGAGTGACGGGCAGTGACGGTCCACAAATATGGTTTGAATCGATTCGCCAATAAATATGGTCTCATTTGACTCATTGGTTTGAATCGCCTATGAAGATGTATAAACGATTAGATTCGGAACAGATGTGTGGGCAATTCGAATCAGACTTGTGGACGATTTGAGTCTGATTTGAATTGCCCATACATCTGTTCCGAATCCGATCGTCTCTACGGTAAGTAACAGTATACATCAGGTCCGAATTGTCAAAAAATAGTCAGGTCCGAATTCCGTGGGTTCCCAGGGAGTAGAGTTACTCTGCTTGTGTTGTCTGTATTCACAGACCGGAGACACACCGACGATGTTCATGACTTCATGTGTCAGTTAAATTTTAAAGTCCATTGATCAGAAAAAAGTGTTCGTGCGTGAAAAATCACTTTCGGTACCGTATCAGAAATAGAGGGGTGAGAGCGTGATCGCTCACTGTTCCCAATGGTCAATGTAAATAACATTGGCTGACCCGATATAATAGTTACAGTTGAAGCAAGAACACACTACAAATATAGGTACCTTAAATGCGGTTAACCACGGTTAACCACGGTCAAACACGCTGGTTAACCGGTCAGAAAAAAGTCAACCGCGGCAGCACTAATGCAGGTAGGGACATGTTTTCATCTCAGGCCTGCTCATCTAAACGCAGAGGAGTTTTCTGGAATCTTCTCCAACCGTTTTAAATGAATGTAGTCCAAGGAGCGGTATATTATTGAAGACATCAATAAGTTTCGATAAGAAACCACCTTCCTCTTAGCACTAGAGAGGTGACTGTGGCATCGATGACATGGCCGAAGGCCTCCGACACCTGTCAAGACTGTTTCTGGAAGGAAAGAACATCCTCTTTCCTCCACACGAAATCTGCTTCAGAGACGACAGCGGTTTCTCTATAATAGTCACAGCTTGCTGATCAGGTGGAACAAAGTCAGTATAGTATTGATAAATAAAATTCATCGCTATCATATGCTGTTCCGAAAGAGAAGGGTAATCCTCTTCCTTGTCCCTTCCACCATCCGACTGATTCAGCTGTGTACAGATGACTGGACTGACCCAGCACCGTCCGACAACTCACCACCAGAGTCTGCACGAGGTTGCTCTTGCACTTGCTGGGATCTGTTACCGAGACTTGAGAAGAAACGGTCTTCTGGGTTTTTTTTCATCGCTTGCTAATCCAGGGGCTAAGATCCGGAGATAGATCTCTTCTCCGAACGTCCCAATGAACAAAGTCTCAGATCGCTAGGTACCGGATGGTCAGACTTCACAGGCGAATATCCAAAGTCGGGTAGCTAGCATGCAATCGTGTGTGCTTTTAAAACGTAGCGGAGGAAGCCATGACTGAAGCTGACCCCGGCTGCAGTCTTGACGGAGCGTCCCGAGCAACCGGCGGATGTATGCTCCGACTCGTGCAAGTTTCTCAAAACAACATTTGTTCCCAAATGTAGTTGGGTTAGAGAGGGACCTCTCCCGCTCACGGTCTTATTAGACCTCGCCGAGGTCAAAATCAGAAACCATTTTAAATGCTACCAGATGCAAAGCTAGATCTTCATACGAAGAAAAAACAATACATCAGATAGCAGATGCAAGACTATAATGACCAAACACTCCTAGGGTGAGGACGTAACCATGGGGATAATCAGAATAAATATTCTGTAATACACGTTAAACTCCCAAGAAATTTAATGAAAATTTCAATAAACAAGATGCCCCAGGGGATCTAAGGTTGCTCACCTGACATGCTAGCCTAAATATCAACCCAGAGAATTGATTTCAACAAGTTGCATCTGCTCCTCCTAAGAAAGGCTTATACCAAATATCCAAAGATTCTGACCAGTGGATCTAAAAAAAAAGATTTTTAAAGAATATTCCTCATATTGAACTAAGTTTAATTCGGGCTCCCACAGGGAGCCCATATATGAACCCAGGGACTTGGCTTTAACAAACTTGAATCTCACCCTCCTAAGGATGCTCCACACCAAATATCAAAACATTCCGACTGCTGGATCTAAAGACGAAGATTTTTAAAGAAAATTCCTCATTTTGAACTAAGTTACAATTCGAGCACCCACAGTGAGCCCAAATATGGACCTAGGGACATGGCTTGAACAAACTTGAATAACCCCCCCCCCCCCCCCCCCCCCCCCCCCAAGGATGCTGCATAAAAAATATCAAAAGCATTCATCTCCTGGATCTGAAGAAGATTTTTATAGAAAATTCCTCATTTTGAACTAAGTTGTCATTTGAGCTCCCATAGTGAGCCCAAATATGAACCAAGGGACTTGACTTGAACAAACTTGAATCTCACCCCCTAAGGTTGCTGCATGCCAAATATCAAAACATTCCGACTGCTGAATCTGAAGAAGATTTTTAAAGAAAAATTCCTCATACTGACTAAGTTATAATTCAAGCCCAAATATGGACCCAGGCACTTGGCTTTAACAAACTTGAATCTCCCCCCTCCCACCCCTAAAAATGCTGCATACCAAATATCAAAACATTCCGACTGCTGGATCTGAAGATTTTTAAAGAAAATTCCTCATTTTGAACTAAGTTATAATTCGGACTACCACACTGTGCCTAAAGATGAACCCAGAGACTTGGCTTGAACAAACTTGAATCTCACCCCCCTAAGCATGCTGCATACCCAATATCAAAAGATTCTGCCTGCTGGATCTTGAGAAGAAGATTTTCAAAGAAATTTGCCGGAAATGCACTAAGTTCAAATTTGGGCTCCTATACTGAGCCCAAATATCAACCCAGGGGACCGATTTGAATAAACTTGAATCAGATCTACCCCACAATGCTGCATACCAAATATCAAAAGATTCTGCCTGCTGGATCTGGAGAAGATTTTTTAAGAAATTTGCCTGAAATGCGCTAAGTTCAAATTCTGGCTTCTATTGTGAGCCCAAATATGAATCCAGGGGGGCCGATTTGAACAAACTTGAATCAGATCCACCCCACAATGTTGCATACCAAATATCAAAATTTTCTGCCTGCTGGATCTGGAGAAGAAGATATTTGAAGAAATTTGCCTGAAATGCACTAAGTTCGAATTCGTACTTCTATACTGAGCCCAAATAGAAACCCAGGGGGCCAATTTGAACAAACTTGAATCAGATCCACCCCACAATGTTGTATACCAAATATCAAAAGATTCTGCCTGCTGGATCTGGAGAAGAAGATTTTTTAAGAAATTTGTCTGAAATGCATTAAGTTCGAATTCAGGCTCCTATACTGAGACCAAATATAAACCCAGGGGGCCGATTTGAACAAACTTGAATCAGATCCACCCCACAATGTTGCATACCAAATATCAAAAGATTCTGCCTGCTGGATCTGGAGAAGAAGATTTTTTAAGAAATTTGCCTGAAATGCACTAAGTTCGAATTCGAGCTTCTATACTGAGCCCAAATATAAACCCAGGGGGCCGATTTGAACAAACTTGAATCAGATCCCACCCTACAATGTTGCATACCAAATATCAAAAGATTCTGTCTGCTGGATCTGGAGAAGAATATTATTTATTTATTTATTTATTTATTGGTTTTTAAGGTCACATACTTTTGCACAATGGCTAATCATGACCACAACATGGAGATAAAGTCAAGGTCAGTCAATCGTTTAAACCCCATGTTGCCTATTTTAGAGGACTCGCACCCCAAGCATTAGTAACTGGGTCCTATTTTACCAGTGAAAAAGAGCTTGTTTACCACAGTAAACAAGCGCTGTTTCACTTCCCGGGGTTCCCATGGGGGCTCTGGAGAAGAAGATTTTTGAAGAAATTTGTCTGAAATGCACTAAGTTCGAATTCGAGCTTCTATACTGAGCCCAACTATAAACCCAGGGGGCCGATTTGAACATACTTGAATCAGATCCACCCCACAATGTTGCATACTAAATATCAAAAGATTCTGCCTGCTCGATCTAGAGAAGAAGATTTTTGAAGAAATTTGCCTGAAATGCACTAAGTTCGAATTCGGGCTTCTATAGTGAGCCCAAATATGAATCCAGGGAGCCGATTTGAACAAACTTCAATCAGATCCACCCCACAATGTTGCATACCAAATATCAAAAGATTCTGCCTGCTGGATCTGGAGAAGAAGATTTTTCAAGAAATTTGTCTGAAATGCACTAAGTTCGAAATACGAATATCAAAAGATTCTGCCTGCTGGATCTTGAGAAGATTTTCAAAGAAATTTGCCTGAAATGCACTAAGTTCAAATTTGGGCTCCTATACTGAGCCCAAATATAAACCCATGGGGCCCAATTTGAACAAACTTGAATCAGATCCACCCCACAATGTTGCATACCAAATATCAAAAGATTCTGACTGCTGGATCTGGAGAAGATTTTTTAAGAAATTTGACTGAAATGCCCTAAGTTCGAATTCGGGCTTCTATAGTGAACCCAAATATGAATCCAGGGGGCCGATTTGAACAAACTTGAATCAGATCCACCCCACAATGTTGCATACCAAATATGAAAAGATTCTGCCTGCTGGATCTGGAGAAGATTTTTGAAGAAATTTGCCTGAAATGCACTAAGTTCGAATTCGAGCTTCTATGGTGAGCCCAAATATGAATCTAGGGAGCCGATTTGAACAAACTTGAATCAGATCTACCCCACAATGTTGCATACCAAATATCAAAAGATTCTGACTGCTGGATCTGGAGAAGATTTTTTAAGAAATTTGCCTGAAATGCACTAAGTTCAAAATCAGGCTCCTATACTGAGCCCAAATATGAACCCAGGGGGCCGATTTGAACAAACTAGAATCAGATCCACCCTACAATGTTGCATACCAAATATCAAAAGATTCTGCCTGCTGGATCAGGAGAAGAAGATTTTTTAATCTTCTTCCATTGCTTACAGTATTAAAAAGTGCTGACTCAGCACTTTTTCAAAGTCCTGAAAAAAGTACCTTGTGATCAAACCGATATGGATTTTTTTAACCATTCTATTCTACTGGATAAAAGTAAGCTTTATACAAAATAAGAATTCTCTGTGCTGTGTAGTTTTGGAGATATGGCAGTTTTAAGGTTTTTCTTATTTTTAGCTCCCGAGGTTCCACGGGGCAATGAGAAAATTTTTTTTTGCATCAGTCATCTACTTTTATGACCCATTATCATCTCATATCAAATTTGGTTCAAATCGACCTCACGGTTCAGAAAAAAGAAATTTTAGGCGTGGCCAAAATTTTTGCCCCTCCCATAACGAAGGGCAAATAATGCCCGACAAACTTCTCTTGAACAAACTTGATTCTAAACCTCAAAAGGACTCTGTATACCACATATCAAGTCTCTGCTACTGCTGGTTCATTAGAAGAAGATTTTCAAAAAATTTGGCCATTTTTTCCCCACACCTCTGCTCAATATGAGCCAAAACCTATTTTGGATAAAAATCAAAATGCCCCTATATAACCACTACTTACATTAAATTTAATTAAAATGTGGCCAGTGGTTTAGGAGAAAGAGGCTCAAACACCACCTCCATGACGGACGACAGACGACGGACGACGGACGAAGAGTGATAAGAAAAGCTCACCCTGACTTTCATTCAGGTGAGCTAACAATACTAAGTTCATAGCCAGAATGACAACATAAGGCTCATGCCCCGAAATTAGGGAACATGAAATAATTTCGTAAAAAAATTATAAGTTACAGCCCTGAACACATTCTGCCACTGTTTCTTCCTCTCATCCTTTATTTCATCCTTAGATCCACCATTTCTTTCATAATTATGTGTCTGGCATCATTTAAATTGAGATTTACAAGCACAAATATCAGAGACATGTTACTGATTTTAGGGCCAAACAAAGAATGACTTTTGGAGCCAATTTCGAGACCTCCTTGACACTGCGCATGCGCAGTGGATACAAGGTATGGAGGACCACATAGGACATTGAAATTTCAGTTTTTGATGCAAATTTTGGGGATTGGGGGGCAAAATTTGTGTTTGGCCCTATAATTTAAGGAGTTAGCACCAGCTAAGTCTGGGTCATTGGTACAGTATAAAAATATATGGCCCAAAATCAGTAACCAATTTTAACACTATCCGATGTAAAACAGAGGCTTCCTGAGAAGAAACTGCAGTACATCGGATGGTAGATGCATGACTGAAACGCCTAACCACCCTAGGGTGAGGATGTAACCTTGGGGAAAAACTGAATAAACATTCTGTTACCAAGCCAAAACTCCCAAGAAATTTCAGTAAAATAATTACAACTAGAAAGTGTTTTAGCACACTAAAACATATGTCTCCCCTTCCTTTTGAGGTCAGAGGTCAAGGTCACATGCAGTTCATCAAGGTAGCGGACATGCGGTTTCATGGTGACACATCCACATGTCAAAAAAAAAAAATTCTGGTCTGGACAATTACTCCCTATTTAAAATACATAAATTTGACCTTGAGGTCAAGGTCACATGAAGGTCATGATAACATGTGGTCTCATTGTGATACATCCACATGCCAATCATCTAAGTCCTAGGTCAAAAAACAAAAAAGTTCTGATCTGGACAATTATTCCCTATTTGAAGTACATAAATTTGACCTTGAGATCAGAGGTCAAGGTCATATGCAGTTCATCAAGGTAGCGGACATGCGGTTTCATGGTGACACATCCACATGTCCAAAAAAAAAAAAAAATCTGATCTGGACAATTACTCCCTATTTAAAGTACATAAATTTGACCTTGAGGTCAAGATCACATGAAGGTCATGATTACTTGTGACATGCGGTCTAATTGCGATACATCCACATGTCAAATATCTAAGTCCTGGGTCAAAAAACAAAAAAGTTCTGGTCTGGATAATTATTCCCTATTTGAGGTACATAAATTTGACCTTGAGGTCAAGGTCACATGAAGGTCACGACATGCAGTCTCATGGTGACACATCCACATGTCAAATAACCAAGTCCTAGGTCAAAAAACAAAAAAATTCTGGTCTGGACAATTACTCCCTATTTGAAGTACATAAATTCGACCTTGAGGTCAAGGTCACATGAAGGTCACAATGGTATGTGACACACCGGCTCATGGTGATACATCCACGTGCCAAATATCTAAGGCCTGGCTCAAAAGACAAGTTTTGGTCCGGACAAAGTTTCCTTGAAAAAAGCACAAATCTGACCATCAGATCAAAGGTCAAGGTCACATGAAGGTCACAATGGTACGCTACACACCGGCTCATGGTGATACATCCACATGCCAAATATCTAAAGCCTGACTCGAAATACAAAAAAGTTCTGGTCCAGACAGTTTACCTTTAAGTGCATAAATCTGACCTTCAGGTCAAAGGTCAAGGTCACATGAAGGTCACTATGGTACACTGCACACTGGTTTATGGTGATACATCCACATGCCAAGTATCTAAGGTGTAGGTCAAAAGACAAAAAAGTTATGGCCCGGACAAAGTTTGTGTGATATTTCCCTTAAAAAAAACACATAAATCTGACCTTCAGGTCAAAGGTCAAGGTCACATGAAGGTCATTATGGTACACTTAGGGCTGCACGGTATTCGGATTTTGGTACCGGTGACGGTATTGAAAACAATGCCGTGGTATGCCGGTATACCGTGAAACAGTTCAGTTTGAAAACAAAATAAAACTGAAAAACATGTACCTTACTTTTATGAAAGTGCTTGATAAATGTGATGTACAACTACAAGGTCCTAGGTGAAAAACAACTCATGTAATTCGGTACGTTCTAAGTGCTGAGTTTACTCTGAATGTAACAGAATTTTGGAGTTCATTAATTCGTTGTTTGTTGGCAATCTGACAAAAAAATGTTTCAGATCACACATATTCACAATTGCGAAATGTGCAACAATTTTTGTCAAATATGACAGACACTTGACGCCATCACTGGGAGAAAACATTGTCGGCTGTGATTGACACCTGCAGACTGTCATGAAATTTAAGAGTGATCACGTCTTGGAGGCGTGCTTAATATCAACAGACCGACTGGCCTGACATATGACAGCTGACATTTGACATTGTCATCTGAGGAAGTTTACTGCAGGAAGATAGGAGAAGGGGAGGAGCTACTACTGGTTGTTTGTGTAACCAGGCCCTTGGAATTCCATCAACTGGACACACGTTTTGATAAAAAAAGTTTTGTTTCCCACTGTTTTTCATGAAGCCACATATACGCAATTAGCACAATGACTGGCTCAGTAATTAAACGCTTATCAGTCAAGAGAGGTTGACCATGTTTTTACAGGAATTAAATTGACAAAGACAAATTTACTTGTATCCGAGATTCAGATGAAAGCCAGTAAACCCGATGATAATTTTATGGCTTATTTTCGTATTAAACAATAGGTTCAATAACTTTTTAGAAATGGATTATTGTCGTTCTTCCATTCAAATCACTCATTGTCCCAGAGCAGTAAGTAATACTTCTGTCTATTGCTCCAGAAGTATCTTTTTTATTCATGATATCCCTTGCATTTAATATGTGTTTGCCCTATTTTCGCGCATTATTTATATTTTTATTTAAAGAAAACGCGAATTTCAAATCATAATACCGGACCCAAAAATTGTATACCGTTACTCACGGTATGCCGGTATTCATTTTTGATGGACGGTTTTTAACCGGTGACAATTTCAATACCGGTACCAACCGGTATACCGTAATACCGTGCAGCCCTAGGTACACTGCACACCGGCTCATGGTGATACATCCACATGCCAAGTATCTAAGGTGTAGGTCAAAAGACGAAAAAGTTATGGCCCGGACAAAGTTTGTATGAGAAGAAGAAGAAGAAGAAGAAGAAGACGAATATGCACTAAAACAATATGTCTCCCTTCTGGGAAGGTGAGACAAAAATTATGCCAAAAGCATGGGAGAATAGCGAGGGGGGTATTAAGGAAAGGGAGAGAGGAAACACTGAACAAACAATGGAAATTTCATAGGAAGAATGAAAATATCAGGCCCATGCCCCGAAATTATGGAACATGAAATAATTTTGCATAAAAATGATAAGTTACAGCCCTGAACACATCCTTCCACTGTTCTTTCCTCTCGTCCTTTTATTTCATCCTTAGATCCACCATTTCTCTCATGATTATGTGTCTGGCATCATTTAAACTGAGATTTTAACCACAGATATCAGTGTGATGTTACTGACTGAAGGCCCAAACAAAGAATGAGGATTTGGCTCCAATTTCGGACTTCCTTGACACTGTGCATGCACAGTGGATAAAAGTATGGAGGACCACATAGGACATCTAATTTTTGGATTTTGATGCAAATTTGGGGCATTCGAAGGTTTAACAATTATAAACTAATTTTGAATTTTTCTTGCAGCTAGCCGAAGTTCCAGAAGAATGATATTTTTGCCTGAGGTAACTTACCAAGAGCAATCTGACTCCCTTCTCAGCTGCCTTATCTATTCCATCCGTCTCCGTCCCTAATCCTGAGATAGCTTCATCTACATGTCTGACTAGAGAAACCACAGCTTGCGTATCAATCATAACTGAAGCTGTTCTTTCCAATAAAGCTTTTATTGTGGAGTACAATGTATTTTGTTGATGATTCTGACTTGGAGCTGGATTTCCACCAATTCTCTTTAGAATTTCTTTCTGATAAAAGAAGAATAGGAAATGCAACCAATTAATACCAGACCACTAAAGAATGTTCAACATTATAAGGCCTAAAAAAGTTAAAAATCTGTTTCTCAGGCCCTCCCACATGGTCCTTTTGGCTGCTGCATGCTCTCTTTTTATAACCAATGCAAAACTTAAACAAGAGGCCCCAAGGGACCTGAGGGCGCTCACCTGACATGGTAGCCTAAATATCAACCTAGAGAATTGATTTCAACAAGTTGCATCTGTTCCTCTTAAGAAAAGCTTATACCAAATATCCAAAGATTCTAAACAGTGGATCTAAAAAAAAAAGAAGAATTTTTAAAGAAAATTCCTCATTTTGAACTGAGTTACAATTCGAGCTCCCACAGGGAGTTCAAATATGGACCTAGGGACATGGCTTGAACAAACTTGAATCTCACCCCCCTAAGGATGCTGCATACCAAATATCAAAACATTCTGAAGAAGATTTTTAAAGAAAATTCCTCATTTTGAACTAAGTTATAATTCGGGCTACCACAGTGAGCCCAAATATGAACCCAGGGACTTGGATTGAACAAACTTGAATCTCACCCCTCTAAGCATGGTGCATACCCAATATCAAAAGATTCTGCCCGCTGAATCTTGAGAAGAAGATTTTCGAAGAAATTTGCCTGAAATGCACCAAGTTCAAATTTGGGCTCCTATACTATTATTTATTTATTTATTGATGTTTAAGGTCACATATTTATGCACAATGGCTAATCATGACCGTGACAGTTTTACGGGTGGAGGAAGCCGGAGTACCCGGAGAGAACCACCGAGCAACGACGGGCAGCTGCCAGCTCCCCAACATCGTAACTCCGCACTGCAGCACAGGCAGGGTTAGATTGGTTGAAGACATGCGCACCATCGACGTGCAGTATGCCTTAGTACACGGCGTCATCGTGCCCCCACATGGGCAATGGGGGTGAAGTGTCTTGCCCAAGGACACAACGCGGTTGCCGCAGGTGGGATTCGAACCAAGGACCTCTCGGCTTGCAGCCTGCACCTCTACCTACTGAGCCACCGCGCCCCCCACGCTCCTATACTGAGCCCAAATATAAACCCAGGGGGCCGATTTGAACAAACTTGAATCAGATCCACCCCACAATGCTGCATACCAAATATCAAAAGATTCTGCCTGCTGGATCTGGAGAAGAAGATTTTTTAAGAAATTTGCCTGAAATGCACTAAGTTCGAATTCGAGCTTCTATAGTGAGCCCAAATATGAATATTAGGGAGCCAATTTGAACAAACTTGAATCAGATCCACCCCACAATGTTGCATACCAAATACGAAAAGATTCTGCCTGCTCGATCTGGAGAAGAAGATTTTTTCAGAAATTTGTCTGAAATGCACTAAGTTCGAAATCGGGCTCCTATACTGAGCCCAAATATGAACCCAGGGGGCCGATTTGAACAAACTTGCATCAGATCTGCCCTACAATGTTGCATACCAAATATCAAAAGATTCTGCCTGCTGGATCTGACGAAGAAGATTTTTTAATCTTTTTCCCATTGCCTACAGTGTTAAAAAGTGCTGACTCAGCACTTTTTCAAAGTCCTGAAAAAAGTACCTTGTGATCAAACCGATAGGGATTTTTTTAACTATTCTATTCTACTGGATAAAAGTAAGCTTTATACAAAATAAGAATTCTCTGTGCCATGTAGTTTTGGAGATATGGCAGTTTTAAGGTTTTTCCTATTTTTAGCTCCCGAGGTTCCCACGGGGCAATGAGAAAAATTTCTTTTGCATCAATCAACTACTTATGACCCATTATCATCTCATATCAAATTTGGTTCAAATCAACCTCACGATTCAGAAAATAGAAATTTTAGGCGTGGCCAAAATTTTTGCCCCTCCCATAATGAAGGCAAATAATGCCCGACAAACTTCTCTTGAACAAACTTGATTCTACACCTCAAAAGGAAGCTGCATACCAAATATCAAGTCTCTGCAACTCCTGGTTCATGAGAAGAAGATTTTCAAAGATTTTGGTGCCCCTTGGGGGCGTGGCCCCACCCAGGAGGAGGGGCAACTTCATTTGAACAAATCTGAATTGACATTAGGCAATAAACATTTACCCAACATTTGAAAATATTGGGCCAGTGGTTTCTTCGGAGAAGTTGGTTTTGTAAAGTTTACGCCGGACGACGACGGACGGAAAGCGATTAGTAAAGCTCACTTTGAGCTTCACTCAGGTGAGCTAAAAAAGTAAAATTAAATAGTTTACGCCTGATATTTTACTCATGTTAATAAAACTGTGCCTCGAGTGAAACAAGGCTAGCTTTCTTACACTCAATGGATGAAAAATACATCACCACCCATGCTATTCTGTAGATTATGAGGGCCTAAAACATAAAACAAATGAAGAACATAAACTTTACAATAATACATTAAAATAAGGCCCCACAAAGTAGATCGTCTTGTTTCTCAGGCCATTTTTGGTAAAATTGCATGGGTGGGCAGTTTTTTATTTTATTTTTTATTTTCGTAAATATTTCTTTGCTATCAAAAGTTCATGTTCTTGGTTTGTTTTAGGTTTTAGGAATCATAATCAACAGAATAGCTTGCGTGGTGGTGTATCTTGTCTGTTGAGTGCAACAAGGCTTTGCAATGCTTTCATTGCAAAGCCTTGTTGTACTCAAGGGACCAATTTATCAATTTTATTAACTTGGGAAAAATATCCGACCTAAACCATTTGTTTTTTACATTTTTACGTTTGCATTGGTTATGAAAAGTGAGCATGTGGCAGTCAAAAGGACCATGTGGGAGGATCTGAGAAACAGATTTTTAACTTTTTAGGCCCAATTTGTTTATCATAAAATTATGATAATGTTATTACAGAAACAGAGGATTTTGATTGGGGAGCAATCTGGTTGACTTCTTTGTCCACTTTCCTGCCCACAACATGAGAGAATGTCACCTATGCATATCAGAAGCTAGGGCTTCATGGTATTTCAACGAAACTCTGTACTTTTTTCAATATAGATACTGTACGGAGTCAATATCAACTCACACAATATACTGACCTTCACGGTAACTTCGATTAGAAATGTGGATATTTTCAAACTAGTGACAAACTAAATTTTTGGACTTTAACTTTATCTAAATTCATCACAAGCACACTCGAAACGAAAATGGGAAATATGAAGCATGTAAAGCAGCCAATCATTTCGAGGGATCTTTCACAGCTAGTCAATCATTTTGAGGGATCTTCCACAGGCTGCCTGTCATAAATGATCAAGAGATTTTTCTAAAACTGATTGAATAAACTGCACTAAGTGTTTGGATTAATAAACAAGCCTCTTCTATTCTATTCAAAACAGATCTATGGCTTACCCCCCCCACGATATAATTGGTTGTAATAAAATCAAAGGAAGTGCCGCACTACTGACTTTTGGTCAGTGTTTGTGTAATACTTTGCTTTAGAAATAAGCCATACAAATGTTTGGCGATTGTTTTGACAGTGACTATTATATACAAACAATGAGAAGAGTTGTTAAGGTTAATGAGCATCATTAGAATGAAAGTGTCAATGACACTGTAGCTTAACTTGTCTGTGTGTTTGATGAAAAGGATAATGTTGAATATTTATGAAAGGATTATGAAATAAGACAAGAATTGTGATAATTGGGAATATGTTCATTTCCTATTCCCTGTATGCTATGTTTTTGATAAAAATAATATGAGGTGTACACTGTACTATAGAGCTGAGGTTAATATGACCTCACAGTTAATGTATGTGGCCCACACAGTTAATGTATGTCAACGAAAGTTACAAGTTACAGTGAAATTATTCCAAAACGAGTCATCCTATCAAGTTACATTAAAATCCCTTCATAAATATGGCCTGTAGACTGCTAAAGGTTTGTGGGCTTTGGGCCCCTGTAGCCGTCAGTTTCCCAATTGCGTCCAAAGGGGACGTTCTCATCTACACATCATCTGGAGTGATCCTACGAAGTTACAATGAAAACCCTACATAAATATGACCTGTAGACTGTGCTCAAGATTTTCGGGCTTCGGGCACCTGTAGCCATCACAGTTGACCAATCACGACCAAAAGGGGATGTCATCATCTAGGCATTATATGGAGTCAACCTAATAAGGTACAATGAAATCCTTCCATAAATACGACCCATAGACTATGCTAAAGGTCTTTGGGCTCGGGCAGCCATAAGGGCTGAATGATCGTGACCAAAAGGGGATGTTCTCATCTAGACATTATTTGGAGCCATCCTACCAAGCTACAATGAAATCCCTTCATAATTATGACCTGTAGACTGTTCTAAACGTTTTCAGGCTTCGGGCCCCTGTGGCCGTCACAGTTGCCCAATCGTGTCCGAAAGGGGACGTTCTCATCTAGACATTATATGAAGTCAAACTACCAAGTTACAATGAAATCCCTTCATAAATATGACCTGTAGACTGTGCTAAAGGTTTTCGGGCTTCGGGCAGCCATCAAGGTTGAATGATCGCAACCAAAGGGGACAATCTCATCTGGGCATCATCTGGAGTGATCCTACGAAGTTACAATGAAATCCCTTCATAAATATGAACTGTAGACTGTGGTCAAGGTTTTTGGACTTCGTGCACCTGTAGCCATCAGACCAATCACGACCAAAAGGGGATGTCATCATCTAGACATTATATGAAGTCAACCCACCAAGTTACAATGAAATTCCTCCATAAATATGACCTTTAGACTGTTTTAAAGATTTTCGGGTTTTGAGCTTGGGCAGTCGTCACGGTTGGCAGATCAAGCCCAAATGGGGAAATTCTCATCTAGACATCATAAAGAGTCATCCTACCAAGTTACAATGAAATTCCTCCATATTAAACATGACCTGCAGACTGTGCTGAAAGTTTTTGGGTTTCGAGCTTGGGCAGCCATCACGATTGACAGATCATGCCCAAAAGGGGACGTTCTCATCTTGGCATTATACAGAGGCATCCTTCCAAGTTACAATGAAATCCCTTCATAAATACAACCTGTAGACTGTGCTAATGGTTTTTGGGATCGGGCAGCCATACCGGTTGACCGATCGCGATCAAAAGGGAATGTTCTTATCTGGAAATGACCCCAAACCTGCATATGAAATTTCGTGATGATCAGACAAGAACTGCGGGGTGTAGCCCATGCTAAAGGAAAATCTGAACAGACTCACAGACTAACAGACTTCTGCACGCATGATGGCAATAGCTTATCTTGACTTTGTCAAGTTAAGCTAAAAAGAAGAAAAAACAAGCGACTCGATTTGAACAAACTTGAATTTGACACCCCTAGAGATGTTACATACCAAATATGAAAGGATTCTCACTGGTGGACCTGAACAGGAAGAATTTTCAAGAAATTTTCTCATATTTGAAAAAGTTAAACTTTGGGCTTCAATAAAAAGCCCAAATATTAACCCAGGGTCCTGATTTGAAGAACCTTCAATCTAACCCTCCCAGAGGTGTTGTACACCAAATATCAAAAGAATCTGTCTGCTGGATCTGAAGAAGAAGATTTTTAAAGAATATTCCTCATATTGAACAAAGTTACAATTTGGGCTCCCATAGGAAGCCCAAATATGATCCCAGGGACTTAGCTTGAACAAACCTGAATCTTCCTTCCCTAAGGATGCTGTATACCAAATATCAAAAGATTCTGACTGTTGGATCTGGAGAAGAAGATTTTTAAAGAAGATCCCTCATATTGCACTAATTTGAACATTTGGGCTCCTGTAGAGTGCCCAAATATGGACCCAGGGGTTAAATTTCAACAACCATGTGAATCAATCTTTCATAGATGTTATATGTGAAATATGAAAGCTTTTGGAGCAGTGGTTGGGGAGAAAAAGATTATTTTATATTTTTCCCATTACCTTCAGTGTTAAATCATGTTGACTCACCATTTTTTCAAAGTGCCGTAACTGTACTTAGGACAAAACCGATAGCGATTTTTTTTCACCACTCCTTTCTACTGGTCCTAGGGAGCTTCACCAAATAAAAAGATTCAGTGTCGTGCAGTTTTGGAGATATGGGCGTTTGAATTTTTTTCTATCTTTAGCTCCTGAGGTTCCCACGGGGCAGCAGAAAATTTTATTTTTGCATGAATCAAGTATTTAGGATCCAATAACACCTCATAGCAAATTTGGTTCAAATCCGCCTCTCGGTTCGGAAAGTTAAAAAATTTATAGTAATTTATATATTTTTTATACTTACCAATGACCCACACTTATCTGGTGCTAACTGTTAAAATTTCAGGGCCAAACACAAATTTTGCCCCCCCCCCCCCCCCCCAATCTCCAAAATTTTCATCAAAATCCAAATGAAAGTATCAATGACACTGTAGCTCAACTTGTCAAGACAAAGACATTTACATGAAAAGTATGTGACACAGCAATGACAAACATCTAGGTGATGACCTGATAACAAAGGTACATATAAAGTATTGTAACGGTCTGTACATAAATACTGACCGTTGCCTGTAACAAATGTATAGGTAAAGTATTGTAAAGGTGGGTGACAGTCAGATGCTAAACTAGAAAAGAAATCTTTGAGTCCCAGAGTGGGTCTGACTGAACCCCAAAATATTTGTTCTCATAGCACAGTGATAACAAAGGCACCCCAAAACACACTCATTCCTGTCCCAAGGTGAAAACAAAGGTACCCAAGAAGTTTCGTGAAGATCAGTTCACAAATATGAGCTGTGTAGAAGTTGTGACAAAAAACTGATTGGACCTAATTTCGGTACAAAATGGCCACTGGCAGCCATCTTGAATTCTGGACTGCACCCAGAAACACTCGTTCTCGTCCCAAGGTGATAACAAAGGTACCCAAGAAGTTTTGCGAAGATCGGTTCATAAATACAGCCTCTAGCCCGAGCCGTATTGACATGTGCACTTACAGTGTATAAGTAGCACTGAATAAATCAAAGTTCATCTAATTTGCATTATTTCTGCACGAGAAAAAAAACTCGTACTATATGTGATGTATTCCATGTTACTAAACATTCATACAAAAATATATTCAAATCAGAACTTTCATACAGAAGTTCTGCACAAAAGACTGATTGCACTAATTTTGGTACAAAATGGCAGCTGGTGGCCATCTTGAATTTTGGACCACACCCAAAAACACTCGTTCTCATCCCACGGTGATAACAAAGGTACCCAAGAAGTTTCGTAAAGATCGGTTCATAAATACGGCCTCTAGCCTGAGACGTATATAGAAGTTGTGTACAAAAAACTGATTAGACCTAATTTCGGTACAAAATGGCCACTGGCAGCCATCTTGAATTTTGGACCGCACCCAGAAACACTCGTTCTCGTCCCAAGGTGATAACAAGGGTACCCAAGACGTTTCGTGAAGATCGGTTCATAAATACAGACTCTAGCCCGAGCCGTATTGACATGTGTACTTACTGTCTGTAAGTAGCACTGAAAAAATCAAAGTTCATCTAATTTGCATAATTTCTGCACGAGAAAAAAACCCGTATTATATGTGATGTATTCCATGGTACTGAACATTCACACAAAAAATTATTCAAATCAGCGCTTTCATATGGAAGTTCTGGTCAAAAATCTGATTGCACCAAATTTTGTACAAAATGGCTGCCATCGGCCATCTTGAATTTCGGACCGGACCCAAAAACACTCGTTCTCGTCCCACGGTGATAACAAAGGTACCCAAGGAATTTCGTAAAGATCGGTTCATAAATACGGCCTCTAGCCCGAGCCGTATTGGCATTTGCACTTACAGTGCTGAAAGTAACACCAAAAAACATCAAAGTTAGTCTAATTTGCATAATTTACGCACGAGAAAAAAACCCAAATTATATGTGATGTATCCCCATGGTACTAAACATTCATACAAAAAATTATTCAAATCATAGCTTTCATATGGAAGTTCTGTACAAAAAACAGATTTCTGCATCGTCGGTACAAAATGGCGGCTGGCAGCCATCTTGAATTTCGGACCAAACCCAAAAACACTCTTCTCGTCCCACGGTCATAACAAAGGTACCCAAGAAGTTTTGTAAAGATCGGTTCATAAATACGGCCTCTAGCCTGAGCCGCATCCAATTGTTGACGGACAGACGGCCAGACGGACGACGGGCCATGGCATAAGCTCAAATTTGGCTTCGCCAAAGTTGAGCTAAAAATCTATGTCCTATATGGTTCTCCATACTTTTGTCCACTGCGCATGTGCAGTGTCAAGGAAGTACCGAAATTGGCACCAAATCTTCATTCTTACAACCAGTGCCTGGTAAGTGTTATGTAATCAGCGGGAGGAATGAGTTCCCAACTCATGGGAGGGCCATACCCGTCTGGGTCATTGGTAAGTATAAAAAATATATAAATTACTATAAATTTTTTAACATTTTTATACTGTACCAATGACCCAGACTTAGCTGAATAGAAAAAAGGCTGGAGGGCCTAGGACATGAAGGAAAATCCAATAGGCTCAATTACATGTGAACAGAATTATCCCCTCAAGGAGAAAAGGAGAAACAGAATTTACATGTATCTTTCTTGTTTATACAAAATAAGAAAGACACATTACAGAAAGCCTGCATAACTATAGTTGCAACTGTTTAGTGGACATTCTGAGCAACAGATAACGGACCTAAACGCGGATCGCCAGAACTCAATATTTCTTAGGTAAAAATTTGTGAACGTAGAAGGCTGAGACCAGTATGCAGCCTTCATTAAATCAGTAATAGCAATACTATTAGCATAAGCCCAAGCTGTAGACAGCGCTCTCACTTCATGCGCCGAAATCTTAAGCACAGACTGCTGAGTAGAAGATAATTTTTCATAAGCAGTACGAATAATCAATTGAAATGGAATGGACCGAGATGTCCCTTCTATTAGGCAGCAGAGACAGAAAGAAACGTTTTCGTCCCTTTCTGATAAACTCAGATCTATGTTTGTAAATACGCATCATTCTAACTGGACATAGCAAAGGCCTATGGCCGTCTGAGGACGGAAAAGCCTCAATAACAATAGGTTCAGGGTACTTATTAGGAGCCTGATTCTTAGCTAAAAATCCAACATTAGTAGTCAAAGTATTAGTATTACCAACACTACGATAGTGAGAATCATAACAGATAGTGCATGAAGCTCACTAACTCTTCTAGCAGAAGAGAAGGCTAGGAGAAAAGCCGTCTTATAAGATAAGTATTTGAAGTCTACCGTGTCAGGAGGTTCAAATGGCGCTTCTTTTAGCTTCAGAAGAACCCAAGATAAATTCCACTTAGGAATTAACCTAAGGGTTCTATGTCTATTTATCGAAAAGTTTTTAACTAACTTTGATAAAGAGACATTAGATCCAATTTGTAAGCTATCATGATGAGCATAAGTATCCGATAGCATAGACCTATAACCCTTAATAGTTATTGGCTACAGTTTGATCTCGTCAAACAAGTAGACCAAAAAATTAGCAATGTCTGGAATGGATGGATCATAAATATCAATAGAATGATCCCTACACCAACGAGAGGAAAACCTTCCACTTAGCAGCATAATTTAGCGAAGAGGAGGTCCTCCTACAGTTAGAAATCGCATCCACTGCTCGTCCTGTAAAATGCTTGCCATGCAAGAAGGACCGCACAATGGAAATACGTGAAGGTTGAGACCTTGTGGGTTGTGATGCAGTGTGCGCGATTTCCCCTGCGAAAGAAGGTCCTCCCATGGAGAGAGCTTCCGAGGAATGTCCCACAACAGACACCTGAGTAGATTTATCCATGGTCTCTGGGGTGACAGAGATGCTACCAACAGAATCTTGCAGTGAGATTGCTGGATTTTTAGCAATATCTGTTGAATCAAAGGAGCAGGAGGATACGCGTATCCTATCATTCCGTCCCAAGAGATCGAGAGAGCGTCTACTGCGAACGCTCAAGGATCTGGGCGTTGCGCCACATACATCTGCAACTGATTGTTGAGATGCGTCGCAAACAAGTCTATCATAGGACGATCCCATTGGTAGCAGATCTGATTGAATACTCGTTTGTTGAGAGTCTATTCTGACGGAAACATATGACCGTTCCGAGAAAGGGAGTCCACTAGAACGTTCAGACGACCCTGAATATGACAGACCGACAGAAGAACCACCTGAGGCTCCAGGACAAACAGAAGGATTCTCTCCGTTAAGATGAACAACAGAATGGAATGAGTGCATCCCTGGTTCCGAATATACGCTACTACTGTTGAATTGTCAGACAGAATTTGAACATTTGAATTCTGAATAAGGTTCATCCAATGACGTAGCGCAAGCCAAACTGACATCATTTCTTTGATGTTTATATGCTTGTTTAGGAACTGCGGATCCCAAAGACACTGGCACCTCAAATCTGTTGGGCTCAAAGTTGCGCCCCAACCTGTTTGACTAGCATCCGTCATAATCGTAAAAATCGGATCCGGCAGTTGCAGTGGCACTCCCTGAGTTGACCACTGAATGGTAAGTGTTATGTAATCAGAATCTGAAGAAGAAGATTTTTAAAGAAAAATTCCTCATATTGACTAAGTTATAATTTGGGCTCCCACAGGGAGCCCAAATATGGACCCATGGACTTGGCTTTAACACACTTGAATCCCCCCTCCCCCCCCCCCCCCCCCCCCCCCCAAGGATGCTACTCACCACATATCAAACCATTCTGACTGCTGGATCTGAAGAAGATTTTTTAAGAAAATTCCTCATTTTGAACAAAGTTACAATTCAAGCTCCCACATTGAGCCCAAATATGGACCTAGGGACATGGCTTGAACAAACTTGAATCTCACCCCCCTAAGGATGCTGCATACCAAATATCACAAGATTCTGCCTGCTGGATCTTGAGAAGAAGATTTTCAAAGAGATTTGCCTGAAATGCACTAAGTTCGAATTTGGGCTTCTAAAGTGAGCCCAAATATGAATCCAGGTGGCCGATTTGAACAAACTGGAATCAGATCCACCCCACAATGTTGCATACCAAATATCAAAAGATTCTGCCTGCAGGATCTGGAGAAGAAGATTTTTGAAGAAATTTGCCTGAAATGCACTAAGTTCAAATTCAAGCTTCTATAGTGAGCCCAAATATGAATCTAGGGAGCCGATTTGAACAAAATAGAATCAGATCCACCCCACAATGTTGCATACCAAATATCAAAAGATTCTGTCTGCTGGATCTGGAGAAGAAGATTTTTTAAGAAATTTGCCTGAAATGCACTAAGTTCAAATTTTGGCTCCTATACTGAGCCCAAATATAAACCCAAGGGGCCAATTTGAACAAACTTGAATCAGATCCACCCCACAATGTTGCATACCCAATATCAAAAGATTCTGCCTGCTGGATCTTGAGAAGAAGATTTTCAAAGCAATTTGCCTGAAATGCACTAAGTTCAAATTTGGGCTCCTATACAGAGCCCAAATATAAACCCAAGGGGCCGATTTGAACAAACTTGAATCAGATCCACCCCACAATGTTGCATACCAAATATCAAAAGATTCTGCCTGCTGGATCTGGAAAAGAAGATTTTCAAAGAAATTTGCCTGAAATGCAGTAAGTTCAAATTTTGGCCTCCTATACTGAGCCCAAATATAAACCCAGGGGGCCGATTTGAACAAACTTGAATCAGATCCACCCCACAATGTTGCATACCAAATATCAAGAGATTCTGGCTGCTGGATCTGGAGAAGAAGATTTTTTAAGAAATTTGCCTGAAATGCACTAAGTTCGAAATCGGGCTCCTATACTGAGCCCAAATATGAACCCAGGGGGCCGGTTTGAACAAACCTGAATCAGATCCACCCTCCAATGTTGCATACCAAATATCAAAAGATTCTGCCTGCTGGATCTGGAGAAGAAGATTTTTTAATGTTTTTCCCATTGCCTACAGTGTTAAAAAGTGCTGACTCAGCACTTTTTCAATGTCCCGAAACTGTACCCTATGATAAAACCGATAGCAATTTTTTTTTACCAATTCTTTCTGTTGGTCCTAAGGAAGCTTCACACCAAATAAAAATTCTCGGTGCCGTGCAGTTTTGGAGATATGGGCGTTTTAATTTTTTTCTATTTTTAGCTCCTGCGGTTCCCATGGGGCTACGGGAAAAAAAAAATCAGCATAAATTAGTTACTTATGACCCAATAAGCCCTCACATAAAATTTGGTTCAAATCAGCCTCTCGGTTTGGAAAATAGAAATTTTGGGCGGGGCCAAAAATTTTGCCCCTCCCATAACGACGCCAAGTATAGCCCCACAAACTTCTCTTGAACAAATCTGAGTCTACCCCTCAAAAGGAAGCTGCACACAAAATATCAAGTCTCTGCTACTGCTGGTTCATGAGAAGAAGATTTTTTAAGATTTCAGCACACTTTTTGGGTGTGGCCCTACCCACGGGCGGGGCAACTTGATTTGAACAAAATCAAATTGCGATGTCATAACAAACTATTATCTCAAATATCAATTAAATTGGTTCAGCGGTTTGGGAGGAGAAGACGCAAACACCATGTTCACGGACGACGGACGCAGGACGACGGACGACGGACGGTGAGTGATCACTATAGCTCTCCTGACTGAAAGTCAGGTGAGCTAAAAATATCTGGAGTGGGCGAGTGCGTAGGCGCCCCATCGGAATGAGATACGCGGCGGCTCCGCACAAACCTATCAGTCGCATGAATTCTCTCGCTGTTGCTACATCTGAGTGAAGACAAAAGCGAGCGTAACAACTGACTAATTTCGCTCTGTGTAATGGCAGACGAACCAGATTGTTGTGCGTCTCGAAGCTCATTCCCAAGTGGATAAATGACTTGGACGGAACTAGATTCAACTTCTTTTTGTTTACTATGAAACCGAGACATTGGAGCAGTTGAAGCAGACTCTGAACATCATTCTGAAGCATTAATTTGTCGCAGTACCTCTAAAGAATGGCGTCCAAGTAGGCCGACGTTACCGCAGATGAATGAGCTCGGGAATGAGTCATTACCGAGTTCATTATTCGAGTGAAGGCCCAGGGCGCTAGATTCAGACCGAAGCACATTGCTCGGAACTGATAAACGACTCCTAGGACAGCGAAGCGAAGGTACTTTCTTAACGCCGGATGTACCATGACGTTAAAGTACGCATCCTTGAGATCTATGCTCGCAGCGAAATCGTTCACTCGAATGCTCGCTCTTACCGATCGAATGGTCTCCATATAAAATTTTGGAGCCACGATCAGCTTGTTTATCCAGCTTAGATCTAGAACTGGATGGAACGAGCCATCTGGTTTTGGTACCAGGAACAGGTGACTGTAGAAACCGGGAGATTCCTGGTTTTCTACGACCTCTATTGCGTTCTTCTCCAGAAGAGACTGGACCTCTGATAGAAGTGAATCTCTCTTCTGAAGGTTTGATGGAAGCTGAGTCCAACGTGGACTTCGTGTTAACGGAGGTTTTTCCTTGAAGGACAGTTTTAGACCTTCCGAAATAACCCCCTGAACCCAAGGGTCGTCCGTAATTGACAACCAATTGGTTAAGAATCTCGACAGCCTTCCACCCACTGGAGCACAATAGAGGTTCTGACCATCACCTCCTGGACCTGCGAGGCTTGCAGGAGGAGAAACTACGTCCTCCCCGACCCGCACCTCGACCAGTCGACCTAGGGGCATCTGACCAGTTGTTGCAGCCAGCATTACGACCCCTACCCAAGTCGCCACTCTGACGGTCTCTGGAGTAAGACATAGAGGCTTTCTTAGATCCTCTATAGGAACTTCCCTTGGACGTACTCGCCCCAGAGGTCCTTGACTTACTCCTCTCTGCTGAGTCTGTTTTTTTCGAAACGGACTTGAAGAGCAGAGTCCGAAGCTTTCTTAGTAATCTGATCATAGATTAGCGAAAGCTTACCATCAAAGAGAAGCTCTCCTGAAACCGGAGTGACTCGAAGAGAGTTTTTCACCTTAGAATCCCCTCTTGTGGATGATGCCAGGGCAGCATCACATCTGACTAACTTCAAATTTATGCTATGGCCCTCGAAAGAACTCTCAAGGAAGTTTGAACATCCTGGAATTCTTTTCCATCGAGACATTGTGATAACGCTCTGGTAAGGTGATTTGCGTAAGATAAGGTCTCTGGCTCTGTTAAAAGAGATTGTCGTCTCCAACGTACTGGAAAGAATCGTCATAGAAGCCGGCAATTTCAACTCCAAGGCTTCTGCCTGGTCGTCTCAATGCAGAGGAACTCTCGGAATGCCCTGTCCTACTGTTTCAAATCTATTTCTACTGTTGATGAACGGCAGATGTAGAGCATGAGACGATAAGAAATTGGATCTGCCAATCTTAGAGCTAGCCTGAAAATAGAGTCATTCAGCAAATCAAATGACATTTCTGGACTGGGCCGGAAACTCAGGCGCGACGTCCTTATCCCGGCCGAAAAAGTCTGTGTCCAGTGACCCTATCAGTCTCTTATCCGGCATCGCAGCTCTCTGGTCTGGAGGAACAACTTCTGGAAGGTGTTGCCGGATGAAATCTACGGCCACATTATGTTATTCTGAAAGGGAAAATTCCAGCTCCGCTGATTCCCTTTCACCATCCGACTGGACCAAATGTGAATCTCGGTCGTCCCTTTCTGACACTGCAGGGAAGCGTACCGACCCAGTTTCCTCAGACAGTTCCTGATCTGAAAGAGTTTCTGAAGGTTGCTGGGATGCTGCGATGAGTTGTGCTATCTACGATAGCAAGTCTGTCACGGAGGCTTGTGGAGCCACAGTCTTACGTAGTTTAGCCGCTGGAAGCTCCTGGGACGGTAACTCTTGCATAATTCTTTTATGCGAACGCCCCGACTGGTAAGGCCCCGTATCCTTGGCTACCGGATGGAGTGACCTGGTCGATGTGGAATCCCTGGTCGGCGTAGCAGGCTGAATATCTATAGTCACATAGCCAAGGTGCAGTCGTGTGTGCTGGCGTGTGGATGAGTAAGCAAATCCCAAATGGATCCCAAAAATGCCCAAGTGTGGACAAAAATTTTAAAACATATCTAAAAATTAATGTTACACTTACGGACAATATTAATGTATCTGGCTATGAACAAAACCTAATAGAAGACAAGGAATCACTGTCAGAAGTAACCGTTGTCAACGTAAACAAAAGTGAATAAAAACCGGAAACAAAGACTCCAGGCACTGAAAATATGGCCCGAAATCAGTAACCAATCTTAAAACACTATCCGATGTAAAACAGAAACTTCAACACAAGAAACTGCAGTACATCGGACGGTAGATGCATGACCAAAATGCCTAAACACTCCTAGGGTGAGGACGTAACCACGGGGAAAACAGTATAAACATTCTGTTACTATGCTAAAAACCCCCAAGAAATTTCAGTAAAAAAATTTCAAAAATTATGCCAAAAGCATGGGAGATTAGCTAGGAGGGTATCAAGGAAAGGGAGAGAGGAAACACTGAACAAACAGTGGAGATTTCATAGCAAGCATGAAAACATCAGGCCCATACCCCGAAATTAGGGAACATGAAATAATTTTGCATAAAAATTATAAGTTACAGCCCTGAACACATCCTTCCATTGTTTCTTCCTCTCATCCTCTTATTTCATCCTTGGATCCACCATTTCCTTCATGATTTTGTGTTTGGCATCATTTTAACTGAGATTATAAGCACAGATATCAGTGAGATGTTACTGATTGAAGGGCCAAACAAAGAATGAAGATTTTGTGCCAGTTTCGGTACTTCCTTGACACTGCGCATGCGCAGTGGACAAAAGTATGCAGGACATATAGGACATAGATTTTTTGGATTTTGATGCAAATTTGGGGGATTTGGGGGGGGGGGGGGGGAAATTTGTGTTTGGCCCTGAACTTTTAAGAGTTAGCACCAGCTAAGTCTGGGTCATTGGAACAGCATAAAAATATAGAAATTTTGGGCTGAGCACAAAATAGGGATCCTCCCATAGCGAGCCCAAATAATGACCGAGAAAATTTCTTTGAACAAACTTGAATCTTGAGTACCAAAGGAGCTTACATACCAAATATCACAGCATTCTGACTGGTGGTTCCAAAGAAGATTTCAGGAAAAATTGATGATTTTGAGGCATCACTCCCACCCCAGTGGGGGCACCGAGTTCATTTTAACAAACTGAAAAAAGGATACCTCCAATATACTGTATGTCAAATTTGTTTGAGTTTGGGCTAGTGGTTTTGAAGGAGAAGACCGAGTTGCGAAAGTTAACGGACGACGGACGTCAAGTGATGGCAAAAGCTCACACTGACTTTCAGTCAGGTGAGCTAAAAAGAACGGGTGAGGAATGTGGCCTATAGGATGTGCTAATGGAATTGTTGACAATTTATATGCCAAATGAAAGATGGCCATTGCCAACCAAGTTTTTCAACAAAATTAAAAATGAAAGTGCAGCTTAACTTGACGGTGTGTAGTGTTTGATGAAAAGGATAATGTTCAATGTTTATGAAAGGATTATGAAATAAGACAAGAATTGTGATAATTGAGAATATGTTAATTTCTGTTCCCTATATGCTATGTTTTCAATAACAATAATTTGAGGTATAGACTATACTTAAGAACTGAGGCATGGGTTAAAATGTGGCCCTCAGTTAATGTTTGTCCTACCAAGTTAAAATGAAATCCCTTCCTAAATATAACTAAGCTGAAGAAATCTAGGTTATGTGTTGATCATGACCAAAATAGGAGAGTCTCATCTAGATAGCATACCAAGTTATCCTACCAACTTACAATGAAATCCCTTCATAAAAACCTGTAGACAGTGCTAAAGGAATCGGAAACCAGGTGGCAGTAATGGCTGACCGATAGTGACCAAAATAGAACAGTCTCATCTGGACATCATACAGAGTTAATTATGAACTGTATACTGTGCTAAACAAATCTAGGTCACATGCTTGTGTGGCCATCACAGTTGACTGATCACAGCCAAAATAGGATGTTCTCATCTAGACATTATACCGAGTCATACTACAAATTTGCAATGAAATCCCTTCATAAATGCAAGCTGTAGACTGTGCTAAAGGAATCTAGGTAACGTGCCCATGTGGCCCTCACGGTTGACTGAACCCAACCAAAACTGGGCGTTCTCATCTAGACATTATGCAGAGTCATACTACAAAGTTACGATAAAATCCCTTGTAGACTGTGCTAAAGGTTTTCTGGTTTCGGGGCTGCGCAGATGTCACGGTTGACCGATCGCGACCAAAAGGGGACATTCTCATCTAGACCTTACAGTACAGCCTATAACAAAATATACCTTTAGGCGATATTCTTTTGATAATGATGCCATATTAACGCCTTATTTTGGCAATATCCCTATAGCATAAACTGATATTTTCATCATGTTGTGGCGAATATCAGAAGATAAACGCACGCGTGACTATAACTATCGTTTGTAATTTTTGGGACGAAAAGAAGAGGAGCGAATACTTATAATAATATGGGCGATTTGAGTCATGCAAAGCTTTTTATGTTAAACGAACTGACATAGTCAATGTCTTCGTTTACATCGATGCAATTAAAGCTTGGATTTCCCTTGGCTTACCCGGCTTCACAAGTGTCCTCGAGAGTATGTTTACATAATTGCAGTTTAAAGTTAAACTTTTATAAATATAAAGTTCTCAATCTTTGAAGTCCAAGGGAGATGGGGGGAGTCTTCCTTTCGCGTTTGATAATGACGATATCAAGCATGAAATGGGGTGATGTAAAAGCAAATAGAAATAATTGTGAAAGCAATGAAATGGCCTACTTAAATGTGTAAAATGAGACGATTAAAATTTATTTTAAACAAGTGCACAGCCTTGCGTTGCACAATACACCTGGTAAGCTTTTTCGAATGGTACATAACTACTGTTTTGATCTGTGGACCAACCAATAACATCGGCAGAACCCTAATTCAAACTTGTATTTTAGTATGACTGAGACGCAAACCAAGCTTGGTGCTGATCGACAAATCCAAACTCTTAAGTTATTGTTCAATTGAACAAAGGACCACAACTCTAGTTGAAATCGGTTGACAGAACCAGAAATTGAACTCATCCTGCATTTTGTAGCTATAAGCCCACATACCAAATTTCTTTCCATTCGATCCATTATAACTGAAGTTATTATCCAGAAACGAAAAAATTGGGCTAAATTCTCATAAACTAAGGGCCATAACTCTACTGCAAAAGGGCTTTCAAAACCCGAAATGAAACTCCTCCTGTATTTTGTGGTAATAAACCCACAAATTAAATTTCTTTCCATTCCGTGTATAACATCTTAAGTTATCATCCGGAAATGAGAATTTGGGCTAAATTCCCATAAATAAAGAGCCATAACTCTACTGCAAATGAGCCGCTAGAAACGGAAATCCAACAAAACCTGTATTTTGTTATACTAAATCCACATGCCAAATTTAACTCAGCTCAAACCACTACAACTAAAGTTATCGTCCAGAAATGAAATGTGTCCACAGACAGACAGATAGATGGATGGATGGCGAGTCCATTCGCATAATACGTCCCATTTTTCAAACAGGAGCACAAAAAGGAAACAGAAATACCCGAGCCTCGTTTTTAAACTGCATCTGATCAGACAGAGAGCTCAGTTTGGATGTGCAAAAGACCATATTTCCTAATCACAGGTTAAACGACTATTTATCTGTTATAAATTTTAACAAAATATGAAGTACTTACATGTTTGTTTGAATTAAATTCCACAGTGAAAAATATCCTTCATAATCCTTCGTAATATTCGAAAATCATCCAGAAGTATATACACATAAGCAAGAATATGTCCACCCAGCACTACGAACTGATGAACTGACTGGAAAATACTGTGTTCAATTTCAGGATTATTTTTTAGCTTTGTGCTTATTAAAACATCATGTCTTTGTGTACTTGTTTGTTTTGTAATTGCACTGAAATGATCGTTGTTAACAATTATTTGAGCGTTTATGTTTGTTTACTGTTTAGCATTGACATGACTTCACCAATTCTGTGCTTGTTTAACTGAAATGATTACTGTTATTAATCATGTGTTGTTTTTAATTTTGTATTTTGATGTGGTGTAGGTGTTGTAAATAATATAAATATACTGTAAGGCCATAAAAAAGGAACCTCTGTTTCTCAGGCCCACGCGCATGCTCATTTTTGGTGCGCATGCAACCTTTTTATCACCCCCAAAAATATTTTTTTTAAAAATCGGGATATTGTGCTCATTTCGGTAAATCGATAGTACCGAACGCTTGCGTTAGCGAAATCAAAATTAACACATTTCAAGCTTATTCTTCATCATACGTTAATAAAGTAGGCGGATTTTAGCAATATTCACGACAGAAAATGTTTTATTCTGCAAGAGGTAAGTCATAACGATAGCCAGAACGAGTGTCTTTCACTGTTTCAGACTGACAACAAACAGTCACAAAGGGGAATGGTCAATTCGCACCAACCCCAAACAGCCCAGAGTTGCTTCACACTATCCCATAAAATGGTGCAATTCGACTTTTGAGATGGTGCGAATCGACTTCGGCATGATACAAATCGATTTTGGAGGTGGGGGCAGTCGATTGTTTTTGTAATAATATATTCTCAGGGACGAACTCATTTGGGGCGATTGACCGGTTTCGACAAACTTTCGTTTCCAGGTTGTGTTTTTTACTCAACAATTTCAGCATTGAGTTGCTTGGAAACGCAAATGTGCAGGTCAAGGTTGACAGCCATTTGATGTTTCAACATTCATATTTTCACACTTTTGTTTCTTTTAATAATAATCATATCAGATTGAATAAAGAAAGGAAAGAAAATGCCGTCTCATTTCTGTTCAAATGAAGTTGGCTCTGACTGTTGTGTTAGGTTGGTGCATTGTGGACGACTTTAATCCATACGGCACACTCAACGAACTGTTTCAGGGTTTGTGCATGGGACAGGTGGGGCATGGGGAATTGAAACATGGTCTTGTGGGGTACAGTTTGTCACACATGGAATGTTTTGTGGACAAAAGTAGATAGCCTGATAAATTCCAACGTGTATTTCTTCAAGCAACTGTGAGTGACGTGGCAGAGGAGTTCGGAAAGTATTTCCGATTTTGCATTGATAATTATGACAGAACTACCGGTAGTGAACCTGACCACAGAGTGAAGGGAGTTAGCAATATTGCCTTCAACAATTGTTCACTGGATAATTTCCATTAGATATTATCTGGTGAACAATTGCTGAAGGCAATATTTCAACTCCCTTCACTCTGATGTCACCCCAACACCTCCCCCACTTCTCACCCCTAATTTGATATCTAGGGTTGCCAGGTGGGGGATTTTGATATCAGAATTGACGCCATTGAAATATGAGTATCGTCACTGATGACTACCTTAGATGGTAGAAAGCATATTAAGTGAAACAAGACATGTTTTTTTTTTTGTTGATTTGTTTTATTTGAAATAAAATATACATGTGCATTTTTTATTAGTCAGACTGTCCGACCATTATTCTGACATGTACAGCTTTACATCTAACACTATTTTTGCAGTATTCTGTATATTTGAGACCCTGAAACATAAAGCAAATGTTCTATAAAAGCCTCTGGGGAAAAAAAAAACAAAAACGCCCGCCCACATGCTTTTTTTGAAAAAAATGGCCCAAGAAACAGACAATCAACTTTGTATGGCCTAAACTATATAACAAAAATTGGTTTGGAAGTTAATACGTTATATAGGTTTTTTATATTTGGTGTGTGACTTCTCTAGGGGTGTCCGATTCAAGTTTGTTCAAATTGAGTCACTGGGTTAATATTTGGGCTCCCTATGTCGGTAACTCACTGACACAGTCATCTCTTTTGACAACTTGAGTCAGGTGAACATTTTAGGCTCACTTGAGCCTCTGCTTTGAGTGTTTATGTTTGTTTACTGTTTAGCAATGATATGACTTCACCAATTCTTTGTGCTTTTTTAACCGAAATGATTACTGTTAATAATTAATCACGTTGTCTTTAATTTTGTATCTTGATGTGGTGCAGGTGTTGTAAATAAAATAAATATACTGTAAACTATATAACAAAAATTGGTTTAGAAGTAAATAGGTTATATGGGTTTTTTTTATTTTGTCATCTTAGCGCCTTCGGCAGTCCAAATCACGACCAACTGACATGATATTCCTATAAAAATATTGTGATATTCAGATATGAATGTGATGCAAATATCGCCCAAATAGCACGACCAGGTTTCCATTTTACTGTACGCTGTACTGTATACTGAGTCATCCTACTAAGCTACAATGAAATCCCTTCATAAATACGACCTGTAGACTATGCTAAAGGTTTTCGGGTTTTGGGATCGCAGACTGGTCAGGGTTGACCAAGCGTGATCAAAAGGAGGCGTTCTCATCTTGACATTATTCAGAATCATTCTACCAAGTTGCAATGAAATATCCCTTCAGAAATACGACCTGTAGACTGTGATAAAGGTTTTGGATTTCTGGCTCACATAGCTGGTTGAACGATCGTGCCCAAACATGGACGTTATCTGGACATGACCTCAAACCTGCATATGAAATTTTGTGATGATCAGACAAGAACTACAGGGTGTAGCCTGTGCTAAAGAAAATGTGAACAGACTCACGGACTACAGCACATGTGATGGCAATAGCTTATCTTGACTTTGTCAAGTTAAGCTAAAAATTTGATAGCGTCCATCTAGATAAAGGCAAAGCTATGAAATTCGAGTGCCAATAGAATTGCTGACAATTGATATGCCAAATCGAAGATGGCCATCAGTGGCCATGTATTTCAATGAAATGTGGGAAATTTGATAGCCCCCCCTCCCCTCTACCGTATATGTCCGTGTATAAGTCGCATCTTTTTGCTTGGAAAAACGGGACCAAAATTGGGGTGCGACTTATACAAAGGTAATTATTTTTCAGCAAGTTTTCAACAGCGATATGAGGACTGAACGGACACCAGATCAGCCCATGTCGACGGTTTGTATCACGGCGATTCACCTGCTTTGAAAATTTGTTCATTTTATTTCACCTCTTTATTTCTTATTTCTGTGTTGTGCATTAACTTGATCACAAAATAAAATTTAAAAAAAAATAAATATAAAAAAAAATAAAATAAAAATAGGAGATTATACCCAATGTGTTCTTGTTGATTTTTTTTTTCTCGGTGACCCAGTGAGTGGAGGGGTGGTGAACAATCGAAAATTCGAAACCACATGCAATTAATTTCCTTCAAAATAATTACGGTACCTGTTCATGTCTTCAACATCTCCAGTAATAATTCACAATAGAATATTCCATGGTTGTATATCTCAACATATTTTGGATATTGGTATGAGTTATTTACGAAATTCGCAAGGCAATCAAATTGTTTACACAGCACACCACGTGCTTTTTTTTAAGGGGAATTCCCTTTGAAGAAGATTAACAAGAATCATGCAGTTACTTCCCTTTCATGACCTATTTGTTCGCACGTGCAATTCGTTTAAATGGCATGGGAATAAAGCCTTTTTCTTTGTAGTTTTACATTTGGATTTACCATTTGAATTCAACTTACCTCGTTCTTACCTGAACACATGCACCGGAGCATTCCTTCTTTTACCGGCGTGAGTAATAACAAACACAGTTGACATATAATATATCTTTTAATAAATACGATACACGAGTAATAACAAACACAGTTGACATATATCTTTTAATAAATACGACACATTGAATGTATCAATAAAGTATACAAACAAATATAATTTATAAATATACTGTAATCAGTCATCAAACCTCCCTGTTCAGTCCACAAGACTTCCAGTCCTTTAGCCAAATTTACGGAATTGTTTTAACATTTTTCAACCCAAATCGGGGGTGCGACTTATACAAGGGTTATAGGCGCAGGGGGGATATTTTGTATGAAAAGTAGGGTGCGACTTATACATGGGGGCGACTTATACACGGACATATACGGTAGATATTATCTCAAAGCCACAAATGAAATTTTGATACTAATCTTGTGAGAGATGCGGCCTGCAGGTTGTGCTAAAGGAATTGTGGTTGGACAGATGTACGGCCATAAAGTCATATAGCATGATGACGGATTTCAACCCACCCAATAGCTCATACTTCACGTCAAGTTGAGCTAATAAAAGGGTTAATGCAAAAAACTAACTATCAACTTACAACATGATCTTCAGCTTTTTTACATGTACAATCTGCACTGACTAGATTTCGTAAATGTTGCCGTAACTTTTTATCATCCTTTAACATCTGATTGAAGTTCTTCAAACATTCAGGTGCTTTGCCAGGATCAGGTAGATTCCCTGAAAAAGAATATTTCCTTTTTGCTATTGCTCGTTTTGTTCAATGTCATTTAGTAGAAGAAAATTTGAAAGACAAATTTTCAAAACCCCTCCAAAACCGTACTTTCGACTGGGTAACAAAACTTAACCAGGGAATGTTGCAATGAAAAATTCAGGTTTTGTTTTCAATGTTCAAAGTAGGATTCTACGTTATATGTCTCTACAAATCAATTTATGTGGTGTGTGTGATGAAATAAAATTGTTAAAATTACATCAATATTCCTTGCAAAATTTAACATAAAGAAATTTTTAAAATAATACTTCTCAAGAAATTACTTTTTCTGGAAAAAGGTACATGAATTGCTAAACCTATTCCAAGGAATGGTCAGATGATATACATCAGCAGGAAACAAAAATATCAAGAGTTTTTTATGTTTTGTTTTTTAAAAACTGCCTCAATGCAATTATGTACAAATAGAACCGGCATATCATTCAAATGGAACTGTTATTTTCTTTATTCAACTGTATCTTTAAATTATTTGACTTACTATATCTTCAAATTATTTGACTAAACTTACTCAGTAATGCTGCCAGTTTTGCTGCCACAGGAACAGACTGTCCCTGTTGAATTTTATCATGTGCCTCAATCAGCTGACAAACCAAGTTTCTGACACTGAAAATAAACGAAGTTTAGAAAAAATCCAGCAAGAGGATCAGAGATCCAGAAGTCGAGTTTTGACATTAAATTCTGAAGAAATAAGCTATTTGTAGCAACAGTGACCTTGACCTTGAACACGGAAGGGCCCTAACAACAATAGGTTCCGGATACTTATTAGGAGCCTGATTCTTAGCCAAAAATCCAACATTAGTAGTAAAAGTATTACCAACACTACGATAGTGAGAATCATCTACCGATAAAGCATGAAGCTCACTAACTCTTCTAGCAGAAGAGAAGGCTAAGAGAAAAGCTGTCTTATATGTTAAGAATTTGAAATCCACTGTATCAAGAGGCTCAAAAGGTGATTCTTTTAGCTTAAGAAGAACCCATGCTAAATTCCAATTCGGAATTAATCTAAGAGTTCTAGTTCTATTTATCGAAAAATTTCTAACTAATTTGGATAAAGAGACATTAGAACCAATCATTAATGTATCATGGTGGGCGTAGGTATCAGATAACATAGACCTATAACCCTTGATCGTAACAGGCTGCAGTTTGATCTTGTCAAACAAATAGACCAGGAAATTAGCAATGTCAGGAATGGAGGGACCATAAACATCTATCGAGTGATTCCTACACCACTGGCGAAAGACCTTCCACTTTGCAGCATAATTTAGTGAAGAGGAGGTCCTCCTGCAGTTAGAAATTGCATCCACTGCTCGTCCTGTAAAACGCTTACTGCGCAAGAAGGACCGCACAACGGAAATACATGAAGGTTGAGACCTTGCGGATTGTGGTGAAGCGTGTGCAATTTCCCCTGCGAGAGAAAGATCCTCCCGTGGAGGAAGCTTCCACGGCATGTCCCACAACAGACACCAGAGTTGATTTATCCACGGTCTCTGTGGTGACAGAGATGCTACCAACAGAATCTAGCAGTGGGATTGCTTTATCTTGAGCAATATCTGCTGAATTAGCGGAGCCGGAGGATACGCGTATCCTATTATCTCATCCCACGGGATCGACAGAGCATCTACTGCAAACGCTTGAGGATCCGGACATGGGGACACGTAAGTCTGCAACCGATTGTTGAGATACGTCGCAAACAAAATCTATCATTGGTCACTCCCATTGGTAGCAAATCTGATTGAAAACCTGTTTGTTGAGAGTCCATTCCGATGGCAACAGGCGACCCTTCCGTGAAAGGGAGTCTGCTAACAAATTCAGACGACCCGGAATACGACGGACCGATAGTAGAACCTGATGTTCCAGTACAAACAGAAGGATTCTTTCCGTTAGATTGAACAACGGAATGGAATGAGTGCCTCCCTGATTCCGAATATACGCCACTACCGCCGTATTGTCGTACAAAATTTGAACGTGTGTGTTCTGAATAACGTCCATCCAATGACGCAACGCAAGCCAAATTGACATTTCCTTGATATTTATGTGCTTGCCTAAGAATTGAGGATCCCAAAGACCCTGGCACCTCAAATCCGACGGGCATAGTGTCGCGCCCCAACCTGTTTGACTGGCATCCGTCATGATAGTAAAACTCGGATCCGGCAATCGCAGTGGAACTCCCTTAGTTAACCATTGAATGTCTGCCCAAGTCTGAATCTCTTGTTTCACTAGGTCTGACAAGAGGATGTCCGCATCGAGCGAATGAGTCTTCACTTTCCAATTCTGAGTCAAAAAGATTTGGAGAGGACGAGTGCGTAGCCGCTCCATTGGAATGAGATCCGCGGATCTCTTTTTAGAATATTTGACGGAAGTTGAGTCCATCTTGGACTTCGAGTAAACGGAGGCTTTCCTTTGAAGGACAGTTTCAGTCCTTCCGCAATTACCCTTCGAACCCAAGGGTCCTCCGTAATCAATTCCCAATTTTGTAAATAACTCGACAACCTTCCGCCCACAGGAACTCGACAGAGGTCTACACCATCACTTCCTGGACCTGCAAGGCTTGCGGAAGGAGAAACGTCCTCCCGGACCCGCCCCTCACACCGTCGACCTAGGGCGTCTGATTACGGCCAGCGTTATGGCCCCTGCTAGAGTCTCTGCCTTGATGGTCTCGATAATAAGGTCTAGAGGGCGCGTACGCACCTCTAAAGGAACTTCCCCTGGACGTGCTCGTCCCAGAAGATCAAGGCCTACTTTTTTTCTGCTGGTTCCAATTTACTAGAAGCGGACTTAAAAAGCAGAGGGTCTGAAGCTTTCTTAGTTAACTTATCGTAAATAGCGGAAAGCTTGCCGTCAAAGAGAAGCTCTCCAGAGACCGGAGCGACTCTAAGAGAGTTTTTCACCTTACTATCCACTCTTGTGGACGTAGCAAGGGTTCCGTCACATCTAACCAACTCCAGATTAGCCACTGAAAGGGCGGAGTTATATGTAGAATAGGCAACAGCCCTTGACAGAACTCTCAGAGACGTTTGTATGTCCTGAAATTCTTGCCCTTCAAGGCGTAACGATAATGCTCTGGTAAGGTGATCTGCGTACGGGAGTGCGTCTAAATTTGCTCTATTCGAAGATATTGTAGTTTCCAAGATAGAGCTATGAATAGACATAGATGACAGCATGGATAATTCCAGATCTTCAGCCTGGTCATCTAGACGCAGAGGAACTCTCTGAATGCCCTGTCCTGCCGTTTCAAATCTATTCCTAGCATTAATGAAAGGCAGATTCAGAGCATTAGCCGATAGGAAAGCTGACCTGCCCGATTTATTGATAGCGTCGTTTAAAAGTTCAAATGTCCGTGAGACATTCCTGGACTGAGACGGAAACTCTGGGACGGTGTCCCTAAACCGATTAAAATGAAAGTGTCAATGACACTGTAGCTTAACTTGTGTGTTGTGTTTGATGAAAAGGATTATGTTCAATGTTTATGAAAGGATTATGAAATAAGACAAGAATTGTGATAATTGGGAATATGTTCATTTCTGTTCCCTGTGTGCTATGTTTATGATAAAAATAATATGAGGTGTACACTGTACTAAAGAGCTGAGGGGTGGGTTAATATGACCTCACAGTTAATGTATGTGGCCCTCACAGTTAATGTATATCAACAAAAGTTAACAAGTTACAGTGAAATTATTCCAAAACGAGTCATCCTATCAAGTTACATTAAAATCCCCTCATAAATATGGCCTACAGACTGTGCTAAAGGTTTTCGGGCTTCGGGCCCCTGTAGCCGTCAGTTTCCCAATTGCGTCCAAAGGGGACGTTCTCATTTAGACATTATATGAAGTCAATCTACCAAGTTACAATGAAATCCCTTAATAAATATGACCTGTAGACTGTGCTAAAGGTTTTTGGGCTTTGGGCTCTGGCAGCCATCATGGTTGAATGATCGCAACCAAAAGGGGACATTCTCATCTGGACACTATTTGGAGTCATCCTACCAAGCTACAATGAAATCCCTTCATAATTATGACCTGTAGACTGTTCTAAAGGTTTTGGGGCTTTGGGCCCCTGAAGCCGTCACAGTTGCCCAATCGTGTCCAAAAGGGGACGTTCTCATCTAGACATTATATGAAGTCAACCTACCAAGTTACAATGAAATCCCTTCATAAATATGACCTGTAGACTGTTCTAAAGGTTTTGGGGCTTTGGGCCCCTGAAGCCGTCACAGTTGCCCAATCGTGTCCAAAAGGGGACGTTCTCATCTAGACATTATATGAAGTCAACCTACCAAGTTACAATGAAATCCCTTCATAAATATGACCTGTAGACTGTGCTAAAGGTTTTCGGGCTTCGGGCTCGGGCAGCCATCATGGCTGAATGATCGCAACCAAAGGGGACAATGTCATCTGGAGTGATCCTGCGAAGTTACAATGAAATCCCTTCATAAATATGACCTGTAGACTGTACTCAAGGTTTTCGGGCTTCGAGCACCTGTAGCCATCACAGCTGACCAATCACGACCAAAAGGGGATGTCATCATCTAGGCATTATATGGAGTCAACCTAACAGGTTACAATGAAATCCTTCTATACATATAACCTTTTACCTATGCTAAAGGTTTTTGGGCTCGGGCACCCATCAAGGCTGAATGATCATGGCCAAAATGGGACGTTCTCATCTAGACATTATTTGGAGTCATCCTACCAAGTTACAATGAAATCCCTTCATAAATATGACCTGTAGACAGTGCAAAAGGTTTTCGGGCTTCGGGTACCCTTAGCCGTCAAAGTTGCCCAATCATGTCCAAAAGGGGACGTTCTCATCTAGACATTATATGAAGTCAACCTACCAAGTTACAATGAAATTCCTTCATAAATATGACCTGTAGACTGTGCTTAAGGTTTTTGGGCTCGGGCAGCCATCATGGTTGAATGATCGCAACCAAAGGGGAAAATCTCATCTGGGCATCATCTGGAGTGATCCTGCGAAGTTACAATGAAATCCCTTCATAAATATGACCTGTAGACAGTGCAAAAGGTTTTCGGGCTTCGGGTACCCTTAGCCGTCAAAGTTGCCCAATCATGTCCAAAAGGGGACGTTCTCATCTAGACATTATATGAAGTCAACCTACCAAGTTACAATGAAATCCCTCCATAAATATGACCTGTAGACTGTGCTTAAGGTTTTCGGGCTTCGGGCTCGGGCAGCCATCATGGCTGAATGATCACAACCATAGGGGACAATCTAATCTGGGCATCATCTGGAGTGATCCTAAGAAGTTACAATGAAATCCCTTCATAAATATGACCTGTAGACTGTGCTCAAGGTTTTCGGGCTTTGGGCACTAGTAGCCATCACAACTGACCAATCACGACCAAAAGGGGATGTCATCATCTAGGCATTACATGGAGTCAACCTAACAGGTTACAATGAAATCCTTCCATAAATATGACCTTTTGCCTATGCTAAAGGTTTTTGGGCTCGGGCACCCATTAAGGCTGCATGATCGCGATCAAAATGGGACGTTCTCATCTAGACATTATTTGGAGTCATCCTACCAAGTTACAATGAAATCCCTTCATAAATATGACTTCTAGACTGTGCTAAAGGTTTTTGGGCTTTGGGCCCCTGTAGCCATCACAGTTGCCCAATCATGCCCAAAAGATGACTTTCTCATCCAGACATTGTATGAAGTCAACCCACCAAGTTACAATGAAATTCCTCAATAAATATGACCTGTAGACTGTGGTAAAGGTTTTCGGGTTTTGGGCTCGGGCAGTCGTCACGGTTGGCAGATCATGCCCAAATGGGGAAATTCTCATCTAGACATCATAAGGAGTCATCCTACCAAGTTACAATGAAATCCCTCCACATTCAACATGACCTGCAGACTGTGCTAAAAGTTTTTGGGTTTCGGGCTTGGGCAGCCATCACGGTTGATAGATCATGCCCAAAAGGAGACGTTCTCATCTAGGCATTATACAGAGGCATCCTACCAAGTTACAATGAAATCCCTTCATAAATACGACCTGTAGACTGTGCTAATGGTTTTCGGGTTTGTTTTGGGCTCGGGCAGCCATACCGGTTGCCCGATTGAGACCAAAAGGGGACGTTCTCATCTAGACATGACCCCAAACCTGCATATGAAATTTCGTGACGATCAGACAAGAACTGCGGGGTGTAGCCCGTGCTAAAGGAAAATGTGAACAGACGTCACAGACTCACAGACTAACAGACTCACAGACTAACAGACTCACAGACTAACAGACTTCCGCACGCGTGATGGCAATAGCTTATCTTGACTATGTCAAGTTAAGCTAAAAATCGGTGTCCAGTAGTGCTATAAGCCTCCTATCAGGCTGAGCAGCATCCTGGTCCGCTGGAACAACATCAGGAAGAAAATGCCGTATTAACTCAACAGCGATTTTGTGTTGTTCCGAAAGGGAGAACTCCAATTCATCCATATCCCTTTCGCCATTCTGACGGATCTCCTGGATATCTCGGTCGTCCGCTCCCGATCCAGCTGCAGAACGTACCGACCCAGCATCATCAGATTCTTCCTGCTCTGATAGGGCTTCTGCCGGATGCTGCTATGATTTGTGCTCTGCGATAGCACGTCCATTAACGAGGCCTGCGGAGCTGCGGTCTTGCGTGATTTAGCCGCAGGAAGCTCCGTGGACGTTGTCTCCAGCATACCTCTCTTATGCAAACGTCCAGAAGAAGGTGGCCTCGAATCCCTGGCTACCGGATGGCATGACCTGGCTGCCGAGGAATCTCTGGAAGGCGATGCCGGCTGGATATCGGCGGTCACGTAGCCAATGTGCGGTCGAGTGCACTGACGTAAGGAGGAAGAAGCCCTTGATACAGCCTCTCCGGATTGTTTATACACCGGAGCGTCCCGAGGGGTGGACGTAAGCTCCGACTGAGGAACATTTTGTACGACAACATCCGGACCGCGATGTTGTTGTACGAGAGAGAGACCTCTCTCGCTCGCAGCCCGTGCGGAGCAGGACGAGCTAGGAACCGAACCCAAAGGCTTCTTCCATCCTAAACCAAGATCCGTCGTCACTGCGTGTGCCTGAGGAATGTTTATAGTGCTCGCAACACCCTTAATTCTTTCCTGGAGCGCAACGGACGAACCCGGGTGCTGTACCATTCGGTAAATGGACGCGACACCGGGCGAGCTAGCGGATGTAGACGCCAACACCGTCGATCCTACGGGGGGCCTCTTAGGCAATTGCCGTATATCCATGAGCACTTTTGTCGCTAGCTCTTCTCTGGATTGTGACGACGGACGCGCACTGGAAGACGACATCACGGAAACATCACCCAATTCTTGTTCCTCTGAAAAAGAGAGTGAAAAACTTGAGTGACCTTGCAGAGAGAGGACTGACATGTCCTGCTCCCCGCTAACAATATACCGTGACACACATGTCCAACGTTTGTCATCTCATTTGGAACATATAGAACAAGGCTTAGTGTGGGTACACTGACTACAATTAATGCAGAAATCATGAGAATCAGAGGAAGATTTCCTTCCATAACAATTTGAACAATAATCTTTCATTGTAAAAATAATCAATCACAGTAGTACCCGCAATAAACCTTGCAAACAAAGATACATAGTATAAAAATCCATTATAATAACATGAAAAAACAATTCAAAAAGTATAAAAATTTTGAAAAAATTTTTTTTCAGAAGAGCCCAAGTTCCCAAAGGGAACCCAGAGCCCAAATGGATTCCAAAAAAGCCTAAGTGTGGACAAAAATTTTAAATCATTCTGAAAAATTAATGCAACACAAACGGACAATATTAATGTATCTTAATACGAACAAGGGCAATGCCCCCGGTCCCCCGACCAAGATGACAAATTCAAGGGAGCTGTTAGGATGCAATTTGTTTGCAGAGCATGGCCATTTTTTAACTTGACCTGTATTTCCAACCAATTAAACCACATACTTAGTTTCGTTTCAATCAAATGATCCAAAGTAAAGTTATCATCCGGACAACACAAAAACCGTATTTTCTAAGTCGAAAAAGGGGAATAAATCCAGTAAAAATCAGTGGAGCGTGCCCATTTTCGAACTTGACCTGCATTTCCAGCCAAATAAGCGGCATACTAAATTTCGTTTCAATCAAATGATCCTAACTAAAGTTATCATCCGGACAACACAAAAACTGTATTTTTTAAGTCGAAAAAGGGGAATAAATCCAGTAGAAATCAGTGGAGCGTGCCCATTTTCGAACTTGACCCGCATTTCCACCCAAGTAAGACACATACCAAATTTAGTTTCAGTAAAATCATCCAAACTAAAGTTATCATCTGGACAAGGGTGTGACGGACGGACGGACGGACGGACGGACGGACGGACGGACGGATGGGCGGGCGGACGGACGGACACTGCTGATTACAATAGTCCCCCGAAGGGTCGGGGGACAATAATCAATGCAGAAGACAAGGAATCACTTATCCGAAGTAACCGTTGTCAACATAAGCAAACAGTGTAAACAAACCAGAAAACTTACTCCAGGCACTGGTAAACATGGCCCAGTAATCAGTGTCCAATTTAAACACTATCTGATGTTAAACAGAGCCTTCCCCAGAAGAGACTGCAGAGCATCAGATGGTAGATGCAGACCTAAACGCCTAAACACCCCTAGGGTGAGGACGTAAACATGGAGACAGAACAGAAAAAAATTTTGTTACCAAGCCAAAACTCCCAAAAAATTTTAAGTAATAAAAATTACAAAAATGAAAGTGTCAATGACACTGTAGCTCAACTTGTCAAGACAAAGACATGTACATGTATAGTATGTGACACAGCAATGACAAACATCTAGGTAATGACCTGATAACAAAGGTACATATAAAGTATTGTAACGGTCTGTACATGAATACTGACCGTTGCCTGTAACAAATGTATAGGTAAAGTATTGTAAAGGTGGGTGACAGTCAGATGCTGAACTAGAAAAAATCTTTGAGTCCCAGAGTGGGTTTGACTGAACCCCAAAATATTTGTTCTCATAGCACAGTGATAACAAAGGCACCCCAAAACACACTCGTTCCTGTCCCAAGGTGAAAACAAAAGTACTCAAGAAGTTTTGTGAAGATCAGTTCATAAATACGAGCTGTATAGATCTTGTGACAAAAAACTGATTGGACCTAATTTCGGTACAAAATGGCCACTGGCAGCCATCTTGAATTTTGGACCGTACCCAGAAACACTCATTCTCATCCCAAGGAGATAACAAAGGTACCCAAGAAGTTTTGTGAAGATCGGTTCATAAATACAGCCTCTACCCTGAGCCGTATTGACATGTGTGCTTACATTGTGTAAGTAGCACTGAATAAATCAAAGTTCATCTAATTTGCATAATTTCGGCACGAAAAAAAACCCCTTACAATATGTGATGTATTCCATGTTACTAAACATTCATACAAAAATTTATTCAAATCAGAACTTTCATACAGAAGTTCTATACAAAAGACTGATTGCACTAATTTTGGTACAAAATGGCTGCTGGTGGCCATCTTGAATTTCGGACCACACCCAAAAACACTCGCTCTCATCCCACGGTGATAACAAAGGTACCCAAGAAGTTTCGTAAAGATTGGTTCATAAATATGGCCTCTAGTCTGAGCTGCATAGAAGATGTGTACAAAAAACTGATTAGACCTAATTTCGGTACAAAATGGCCACTGGCAGCCATCTTGAATTTTAGACCACACCCAGAAACACTCGTTCTCGTCCCAAGGTGATAACAAAGGTACCCAAGACATTTCGTGAAGATCAGTTCATAAATACAGACTCTAGTCTGAGCCGTATTGACATGTGTACTTACTGTGTGTAAGTCGCACTGAAAAAATCAAAGTTCATCTAATTTGCATAATTTCTGCACGAGAAAAAAACCTGTATTATATGTGATGCATCCCATGGTACTAAACATTCACACAAAATAATTATTCAAATCAGGGTTTTCATATGGAAGTTCTGTGCAAAAATCTGATTGCACCTAATTTTGTACAAAATGGCTGCCATTGGCCATCTTGAATTTCGGACCGGACCCAAAAACACTCGTTCTCGTCCCACGGTGATACCAAAGGTACCCAAGAAGTTTTGTGAAGATCGGTTCATAAATACGGCCTCTAGCCCAAGCCGTATTGGCATTTGCACTTACAGTGCTGAAAGTAACCACAAAAAACATCAAAATTAGTCTAATTTGCACAATTTACGTACGAGAAAAAAACCCGTATTATATGTGATGTATCCCATGGTACTAAACATTCATACAAAAAATTATTCAAATCAGAGCTTTCATATGGAAGTTCTGTACAAAAAACAGATTTCTGCATCGTCGGTACAAAATGGCGGCTGGCAGCCATCTTGAATTTCGGACCGGACCCAAAAACACTCGTTCTCGTCCCACGGTCATAACAAAGGTACCCAAGAAGTTTTGTAAAGATCGGTTCATAAATACGGCCTCTAGCCCGAGCCATAGCAGCTTGGCACTTACAGCTCTGAAAGTAACACTAAATAAATCAAAGTCAGTCTAATTTGCATAATTTACGCACGAGAAAAAAAAACGTATTATATGTGATGTATCCCATGGTACTAAACATTTATACAAAACTTTATTCAAATCAGAACTTTCATACAGAAGTTCTGTACAAAAAACTGATTTTTTCATCATCGGTACAAAATGGGCACTGGCAGCCATCTTGAATTTCGGACCACACCTAAAAACACTCGTTCCCGTCCCAGGGTCATAACAAAGGTACACAAGAAGTTTCGTAAAGATCGGTTCATAAATACGACCTCTAGCCCGAGCCATAGCCAATTGTTGACGTACGGACAGACGGACAGACGGCCAGACGGACGGACGGACAGACGGACGACGGGCCATGACAATAGCTCAAATTTGACTTCGTCAAAGTTGAGCTAATAAGCCAAAAGCATGGGAGAATGGCAAGGGGGGAATGAAGGAAAGGGAGAGAGGAAACACTGAACAAACAATGGAACATTCATGGCAAGAATGACAACAGCAGGGCTTTGCCTCGAAAATAGGCCACATGAATAAATTTTTATAAAAAAATTTTAAGTTACAGCCCTGAACAATGGAAACCACTGTTTTTCTCCACTCTTCATCCTAAATGCACTTCCTATCCACCATTTCTCTCAAAATTATGTGTCTGGCATCATTAAAACTGAGATTTACAGCACAAATATCAGTGATGTGACACTGTTTACAGGGCCAAACAAAGAATGACATTTTGGTGGGAATTTTGAGACCTCCTTGACACTGTGCATGTGCAGTACAGTATAAGTGTGGAGGAGGTACCAGGACATCAATTTTTTGGTTTTTGATGCAAATTTGGGGGATTGGGGGGGGGGGGGGGGGGGCAAAATTTGGTTTGGCCCTGAATTTAATGAGTTTGCACCCAGCAGTCTGGGTCATTGGTACAGTATAAAAATATATTCTATTAATAGTAACAGTGACCTTGACCTTGGGGCCCCAGACTCCGAAAACAATAGGTGTCTTCCCTTCCTATAGGGTAACCTGTGGTATAAGTTTGGTGAAGATACAAAGAATAGAACTAAAGTTATTGCCCGGAAACCAATTTGTCACAAAATATTCTATTTATAGTAACAGTGACCTTGACCTTGGGGCCCCAGACTCCGAAATCGATAGGTGTCTTCCCTTCCTATAGGGCAACCTGTGGTATAAGTTTGGTGAAGATACACGGAATAGAACTAAAGTTATTGCCTGGAAACCAATTTGTCACAAAATATTCTATTTATAGTAACAGTGACTTTGACCTTGGAGTCCCAGACTCCGAAATCAATAGGTGTCTTCCCTTCCTATAGGGTAACCTCTGGTATAAGTTTGGTAAAGGTGCGTCAAATAGAACTAAAGTTATTGCCCGGAAACCAATTTGTCATAAAATATTCTATTAATAGTAACAGTGACCTTGATCTTGGAGTCCCAGACTCCAAAATCAATAGGTGTCTTCCCTTCCTGTAGGGTAACCTCTGGTATAAGTTTGGTAAAGGTGCGTCAAATAGAACTAAAGTTATTGCCCGGAAACCAATTTCTCACAAAATATTCTATTTATAGTAACAGTGACCTTGTCCTTGGGGCGCGAGACTCTGAAATTGATAGGTGTCTTCCTTTCCTGCAGGGTAACCTCTGGTACAAATTTAGTAAAGGTGCATCAAATAGAACTAAAGTTATTGCCCAGAAACCAATTGTTTACGCCCGCCGCCCGTCATTTCATCAAACTATAAGTCAAAACTTGACTAATAAGCTATATTACCAAGACAAAAATTTCTTACCCTTTCAGAACAAACCTTTGTCTACAGTTTCTGTATTTACATGGAAACTAAAGTCAAGAGCTCAATTATGAACCTTGAGACATGTTTTGAACAAACTTTAATCTGCCTCCATCGAGGATGCTGAATATTAATTACTTATCAAAAGATTCTGACTGGTAGATCTGAAGAAGATTTTAAAAAATATTCCTCATACTGCACAAAGTTAAAATTAGGAAGACCAAATATGACTCCACAGACTCGATATTCCTTGCTAAGAAATAGGCCTTTAACTGGTTGAGTGCTAAAAGCCACTATCAGGGCTTTCAAGAAAGTTAAAAAATTTATAGTAATTTATATATTTTTTATACTTACCAATGACCCAGACTTAGCTGGTGCTAACTCTAACAAAACCAGGGCCAAACACAAATTTTGCCCCCCAATCCCCAAAATTTGCATCCAAAACAAAAAGAAATCATGTCCTAAAGGACCTCCATACTACGCCTCTACTGCGCATGCGCAGTGACGCAGACGTCCCGAAATTGGCGCCAATTATCATTCTTACTGGCAGTGCCTGGTCAGCGCTATGTACTCAGCGGGGAGGCAAGAGTTCCCAACTCCAGGGAGGGCCATCCCCGTCTGGGTCATTGTTAAGTATAAAAAATATATAAATTACTATAAATTTTTTAACATTTTTATACTGTACCAATGACCCAGACTTAGCTGAATAGTAAACAGGCTGGAGGGCCTAGGACATAGAGGAAAATCCAATAAGCTCAACTATATAGTAAAGAGGTAACCCCTTAAGGAGAAAAGGAGTATTAGGCTTTACATGTATCTTTCTTATTTAATCTTAAATTAGAAAGATACACTACCCTTAATAATTGAGCACAATAACATTCATGTTCTCTATTAACATCCAGTATAACCCTTATACTAATTATTTTTAAAGCAAGCCAATAAATAAAGTAGTCCAGAGAACTGAGACTCTTTATAGTCCTTTAAAAGTGTCCGAGTATTGTATATTAAAGCCCGTTTGACACTTGACATATACAAATGCTTCACACCGAGCTACACTTTAAAAATAAGACATGAATGAATTTAAACATTAATATTACACTTTAAAACCATCCCGGAAGCGACTCAGAAATACTGACTTGGAGGAGGCATTCCCTTGCTTTTCACTATAAAGCAGGTGACCTAAGGGAACACCCGCCCCCCCCCCCCCCCCTTCCCCTTGCCCTGGGTCAAATAGCCCAGAGCGAAGAGGGCAGCCGGACGGAGTCACTGCCGGAACAGAAAGCCTGCATAACTATAGTTGCAACTGTTTAGTGGACGACATTCTGAGCAACAGATAATGGACCTAAACAATGCAGGTCTCCAGAAATGGACTCAATATTTCTGAGATAAAAATTCGTAAATGTGGATGGCTGAGACCAATAAGCAGCCTTCATTAAATCTGTAATAGCAACACTATTAGCATAAGCCCAGGAAGTAGAAAGAGCTCTTACTTCATGAGCAGAAATCTTAAGCACAGACTGCTGAGAAGAAGATAAATCTTCATAAGCAGTACGGATAGTTAACTGAATCCATCTAGCAATAGAATGGACTCAAATATCCTTTCTATTAGGCATCAAAGACAGAAAGAAACGTTTCCGTCCCTTTCTAATAAACTGAGATCTCTGTTTATAGATACGTAATGCTCTAACAGGACAGAGTAAAGGCCTACGCCCGTCTGAAGACGGAAGAGCCTTAATAACAATAGGTTCCGGATATTTATTAGGAGCCTGATTCTTAGCTAAAAAACCCACATTAGTAGTGAAGGTGATAGTATTCCCAACACTACGATAATGAGAATCATCCACCGAAAGTGCATGAAGCTCACTGACTCTTCTAGCAGAAGAGAAAGCTAAGAGAAAAGCTGTCTTATAAGATAAGAATTTGAAATCTACTGTCCCAAGAGGTTCAAATGGCTTTTCCTTCAATTTAAGAAGAACCCAAGCTAAATTCCACTTAGGAATTAATCTAAGAGTTCTGGGTCTATTTATCGAAAAGTTTCTAACTAACTTCGATAAAGAGACATTAGATCCAATTTGTAAACTATCATGATGTGCATAGGTATCAGATAACATAGATCTATAACCCTTTATAGTAACAAGCTGCAGTTTGATTTCGTCAAACAAGTATACTAGAAAGTTTGCAATGTCTGGTATAGAGGGATCGAATATATCTACAGAATGATCCCTACACCAACGACGAAAAACCTTCCACTTAGCCGCATAGTTTAGCGAAGAGGAGGTCCTCCTACAGTTAGAAATCGCGTCCACTGCTCGTCCTGTAAAGTGCTTGCCATGCAAGAAGGACCGCACAACGGAAAAACGTGAAGGTTGAGACCTTGCGGGTTGTGATGGAGTTGGCGCGATTTCCCCTGCGAAAGAAGATCCTCCCGTGGAGGAAGCTTCCGCGGTAGGTCCCACAACGGACACCTGAGTAGATTTATCCACGGTTTCTGTGGCAACAGAGATGCTACCAACAGAATCTTGCATTGAGATTGTTTTATCTTTAGCAATACTTGTTGAATTAACGGCGCTGGAGGATACGCATATCCTATCATTCCGTCCCAAGGGATCGACAGAGCGTCTACTGCAAATGCTCATGGATCCGGACACGGAGACACATACGTCTGCAACTGATTGTTGAGAAGTGTCGCAAATAAGTCTATCATTGGCCGTTCCCATTGGTAGCAAATCTGATTGAATACTTGTTTGTTGAGAGTCCACTCCGACAGCAACAAGCGACCCTTTCGTGAAAGGGAGTCTGCTAGTACATTCAGACGACCCGGTATGTGACGGACCGAAAGAAGAACGTGATGTTCTAACGCAAACAGAAGGATTCTTTCCGTTAGATTGAACAACGGAACTGAATGAGTGCCTCCCTGATTCCGTATATACGCCACTACTGTCGTATTGTCGGATAGGATTTGGACATGAGCATCGTGAATAATGTCCATCCAGTGACGTAACGCAAGCCAAATTGACATCATTTCCTTGATGTTTATGTGCTTGCACAGGAATTGCGGATCCCAAAGACCCTGGCATCTCGAATCCGTTGGGATTAATGATGCACCCCAACCTGTTTGACTGGCATCCGTCATAACGGTAAAACTCGGATCCGGCAACTGCAGCGGAACTCCTTGAGTTAACCACTGAATGTTTGCCCAAGTCTGAATCTCTTGTTTCACTTGATCTGACAAGAGAACGTCCACACTGAGCGAATGAATTTTCACACTCCAATTCTGAGTCAGGAAAATTTGAAGAGGACGTGTGCGTAACCGCCCCATCGGAATGAGATCCGCGGCGGCTCCGCACAGACCTATCAGTCTCATAAATTCTCTCGCCGTGACTTTGTCTGCGTGCAGACAATAGCGAGCGTAACAACTGACTAATTTCGCTCTGGTTAACGGCAGACGAACGAGATTGTTGTGCGTCTCGAAGCTCATTCCCAGATGAGTGAATGACTTGGACGGCACCAGATCCGACTTCTCCTCGTTTACTATAAAACCGAGACGTCGGAGCAATAGAAGAAGATTCTGAACATCGTTCTGAAGCGTTAACTCGTTGCCGTACCTCTGAAGAATGTCGTCCAGGTAGGCCGACGTTACCGCAGACGAATGAGCTCGGAAGTAGATCATTACCGAGTTCATTACCCGAGTGAAAGCCCAGGGTGCTAGATTCAATCCGAAGCACATCGCCCGGAATTGATACACCACTCCTAGGACTGCCAAGCGTAGATACTTTCGGAATGTCGGATGTACCATGACGTGAAAGTACGCATCTTTGAGATCTATGCTCGTTGCATAATCGTTCACCCGAATACTCGCTCTGACCGATCGAATCGTCTCCATATAACACTTCGGAGCGACGATCAGCTTGTTTATCCAGCTCAAATCTATGACTGGACGGAACGAGCCGTCTGGTTTCGGAACCAGAAACAGATGGCTGTAGAATCCCGGAGATTCCTGGTTTTCTACGACCTCTACCGCGTTCTTCATTAAAAGAGACTGCACCTCTGATAACAGAGCGTCTCTTTTCTGCGGATTTGACGGAAGATGAGTCCACTTTGGACTTCGAGTTAATGGAGGCTTTCGTTTGAAGGATATCTTTAGACCTTCCGAAGTCACTCCTCTCACCCAAGGGTCGTCCGTAATCGACGCCCATTCTTGTGAAAAGCTCGACAACCTTCCACCAACCGGAACACGATAGAGGTTTAAGCCATCACCTCCTGGACCTGCGAGGCCTGTGGTAGGAGAAACCATGTCTTCCACGACCCGCACCTCGCCCCGTCGACCTCGGGGCGTCCGACCAATTGTCCCGGCCTGAAGGACGTCCCGAACGAGAGTCGCTATCCTGACAGTCTCTCGAATAAGACCAAGAGGACGCACCGGAACCTCTATAGGAACCTCTCTTGGGCGCATTAGACCCAGAAGTGCCTGTCTTATTCGTGTCTGCTGTATCCGACTTCCCAGGAGCAGATTTGAACAAAAGAGAATCCTTAGCTTTCTTTGTAATTTTATCATAAATAGCGGAAAGCTTGCCGTCAAAGAGAAGTTCTCCTGAGACCGAAGCGACTCTAAGAGAGTTCTTCACCTTAGAATCCACTAGTGTGGATGTAGCTAGGGCTGCGTCACGTCTAACCAACTCCAGATTTGCCACTGAAAGGGCGGAGTTACACGTGGAATAAGCTACTGCCCTTGAAAGAAGTAAAGAGGATTGTATATCCTGAAACTCTTTCCCCTGAAGGCGCAGTGATAACGCCTTAGTAAGGTGATCTGCGTAAGATAAGGCATCTAAATTGGCTCTGTTAGACGCAATAGCTGTTTCCAACACCGCGGTTGGAATAGAAGCTGACGACGGTAATGATAGCTCTAAGTCTTCCGCCTCGTCGTCCATACGCAGAGGAACTCTCGGTATACCCTGTCCTGCCGTATCAAATTTATTCCTTGCATTAATGAAAGACAGGTTGAGAGTATTAGCGGACAAGAAACCTGCTTTCCCCGTCCTGGAAGCAAGTTTAAATATAGCGTCGCTCAATAATTCAAATGTTCTTGCAACATTATTGGACTGCGACGGAAACTCGGGAGCGATGTCCCTGAACCGCTCAAAAAATTCAGAGTCCAATGACGCTATAATTCTCTTGTCCGGAAGCGCAGCAGTCTGGCCCGACGGAACAACTTGAGGGAGAAAGTGCCAGATGAAGTCCACGGCAGCTTTATGTTGTTCCGAAAGGGATAACTCCAAGTCATCCGTATCCCTTTCACCATCCGGTCGGACCTCATGATGTTCCCGGTCGTCCGCCCCCGATGCTTCGGCAGAGTGTACCGACCCAGCGCCGTCGGATAATTCTCGATCCGACACCGTTTCTGTCGGTTGCTGGGATGCTGCGATAAGCTGTGCTATCTGCACAAGAATGTCCGGCGTCGAGACCTGCAGAGGCGCAGTCTTTCGCTGCTTCGCCGAGGGCAGCTCCGCATCAGATGGCTCCCGCATACTTTTCCTATGCGAACGTCCGGAGTCCATCGGTCTCGAATCCCTGGCTGCCGGATGGTGTGACCTGGTCGCCGAAGAATCCTTGATCGGCGAAGCTGGTAATATATCGGCGGTCACGCAGCCAAGGTGCGGTCGTGTGCGCTGATGATAAGAGGAAGCCTTAACAGTCTCTGCGGACTGCTTATACAACGGAGCGTCCCGAGCGACGGACGTATGCTCCGCTAAAGACACATTTTGTACCACAACATCTGGTCCCAGATGTTGTTATACGAGAGAGGGGCCTCTCTCGCTCGCGGCCCGGCTGGACCTGGACGAGCTAGGAACCGGACTCAAAGGCTTCCTCCGTTCTCGCTTACTATCCGCCGTCACTGGGTGTGCATCTATTATGTTTATAGTGCTCGCATCACCCAAAATTTCCTCTTGGACCGCATCGGACGAACCCGGCTGCCGAACCATTCGGTGAATGGACGCTACACCGGGCGAGCTAGCGGACGACATTTGTCTAATCTCCATGAGCACTTTTGCCGCTAGCTCTGAATTCATTTGTGACGACGGACGCACACTTGAAGAAGATAACATGGAAACATCACCCTGTTCTGGTTCCTCTGAAATAGAAACTGAGAGAGTAGAGTGACCTTGCGGAGAAAGAGCCGGAATCGCTCTTTCTCCAGAAACAACATATCGTGACACACGTTTCCAATGTTTCTCATCCCAATGTTCACATATAGGACAGGGATTAATGCGAGAACACTGACTACAATTAATACAATGAACAGAAAGTCAGAGGAAGATTTCTTCCTATTACAATTTGAACAATGTCCCTTCATTGTGAAAGAACAACAATAAGTCCTAGTTACTCGCAAAAACCCCTGACACAAAGATACATAATAACATGATCCATTAATAAATGAAAAAACAATTGCAAAACAAAATAATTTTAAAAAAATATTTTTTCAGCGAAGCCCAAGTTGCTGAAAAGTAACGTTGAGCCCCGATGGATCCGATGGCAAAGTGTGGTCAAAAATTTTAAAATTATATTAACTAATTAATGAGACACTTTCGGATAATATAAATGTATCTTATAGTGAGATAAACTACAGCAAAGGCAAACAGCCCCCCTCAAAAAAGGCTGTTGCCAATGAAAACAAACAGTGTAAAAACACCAGAAAACATGACTCCAGGCACTGAAAAAACTGGCCCGGAATCAGTCATCAATTACACTCTATCTGATGCAAAACAGAGACTCCCAGGGGAGAATCTGTAGAACATCAGATTTAAGATGCAGAACACAAACGTTATACACCCATGGGTGAAAACGTAACTATGGGGAAAATAACAGAAAACATTCTGTAACCAAGCAACTCTCCCAGGAAATTTTAGAAATGAAATTTCTCAAAAATATGCCAAAAGCATGGGAGAATTGCAAGGGGGGACTTTAGAAGGCTAGGGGAGAGGAAACACTGAATATGCAGTGCAACAATTAGCAAGAATGACAACAAGAGGCCCATGCCTCGAAAATAGGCAACTTAACATAATTTCATCAAAAAATTTTAAGTACAGCCCTGATTATATTTTTATACTGTACCAATGACCCAGACATAGCTGGTGCTAACTCTTAAAATATAGGGCCAAACACAAATTTTGCCCCCCAATCCCCAAAATTTGCATCTAAAACTAAAGAAAACATGTCCTGAAAGGCCCTCCACACCTCGCCCCCACTGCGCATGCGCAGTGTCAAGGACGTTCCGAAATTGGCGCCATTTATCATTCTAAGTTTGGCCCTTCATCAGTTAACATCTGACTGATCTTTGTGCTTTTAAATCTCAGTTTAAATGATGCCAGACACATAAATATTAGTGAAATGGTGATTCTAAGGAGGATAGAAAAGGAGGAGAGGAAAAGAATGTGTGACAGAATATTATCAGGGCTGTAACTTAAAATTTTTTAATGAAATTATGTTAAGTTACCTATTTTCAAGGCAGCAGCCATTTTGTTGTCATTCTGATTATTTAGTTACACTGTTTTTTCAAGTGTTTTTCCTCTCTCCCTGTCCTTTAATTCCCCCTTGCTATTCTCCCATGCTTTTGGCATAGTTTCTGTAATTATTATTACTAAAATTTCTTGGGAGTTTTAGCTTAATAACAGAATGAATTCTGTTCTTCCCCATGTTTACGTCTTCACCTACGGGTGGTTAGGCGTTGTGTTCTGCATCTACCATCTGATGTTCTGCAGTTTCTTCCCTGGAAGTCTCTGTTTTGCATCAGATGGGGTATTTTTGGTAACTGATTTCGGGCCTGGGTGCCTGGAGTCTTATTTTAGTGTTTTTACACTCATTGTTTACATTTACAACAGCCCTCTGTGTGAGGGGGGGATTTCTAAATAATAATATCTTTATGTTATTTTAATCATTACTAGATACATTATTATTGTTCGTAAGTGTTGAATAAATTGTTTAAAATATTTTTAAAATTTTTGTCCACACTTAGACTTGGGATCCATTGGGGCTCAACGTTACTTTTCAGAAACTGTTCTGAAAAAATATTTTTTTTCAAAATATTTTGATTTCAATTATTTTTTCTATATTAATGGATCATATTATTATTATGTATTTTGATTGCCAGGGGTTAGTGCGAGTACCAGGACTTGTTTTCTTTTCACATTGAAAGGATATTGATCAATTGTTTTAAGAGGAAGTCTTCCTCTGACCTTATTATCATTCTATATGTGGTCAGTGTACTCGCATTAACTCCTGTTCTGTATCGTATGATTTCGATGACAATATGGGAAGCGTATGTCACGGTATGTTGTTGGGGATTTGGACACTCCGGTCCTTTCCCCGCAGGGTCACTCTACTTTATCAATTTCTATTTCAGACGATCAAGATTAGGGTGATGTATCTGTGATGTCTTCCAACAGTGTGCCTCCGTCGTCACAATTAATGAAGGGCTAGCGGAAAAGTGCTCATGTAATATGCCAATTGCCTAAGAGGACCCTAGTAGGTTCGACGGCCTTTGACGTCCGCTAGCTCGCCCGGTGTAGCGTCCATTCACCGAATGGTTCGGCAGCCGGGTTCGTCCGTTGCGGTCTAGAAGGAATTTTGGGGTGATGCGAGCACTATAAAATTAACTTAATGCACACCCAGTGACGGCGGATCGGAGGGAGAACGGAGGAAGCCTTTTAGTCCGGTTCATAGCTCGTTCCGGTCCATCCGGACGGCAAGCGAGAGAGGCCCCTCTCTCGTTCAACAACATCTGGCCCCAGATGTTGTGGTACAAATGTGTCGTTAGCGGAGCATACGTCCGTCGCTCGGGACGCTCCGTTGTATAGGCAGTCCGCTGAGACTGCTAAGGCTTCCTCTTCTCGTCAGCGCACACGACCGCACCTTGGCTGCGTGACCGCCGATATATTACCAGCTTCGCCGATCAAGGATTCTTCGGCGACCAGGTCACACCATCCGGCAGCCAGGGATTCGAGACCGATGGACTCCGGACGTTCGCATAGGAAGTATGCGGGAGCCATCTGATGCGGAGCTGCCCTCGGCGAAGCACCGATAGACTGCGCCTCCGCAGGTCTCGACGCCGGACATTCTTGTGCACATAGCACAGCTTATCGCAGCATCCCAGCAGCCGACAGAAACGGTGTCGGATCGAGAATTATCCGACAGCGCTGGGTCGGTAGCCGGGGACTCGAGGCCTGCAGACTCCGGACGTTCGCATAGGAAGTGTGCGGGAGTCAACGTACACGGAGCTTCCAGCGGCAATGCATCGTAAGTCCGCTACTGCACAGGCCTCGGGAACGGACGTGCTTTCCTTAATAGCACAGTTTATCGCAGCATCCCAGCATCAACTGAATCTGTCGCATATATTTTATCCGACGATGCTGGGTCGGGACGCTCCGCGGAAGCGGGTACGGACGTCCGAAAGTTTCATCCGGTCCGACGGGATACCGAAAGGGATTCGGTGGATTTCAAGCTTTCCCTTTCGGAACAACATATGCTGCGATGCCGGATAAGAAACTGATAGCGTCGGTGGACTTAGAAATTTTTGGTTCGGTTCAGGGACATCGTCCCTCAGTTCCGACATAGTCCAATAATGTCACACAAACTTTCGAATTATTGAACGACGCTATATATATTATTATTTTATGCTTGCTATCCAAGCATTTCTGGTTTCTTGTTCGAAGAGTTATGGAGATGTCTTCAAAAGTGTGCCTCTGTCGTCATAGTTAATGAAGAGTTAGCGGCAATAAGTGCTCATGGAATATGTCTATCGCTTACGGAGTGACATTCGCTAGCTCACCCGGTGTAGCGTACATTCATCGAATGGTTCGGCTGCCGGGTTCGTCCGTTGCGGTCTAGGAAGGAGATTTGGGTGATGCGAGCACTTTAATTACTTTAGTACTCACCCAGTGACGGCAGATTGAGGACGGATCGGAGGAAGCCAACAACATAGGGGACCGCATGTTGTGGTTCAGATATTTTACATTCGGAGCATATGTCCGTTGCTCGGGACGCTCAGTTATATTGACAGTCCGAGAGACTGTCTTTAATGCTTTCTCATCCTCACAGCAGGGCACACGACCGCACATTGGCTACGTGACCTCGAGTATCCGATCAGTTTCGGCATTCAGTGATTCCACAGCGAATAGGTCGCGCCATCCGGTAGCCAAAGGACACAAGGCCTATACACCCCGTTCGCTCGCATATTGGAAGTATGCACGGGGTAACGATCTCGGAGCTTCCTGCGGCAATGCATCGTAAGACCGCTGCTCCTCAGGCCTCAGTGACGGACGTGCTATCCGAGTTAGCACAGTTGTTTCGCAGCATCCCAGCAATTGACGGTTTCTCGGTCGAATCAGGAATTATCCGACGGCGCTGGGTCGGTGCGGTCCGCGGTTGCATCAAGCTACGGACGGCCGAACGCTTTATAGGGTCCGACAGGATGGCGAAAGGGATTCGAAAGATTTCGAGTTTTCCCTTTAGTAGTATCGGAAGATGCCTTTCATATCTTCTGGCATTTCTTCCAGTGATTATTGTTCGGACTTCATTGCTGCGATCTTGGATAAGAGACTTATAGCGTCATTGGACTCGGATTTTTCGATCGGTACAGGGACTTTGTCCCTGACTTACCGACGCAGTCCAATATTGTCATTACAACATGTGTTTTATTTTTCGACGCTATATATATATTATATATATATACAAGCCTGCTACTAAGCATGATAGTTTAGTTTCTTGTCCGCGTGGCTCATTTCTGCCATTTTATCTTTTTTACATATAGTTTATTTTGGCAGAGCAGGGCATACCGAGAGTTCATATGCGTCTAGACGGTGTGATTAAAGACTGCATATATTCTTTTTCGCCGTTTATGTCTTTTCCAATTTCAATGTTGGGAACGACATTATGTATAGTAGACTTAACTTAGACGCTTTATTATACGTAATCCGCCTTACTGAGGCGTTATCATTACGTCTTCAAGAAAAGATTTACGGGATATTATTCTCAATGTAATTTCTTTTGAGGGCAGTAGTTTGTTCACGTATAACTCCGCCCTTCAGTGGCTGATTGGAGTTGGTTAGACGTGATGCAGCCCTAGCTACATCCACGCGTGGATAGTAGGTTAAGAACTCTCTCAGAGTCGCTTCGTTCTCGGAGGAGCTTCTCTTCGACGGCAACTTTCCGGCAATCCATGAATTGCTTGATTTATACATTCTCTTGTCTATCTAGTGTTACAAGAGATTCAGACTGGGGCAAACATTCGGTGGTTGACTCAGAGAGTGCCGCCGCAGTTGCCGGACCCTAGTGTGGCGGATTCGAAGTGCCAGGGTCTTTGGGTTCCGCAGTCTTTTAGCTATCAGTTTAACTTCCGCGGAATAATGTTTTTTAGGCTTGCTTTATGTCATTGCATGAACATTATTCAGAAACGCATGCCCAAATTCCTGTCCTTTAATTCGACAGTAGTGGCGTATCTCCGGAACCAGGGAGGCACTCTTTCGTTTCCGTTATTCAATTTAATGGAAAGAATCCGTCTGTTGGTTATAGTACACCAAGTTCAGTTTTGGTCCGTCATATTCTGGGTCGTCTGATTGTTTTATCGCACTCCCGTTCTCCTACGGGTCGCTTGTTGCTGTCAGAATGGACTCTCAACAAACAAGTATTTAATCAGATTTGCTATCTATGGGAGCGCCCAATGATGTTTTATTTATGACACAGCTTGCTAATCAATTGCAGACGTATGTGTTGGCTTGTCCAGATCTCTGAGCTAATACTGTTAACGCTCTATTGATCTATAGGACGGAATGATAGGATACGCGTATCCTCCGGCGCTGTTGTTTTAGCAGGTATTGCTAAGATAAACAACCACAATACATTTCTGTTGATAGCATCTCTATCTTCACAGAGATCATGAGTAATTTACTCTCTTGTCTACTGTGGATCTTAACGTGAAATCTTCCTCTATGTGAGGATCTTTTTTCACTGGGTAAATCGTGTCATCTTTATCACAACCAGCAAGGTCGCAACCTTCATGTATTCCGTTGTGTAGTCCGTATTGCATTGTAAGCACTGTACTGGACGAGCTTTGGACGCGATTTCTTACTATAGGAGATCCTCTTCTTCGCTATTCTATGCGACTAAAGTGGAGGCTCTTCAGTCGTGGTGTAGGGATCATTATGTTCATATGGTTGATCCCTCCATACTACGCATTGCTAGTTTTTAGTATACTTGTTTCACAAGATCTACTGCAGCCTGTTGTTATTAGGTTATAGGTTTATGTTACCTCATACCTATGCACTCTACGATAGTTTACAATTGAGTCTTTTGTCTCTTTATCTAAGTCAGTTAGTAACTTTTTGATAAATAGACTTAGAATCTTTAGATTAAATTCCTATACGGATTTTAACTTCGGTTCTTATTTAGCTATGTAATCATTTGAGCCTCTGGAAACAGTAGTTTTCAAATTCTAACCTTTTAGACAGTAATTCTGTTGGTTTCTCTTTTACTGTAGAGTCAGTGAGTTTCATGCACTATCAATGGATGATTTTCACTTTCATAGTTTCGGAATTAATACTTCCGTTACTATTTAGGTTGGATTGTTGCATAAGAGTTAGGCTCCTATTTCCGGAACCTATTATTTTAAGGTCCTTCCGTCTTCGTATGGGCATAGGCCTTTACTCTTTCCGGGTACAGTTTATGTATTTATAAACAGATATCTGTTTATTACAAGGGCGTAAGCTTCTTCTGTCTTTGATGTCTAGTAGAAGGACGTTACGCTCCATTTTATTTTTAATGGATTCTATTAACTAGCGTACTGCTTATGGTATATCATTGGCTTAGCAGTTGTGCTTAAGATTTCGGCTCATGAAGTAAGAGTTCTTCTACTTCTTGGGCTTACATTAATAGTGTTGCTATTATAAATTTTTGAAGGCTGCTCATTGCGCTCAGCCATCCATTCATGAATTTTATCTCAGAAATATCGAGTCCATTTCTGGAGGCCTCTATTGTTAGGTCTATTATCTACTGCTCAGAATATCATTCTCTTAACAGTTGCTACTATAGCTAGGTAGGCTGTCTGTTTCGGCAGTGTCTCCGTTCGGCTGCCCTCTTCGCTCTGGGCTATTTGAACCAGGGCAAGAAAAAGGGGGGGGGGGGGGGAGGGTGTTCCCTTGGGTCACCTGTTTTTACTATGAAAACAAGGGGATACCTCCTCCGGAGTTAGTAATTCTGAGCTGTTATTGGGATGGTTGTTTAGTGAGAAGTTTAAGTTTATAAAATTCATTCAAGTCTTAGTTTTTAAAGTATAGCTTTTGAATATTGCATATGTCAACGGACATGATTATGCAATTCTCACACACTTTTAGGAGTATAAGAGTCTCTATTCTCTAGACTTACTTTATTATTGGCTTACTTTAAAAATTATTAGTATAAGGATTATTGGATATTAATAGAGTACATGGATGTATGAAGCTCAATTTTTGGAAGGTGTTGTATCTTTCTAATTTATCATAAATAAGAAAGATACATGTAAGGCCTATTACTTCTTTTCCCTACAGGGGATGACTCTATTTTATTTTATTGAGCGTATTCCATTTTGCTCTATGTCCTTGGCCCTCCAGCCTTTTTACTATTCAGCTATGTCTGGGTCATTGGTACAGTATAAAAATGTTAAAAAATTTATAGTAATTTATATATTTTTTATACTTACCAATGACCCAGACGGGGATGGCCCTCCCAGGAGTTGGGAACTCTTGCCTCCCCGCTGAGTACATAGCGCTTACCAGGCACTGGTTATTAGAATGATAAATGGCGCCAATTTCGGAACGTCCTTGACACTGCGCATGCGCAGTGGGGGCGAGGTGTGGAGGGCCTTTCAGGACATGTTTTCTTTAGTTTTAGATGCAAATTTTGGGGATTGGGGGGCAAAATTTGTGTTTGGCCCTATATTTTAAGAGTTAGCACCAGCTATGTCTGGGTCATTGGTAAGTATAAAAAATATATAAATTACTATAAATTTTTTAACTTTTTGTCACTTCTTTTCCTCTCCTCCTTCTATCCTCCTTAGAATCACATTTTCTCCAAGAATTACGTGTCTGGCATCCTTTAAACTGAGATTTACAAGCACAAAGATCAGTGAGATGTTGACTGATGAAGGGCCAAACAGAGAATGATAATTGGCGCCAATTTCGGGACGTCTGCGTCACTGCGCATGCGCAGTAGAGGCGTAGTATGGAGGTCCTTTAGGACATGATTTCTTTTTGTTTTGGATGCAAATTTTGGGGATTGGGGGGCAAAATTTGTGTTTGGCCCTGGTTTTGTTAGAGTTAGCACCAGCTAAGTCTGGGTCATTGGTACAGTATAAAAATATGAGGGTACCAGAGCAAAAGCTAATATTTTCTTGCTCATGTTTCACATTCAGTCAAATGCAAATATTTTGTTTATATAAATTTGTTTTACTACAATTTATTGGAGAGTGCCTGTGGGCACTCTCCAATAATTTGTAATAAAACAAATATTGAATAACAAATTCAGACCACAAAAAATAATCCAGCCCTCAACCAGTTAAGTAAGGTTAAACAATCATATTGTACTTGTTCCACACAACCAGGTGTGGTCCATTGAATCTATTGCAATGGCTTAATCAACTCTATAAGTGTCAGCACCTTTCTTTTATGTATTTTGAAATTCAAATAATCATATGGCACAAGGACTTGAAGTACATGGCAATTTATCTGCCAAAAATCTTATCATAAAATGACCTCAGCTGCTGAAAAGTTTTGAAACCCAGTAAGGAAATGCCTGTATGGTGCACATTCACAATGTGAATGTATCCATACACTGTGTGAATTATTGGACTAAATGGCACCACACAAAATAGAGAAGCTGCCAAGTCTTGAGTAATAAATGAGTAACCTTAAGACAAACCTTAGTTTTTGCAACTTTATAATAATTTACTGGTGCTTAGGATGTTTTTTCCATAAAAATGTTTTGCTGACCTTTAGAATTTTTCATGGCCCAAACTTCTTTATGTAGAAAACTTACTTGTTTCTGTGTTTCAGCATTTCATTAAAGGCTCTGAAAAAAAAACACACAAAAAAAGAAAATAACAGTTTCAAAGTTCATCTAAAATTTACAAAACAATTTTTTTTTTACTTCTTAGTATCGATCAGTGATGCAACTAAAGCCTTTAATCAAACTTCATGAGAAGATTTAAAAAATATTTTGGAGTATTTTCCCCCACCCCCTCCCTATGGGGCCAGGCACGCTGAGTTGAACAAAAATGCAATGCCCCTTTGGGACCATCACTCACACAAACTTTCACTTGAACTGGCCCAGTGGTTTTGGAGGAGAAGTCCAAAACATAGTGTTGACGGACACTGGACAGACGCTGGGCGATTAGATACGCTCAGTTTGACTTCGTGAAGGTGAGCTAAAAACTAGACCCAAAATTGATGCATAAATGCAACCTGTAGCCTGAGCTGAAGAAAACTAAGATTGCAGCTGTGACAGTCAATGTGGGCAGCCGACCCTCTAAAAATCTGAGTGGACACATAACAGTGCAGTGTACTTACCACTAGACACATAAACCCATGATTTGTTAGTGAGGATGAACAGACAAACATACAGACAAATAGATGGATGAATAGACAGATGTACCAAGTTACAATGAAATTATTCCAAAACGAGTCATCCTATCAAGTTACAAAGAAAACCCTTCATAAATATGGCCTGTAGACTGCGCTAAAGGTTTTCGGACTTTGGGCCTGTGTAGCAATCATGGTTGACCAATCGCAACCAAAAGGCGGCGTCCACATCCAGACATTAAACTGAGTCATCCTACCAAGTTACAATGAAATCCCTTCATAAATACAACCTGTAGTCTGTGCTAAAGGTTTTCGAATTTTGGGCTCGAGCAGCCATCACGATTGAACGATCAAAACCAAAAGGGGTCGTTCTCATCTAAACATTATCTGAAGTCATCCTATAAAGTTAAAATGAAATCCCTTCATAAATACGACCTGAAGACTGTGCTAAAGGTTTTCAGACTTTGGGCCCCTGCAGTCGTAACAGTTGACCGACCGCAACCAAAAGGGGACATTCTCATCTGGACATTATATGGACAGATTCTACCAAGTTACAATGAAATCCTTTGATAAATACGACAGCAGCCATCACGGTTCACAGATCATGACCAAAAGGGGACGTTCTCATCTAGACATTATACAGAGTTATAATGAAATCCCTTTATAAACGACCTGTAGACTGTGCTAAAGGTTTTCAGGTATTGCCCTCAGGCAGCCATCACAGTTGACCATTCACGACCAAAAGGGGAAGTTCTCGTCTAGACATGACCTCAAACCTGCATATGAAATTACGTGACGATTGGACAAGAATTACGGGATGTAGCCTGTGCTAAAGGAAAATGTGAACAGACTAACAGACTTCCACATGCGTGATGGCAATAGCTCATATTGACTTTGTCAAGTTAAGCAAAAAATGAAAGAATTGTAAGAATTCAGGCCATGGCCAAGCGCTTAATTTAGGTTCCCCCCCCCCCATCCCCCCCCCCCCCCCCCCACCAAAAAAGACCCAAGAGGTGCACATCAGAGATGCAAGCGTCGAGTTGTGGAGGCAATCGGAGAATGTTGCATGTCTATTACCAGGTAGTCAAATCTAGAACCATTTTTCAAGTTATAATGCTAATAAGTTCAGAATTTGTAAAAATAGGCCGATGAAATTGTCAGATGTGTACCCATATGCACAACTAGTAGAAAGCTGTATGCCGGAGGGCCACCCCTGAATGCCGACATTATGTACACCATACATGGTATAGGTACATATAGAAATGGATTGGAGGATTGCCTAATTTGATGGATAAAAGGTTAATATCTCCGAATCAAATTATTAGATTTACATAAAAAACTATACAGCACAGCACATCAGTAACCTGAATACATATATAAAGTAACCTGATAATCGGATTAATATTTTTGGAGTTATCGCATACTGAAGAAATGGACTGGAGGAGTTTTCAATTTGAAGGATAAAGGATTAATATCACAGGATCAAATTATAAGATTTACACCAAAAACTATACAGCTCGGCACATCAGTAACCTGAACACATATATGAAGTAACATGACAATCGGATTGATATTTTTTGAGTTATCTCATGCCAAAGGGATTGGAGGAATTTTCAATTTGAAGGATAAAGGGTTAATATCTCAATATCAAATTATCAGATTTACACCAAAAACTATACAGCTCGGCACATCAGTAACCTGAACACAAATATAAAGTAACTTGACAATCCAAGCAATATTTTTCAAGTTGTCAAATGCCAAAAGGATTGAAGGAATTTTCAATTTGAAGGATAAAGGGTTAATATCTCAGGATCAAAACAACAGATTTACATCAAAAACTATACAGCTTGGAACAATAGTAACCTGAACACAAATATAAAGTAACTTGACAATCCAAGCAATATTTTTCAAGTTATCATTTGCCAAAGGGATTGGAGGAATTTTCAATTTGAAGGATAAAGAGTTAATATCTCAGGATCAAATTATCAGATTTACACCAAAAACTATACAGCTCGATACATCAGTAACCTGAACACAAATATAAAGAACCTTGACAATCCAATCAATATTTTTCAAGTTATCGAATGCCAAAGAAATGGATACAGACAGACACAGACAGACAGACAGACAGACCCCCCCCCCCACCCCCAATTCTAAACCCCACCCTAGACTAATGAAAATTCAATATATTCCTAGTCTATTTTAACTAAAATGCATGTCCATTGTATTAAAACAACTTTTTGGGTGAAAAATTTTTGGGGTGGTAGCAAACCCAAACCCTACCCTTTACTGACCCTAACTTCAACCCACCCCAACTCTAAACCCCACCATAGAATAATGACATTTAACTATGTGACTAGTCACATAAATTGCAGTAGTCACCTAACCCCCATTTCTACCAACAAATAGCCACCTAAACCCCATATGTCTGCCCGGATGGACGGACGGACAGACAGACAGACGGACAGACAAAGGATGGACGAACGACGGATGGCCACCTCGGATACCGGCATTATGTGTACCATACATAGTATGGGTACACATAAAAATTAATTAAGGCTCATAACTCTGTAACGGAAAATTGGGCCAAGCCAGTTTTCGAAGTCGCTTGAGATATTATTGCAAAAGACCTGTACAGCATATATAAGTCAAATCGGAGAACGTTCCTTCAAGTTAGAGCGCTAACCAGCTCAAAATTTTTAAAAATTGACTAGTTAAGTCCAATAACTGTAACAAAAAAAAACGGCCGGGCCTGTTTTCGAACTCACTCGAGATATTATTGCAAAAGACCTGTATGGCAAATATTAGCCAAATTGGACAATGTTTGTTCAAGTTATTGCAGTAACAGTGCAAAGACACCCAAACGCCTGCCCAAACGCCTGCCCAAACGCACACCAACTGTCACCAAACCATAGGTTTCGGTTGTTGAACACAACTCAACCAAAAATTAGGTTGAAACAACAAAAAAAACCTCGAGTCTGAAAAGGCCTCCATACATGGCATCTGCACAAGTACAGAGCCAAGAAAGTGTTTTGAATTCCCACAAATAACTCTTCTTTTGAATAGTAAAATAATAGTCCATAAACAAGGGACTCCATGTCAGTGTAATTGTTTAATAAAATCGCTCAACCGGTTCCAACGTTTCGGCCCCATGGCCTTCATCAGGGTGAAAATAACAAGAGATTTACATATCACACATTCACAATAATTAACTGTAGATAAATAATTGAGAGAGACGTTGGAATATACACTGATGACGCTGCGCTATACGTATGCGGCGAGCGTCACAGGGAAACATCCTACGGCATGCAATACACTGGAAGTCCAATAAAGGATGAATGAAATCATCCGTACCCCAATCCCCGCTAAAAGTTTAGACGACAGGGCGAGTATAATGAGGATAGTATACAAATTTATATGAGAGATAATAATAAGTGGTATCCATTTATACACATCGAAGGCGCTATTAAATAGAACGAGGCGCTATTAAATTTGTATACTATAAGGATAGTATACAAATTTATTATAAAGATAATGATCACTACAGTATTCGAAGTAATGAGCCAACCCCCCCCCCCCCCCCCCCATATTTCCGCTGGCATATAGACCCCTTTATACAATACTACATTAATAAAACCTTAAAAATTACCGATGCCATTAACACTGACCCTTCCATCCAAATCCAACATCATCGACACCCATATGTTATCACCGGGACATAAAAGGCACCTAGGGCTCCAGAAGATAAATCGAGAGAAACAACAGTATACATATGGTCGCCACGCCAGGAAAAAAGGTAATCTAACCATACACAGGTATGCAGATATAGACGGAGAATTACGTGAGGAGTGCCCTACTTACGTTCGCGCCCCCTCCACCTTCACCCCCTCTATCAGTACAACGTGTACGCAAGGATGATATATAAAATAGCGGAATGGCCCCTCATAACCCCGCACATGTCCCCACATGATTATAAAGGATACATACGAAATTGTAAGCCACTGTAAATGGTGATAGGTTGGAGGTAGAGGAGAGCGCGGTATTTGAATGAAAGAAAACCATTTACTACCCCTCCCCCCTCCCCCCCCCACACACAGAAAGAAGGGGGGGGGGGGGGGGTCATTACAGGAGACAGGAGCTATAAATAATCACAGCCCACCTTCCGAACAAATGTTTCTCGCTTGCTCTAATGAGGGGTGAAGGTCTACGTATAATTCAATGGAACATAATAATCGAATATGGTTATAATTTCTATACCCAACAAAACAGGGGTTTAACAAAATTACATATATAGGAAGATTATTATAGACATAACTAACTAGAAAGAACCATGCAACCACGGACATCATTGGGACCGCCTCTGTCAGCCGGTTCCAATGATATTCATAATGGCATGGTTATATGAGGACATACGCAAATTATACGAGGTCACCCCACTAAAGTACAAGTCAAATCCCTGGTTGTGTTATTCCGGTAAATTGAGTAATAGTGATTACTAATGCCAATAGGGTTAAGAACCACCCGGAAGGATAAAAGATGGAAGTTAAACAGGCTCCACCATTCGCACGCATAGTCAATACACGGGTACAATAAGCTAAATTTAGTGGTGGATGAGAATTATGGCCAAGAAAAGGAAATGGAACCGACATTAAAAATGAGAAGAGCACTGTCTGAAGGAGACTTTCTTCAGTTAAGTGAGGGGTCAGCGCGATACGGCAGATAAAAGGAAGCCAGTACCTCTTGCGTACATACTTAAAGAGAATATAACTTAAAGGATAATTAATACCGATTTAAATAGAAAAAATATTTTAAATCTGGCCCACAATAGGCTATCTTATCCTATTACACCTTCCAACACTAACTCCAACAGGGCCTGGGCCCCCCTAACCGAACGAGTGCGATGCGCTCGCTCGGATAAGGGGCCCCAACCCCCGGCAAAGTCAATGCTGAAAGGTGCAACAATGACGCCTGCCGTTAGGGTTATAACAGAAAAATAAGTAAATATCACCCAGGCGCAACTGGGCGTACAAGGGGACGGCACATGAGACGACTGGCTAAATCGGTAAACTATTTCTATTCCACTTAGTATTAAACCCAACGGAGTCTCTTGTGCAAAGTCTCCTAATCCACACGTCCTCCCGGATAAGTCGTTTGTGTTTATCATTTCCTACTATCTCTGCTACGCAAACACTTAGGTCACACAAATTGTGTCCATGGGAGTTGAAATGTACATGACTGGGTTTATCCTTGTGCAATCGTATATCGCGTATATGTTCACTAATTCTCTCCGCTAGGGTTCTTTCTGTTTCTCCTACGTAAACGGCACATTCACACTTGTTACAGCACAGAATATACACCACATTGCGTGTTTTACAATTGACATCTTGTCTTACAGTAAATTGGGATGACTTACATGTATTGTTCACTTTATCGAATGATATCTTCCCACAAGTGACACAGTTCTTTTTGCAGAGTTGGGGAGGTGGTGTGATGGTCTGTGCTGTTTTCTTATGAACAAGTATATCTGCAAGGTTTCTATTCCTCCTATGAGAGATTAATGGAGGAGATGGGAAAATTTTCTTCATTTTTTCTGAATCGTGTAATACATGCATATATTTTTTAGTAATATTACTAATGTCAGGTAAATGTTTTGAGTACGTAGTAACCAGTGGCACACGAACATTTCGCTTTTTGTCTTGACTTTTTCTATATTTCAAAAGAGTGTCTCGATCCAATGCGTCGACCTTCCGGAGCTGCCTTTCAATAAGCGTCCCACTGTAACCCCTTCTTCTTAACTGAATTTTGAGGTCTTTTCGGTGTCGGACATAATCGTCGTATTTTTCACATATTCTCTTTATTCTTATGCCTAAACTGTATATAATAGATCTTTTAGTGTGAGTTGGGTGGTCGGATTTGTAATTGAGATAAAGCCTTTTATCCGTTGGCTTGATATACAAATCCGTGCAGACATGTCCATTCTCTAATTTAACGTATGTGTCCAAAAACTCAATTTTCTGTTTGCTGTATCTCAGTTCTACCTTGATGTTGGGATGTATGCTGTTAGCGAAGTTTGAAAAATTCCTCAGTTCTTCTATGCCATGAGTCCAAATTCCAAATCCGTCGTCAATGTATCTTTTATAGAACATAGGTTTTAGGTGGAAATTTAATAGCGCCTCGTCCCATTTCCTCATATAAGTACATGCAAAGTTTTTCCCTAGTCTTGATCCAATAGCTACTCCATCCTTTTGTATATAATGTTTATTGCCAAAGTCGAAGTTGTTGTTGTCTAGCACAATTTTGATCATATCCAATACATATTTAGTGGGGATTAATGCCGACGTCCGTTTTTCAAGAGCTTCATGACACGCTTCAAGGCCTTCTTTACGTGGGATGGAAGGATACAGTTTACACACATCGAAGCAGAAGAGGTATGCATCTTCCGGTATTTCTTCATCTATGCATGATACTTTGTTGATAAAATCTGTTGTATCCTTAATGAAGCTAGGGGTGTTTGCCACGTATTCTTGGAGTTCATATTCTGCTACCTCAGCAACACGCTCCGTCGGAGTACCAATGCCACTAACTATCGTTCTGTATGGCAGTTCAGGTTTGTGTAGTTTTGGGTTCCCTTTCAGTTTACCCGCAGTGGGATATCTTGGATTCAAGTACTGTTTCAGATCTCTACCGATTGCCCCTTCTTTCTCCATTTTATTGAGTAGTGTTCTAACATGTTTGGTAGATCGAGTAGTCAAATCTTCCTCGGTCTCAAGATAGCAGGGACTGGCTTCCATTTCAGATTGCAGTTTTTCAATATAATTTACTGTGTTTTCTACTACTACCCCAGAGCCTTTATCTGCTGGTCGTATTATAATGTCCTTATTATCCAGGAGTTCTTTCATTCCTGTCCGTTCTTCGTTAGTGATGTTGTGTGGAATTTTATGTTTAATACTTGCCATAATGTCATTTTTAACAATATCAATATACGTGTCAAGTGCAGCGTTTCTGCCGCTCATGGGTGTAAACGATCTCTCCTTCTTATTGGTGAATTTTTTTACTTCAAAATCGTTATTGTTTTCGTGTCCCTCGCTGTAGAAGAATTCGCGTAACCGCATACGCCGTTCCCACTCGATAAGATCCGCCGCCAATTTACTAGTATCCATCTTTTCTTGTGTGGGGATGAATTTGAGACCCTTAGATAGTAAAGATGTTTGCGTATCCGTTAATTCCAATTTTGAAATATTGGTGACCAGATCATTCACTTGTAGCTGTCCATTCTGGTGCTTTTCCGCCCCATGCTTGTTATGTTTAAGTTCAAAAGAACTAGATTTCCTCAATTCTCCATTAAAGATGCCGGCCGCTTCAGGTATATTGACATCTTCCGCAGATAAGGTATTCCCGCATCCATCTGACATAGTGAACCAGTTTCTTTACCCTATTGGCATTAGTAATCACTATTACTCAATTTACCGGAATAACACAACCAGGGATTTGACTTGTACTTTAGTGGGGTGACCTCGTATAATTTGCGTATGTCCTCATATAACCATGCCATTATGAATATCATTGGAACCGGCTGACAGAGGCGGTCCCAATGATGTCCGTGGTTGCATGGTTCTTTCTAGTTAGTTATGTCTATAATAATCTTCCTATATATGTAATTTTGTTAAACCCCTGTTTTGTTGGGTATAGAAATTATAACCATATTCGATTATTATGTTCCATTGAATTATACGTAGACCTTCACCCCTCATTAGAGCAAGCGAGAAACATTTGTTCGGAAGGTGGGCTGTGATTATTTATAGCTCCTGTCTCCTGTAATGACCCCCCCCCCCCCTTCTTTCTGTGTGTGGGGGGGGGAGGGGGGAGGGGTAGTAAATGGTTTTCTTTCATTCAAATACCGCGCTCTCCTCTACCTCCAACCTATCACCATTTACAGTGGCTTACAATTTCGTATGTATCCTTTATAATCATGTGGGGACATGTGCGGGGTTATGAGGGGCCATTCCGCTATTTTATATATCATCCTTGCGTACACGTTGTACTGATAGAGGGGGTGAAGGTGGAGGGGGCGCGAACGTAAGTAGGGCACTCCTCACGTAATTCTCCGTCTATATCTGCATACCTGTGTATGGTTAGATTACCTTTTTTCCTGGCGTGGCGACCATATGTATACTGTTGTTTCTCTCGATTTATCTTCTGGAGCCCTAGGTGCCTTTTATGTCCCGGTGATAACATATGGGTGTCGATGATGTTGGATTTGGATGGAAGGGTCAGTGTTAATGGCATCGGTAATTTTTAAGGTTTTATTAATGTAGTATTGTATAAAGGGGTCTATATGCCAGCGGAAATATGGGGGGGGGGGGGTTGGCTCATTACTTCGAATACTGTAGTGATCATTATCTTTATAATAAATTTGTATACTATCCTTATAGTATACAAATTTAATAGCGCCTCGTTCTATTTAATAGCGCCTTCGATGTGTATAAATGGATACCACTTATTATTATCTCTCATATAAATTTGTATACTATCCTCATTATACTCGCCCTGTCGTCTAAACTTTTAGCGGGGATTGGGGTACGGATGATTTCATTCATCCTTTATTGGACTTCCAGTGTATTGCATGCCGTAGGATGTTTCCCTGTGACGCTCGCCGCATACGTATAGCGCAGCGTCATCAGTGTATATTCCAACGTCTCTCTCAATTATTTATCTACAGTTAATTATTGTGAATGTGTGATATGTAAATCTCTTGTTATTTTCACCCTGATGAAGGCCATGGGGCCGAAACGTTGGAACCGGTTGAGCGATTTTATTAAACAACTCTTCTTTTGTTCAGCCCATTGTAAACAATTTTGTTTTCTCAGCTCTTTGAAATTTCTGTTTTGATGGAATTTTCACATCATTGAACCCTTTGGCCTATTCAAGAAATTTCTTGTTTCTCAGGAAATTTTTCCTCAATTTTATGATGAGGGAGGGAGGCTTTTTTTCTTTTGTTTATTCACAAAACAGTTCTGAAAATAGTTGGAATCAGAAAATTAACTTATTAATTATTTGCACGATTATGTGCCAAACTTACATTTTCAAAATTTCCCAAAATGTAGTTGAAAATTTAAACTATATCTTGTTTGACAGATCTATGTGAGCTTTCTCAAACAAGGTATAGTTGGTTAAATATATGTCGCACAAGTGTAAAATAGGGTCACAGAAGAGATTTTGAAGTGAAATGAAAGTGTCAATGACACTGTAGCTCAACTTGTCAAGACATGTACATGCATAGTATGTGACACAGCAATGACAAACATCTAGGTAATTACCTGATAACAAAGGTACATATAAAGTATTGTAATGGTTTGTACATAAATACTGACTGTAGCCTGCAACAAATGTATAGGTAAAGTATTGCAAAGGTGGGTGACAGTCAGATGCTAAACTAGAAAAGAAACCTTTGAGTCCCAGAGTGGGTCTGACTGAACCCCAAAATATTTGTTCTCATAGCACAGTGATAACAAAGGCACCCCAAAACACACTCATTCCTGTCCCAAGGTGAAAACAAAGGTACCCAAGAAGTTTCGTGAAGATCAGTTCATAAATACGAGCTGTATAGAAGTTGTGACAAAAAACTGATTGGACCTAATTTCGGTACAAAATGGCCACTGGCAGCCATGTTGAATTTTGGAGTGCACTCAGAAACACTCGTTGTCGTCCCAAGGTGATAATAAAGATACCCAAGAAGTTTTGTGAAGATCGGTTGATAAATACAGCCTCTAGCTCGAGCCGTATTGACATGTGCACTTACAGTGTATAAGTAGCACTAAATAAATCATAATTCATCTAATCTGCATAATTTCTGCACGAGAAAAAAACCTGTACTGTATGTGATGTATTCCATTTTACTAAACATTCATACAAAAATTTATTCAAATCAGAACTTTCATACAGAAGTTCTATACAAAAGACTGATTGCACTGATTTTGGTACAAAATGGCTGCTGGTGGCCATCTTGAATTTCGGACCACACCCCAAAACACTCGTTCTCATCCCACGGTGATAACAAAGGTACCCAAGAAGTTTCGCAAAGATCGGTTTATAAATACTGCCTCTAGCCTGAGCCGTATAGAAGTTGTGTACAAAAAACTGATTAGACCTAATTTCGGTACAAAATGGCCACTGGCAGCCATCTTGAATTTTGGACCGCGCTCAGAAACACTCGTTCTCGTCCCAAGGTGATAACAGAGGTACCCAAGAAGTGTCGTGAAGATCGGTTGATAAATACAGCCTCTAGCCCAAGCCGTATTGACATGTGTACTTACTGTCTGTAAGTAGCACTGAAAAAATCAAAGTTCACCTAATTTGCATAATTTCTACACAAGAAAAAAATCCGTATTATATGTGATGCATCCCATGGTACTAAACATTCATACAAAATATTATTCAAATCAGAGCTTTCATGTGGAAGTTCTGCGCAAAAATCTGATTGCCCCTAATTTTGAACAAAATGGCTGCCAGCGGCCATCTTAAATTTTGGACCGGACCCAAAAACACTCGTTCTCGTCCCACGGTGATAACAAAGGTACCGAAGAAGTTTCGTAAAGATCGGTTCATAAATGAGGCCTCTAGACCGAGCCGTATTGGCATTTGCACTGACAGTGCTGAAAGTAACACTAAATAAATCAAAGTTAGTCTAATTTGCACGAGAAAAAAACCCGTATGATATGTAATGTATCTCATGGTACTAAACATTCATACAAAAAATTATTCAAATCAGAGCTTTCATATGGAAGTTCTGTACAAAAAACAGGTACTGGTGGCCATCTTGAATTTCGGACCACACCCCAAAAACACTCGTTCTCGTCCCACGGTCATAACAAAGGTACCCAAGAAGTTTCGTAAAGATCGGTTCATAAATACGGCCTCTAGCCCAAGCCGTATCCAATTGTTGACAGACGGACGATGGGCCATGACAAAAGCTCAAATTTGGCTTCGCCAAAGTTGATCTAAAAACGGTGATGAGGCAGATTTTCTATGACAAGGGAGGTGCCTGAGAAACAAGAATTTCTTTTTTTAATAGCCTTATGATTAAACTTAGTCACCACAATGAGGTTTCTATGGGAAATGTTCCAGACAACTCCAAAGAATTCTATTCTATTAATCATTTTGAAATGGTGGCTTTAATACTCAAGAAGATCAGATTCATTGACATGAATAGTTATAGTGTAATTAGCTTCCTTGATATGCCTTCTTTTCCGGTAACATTAAACAAACTGCATGACACCTCAATGCGATTACTGAAATAGTTAAAAATATATGAAACAAGAGGCCCCAAGGGGCCTTAATCGCTCACCGGGCAAAGTAATTCAAACAAAGTGGTTCAAAAAAGTATTTGGGGTCACATTCAGTTAGACATGGTTCATCAACACTACAAAGGAATGAAGTTATGAGAGGCAAATTTTATGGAACTAGGGACATGGCTTGAACAAACTTGAATCTTACCCCCCTAAGGATGCTGCATACCAAATATCAAAAGCATTCATCTGCTGGATCTGAAGAAGATTTTTAAAGAAAATTCCTCATTTTGAACTAAGTTATCATTCAGGTTCCCACAGTGAGCCCAAATATAAACCCAGGGACTTGGCTTGAACAAATTTGAATCTCACCCCCTAAGGATGCTGCATGCCAAATATCAAAACATTCTGACTGCTGAATCTGAAGAAGAAGATTTTTAAAGAAAATTCCTCATTTTGAACTAAGTTATCATTCGGGCTCCCTCAGGGAGCCCAAATATGGACCCAGGGACTTGGCTTTAACAAACTTGAATCCCCCCCCCCCCCCCGCCCCCAAGGATGCTACTACACTCCACATATCAAAACATTCCGACTGCTGGATCTGAAGAAGATTTTTAAAGAAAATTCCTCATTTCGAACTAAGCTACAATTCAAGCTCCCACAGTGAGCCAAAATATGGACCTAGGGATATGGTTTGAACAAACTTGAATCTCACCTCCCTAAAGATGCTGCATACCAAATATCAAAACATTCTGACTGCTGGATCTGAAGAAGAAGATTTTTAAAGAAAAATTCTGCATTTTGAACTAAGTTATAATTCGGGCTACCACAGTGAGCACAAATATGAACCCAGGGACTTGGCTTGAACAAACTTGAATCTCAACCACCTAAGCATGCTGCATACCCAATATCAAAAGATTCTGCCTGCTGGATCTTGAGAAGAAGATTTTTTAAGAAATTTGCCTGAAATGCACTAAGTTCGAATTCGGGCTCCTATACTGAGCCCAAATATGAATCCAGGGGGCCAATTTGAACAAACTTGAATCAGACCCACCCCACAATGTTGCATACCAAATATCAAAAGATTCTGCCTGCTGGATCTGGAGAAGAAGATTTTTAAGAAATTTGCCTGAAATGCACTAAGTTTGAATTTGGGCTTCTATAGTGAGCCCAAATATGAATCCAGGGGGCCGATTTGAACAAACTTGAATCAGACCCATACCAAGATGCTGCATACCAAGTATCAAAAGATTCTGCCCACTGGTTCTGGAGAAGATTTTTTAATAATTTTTCTATAATTCATACGGTGCTATCAGAGTTATGCCCCAAACAGAGCCCCCATAGGGCGTGGCCATTTCATTTGAACAAACCTGAATTGCCATATAATAATGAACATCCACATGAAGTTTCATGAAAATCGGACCAGTGGTTTCAGAGGAGAAGTCGTTTGAAAAATGTTCACGACGACAGACACCAGATGATGGACGACGACCGGCCGGTGATAAGTTAAGCTCCCTCCGGTGAGCTAAAAAATCAACTGAATCAGTATGTAACTATGATTTGATGATAAAGCATTCAAAAATTAAATTTGTATTGGTCTCGATTGTTCTTGTTTTAAGTAGGGCCCCACTTTTCACCAATGTTAAAGCAAGGCATCATGTAAAAAATTGTGAAAATAGCTCAAGGTTGGTTATTTGGAAATCTAAATTTTATAGTAAATTTCCTTTCTTATTATACCTACCACAATTGTTTACTACAGGCTTGCACTACAGTGGAAGTCCCTAACTCGGATAAAATACTCTCTATTTTTGTGCAAAAGCACCAATAAAAATAAGCCAAAACTGGGTCGAGTGCAACCGGCGCAGACCCAGTACGGGACGCTCTCTCCCAAGTACAACTCCACGACTTACGTTGCCAGTGCGCATATACCGTCTCTAAAGACTCATTCTTTTTTGAATCCGTAAACGTTAGAGTTATGTGATCAGCAGGGAGGAAAGATTCTTTACCCGTAAAGAAGACGGGAGGGCCTCCATGTAAACAATTGTGGTAGGTATAATAAGAAAGGAAATTTACTATAAAATTTAGATTTCTTATCAACCTACTCACAATTGTTTACTACAGGCTGAATAGACAAAAGGCTGGAGGGAATCGCATAACCAACCCCCACATAACCCTAGTGCACTGGAACCGTGAAGTAGATGGAAGAGGTCCCGAGGCTTATCAACCATAATGTCTCAATCATTGGTAAAGGACAATGAAAAGAGACATATGAGCCTGTGTGACACACAGACAGAAAAAGGGCAGTAACAGCACAAGGCTGAAACTGACCTTCAAGAAGCCTAATGGCTATGGCAGACAACAGCCTGAGCAGAAGAAAGAGGACCCAGGGCAAAAATGTCCTCCGACTGCTCCTGCAACTGGCGTAAATAAAAGGTGGAGAAAGTAGAAGCATTTCTCCAGTAGGCTGCCTGCATAACATCCGACAACTTGACGGAGTTAGAATAAGCCCAAGAGGTAGACAGTGCCCGCACCTCGTGGGCAGAAATACGATTGGTAATACAATCGCCAGCTGCTAAACGACCATAAGCCGTACGAATAGCAAGACAAATCCATCGAGAAATGGATTGAGGAGAGATCTTCTGCCGACCCGGAATGAGAGACAGAAAAAAACGTTTTCTGCCCTTCCGTATGAAGCGTGTCCGATCAAGATAAATGCGAATAGCACGGACCGGACAGAGCAAAGGGCGAGTACCCTCAACAGAGGGAAGAGCCCTGATACAGATAGGAGGAGGAGTAGTATCTGGTAACTGATTCTTAGCCAAAAAGGAGCAATCAGTGGTAAAAGTAACACTGTTGGGAGAGCTCCTAAAAAAGGCCGGGTCAACCGAGAGGGCGTCAAGCTCACTAACCCGTCTGGCCGAAGTAAATGCCATCAGAAAAGCCATCTTATATGTGAGAAAAGGCATATCCACCTGGGATAAAGGTTCGAACGGCGCCCCCCCCCCCCCCCCCCCCCCCCCCAAGCAAAGCAGCACCCACGAAAGATTCCATCGTGGAGTAAGCTGCAAAGTCCGAGGCCTTTTCAAAGAAAAGTGCCGAACAAGCTTGGAGAGGAAAGGATTAGTGCCGATACGACGCTTCCCCACATAAGAAAAAGTCTCTGAAAGCATAGACCTGTAACCCTTGATGGTAACAGGCTGGAGACCCCGAGAATCAAACAGATATACCAGAAACTCCGCAATCTGTGAAATCGAAGGATTGGCATAATCAACAGAGTGATCAGCACACCAACGACAGAAGACCTTCCATTTAGCTGCGTAAGCTAAACCAGTGGAGTGCCTCCTTGAAGAAGAAATGCACTCCACTGCTCGTCTCGAAAAACCTCTACGGAGGAGACAGGACCTGACAAAAGATATGCGTGAAGGCACAATGAAGTCGGGTCGACGTGAAACCTCCTCGGGCGACCTTGACAAAGAAGGTCGCGACGTAGCGGGAGACGTGCCGGAACCGCCGCCATCAGCGAGCGGAGCTGATTGTTCCACACCCGCTGAGGCGACAGGGGAGCGATCAGAATGATTCGACAACTGCAGGCTCGAATTTTGGCGAGAACCTGAGGAAGAATCGGAACCGGCGGGAAGGCGTAGCCGACTAGACCGTTCCAATCGAGTGACAGAGCGTCCACGGCAAAAGCCAGAGGATCTGGACACGGGGACACGAAAGTGTCCACCAGATGGTTCCAACGAGTCGCAAAGAGGTCGATGTGGGGACGTCCCCAGAGATCGCAAAGCGACTGGAACACTGCCCTGTGAAGCATCCACTCGTTGGAAATAACCCTGCCCTGTCGGGACAGGGAGTCGGCTAGGACGTTCAGACGACCGGGAATGTGACGAACAACCACTCCGGCGTGAACATCCTGAGCGAGCAGTAGAAGATCCCGAGCTAACTCGTACATCGGAAGCGAGTGCGTGCCGCCCTGGTTCCGAATGTAAGCAACCACCGTCGAATTGTCGGATAGTAGAAGGACCTGGCGATTCGACAGGTGAGGGATCCACTGCCTGAAACTCAGAAGAAGAGCAAGAAGCTCCTTCTGGTTGATGTGTAGAGCTGCTTGATCCTGGTCCCACATCCCGTGTAGGGAAAGACCGAGAGGATCCAACGTCGCACCCCATCCGAGATCGCTGGCATCTGCCGTCAGAATGCGATCGGACGTGGGTAAGTCCAGCGGAACGCCCTGCGTAATCCACTGAACATCTATCCAGGGAAGAAGGTGAGGATACAGAGAGTCCGGAAACGGAAGCACCTGATCCAGAGAATCTACATTCGGCCTCCAACGACTGAGCAGAAAGTGTTGGAGAGGTCTGACAAGCAGCCGACCTAGAGGAATGAGATCCGTCACCGAACCGCAGAGACCGATCAGCCGGAGAAAACTCCGAGCGGCCGCGGACCTGGACTGGGACAGAGTCAGAGCAAAAGCTGAGAGAATCACAGCCTTGGCCTGGGGAACAGCCACCAAATTGAATTTGGTTTGGAAAGACATCCCCAGATGACAAAACGACTGAGAAGGGACCAGGTCCGACTTCTCCTCGTTGACTCTGAATCCTAGCGACGTGAGCAAGCTCAACAGAGTGGCGACATCCAATTCCAGTAAGGCAGCATTGGAATGCCTCTGGAGGATATCGTCCAGATATGCCGAAGTAGTCACCCTGGACTGTGTGCGATGGAACGCTATCACATGCGACATCAGTCTGGTGAAAATTGGGCCAAGCCAGTTTTCGAAGTCGCTTGAGATATTATTGCAAAAGACCTGTACAGCATATATAAGTCAAATCGGAGAACGTTCCTTCAAGTTAGAGCGCTAACCAGCTCAAAATTTTTAAAAATTGACTAGTTAAGTCCAATAACTGTAACAAAAAAAAACGGCCGGGCCTGTTTTCGAACTCACTCGAGATATTATTGCAAAAGACCTGTATGGCAAATATTAGCCAAATTGGACAATGTTTGTTCAAGTTATTGCAGTAACAGTGCAAAGACACCCAAACGCCTGCCCAAACGCCTGCCCAAACGCACACCAACTGTCACCAAACCATAGGTTTCGGTTGTTGAACACAACTCAACCAAAAATTAGGTTGAAACAACAAAAAAAACCTCGAGTCTGAAAAGGCCTCCATACATGGCATCTGCACAAGTACAGAGCCAAGAAAGTGTTTTGAATTCCCACAAATAACTCTTCTTTTGTTCAGCCCATTGTAAACAATTTTGTTTTCTCAGCTCTTTGAAATTTCTGTTTTGATGGAATTTTCACATCATTGAACCCTTTGGCCTATTCAAGAAATTTCTTGTTTCTCAGGAAATTTTTCTTCAATTTTATGATGAGGGAGGGAGGCTTTTTTTCTTTTGTTTATTCACAAAACAGTTCTGAAAATAGTTGGAATCAGAAAATTAACTTATTAATTATTTGCACGATTATGTGCCAAACTTACATTTTCAAAATTTCCCAAAATGTAGTTGAAAATTTAAACTATATCTTGTTTGACAGATCTATGTGAGCTTTCTCAAACAAGGTATAGTTGGTTAAATATATGTCGCACAAGTGTAAAATAGGGTCACAGAAGAGATTTTGAAGTGAAATGAAAGTGTCAATGACACTGTAGCTCAACTTGTCAAGACATGTACATGCATAGTATGTGACACAGCAATGACAAACATCTAGGTAATTACCTGATAACAAAGGTACATATAAAGTATTGTAATGGTTTGTACATAAATACTGACTGTAGCCTGCAACAAATGTATAGGTAAAGTATTGCAAAGGTGGGTGACAGTCAGATGCTAAACTAGAAAAGAAACCTTTGAGTCCCAGAGTGGGTCTGACTGAACCCCAAAATATTTGTTCTCATAGCACAGTGATAACAAAGGCACCCCAAAACACACTCATTCCTGTCCCAAGGTGAAAACAAAGGTACCCAAGAAGTTTCGTGAAGATCAGTTCATAAATACGAGCTGTATAGAAGTTGTGACAAAAAACTGATTGGACCTAATTTCGGTACAAAATGGCCACTGGCAGCCATGTTGAATTTTGGAGTGCACTCAGAAACACTCGTTGTCGTCCCAAGGTGATAATAAAGATACCCAAGAAGTTTTGTGAAGATCGGTTGATAAATACAGCCTCTAGCTCGAGCCGTATTGACATGTGCACTTACAGTGTATAAGTAGCACTAAATAAATCATAATTCATCTAATTTGCATAATTTCTGCACGAGAAAAAAACCTGTACTGTATGTGATGTATTCCATTTTACTAAACATTCATACAAAAATTTATTCAAATCAGAACTTTCATACAGAAGTTCTATACAAAAGACTGATTGCACTGATTTTGGTACAAAATGGCTGCTGGTGGCCATCTTGAATTTCGGACCACACCCCAAAACACTCGTTCTCATCCCACGGTGATAACAAAGGTACCCAAGAAGTTTCGCAAAGATCGGTTTATAAATACTGCCTCTAGCCTGAGCCGTATAGAAGTTGTGTACAAAAAACTGATTAGACCTAATTTCGGTACAAAATGGCCACTGGCAGCCATCTTGAATTTTGGACCGCGCTCAGAAACACTCGTTCTCGTCCCAAGGTGATAACAGAGGTACCCAAGAAGTGTCGTGAAGATCGGTTGATAAATACAGCCTCTAGCCCAAGCCGTATTGACATGTGTACTTACTGTGTGTAAGTAGCACTGAAAAAATCAAAGTTCACCTAATTTGCATAATTTCTACACAAGAAAAAAATCCGTATTATATGTGATGCATCCCATGGTACTAAACATTCATACAAAATATTATTCAAATCAGAGCTTTCATGTGGAAGTTCTGCGCAAAAATCTGATTGCCCCTAATTTTGAACAAAATGGCTGCCAGCGGCCATCTTAAATTTTGGACCGGACCCAAAAACACTCGTTCTCGTCCCACGGTGATAACAAAGGTACCGAAGAAGTTTCGTAAAGATCGGTTCATAAATGAGGCCTCTAGACCGAGCCGTATTGGCATTTGCACTGACAGTGCTGAAAGTAACACTAAATAAATCAAAGTTAGTCTAATTTGCACGAGAAAAAAACCCGTATGATATGTAATGTATCTCATGGTACTAAACATTCATACAAAAAATTATTCAAATCAGAGCTTTCATATGGAAGTTCTGTACAAAAAACAGGTACTGGTGGCCATCTTGAATTTCGGACCACACCCCCAAAACACTCGTTCTCGTCCCACGGTCATAACAAAGGTACCCAAGAAGTTTCGTAAAGATCGGTTCATAAATACGGCCTCTAGCCCAAGCCGTATCCAATTGTTGACAGACGGACGATGGGCCATGACAAAAGCTCAAATTTGGCTTCGCCAAAGTTGATCTAAAAACGGTGATGAGGCAGATTTTCTATGACAAGGGAGGTGCCTGAGAAACAAGAATTTCTTTTTTTAATAGCCTTATGATTAAACTTAGTCACCACAATGAGGTTTCTATGGGAAATGTTCCAGACAACTCCAAAGAATTCTATTCTATTAATCATTTTGAAATGGTGGCTTTAATACTCAAGAAGATCAGATTCATTGACATGAATAGTTATAGTGTAATTAGCTTCCTTGATATGCCTTCTTTTCCGGTAACATTAAACAAACTGCATGACACCTCAATGCGATTACTGAAATAGTTAAAAATATATGAAACAAGAGGCCCCAAGGGGCCTTAATCGCTCACCGGGCAAAGTAATTCAAACAAAGTGGTTCAAAAAAGTATTTGGGGTCACATTCAGTTAGACATGGTTCATCAACACTACAAAGGAATGAAGTTATGAGAGGCAAATTTTATGGAACTAGGGACATGGCTTGAACAAACTTGAATCTTACCCCCCTAAGGATGCTGCATACCAAATATCAAAAGCATTCATCTGCTGGATCTGAAGAAGATTTTTAAAGAAAATTCCTCATTTTGAACTAAGTTATCATTCAGGTTCCCACAGTGAGCCCAAATATAAACCCAGGGACTTGGCTTGAACAAATTTGAATCTCACCCCCTAAGGATGCTGCATGCCAAATATCAAAACATTCTGACTGCTGAATCTGAAGAAGAAGATTTTTAAAGAAAATTCCTCATTTTGAACTAAGTTATCATTCGGGCTCCCTCAGGGAGCCCAAATATGGACCCAGGGACTTGGCTTTAACAAACTTGAATCCCCCCCCCCCCCCCGCCCCCAAGGATGCTACTACACTCCACATATCAAAACATTCCGACTGCTGGATCTGAAGAAGATTTTTAAAGAAAATTCCTCATTTCGAACTAAGCTACAATTCAAGCTCCCACAGTGAGCCAAAATATGGACCTAGGGATATGGTTTGAACAAACTTGAATCTCACCTCCCTAAAGATGCTGCATACCAAATATCAAAACATTCTGACTGCTGGATCTGAAGAAGAAGATTTTTAAAGAAAAATTCTGCATTTTGAACTAAGTTATAATTCGGGCTACCACAGTGAGCACAAATATGAACCCAGGGACTTGGCTTGAACAAACTTGAATCTCAACCACCTAAGCATGCTGCATACCCAATATCAAAAGATTCTGCCTGCTGGATCTTGAGAAGAAGATTTTTTAAGAAATTTGCCTGAAATGCACTAAGTTCGAATTCGGGCTCCTATACTGAGCCCAAATATGAATCCAGGGGGCCAATTTGAACAAACTTGAATCAGACCCACCCCACAATGTTGCATACCAAATATCAAAAGATTCTGCCTGCTGGATCTGGAGAAGAAGATTTTTAAGAAATTTGCCTGAAATGCACTAAGTTTGAATTTGGGCTTCTATAGTGAGCCCAAATATGAATCCAGGGGGCCGATTTGAACAAACTTGAATCAGACCCATACCAAGATGCTGCATACCAAGTATCAAAAGATTCTGCCCACTGGTTCTGGAGAAGATTTTTTAATAATTTTTCTATAATTCATACGGTGCTATCAGAGTTATGCCCCAAACAGAGCCCCCATAGGGCGTGGCCATTTCATTTGAACAAACCTGAATTGCCATATAATAATGAACATCCACATGAAGTTTCATGAAAATCGGACCAGTGGTTTCAGAGGAGAAGTCGTTTGAAAAATGTTCACGACGACAGACACCAGATGATGGACGACGACCGGCCGGTGATAAGTTAAGCTCCCTCCGGTGAGCTAAAAAATCAACTGAATCAGTATGTAACTATGATTTGATGATAAAGCATTCAAAAATTAAATTTGTATTGGTCTCGATTGTTCTTGTTTTAAGTAGGGCCCCACTTTTCACCAATGTTAAAGCAAGGCATCATGTAAAAAATTGTGAAAATAGCTCAAGGTTGATTATTTGGAAATCTAAATTTTATAGTAAATTTCCTTTCTTATTATACCTACCACAATTGTTTACTACAGGCTTGCACTACAGTGGAAGTCCCTAACTCGGATAAAATACTCTCTATTTTTGTGCAAAAGCACCAATAAAAATAAGCCAAAACTGGGTCGAGTGCAACCGGCGCAGACCCAGTACGGGACGCTCTCTCCCAAGTACAACTCCACGACTTACGTTGCCAGTGCGCATATACCGTCTCTAAAGACTCATTCTTTTTTGAATCCGTAAACGTTAGAGTTATGTGATCAGCGGGGAGGAAAGATTCTTTACCCGTAAAGAAGACGGGAGGGCCTCCATGTAAACAATTGTGGTAGGTATAATAAGAAAGGAAATTTACTATAAAATTTAGATTTCTTATCAACCTACTCACAATTGTTTACTACAGGCTGAATAGACAAAAGGCTGGAGGGAATCGCATAACCAACCCCCACATAACCCTAGTGCACTGGAACCGTGAAGTAGATGGAAGAGGTCCCGAGGCTTATCAACCATAATGTCTCAATCATTGGTAAAGGACAATGAAAAGAGACATATGAGCCTGTGTGACACACAGACAGAAAAAGGGCAGTAACAGCACAAGGCTGAAACTGACCTTCAAGAAGCCTAATGGCTATGGCAGACAACAGCCTGAGCAGAAGAAAGAGGACCCAGGGCAAAAATGTCCTCCGACTGCTCCTGCAACTGGCGTAAATAAAAGGTGGAGAAAGTAGAAGCATTTCTCCAGTAGGCTGCCTGCATAACATCCGACAACTTGACGGAGTTAGAATAAGCCCAAGAGGTAGACAGTGCCCGCACCTCGTGGGCAGAAATACGATTGGTAATACAATCGCCAGCTGCTAAACGACCATAAGCCGTACGAATAGCAAGACAAATCCATCGAGAAATGGATTGAGGAGAGATCTTCTGCCGACCCGGAATGAGAGACAGAAAAAAACGTTTTCTGCCCTTCCGTATGAAGCGTGTCCGATCAAGATAAATGCGAATAGCACGGACCGGACAGAGCAAAGGGCGAGTACCCTCAACAGAGGGAAGAGCCCTGATACAGATAGGAGGAGGAGTAGTATCTGGTAACTGATTCTTAGCCAAAAAGGAGCAATCAGTGGTAAAAGTAACACTGTTGGGAGAGCTCCTAAAAAAGGCCGGGTCAACCGAGAGGGCGTCAAGCTCACTAACCCGTCTGGCCGAAGTAAATGCCATCAGAAAAGCCATCTTATATGTGAGAAAAGGCATATCCACCTGGGATAAAGGTTCGAACGGCGCCCCCCCCCCCCCCCCCAAGCAAAGCAGCACCCACGAAAGATTCCATCGTGGAGTAAGCTGCAAAGTCCGAGGCCTTTTCAAAGAAAAGTGCCGAACAAGCTTGGAGAGGAAAGGATTAGTGCCGATACGACGCTTCCCCACATAAGAAAAAGTCTCTGAAAGCATAGACCTGTAACCCTTGATGGTAACAGGCTGGAGACCCCGAGAATCAAACAGATATACCAGAAACTCCGCAATCTGTGAAATCGAAGGATTGGCATAATCAACAGAGTGATCAGCACACCAACGACAGAAGACCTTCCATTTAGCTGCGTAAGCTAAACCAGTGGAGTGCCTCCTTGAAGAAGAAATGCACTCCACTGCTCGTCTCGAAAAACCTCTACGGAGGAGACAGGACCTGACAAAAGATATGCGTGAAGGCACAATGAAGTCGGGTCGACGTGAAACCTCCTCGGGCGACCTTGACAAAGAAGGTCGCGACGTAGCGGGAGACGTGCCGGAACCGCCGCCATCAGCGAGCGGAGCTGATTGTTCCACACCCGCTGAGGCGACAGGGGAGCGATCAGAATGATTCGACAACTGCAGGCTCGAATTTTGGCGAGAACCTGAGGAAGAATCGGAACCGGCGGGAAGGCGTAGCCGACTAGACCGTTCCAATCGAGTGACAGAGCGTCCACGGCAAAAGCCAGAGGATCTGGACACGGGGACACGAAAGTGTCCACCAGATGGTTCCAACGAGTCGCAAAGAGGTCGATGTGGGGACGTCCCCAGAGATCGCAAAGCGACTGGAACACTGCCCTGTGAAGCATCCACTCGTTGGAAATAACCCTGCCCTGTCGGGACAGGGAGTCGGCTAGGACGTTCAGACGACCGGGAATGTGACGAACAACCACTCCGGCGTGAACATCCTGAGCGAGCAGTAGAAGATCCCGAGCTAACTCGTACATCGGAAGCGAGTGCGTGCCGCCCTGGTTCCGAATGTAAGCAACCACCGTCGAATTGTCGGATAGTAGAAGGACCTGGCGATTCGACAGGTGAGGGATCCACTGCCTGAAACTCAGAAGAAGAGCAAGAAGCTCCTTCTGGTTGATGTGTAGAGCTGCTTGATCCTGGTCCCACATCCCGTGTAGGGAAAGACCGAGAGGATCCAACGTCGCACCCCATCCGAGATCGCTGGCATCTGCCGTCAGAATGCGATCGGACGTGGGTAAGTCCAGCGGAATGCCCTGCGTAATCCACTGAACATCTATCCAGGGAAGAAGGTGAGGATACAGAGAGTCCGGAAACGGAAGCACCTGATCCAGAGAATCTACATTCGGCCTCCAACGACTGAGCAGAAAGTGTTGGAGAGGTCTGACAAGCAGCCGACCTAGAGGAATGAGATCCGTCACCGAACCGCAGAGACCGATCAGCCGGAGAAAACTCCGAGCGGCCGCGGACCTGGACTGGGACAGAGTCAGAGCAAAAGCTGAGAGAATCACAGCCTTGGCCTGGGGAACAGCCACCAAATTGAATTTGGTTTGGAAAGACATCCCCAGATGACAAAACGACTGAGAAGGGACCAGGTCCGACTTCTCCTCGTTGACTCTGAATCCTAGCGACGTGAGCAAGCTCAACAGAGTGGCGACATCCAATTCCAGTAAGGCAGCATTGGAATGCCTCTGGAGGATATCGTCCAGATATGCCGAAGTAGTCACCCTGGACTGTGTGCGATGGAACGCTATCACATGCGACATCAGTCTGGTGAACGCCCAAGGAGCCAGGTTGAGGCCGAAAGGCATGGCCTTGAACTGGTAAACTCGCCCCAAAAAAGCGAACCTGAGATACTTCCGTGACGCCCGATGCATCGGAACGTGGAAGTAAGTGTCTCGCAGGTCGATGCTGGCTGCGAAATCTCCCTGGTGAATTGATTGGCGGACCGACCTGAAAGTCTCCATGCTGAACTTGGGAGCAATGATAGACTGGTTCAGGATACTCAGATCGATAACCGGTCGGAGTCGGCCGTCCTTCTTCGGCACCAAGAACAGGCGGGAATAGAAACCCACTGACTGAACGTTCTTGACGACCTCGATCGCCCCCTTTGCCAGGAGATTGGCAATCTCCGTGGACAAAAGTTCCCGACGTAAAACGTCTGAAGGAACTGTGGTTGGAAGAGGCACCCTTGACAGAGTGGGGTGCCATCGGAAGAATATGCGCAGCCCGGACCGAACAACATCTAACACCCATGGATCGGATGTGATGGTGGTCCAATGGTCTGCAAACTCTGCTATCCTTCCTCCAACCTGGGACGAGTCGAGGTGAGGACCTTCATTTCGAGCCCCGACGAGGCCCGCGAGAGGAGAAACCACCTCCTCTGCTAAATGAAGAATCCTGAGACTTCCCTCGATTCTGCCGACCCCTACCTTTACCCCGTGAGTAAGAAGTAGAGGCGGCGGCAGAAGGACCAGCCTTTTGCTTCACAGAGGAAGCAGAAGGGTACTTGTTAGGCTTGGAACGGCCCTTGCCTCCCCGAGAAGGCTGATCAAGCTGACGAAACAGCAACTGATCTTTGGAATGACGTAGGACGTCATCCCGGACCGTCGACACGGAACCATGGAAAAGTTGCGGACCTGCCAAAGAAGCAGATCGAAGAGTAGCACGCTGCTCCTCGGGAAGGGATCGTCCTGTGTCCAGCACAGCGTCCCTTCGAACTAATTCCAAATTAGCCGTGTTACAGGCATGCGTGTGAGTAAGGTGCATAAGCGCCTTGGACAGCACACGCAAAGGAGCCTGTACCTCGTCAAACTTATCTGGAGGCAGAAAAGCAGCCAAAGCTGAGACGACGTGATCTGAGAGAGAAAGCATGCCAAGCATCTCTCTAGATAAGCCCAACGTGGACTCCAAAGTCGTCATTGGAATGACGGCTGACTTGGGCTTGGAAAGCCCGAGGGAAGTGGAGTCCTGATCCAGAACCGTCAAAGCCTGGCAGACTGACGGATTGGCGGAATCGTAGGAACGATAACGCACAGGAGGCAAAAAGGTGTCAACCCTGGTGAAGAATGAAGTCTTCAAAGCCTTGGAATTCAGCTTGGCATCCAATGCTGAAAAAGCTTCAACCACCTGTACCGACTGGCACGGTCGAAGGCGCCCAGAAGCAGGTTGCTCCATAGGCTGTTGGCGCGCAACCGATGATCGCGGCCAGGCTGACACTGTCGGCTGGTTAGCAGGTTTGAGCTCAGGCAGAAACCCAAACACAAAGTCAAGAGCCGCCCCCAAGTCCGAAGACTGCTGGCCCTCGACCTCAAGCATATCGGACTCCTCCCCAGAGTCGGAAGACACATAGCCCATCGTGGGCAAACCAGCCGACGCCTCCCATGGTGTCGGGACACCAGAGGAATCGGAAACCGGCCTGTTTCCAATCCCGGGAGGCGGCGCCATAGGAGGCGCCTGGAAACCACCCATAGCCTCGCTGGAAGCAACAGGAAGGCTCTTAGAAAGAACCTGAGTGAGTAAGGAGAGGGCCTCCCTAAGCTCACTGCCTGTACCGACCGGTTCGACAGGGGAGCGAACCGGCAAAGTGGCTTCACCTCTGACCCTCTTAACCAGCGAAGGGTCACGATCCTCCAAAACACCCGACGTGGGACGACGGGCGGCAGCCGAAACATCTGAAGGCAGACGTGTATAGGGGTACGATGCACCCCAAGGATCAATATTGCGAGAACTCATGAGAGTCACCGTGGACCTCTGCGGGGCAGAAGGTCCAGGCTGCACAAAAGGTGTTGGTCCCCCAAAACTGGTCGTGTGACCAGAGTGAGTAGACGGAACCGCCACGGAGTTCATAGTGTTTCCACTACGAACATCCGAATCCAAAGACACAACTGTGGTGCTCGACGGCGAAGAGACCACAGCGATGGGCTCGGCCGGCAGCCCCTTCCGACTTCGCCGAGTTGAAGTCAGGGAAGGCTGAGGCCGATATCCCACGTCTACAGTATCGGACAGTCCTGCAGTCCCCTGCAGCGAAAAGCCGAGGCCGACTGAAACAGATAACGAAGCAGACGGGCCAGCAGCAGTAGTAGATACGTCGAGAGTCGTTGAGGCTGGTGAAATAGTGGAGAGAGCACACCGGCTCGGCTCCGAAGGAGGAGTCACAACCCTAGTGACAGCCTCAGATGTCGACTGGAGGGGGACCGTAGTCCCGGAACCAGGCATCTCTACACCAGAACAATCAACGGCTCCCGCAGTATCCACCACAGGAAAAGACTGCACATCCCCCACGGAGGAGGAATAACTCTCACCAGACAAAGTCGGCTCGGGAGGCCCCGAACGACCACGTTCTCCTTTCCCGCGGCAGCGGGAGGCACGGCCACGAGAACGAACGACACGGTTTACTGACACCCAGAAGGTGGAAGACCATGTTCCACAGACACCACACGGCCGCTCGGCCGAACACCCATTACAGGAGGAACAAGACGAATGTACATCGTCCACATGCTTTGGCAGCAGACATTGCCCACAGGGAATTGTCCTGGGCATGATAGAGGTGAGAGGAGCAGAGAAGGTGAGATGAGAAAACAGAACACCCCCAAAGAAGAGAGAAAGGTGACAGAAACAAAGACCCCAGACGGTCGACCGGGAACCACCCAACAGGAAGACTACTCTCAAAAGAAAGAAGAAACACTGTAGGAGTGGTACCCCGCTGACACCTAACTCTAACACAATTAGAAAAGTTTGCAAAAAAAGCATTAACAATAATTGTGAAAAAATCTAAGTCCGAACCGCGTGGCACGCGAAATTCGCGCGCGACTCGAGAGAGAGCAAATAAATATACATTATGGACATATAATAGAAAAGAGAATATATAAAACACTGTTCCTGAGAATACAAAGGATACACTGTGGTATAATGAATCAGGAATCATCAAACATCGAGCTGGTGGAACACTGATAAGCGTGCAAAAACATCTCGACACAATTTTAAAAGAATGAGCCTTTAGAGACGGTATATGCGCACTGGCAACGGAAGTCGTGGAGTTGTACTTGGGAGAGAGCGTCCCGTACTGGGTCTGCGCCAGTTGCACTCGACCCAGTTTTGGCTTATTTTTATTGGTGCTTTTGCACCACTTTTCTTTCCCAACTTGCTTGGGAAAGACAAAAATAGAGAGTATTTTATCCGAGTTAGGAACTTCCACTGTAGTGCAAGCCTGTAGTAAACAATTGTGAGTAGGTTGATAAGAAATAGCTCTTCTAAAAAACATTGTGCAAGCAGCAATTTCTTGTGTTAAAATGACAAAAGTTCACATCATTTTCCAGTGTGTAATGCGCAAATTGAAGAATCACAGTGTAAAAACCTGGAATATTTCCATTGGCTTGGCACAAGGGACATTATCAACAATATTGTGGTAATACTATGTTTTCTAAACAACGATTAAAGGAAAAATTTTCAATATTACGAATGGTATTGGACTTAATACCGATTATAATTGGTACACCAAAATACAACCCAGTACTGCCCCTGGTTTACAAGTGTTTCTGTTTTTGAGTTTTCTCATTTATATGAGTTGAACCAAATTGGTTCAACTTTGGACTGCCACGATTATCGGTTTTCAGAGTCGACTAGTCAGTTGTGATAGTCAACAGTTAGTCGATTAGTACCCAAGAAGTTTCGTGAAGATCGGTTGATAAATACAGCCTCTAGCCCAAGCCGTATTGACATGTGTACTTACTGTGTGTAAGTAACACTGAAAAAATCAAAGTTCATCTAATTTGCATAAGTTCTACACAAGAAAAAAACCTGTATTATATGTGATGCATCCCATGATACCAAACATTCATACAAAAAATTATTCATGTCGTGTACGCTGCCCATATGAACACAGAAATTGAGACCCCACTAATTACACTACGAGGTGGGGTCTCAAAACCCCACCACGTGACTTCAATTTGTCTATAATTAACTTGTGTTTTTTGCAAGTGCGGTAATCAGGTTTATTCTTCCACTAAAAATAGTTTCAGTTCATTGTTATTTAGAGATTGTTAGGTATTGCACTTAAGTATAAATTGAATACGTATGCTCCATACATGTTTTTTGATAATAAAAAGTATTAATATGGCAGAAAAAACGATCAAAATATGGAGTTTGAATCGTGTTTTTAATCTCGCATGAATATGTCAAACTGTGTGATGGGATGTTCGGCTGACGTCGGTTTATCTTTTGATCTCTCAGTCACCGGCTCTTAATTAGATCAAATTTTTTCACAGTCAGTGAAATATTACTTTTACTTTTACTTGAAATATTAAAAAAGATAGTTCAATATTTGAAAAAGTTATTGAAAGCTATTGCGATTCGGAATGTTGTTCATCAAAATCGATTCAGAACTAGAGGAATTACGAAAAAATAAATATTATACCGTACTGAAATCATGGATGTGAGTTGAAAAAAATATAACTTGACCAGTACAATATCTGGACATTTCCCCGACGGTCTTTT